>CM050176.1:49867494-49874994 GCA_027410445.1 Discoglossus pictus | reverse complement strand
CAGCTAATTGCTTAAGTGAGCTTGAGTCTAGCACAGTAAAACCTGTAATTTGAGCACAGATCATGCATATAGGTAATAGACTATGCAGTGTGTTCTGCTTGGAAGGGGCCCTGTGTTTATCAGACTACAGACCACCCAGGGCTACAGCAGACAGGCGTGTGCCCCCTCTCCTCTCCCTGCTTTTAATTAACACCAGTGACTTAACAAGCACCATCCCCACCTCCCCCTCCTCCTGCACATCTTATTGAGCTTTCTCCTGATCCACCAGCATGGGCTACAGACCATTGCAAATTGATCCCTAAACGTTTACATAAGGTAGTCTGGAGGGAGGGGCACATGACAGCCCTGACCCCACTAGATGGCATTCCCAGGTATACTGCAGGGAGGGGCACATGACAGTCCTGACCCCACTAGCTGGCATTCTCAGGTAGTCTGGAGGGAGGGGCACATGACAGTCCTGACCCCACTAGCTGGCATTCTCAGGTATACTGCAGGGAGGGGCACATGACAGCCCTGACCCCACTAGCTGGCATTCTCAGGTATACTGCAGGGAGGGGCACATGACAGCCCTGACCCCACTAGCTGTCATTCCCAGGTATACTGCAGGGAGGGTCACATGACAGCCCTGACCCCACTAGCTGGCATTCCCAGGTATACTGCAGGGAGGGGCACATGACAGCCCTGACCCCACTAGCTGGCATTCTCAGGTTTACTGCAGGGAGGGGCACATGACAGCCCTGACCCCACTAGCTGGCATTCCCAGGTATACCGCAGGGAGGGGCACATGACAGCCCTGACCCCACTAGCTGGCATTCTCAGGTAGTCTGCAGGGAGGGGCACATGACAGCCCTGACCCCACTAGCTGGCATTCTCAGGTAGTCTGGAGGGAGGGGCACATGACAGCCCTGACCCCACTAGCTGGCATTCCCAGGTATACTGCAGGGAGGGGCACATGACAGCCCTGACCCCACTAGCTGGCATTCTCAGGTATACTGCAGGGAGGGGCACATGACAGCCCTGACCCCACTAGCTGGCATTCTCAGGTAGTCTGGAGGGAGGGGCACATGACAGCCCTGACCCCACTAGCTGGCATTCTCAGGTAGTCTGGAGGGAGGGGCACATGACAGCCCTGACCCCACTAGCTGGCATTCTCAGGTAGTCTGGAGGGAGGGGCACATGACCGCCCTGACCCCACTAGCTGGCATTCTCAGGTAGTCTGGAGGGAGGGGCACATGACAGCCCTGACCCCACTAGCTGGCATTCCCAGGTAGAATGCAGGGAGGGGCACATGACAGCCCTGACCCCACTAGCTGGCATTCTCAGGTAGTCTGGAGGGAGGGGCACATGACAGCCCTGACCCCACTAGCTGGCATTCTCAGGTATACTGCAGGGAGGGGCACATGAAAGCCCTGACCCCACTAGCTGGCATTCTCAGGTAGTCTGGAGGGAGGGGCACATGACAGCCCTGACCCCACTAGCTGGCATTCCCAGGTAGTCTGCAGGGAGGGGCACATGACAGCCCTGACTCCACTAGCTGGTATTCTCAGGTAGTCTGGAGGGAGGGGCACATGACAGCCCTGACCCCACTAGCTAGCATTCCCAGGTAGACTGCAGGGAGGGGCACATGACAGCCCTGACCCCACTAGCTGGTATTCTCAGGTAGTCTGGAGGGAGGGGCACATGACAGCCCTGACCCCACTAGCTGGCATTCTCAGGTAGAATGCAGGGAGGGGCACATGACAGCCCTGACCCCACTAGCTGGCATTCTCAGGTATTCTGCAGGGAGGGGCACATGACCGCCCTGACCCCACTAGCTGGCATTCTCAGGTATTCTGCAGGGAGGGGCACATGACAGCCCTGACCCCACTAGCTGGTATTCTCAGGTAGTCTGGAGGGAGGGGCACATGACAGCCCTGACCCCACTAGCTGGCATTCCCAGGTATACTGCAGGGAGGGGCACATGACAGCCCTGACCCCACTAGCTGGCATTCCCAGGTATACTGATGGGAGGGTCACATGACAGCCCTGACCCCACTAGCTGGCATTCTCAGGTAGTCTGGAGGGAGGGGCACATGACAGCCCTGACCCCACTAGCTAGCATTCCCAGGTAGACTGCAGGGAGGGGCACATGACAGCCCTGACCCCACTAGCTGGTATTCTCAGGTAGTCTGGAGGGAGGGGCACATGACAGCCCTGACCCCACTAGCTAGCATTCCCAGGTAGACTGCAGGGAGGGGCACATGACAGCCCTGACCCCACTAGCTGGCATTCCCAGGTATACTGATGGGAGGGTCACATGACAGCCCTGACCCCACTAGCTGGCATTCTCAGGTAGACTGGAGGGAGGGGCACATGACAGCCCTGACCCCACTAGCTGGCATTCTCAGGTATACTGCAGGGAGGGGCACATGACAGCCCTGACCCCACTAGCTGGCATTCTCAGGTAGTCTGGAGGGAGGGGCACATGACAGCCCTGACCCCACTAGCTGGCATTCTCAGGTAGTCTGGAGGGAGGGGCACATGACAGCCCTGACCCCACTAGCTGGCATTCTCAGGTAGTCTGGAGGGAGGGGCACATGACAGCCCTGACCCCACTAGCTGGCATTCTCAGGTAGTCTGGAGGGAGGGGCACATGACAGCCCTGACCCCACTAGCTGGCATTCTCAGGTAGTCTGGAGGGAGGGGCACATGACAGCCCTGACCCCACTAGCTGGCATTCTCAGGTAGACTGCAGGGAGGGGCACATGACAGCCCTGACCCCACTAGCTGGCATTCTCAGGTATACTGCAGGGAGGGGCACATGACAGCCCTGACCCCACTAGCTGGCATTCTCAGGTAGTCTGGAGGGAGGGGCACATGACAGCCCTGACCCCACTAGCTGGCATTCTCAGGTATACTGCAGGGAGGGGCACATGACAGCCCTGACCCCACTAGCTGGCATTCTCAGGTAGTCTGGAGGGAGGGGCACATGACAGCCCTGACCCCACTAGCTGGCATTCTCAGGTAGTCTGGAGGGAGGGGCACATGACAGCCCTGACCCCACTAGCTGGCATTCTCAGGTAGTCTGGAGGGAGGGGCACATGACAGCCCTGACCCCACTAGCTGGCATTCTCAGGTAGTCTGGAGGGAGGGGCACATGACAGCCCTGACCCCACTAGCTGGCATTCTCAGGTATACTGCAGGGAGGGGCACATGACAGCCCTGACCCCACTAGCTGGCATTCTCAGGTAGTCTGGAGGGAGGGGCACATGACAGCCCTGACCCCACTAGCTGGTATTCTCAGGTAGTCTGGAGGGAGGGGCACATGACAGCCCTGACCCCACTAGCTTGCATTCTCAGGTATTCTGCAGGGAGGGGCACATGACCGCCCTGACCCCACTAGCTGGTATTCTCAGTTAGATTTGAGGGAGGGGCACATGACAGCCCTGACCCCACTAGCTGGCATTCTCAGGTAGATTGGAGGGAGGGGCACATGACAGCCCTGACCCCACTAGCTGGCATTCCCAGGTATTCTGCAGGGAGGGGCACATGACAGCCCTGACCCCACTAGCTGGCATTCTCAGGTATTCTGCAGGGAGGGGCACATGACAGCCCTGACCCCACTAGCTGGTATTCTCAGTTAGATTTGAGGGAGGGGCACATGACAGCCCTGACCCCACTAGCTGGCATTCTCAGGTAGATTGGAGGGAGGGGCACATGACAGCCCTGACCCCACTAGCTGGCATTCCCAGGTAGACTGCAGGGAGGGGCACATGACAGCCCTGACCCCACTAGCTGGCATTCTCAGGTATTCTGCAGGGAGGGGCACATGACAGCCCTGACCCCACTAGCTGGCATTCTCAGGTATTCTGCAGGGAGGGGCACATGACAGCCCTGACCCCACTAGCTGGCATTCTCAGGTAGACTGCAGGGAGGGGCACATGACAGCCCTGACCCCACTAGCTAGCATTCCCAGGTAGACTGCAGGGAGGGGCACATGACAGCCCTGACCCCACTAGCTGGCATTCCCAGGTATTCTGCAGGGAGGGGCACATGACAGCCCTGACCCCCCTAAGGACACTTTATTGGTCTCACAAGCTTTAAATGATCTTGTCTAAAAACAATGTATAATAAGAATTCCTTTAGAGGTCAAGTTAATAAGGCAGGAAGGTTCATATAGATTGGCCCCTGGATGGTCACTTGTATAGAAATATGGTGAAATGTGCCATACAAACTCAACCCTAAATCCTATTGTTGTCTGACTAGTCAAGAAAAAGTCATCTACAAATTTTACTTAAATATTAGCTAAAACTATATATATATCCATACATACATACAGATAGATGGATAGATAGATGATAGATTTGTATATATATATATATATGTGTGTGTGTATCCATATTCATTATCACTGTCACTTTGTATCTCTCCAAATCTGATAATTTTCTCTCTCTCTCTCTCTCTCTCTCTCTCTCTCTCCTTTTATATATATATATATATAAAGAGTGAGGTAGCTTTGAGTGCTGAGTAATCAGAGGATTGCAGTATATTGTGATTCATTTTTTATTGCTTGTGACTTGATAAATAAAGGTACTCTCAGAAGCTTGTCATTCTGCTAAATGTCTGTCCAATAAAGATATCACTAAACACTGCAATACTCTGATTATTCATATATCTATATTAGACATTTATATATGTATGTACATAAGGTATAGAGGGAGATAGTATTGCTCTATAGATTGTTATTGGAGGAGCATTATAATATATGTGTTAGTGTATAAACACAGATTAAGTTTCTGTATATGAAATATTATCATAAAATTATACTCAGATTGCAGTTTGCTGCAAAATATATAAAATCAGTGTGTGTACCTGTGCTCTGTGTATTTTATTCCAAACTCTGTATAGACAATGGTTTATATTATAAGGTATTATCACATAAATACTATCTATCTCTCTCTATATATCTATCTGTCTCTATCTATCTATCTCTATCTATCTATCTATCTCTATCTCTCTCTCTCTATCTATCTATATCTATCTCTATCTATCTATCTATCTATCTATCTATCTATCTGTCTATCTATCTATGTATCTATCTATATATATCTGTCTCTATCTATCTCTATCTCTATCTATCTATCTATCTATCCCTCTCTATATCTATCTGTCTCTATCTATCTATCTCTATCTATCTATATCTATCTCTCTCTATCTATCTATCTATCTATCTATCTATCTATCTATCTATCTATCTATCTATTTCTCTATCTATCTATCTATCTATCTATCTATCTATCTATCTATCTATCTATCTATCTATCTATTTCTCTATCTATCTATCTATCTATCTATCTATCTATCTATCTATCTATCTATCTATCTATCTATCTATCTGTCTATCTATCTATCTCTCTATCTCTCTATCTATCTATCTATCTCTCTCTATATCTATCTATCTCTATCTATCTATATCTATCTCTATCTATCTATCTCTATCTATCTATATCTATCTCTATCTATCTATCTATCTATCTATCTATCTATCTATCTATCTATCTGTCTGTCTATCTATCTCTCTCTATATCTATCTATCTCTATCTATCTATATCTATATCTATCTCTATCTATCTATCTATCTATCTATCTATCTATCTATCTATCTATCTATCTATCTATCTATATCTATATCTATCTCTATCTATCTATCTATCTATCTATCTATCTATCTATCTATCGTAATCACCTGTAATATTATTGCCTATGTATATAATCATTTCATTGCACATATATCTGTCCTTATGTTATTTACAGAATTGTATGAATCTGAGATGCATAAAAAATGAAACAATGTTCCTATAAAAAGCAGCAAGATGGATACATAAACAAAACGTTATTGTAGAGATGTGTTACTATTTATATGTAGTTTTTTAGGCTATAATTACGTTCTTTGATGTCTTGGCAACTTAACAGTAAAACTTACATTTTCCCATCATGAGATATGACCCTGATAGAGTTCAGTGTCCTGGGGACATTTAGTAAATAGCTTCACTTCATGTTGCTGTATATTTAAATGATGGATGCAGGTGTGTGTTTGTATACTACAGCAGTATATATATATATATATATATATATATATATATATATATATATATATATATATATTTATATATATATATATATATATCGTATCCACAATGAATTAAGAAAGCAAATATCTATTGTTGTGTCAGATCCCACCAGATCCCACCAGATCCACAGCTCACACTACTGTAGATCACTTAGGGTTTACTTTAGGTCAGAGGAAGCTGCTGCCTGGGTGACTCTCACCCCCTCTCACCAGTCATTTTTGCTTTTGGCCAAAAAACGTACAATTTTCCATGACGTTTACTAATGAAATTTTTTGACAGTTTTATGCAGTTTGCAGCCTTATTGTGTTACATTTGTGTCTCCTAGCCCCAAACTAGTGTCCCATAACATGTCTGCATTACCCACCTCTTACAGGGATATAAGGAGTTAAATTAGGTTAAAATAGCTCAGTCCCAAATATAGAGTTGCCTGAATCATATTTGTATTGATTTATTTTTAGACAATCATTATAAATTAAGCTATTTAAATAATATAATAATTCTAAATTGCAAAGTTGTTTGAGGAAGGGGAAAGGAACATAATGACAGTAAAATGACATAACTTGTGTTATATGTGGTCATTATGCTCATTTGTTACTGTACCAAGGAAATCGAATCATTCATGAATATGTATTATGTGTATTAATCAAATTAACACAAATGTCTATCTATTTATTCCGAATAATCATATTTTCACCTGCTAAAATAAAATATAAATGGATCTGCTTTAAATATATATTTTTCTAGGGATATACTAAATAGAACAACATAATCACATGCAAAATTAGGAATTACATTTTGAAATGTTATTAAGTGTTATTAATGGTGCAGACTGAAAAAAAGTTATTTAAGAAAGGAGGTGTAATAAAGTTACTGTTAGCCCTCATATCTCATACATTGCTGAGCCCTGCAGGATGGCGGTGTTTTGATAGGATGCATAATTGGAAAATATGAACATTTTACAGTAAAAACACATTTTCTGTGTGAGATGGAAACAATCTGGAGTGCTGCAAATTGATGAACAATATCAGTACAATCTGTGTGACCTCTTCTTACTGCAAATACAGCATCACAACCCATGTATGAAATACAACATCCCTCAAACAAAAATGGGAGAAATGATTTATATTATAAAAATGGTGTATTTTGTTACATAAATCGATATTATACCCCAAGTTTTATTTCATGTTTTATGGTATCTAAATTAGTTATACACCAACAATATAAACGTGTACTCAGGATCTGTATTGTTTAATATGTGTTTTGCATGTACAAATTGTAGGATTATATTAGGAAATGACACAGTAGAAATACTAATAATAGTTGTACTGATACAGTGAGCATATATATTGTATGATCAACCACTGGTAGGAACAGTATTATATATAAACAT
>CM050176.1:49837494-49862494 GCA_027410445.1 Discoglossus pictus | reverse complement strand
AGAAATGTAACAGAGTAATTTCAAGTCAAAGTTAATACTGATTATACATTTACTGATTTTTATTACCATCCCAGGCAGAGCAAGGGGCAATGACAAGAAATACTCATTTAGAAGGGATATATTCAACATGTTAGAGCTAAATAATGTATGGATTCTCAATTTATTTATTTAAAAAATGAAAACGTGGACCATTTTAGGTGAAAGTTTCTTTAACGTGATAATAATTTGCTATAGAAATGGGATTTTCTGCTTATGTTAATTTCTACCTTATAACAAGACCAATTTTGACCAATTCCCTGGCCAGTTTTGTATTTATATATTTATTGAACATTTTAAGCTATAAACTATTGACCCAATTGTGGAAAATCATCGCCAGATCATCTTATAAATTATTACCATCTGTAATTGTATTTTATCTTTTCCTAATAATGGTGTCATGATTTGGCCCACCCCATGTAGACTTGAGCCCAAACTATATATTTTAACCCGTTCACTGGCAGAGGGGCCGCCACTGTGGTCAAGTTTTTTTCTGTATAGTCCTCTGAATAACTAAACCTATTAATAGGAAAATACATATTTAAAAAGTGTAAAAAAAAACAAACAGAGCCTTTAAATATTTCATTTTATAACATGTGCTTAAGTGACAGCTCTGTGTACATTGGCTTTTAAGCTCAAAGACAGGGTCCTCCATTCTTTTTTTTTCTTCATTGTTAATATTGTTTTGGCTTGAACTTACCCCATGTACAGCGCTACTGAACATGCTGGCGCGTTACAAATGAAGGAAATAATAATAATTATTATACACATTTTCTTTGCAGTGTGGGTGCATTTTGCCTTCTCATTTGATTTTGCTATATGTTCATAATGGTGTGTCCAGGTAACTAATGAGCTTTCTATTCTCCTGTTGAAAGTTCTGCCAGTTTTAGATGTCACATTCCGATTGTGCAGATAAGAACGTGTCCTCATACCTCAGGAAGTTAGCCATCAGAAACTAAATGCTACTCAAACAATAACATAATTGTATAGAAAAGGTAAACTGGTTGCTAAGTCGCTGTTGGTCAAGTATTCGAAAAAGTCCCTTCGTTGATTGACTTGGAAAATGGTATAGATCAAAATAGAGAAATAATGAGTGTCCAAAGTCTTTGCTCATGCCTAACAGTCCTAGGTTATTTAACTGGTCTAAATGGGATAAGTACTTAAATGTAAGGAATATTAAGGAATAGTAAGCAATAAGGCCTACACCCGTAACTTCGGGTAGTTCCATAAATAATTTACCGGCATTAGAATATATTAAATAAAATAATAGTATTTGCAATTGGACTCTAGTGTGTATGGATGTTTTATACTTGGCTTTACTATAACCAGGATACACAAGCTGGAGTATTTGTGTTCTATGGTTGTATTTTTGTATTGTAAATTTTGTATTTTTTTGAAAACAATAAAAGAAAAAAGAATAAAAAAAAGAAAAGATAAATCAATTTTTCACATTCTAAACACATGTTTATTTTAAATGGTAGATTATTTTTATTGCTTATTTGTAACGCGCTATATTCCGTAGCTTTATTCCGTAGCTATATTCCGTAGCTATATTCCGTCACGTTGTACATGGATTGTGTTCAAAGCAAAATACATTGTAAAAAATGGAGGGCCCTGTCTTTGAGCTTGAATCCAGTGTCCAAAGTGCTTTCCCAAAGCACCATAAAAGATTGAAAACTTGCAAACTTACAATCTAAAGAGCTCCAAATAGTATATCTGAAATATGGGACAAGGAGGTGCTTTAAAAACTGGGTTCTCTTGATCTTTATTAATTATCCGCTTTTTAGTTGATTTGGATGTAGAGTGCTGTCCACATCTCTGCTTTTGTAGCCATGAGATGAGGCGAGTGCAGATGAAAGTATTGTCAAATGAACGTCCACAAACACCTTTAGCCCACACACTTCTCAGCTCGGCATTAATCTGCTCAATTTGTCTGTCATCACTCAGCTAATCCTACAATGGTTCCAAACAGGTGCTTAATGCCTCGTCCACATCTCAGCCTCCTCATCAGCACCCGGCCTGGTTATAGTCACTTCTTTATAGTTGAAGCATCAGTTGATAATGATGTTTAGTCTGTCAACTTTAGAGGTTCAAAGAAGTCCCCCAAACAGGCATAGGGGGTACATGCACTTAGGTCTCTGCCGTGTGAAACTCCAGTTCCCATATTATTCTTGTGTTCAATGGCAATTTGGTGACAGCAACAGAAGAAGAAACTGGAGTTATTATATTACATGGTTTAAAGTAGGTAATCAATGCAATAAAGCTAGAGATAAATCCAGTAGGATGCTTGGGGCATAGGTAGAGGAGATGGCAGAATCATAGATGGCTACTTAGTCCTCACCTAGATACTATGGGCCTCATTCTATTAGCGGCCGCAGCCGTTGCGGGGCCGCAAGGACCGGCCGCAAGCTATTCGGCTATTCTATTCCCTTACGGCCGGGGATTCCGGCAGGCTTGCGGCCGGTGCCTTGCTATCTCTTGCGGCCGATCGCGCCGGAGGAAAGCCTTTGATCTAAAACGGCCGCAAGAGATTTGCAATTCAATTGCTCCGGGAAACCTCTCTGCAAGGCTAAAAACGAGCCGCAGTTACTTGCAGGAAAAAGGTCTCGCTAGCACCAATTAAGCACATAAAATAGCTCAAATAAAGCCATCCTGCACTTTGAGAAGACTATAAAGTGATTTTAGGTGTTAGAAAAAATAGCACATAATTATCCTGTACTCAAATCCGTAAAATATTTAATTTTTAATATCCGTAAAATATCCATGTAAAAAGTTCAGAGTGCTTGGAGCACCTCAGACACACCCCCGCCGCAGCCGGCAAATAAACAGTTAATTTGAACTCGGGTTTGGGCAGATGTGCAAGCTTGAGAGTGGGTTCCTTTTAATCCTCATGTCCCCCAATATGATCCCTAGCATTTACAGAGCTGTACAGTGCAGGCTTGAATTTATTTTTCAGTTTTTATATTTCACAGCTTACGGCCGGTTCCAAGATATGCGGCCGGCCGTAAAAGGAGATCCTTGCGGGGCCGTATAATAGAATCGCGAGTTAACTGAACCCTCGCAAGGAATCGCAGCCTTACGGCCGATTTACGGCCGATAATAGAATGAGGCCCTATGTGTTTTATTCAATTAACTACTTGCAAATGCCTTGAACTCACAATTTGGCTTTGGGTGTTTATTTTTCTAAATGTTGAGATGCATTCTATTGACTTAAGATTTCATTAGTGCCAGTAAGTAATATTTGCCGAATATGTAGCAACATTAAGAGTGATTTTAAGTGTGTATAAATGTACGAACTGGGCAACTGAATCTGGCCCTAAAAGATATTAACAAATTAAATACAATTTTGTGGCGACTAACATGCTGCAGCATCTAAAAGACAAACGTATAACGAATGGCCTTGCCCACTAAGTTATGCATGTTAAACTCACAAAGGGACAAGGAGGTATGAGAGAAATCTTGCAAGAACAAGAAGGCATGATTTGAACACAGAAAGTGAAAAATGTATGGGCATTATTATTATTATCTTTATTTATGACGGGCCAACATATTCCGTAGCGCTGTACAGGGGTTGAGTACACGGCAGGACAAAATGAACACCTTATAAAGAATGGAGGGCCGTGTTTTTGACCTTACAATCAAATTTACATAGAGCTTGTTTCCAAGGCACTGACACAAGATTGAAAACTCACAAACTTACGAGAAAGTCCTACTTTATAGAAAGTATTGTAGATAATAGAAACAGCCTTCCAATGGAAGTGTCGGGTGTAAGTCATTTATGCATGCATGGGAAAAGCATGAGTATTTGGTTGTTATCTACTGTCAAATAAATGTTTCAATATTTAACAAAGAACCAAAGGGCCTCATTCAATTGCGATTTGGCCAATTGAATAGGGCTCAATATAAGCACATAGCATATTTTTTTACAGAAGTTTTTAGTTAGTGAAGACCTTGCTTTTGGATATAATTTCACTAACTAAAAACTTCTGTAAAAAAATATGCTATGTGCTTATATTGAGCCCTATTCAATTGGCCAAATCCCAATTGAATGAGGACCCAAGTGTGATATTTCTAGCAGGATCCAGTGCTTTCAGAATGTAAAAAAACTACATTTATTTTTTTACACAAAAATGCTTCATTTCAGTTTATATGGGCCTCATTCAATTGCGATTTGGCTCAAGCACATGGCATATTTTTTTTAATGACGTTTTTAATTAGTGAACTTTTATCCAAAAGCAAGGTCTTCACTAACTAAAAACTTCTGTAAAAAAATATCCTCTGTGCTTATATAGAGCCCTATTCAATTGGCCAAATTGCAATTGAATGAGGGCCTATATATTCTTATGAGCACTCTTGAGTACAAGCCTTTCAATCTTCCTGTGTTCCTCTTCAAACGCTGACAATAAATAAATAAACAAGTAATATTAAAATATTACAATGTAAACTAACTCCCTGAACATTACAATTTCATATAATAGCCAATACACAAATTCATTAGTTACTTTCAGAAAATATTTTACCAGTTATGAAGCCAAGTTCTTCTTCTTCAAAAACAAAGAATATAGCAAATACAGGAGATCTTGTGCCCTTTTTGTTTGAATTACTTATTTATCCTAAAGGGAAACGGCAAAGGACCAAGTTATGGTAGAACTCGCCAGTTTACTATAAATAAAGATATTTGCTAATGTTATTAATGATAGATATTTGATAATTAATGTTCTTATTTTAAGGCAGAATTGTTTTTCAAGACCGGCCTTCCTTGTGCTGTTTCTTACCTTGGTACATTAACTAACACTTACAGTGGGGGGTGATTAGCAGGAAGATCAGGACCAATTGAATTAGAAAAATCTCAGAGGCTTTGTCATTATAGTCAATGAGATTGTAATGAATAATAATTCAACCAACTGGACATTCCCCACTTGATTTAAACCATCAACTGCAATGGAGTTCAAGGTTGGGAAAAAGAGTAAATTTACCCAGAACTACAACTTACTAATAAGGATTGTGTGAATGGATCATAGACGCATAGGCCCGGTTCAATTGCCCAATTCGTAAATGTAGACACACTTAAAATCACTCTTAATATTGCTACATATTCAGCAAATATTACTTACTGGCACTAATGAATTCTTAAGTCAATAGAATGCATATAAACCTTTATAAAAATAAACACCCAAAGCCAAATTTATGAGTTTAAGGCATTTGAAAGTAGCTAATTGAATAAGACTAATAGTTTTGAAAGCAGATAAGAACCAAACAGGTCCATCTGGTCCTATCTATATTTTTGGTGTTAATCAGCAGTTCTCAAACCTCTCCTCAGGACTCACAAGACAGACCATGATGACCCACCTGTCTGGTGGGTGCGAGGAGAGGTTTGAGAACCACTGACTTAAATAACCCAATGTCTTTATTGGCTCCCAGGCATGCTTAAACTCCTTAATTGTGTTTGACCCTACCACCTCCACTTATCTTGTACCCTTTCTGTAGAGTAGTACTTCCTTATATTAACCCTAATCTTCCATCTTCCAAATTCAACTTGAGCATTATTAATCATTTGACACATCTTAAGGTTTCCATCACAACACTATTCTCCCTTCAAGGGGAGATTTGGAAAATCTGAAGATCTCCAGTATGGAGGGAGATGCTGGTTCATGATTCAAGCAAGTCAACTTCCAGATAAAGCCAAGCAGGGATAAGTAAACCATTAAAACACACACTGTAGATTATAAAAACTTCACATGCTTTTGCATGGAAGATCCCATGACGGGGGGCAGCGCAGGGTAAGCAAAACTCTGCCTTCGACTGGGCATGTGCGGGGAAGGTGGGAGAAATGCAAAATGATAAAAGTTTATTTGATTTAATAAGTCAACAAATCTCTACCAGTCTGCTTTCTCCTTTCACCACTGAATAGATAACAATAAGCAGAACACACCCCTCAGGCGTCATGTCAGCAGGACACATGAACACATTATCCCTGAGTCTGCCAATATGATGTCGTTCAGTCGGTCATCTGTATCAGACTCTCCGTGACCCTATAGACTGCATCTTGCGTTGAGTTGTGCTTATCTATAAGGCTTTCTTGGCAGGTATACTGGAGTGGGTTGCCAGTTCCTTCTTCAGTGGACTGCAATTTGTCTGAGCTCTCTGCTGTGAACTGCACATATTGGGTGACCCTACATGTTATAAACCACAGCTTCATTAGGGTACACAAGCCCCCTCATCACAACAAAGTAGCGATCCAGAAGGGGTTTGCCAGTGTATTATACATTTATGCTTATGGCTTACATAGCAACTCATAGTTTTAATCTGTTACATACTAAACAAACATATAATATGTAGCATTGTTGCTTCTAAAGGTAATTATGCCATTATTCTTCCCTAGTTTATAACCAAGAATCAGTTATATGTAATCCTTTTTCTGCCAGTATTGCTTAATCTCACTATACACATTGTGCTAAAATATCAGAAATTATATTATTATTATTTATTTCCTTTATTTGTAATATACTAACATATTCCATAGCGCTAAAGAGGGGTAAGTAAAAGTCAAAAACAATATTAACACATTGCAAAAGAATTGCGGCCCCTTAAAATATTCTCTGAAGCACTAAGCTCCAAGGGCCTCATTCAATTGCGATTTGGCCAATTGAATAGGGCTCTAAATAGGCACATAGCATGTTTTTTTAAATAAGTTTTTAGTTAGTGAAAACCTTTCTTTTGGATAGATGCTTACTAACTAAAAACTTCTTTAAAAAAATATGTTATGTGCTTATTTAAAACCCTATTCAATTGGCCAAATCACAATTGAATGAGGGCCCAAGTATGTGCCTAGATGTGCCAGAGCATACCCTCTGCAGAAGCAAGAGCAACTATGAAACGCGTGAAGGTGATACATAGCAAGTCACACACTAAAACAGGATATTTTGAAGGATTGATATTATTACAAAGTTAAAAAGTGGCTTCCTGGAGAGAAGAGAGATTGTTAGGGAAAATCCATGGCTGTTTGTTTACTGTAGTTTGGGGAAAACTTCACATGTTTCTGAATCTAACAACATTAACCGTTGTGGAAGCCAAGGGCATAACTATTAGTGTACCAGACTCATCTTGTGTTTGTGAGCCTCCATACTGGAATTCAAGAGCAATGCCAGAGCAGAAGCAGCTGAAGTGGAAGAACAATTTGAACACACACACTGTTTGAAATGTAATTGACAGTGCACATATTAGGTCTAATGGAATTAAAACATATTTTTAGGAAAATCAGATGCTTTGATGACTCTGTTTATGAGTAGAGCAATCCATTTTATGTTTGTTGCATTACTTCCTTAGGGTGTTTTTTTTTTTTCTAGCAGGGGAGGTTATTGTGAGGAAGGAGGAAAGAGAGAGAGCCAATAAGGTTTTCTTAGATAACTAGTAACTTGCTTGTTATAAATAACAGGATTATATCATTTTATCTTCAATTGTCTCTCCCCCATCTCTCTCCCTCCGGTCTCTTTCTCCTGTCTCTCTGTCCTCTCTCTCTCTCTCCTCTCTTTATGTCCTGCGTATGTCCTGTCTTTCTCTTTCCCTCTCACTCTCTCTCTCTCTTCTGTCTCTCTCTCTCTCTCTCTCCTCTCTTTATGTCCTGCATATGTCCTGTCTTTCTCTTTCCCTCTCACTCACTCTCTCTCTCTCTCTCTTCTGTCTCTCTCTCTCTCTCTCTCCTCTCTTTATGTCCTGCGTATGTCCTGTCTTTCTCTTTCCCTCTCAATCACTCACTCACTCACTCTCTCTCTCTCTCTCTCCTGTCTCTCTCTCTCTCTCTTTCTATGTCCTGGGTTAGTCCTCTCTCTCCTGTACCTCTCTCTCCTCTCTCCGTCTCTCCTCTCTCCTGTCTCTCTCTTCTCTCTCTCTCCCTCTCTCTTTGTCCTGTGTATGTCCCGTCTCTCTTTCTCTTCATCCTGCCTCTTTCTCCTGTCTCTCTCTCTCCTGTCTCTCTCTATCTCTCTCTCTCTCCTCTTACTCTCTTTCTTTCTCCTCTCCTGTCTCTCTCTCTATCTCCTCTTCTCTCTCTCTCTCTCCCTCTCTCTGTGTCCTGTGTATGTCCCGTCTCTCTCTCGCTTCATCCTGCCTCTTTCTCCTGTCTCTCTCTATCTCTCCCTCTCTCCTCTTACTCTCTTTCATTCTCCTCTCTCCGTCTCTCCTCTCTCCTGTCTCTCTCTTCTCTCGCTCTCCCTCTCTCTATGTCCTGTGTATGTCCCGTCTCTCTTTCTCTTCATCCTGCCTCTTTCTCCTGTCTCTCTCTCTCCTGTCTCTCTCTATCTCTCTCTCTCTCCTCTTACTCTCTTTCTTTCTCCTCTCCTGTCTCTCTCTCTATCTCCTCTTCTCTCTCTCTCCCTCTTTCTATGTCCTGTGTGTGTCCTCTCTTTCTCCTGTCCATCTATCTTGTCTCTACACTTATATCTAATAACCTTTTGCCATTGATAAAGCTGAGTCTATTGAGCGAAACGCGTTTGCTCTTTTTGTGATTTTATCTTGCCATTTTCTGCATATATCAGCGTTCTATATACTCTGGCCCTTTAGATTGTCCAACCAGCAGGCTGCCATCTATTTTTGGACTTTACTTATATGGACATAAGTAAGAAATTAAAGTACACTACTCAATATTATATTCTTGAAAATAACAATGTTCAAATTCAAATTCAGATTTTCTTTTTTCCAGCCATTGCTGCCCTCGTTCTTTCTCCATCAGTGACAAATCAGGACTTTCTTTTGCAGATTATAGTAATTTACTCCATTTTCCAACGTAATGCTCAATTCTCAGTAATTCATTGTGCAATTAAGCTTAGCCATGAATACTTTCTCCAGACACCCAGGATATTATTGCAGTGTATATTTAGATACAAACTACTATTTTCAGTGGGAGTGAGATTTAAATTACTGCATTTGGTATCTAAAATCATATCCTCTCTTTAGCATTGAAATCAGTTAAACCACAGTCTGTTCTCTTAGTACGGTAATTAACTTCATAATCAGTGCAGCAGTTTAAGTGTGATAGACAACGGACAACATTCCTCTTGATTATTGGAACAAAGATTGTGTATTGTCTATGGGCTAAAACAACTATCTATCTATCTATCTTTCTTTCTATCTATCTATCTATCTATCTATCTATCTATCTATCTATCTATCGATCGATGGGTAACACCGAGCTAGGTAGTAGTGAGGTACAAATTAACTGCATCCTTCTCAATCCCTTAGTTTTCTTCCATATAAAATCATATATTAAAAGGAGCTGCTCAAAGACATAATGCGTGAAATGCGTAGAGACATTGTCACAGTACTTGCTGCTACCAACAATAACATTGTCACGTTACAACACTCTCTCACCTGGAAGCACATAACAGAACAGAGAGCTACAGCTACCAACTGGGTTGACTAAAGGATTACCCAACGACTGCAGTGACTTTGCTTTGACAAAAAGTTTGTTTTTAATGTCATCAGAAAAGCTTTTAATTGATCCAAACAACAATGCCTTTTAGCATAGGATTCTATGTGTATTTGTTAATCTCTCTGCCTTCCTGTTTGTCTATCTATCCATCCATGTGTCTATCTATCCACCTATCTGGGATTCAGTGCAGGGAGCTAACGGGTGTTTTTCTGTCCTGTGCTCTGTAATGAGTGTCCAGGTGAGAGTCGGTGTGGTGTGGCCTGTGTTATTATTGTTTGTTTATTTTTCACACTGACATTTTGTAGACAATAATTATAAGTCAGTCCAGTGGCAACCTCACTCAGTGTACATCCTGCCACATGTATGCACTGCTGGAACAGATGATCCAGGGTCCATACCTCTGTGACATACCACTGTGATGTGCATGTTGCCTCTCTGGAAGCTCAAATTGGAGAACTGGAGAGAATTGCAGCACTTAGTGATATTGCTCCACTGGAAAGGGAGCTGGTGCTCACTGAGCACAGTTTAGCTGGGCCTAGCATGGAGGGTAGAGATGGGGGTAGTGAGGATGTCCAGGGAGGTAGCTGGGTTACAGATAGAGGGGGAAGCAAGGGGAGGCGGGCCAGGTCTGAGTTGACAAACACCAACAGATTTGCCAGATTGAGTGAGACAGTTGGGGATGTCCATTCAGCAATGGCAATGCCAGATAGAGCTGTTCCCTCTAACAGCCGGGAGAACAGCTCTACTGGAGGAGTGGGAGGGCAGCATAGGCACAGAAACAGATATGTTTTGGTCGTAGGGGATTCTATTATTAGGAAGGTAGACAGGGTGGTTTGTCACCTAGATCCGAGCATTCAAACAGTTTGCTGTCTCCTGGGTGCTCGGGTTTGGTATGTTGTGGATCAGGTAGATAAATTATTGGAAGGGGCTAGAAATGAACCGGCGGTCTTGGTACATATTGGTACCAATGAGAAAGTTAGTGGAAGATGGAGTGTCCTAAAAAAAGATTTTAGAGAACTAGGGAATAAGCTTAAAGCAAGGACCTCCAAGGTAGCATTTTCTGAGATACTACCAGTGCCACGTGCTAGCCCATGGAGGCAGAAGGAGCTTAGGGAGGTTAATGCGTGTCTAAAAATGTGGTGCACTATGGAGGGGTTTAGGTTTTTAGAGCACTGAGCTGACTTCTCACTTAGGTGCAATCTCTACGGCAGGGATGGATTGCACCTTAATGACGAGGGAGCGGCTGTGCTAGGGGAAAAGATGGTAGAGAGGCTGGAGGAGTTTTTAAACTAGTAGGTGGGGGGGGGGAGGGACTAGATAGAAGTAATCGGGTAGAAAGTGTAGAGGGGGTAAGGAACGCATTAACTAGTCATGGGGGAGGAGCTGAGGGGAGGGTTAGTATATTCAAAAGGGAGGTATTACTAAGTAACTCAAGTACAGAGTAAGGCACCTCAAAACTATGAACTAATAACATAAGATGTATGCTTGCTAATGCCAGAAGCTTGGCAGGAAAAATGGGAGAGCTAGAATTATTGACAATTAATGAAAATTTAATTTTATTGGCATTACCGAAACATGGTGGGATGAATCTCATGACTGAACTGTTAATCTGGATGTTTATAACCTACAAAGACAAATCAAATATTAGTATGTATTAAGAAGGGTATAGAAGCAAGGGAAGCAAATATAATTCTGCCACTATACAAATCCCTAGTACGCCCTCATTTGGAATATGGAGTACAATTTTGGGCACCACTTCATAAAAAGGACATTTTAGACCTGGAAAAGGTACAGAGAAGGGCAACAAAACTAATAAGGGGAATGAAGGGGCTAAATTATGAAGAAAGACTAACCAAATTAAGCTTATTTTCTCTAGAAAAGAGGCGTCTAAGAGGAGATATGATTACCTTATATAAATACATCCAGGGTCAGTATAAGGCTTTGTCAAGTGAGCTTTTTGTGCCAAGAGATTTCCAACTGACAAGAGGACATCCTTTGAGGTTAGAAGCAAAAAGATTCCACCTTAAAGAAAGAAAAGGGTTCTTCACAGTAAGGGTGGTTAATCTGTGGAATTCTCCACCAAAGGAGGTGGTGACAGCAGATTTGATAGATAACTTTAAAATGGAAGCAAGAGGCACCACTAACCAAACACTGCCATGAAGACCAAGGAACTCTCCAAACAAGTAAGGGACAATGTTGTTGAGAAGTACAAGTCAGGGTTAGGTTATAAAAAAATATCCAAATCTTTGATGATGAAATGGAAAGAACATGGCACAACAGCAAACCTGCCAAGAGACGGCAACCCACCAAAACTCACTGACCGGGCAAGGAGAGCATTAATCAGAGAGGCAGCACAGAGACCTAAGGTAACCCTGGAGGAGCTGCAGAGTTCCACAGCAGAGACTGGAGTATCTGAGCATAGGACGTCAATAAAGCTCCATAGAGTTGGGCTTTATGGCAGAGTGGCCAGAAGAACGCCATTACTTTCAGCAAAAAACAAAATGGCCCGTTTTGAGTTTGCGAAAAGGCATGTGGGAGACTCCCAAAATGTATGGAGGAAGGTGCTCTGGTCTGATGAGACTAAAATTGAACTTTTCGTCCATTAAAGAAAACGCTATGTCTGGCGCAAACCCAACACATCACATCACCCAAAGAACACCATCCCCACAGTGACACATGGCGGTGGCAGCATCATGCTGTGGGGATGTTTTTCCGCAGCCGGGACTGGGAAACTGGTCAGAGTTGAGGGAAAGATGGATGGTGCTAAATACAGGGATAATCTTGGGCAAAACCTATACCACTCTGTTTGTGATTTGAGGCTAGGACGGAGGTTCACCTTCCAGCAGGCCAATGACCCCAAACACACTGCTAAAGCAACACTTGGGGGGTTTAAGGGGAAACATGTAAATGTGTTGGAATGGTCGAGTCACAGCCCAGACCTCAATCCAATAGAAAATCTGTGGTAAGACTTAAAGACAGCTGTTCACAAGAGCAAACCATCCAACTTGAAGGAGCTGGAGCAAATTTACAAGGAGGGATGGCCAAAAATCCCAGTGGTAAGATGTGGCAAGCTCATAGAGACTTATCCAAAGCGACTTCGAGCTGTGATTGCCGCAAAAGGTGGCTCTACAAGGTATTGACTTTAGGGGGGTGAATAGTTATGCACATTGACTTTTTCTGTTGTTTTGTCCTATTTGTTGTTTGCTTCACAATAATAAAAAAAAAAACATCTTCAAAGTTGTGGGCATGTTCTGTAAATTAAATGATGCAAATCCTCAAACAATCCATGTTAATTCCAGGTTGTGAGGCAACAAAATACGAAAAATGCCAAGGGGGGTGAATACTTTTGCAAGGCACTGTATCTGTCCATCTATCCATGTATCCATCCATCTATGCATCCATGTATCTATTCTTCCATCCATGTATCCATCCATTCTTGTATCTATTCATCCATCCATGTATCTATCCATCCATCCATCTATCCATCCATGTGAACACAAATGTACTACAAAAGGTGTGACAACATGCTGTGTTTCCAAGCCACCTGAGACACTGGTTATGAGCAGCCCCTATGGCTAGTTCACAGTTGTGCCACATGGCAGTTATCCTGAGCAAGAACAGGAATAAACAGAAGTCTCCAGCAATTGAGAATCTTTTTCTCTGGGGTGAATAAAATTAGAAGTGAATAAAGCATAACTTTTTTATATGATAATTACATTGAAGACCAGACAAATAATTACGGTAAGTCACCTAATTAAAAAATTTATATAAAAGACAAATGCATAAAGAATCCATAAGTTACTAAATCATTTCCTTAGCAGTGAATCCCAGCACTATTTGCTCTCCGGCTCATTGAGGGAACCCAGCTTAGACCAGCGATCATTTCATAAACAAGATGTGGGGACAAATGTTAAATATTTACATGACTACAGAATGGCTGGAGATTTATGATGTTTTTGTGTGGGGCGCATGAGGTGTCCCAGCCCGACACACACAGACCAGGCATCATGAATGGAGACACGGCTTAGTCACAAACAATCCTCTCTCTACACATGGGTTTCCCAAGGCCTGTCTGGCAGAGGATGAGGCGTCATGTCTACCTACAGCAGAGGAGCAAGTCACGTCAAGGATAAACAGCCAGGAATCCAGGCAACCGAGGGGACATCTTAATGTTTAATTTAGGGATTCAGAGTTTATTCTTATTCCCCGTCTGTCTCCCATGTGCCATATAGACAGATTTCACCACTAGTATTTACATTAACATAATCCATCTCTTCTCTGTGCCATGTAATGTACGCCCCCCTACCATGCATTAATAGTACTGAGTACTGTAAGTGTCATGGCTTGGCGTATGTCAGACTGGAGTATTGCTACAGTTTGCACGTCCCCTAGATTCACTTTCACATTGGCTTTGATGGCATTTTCTATGGGAAAACACCATCCCATCTCAGCCCTTGTGAAGCTTAGTGATTGTAGAATTGGTTTAACTTGTTTAATGTGCTGGTATGTTGTAATAGGGTTGTTTGGTGGTCCAGTGGTTAGGATTCTGTGCTCCTGTGTTCGATTCCAGTCAGGGAACCAAGAGGTCACACCACCTTGAAGTCAAGCAGGGCAGGTTTGGACCTGGTCAGTACTTAGATGGGAGACCCCCTAGGAATACCAGGAGCTGTATGTTGTGGCCCACTTGAGAAGTAACTGGCAACCCACTCCAGTATCTCTACTATGAAAACCAAGTGGATTAGCATGACCATGGACATAAAGATGTGCCTGGTGTGTTACGGTCCATGAGGTCATGGAGAGTCAGAAACGACTGAACAACAAAACTAACAATGCTGTAATTGGGGCAACCATTGTTTTTTTTGTCAATCTGATTAGTTACCTGGAAGACATTGGATGTAGATTCCAATTATGTCTCTGCAAGAACAATAATTAATTTGAAGATTGAAAATGTAAGGGTAATGTGCAAAAGTACCACTTTACCAAACGGTGGTAGATAGTTAGATCAGCCTACCATATAACTACCAGTAGAAGTTGGAGGATTAATGAGCCAGCATATTTTTAGTTCACCATTAACAAACATAACAAATACACCTGCAAACAGCAGCAAATTGAAGCTTTAGCCACAAAATATAATTAAAAATCAAAGTTTACCACATTAATGTCTAATGCTGTACCCCTCCCCAACTTTCTCATTGTTCTAAACACTACAGAAAGAAAGTGAAAGATTTCAAATTAGAACACTATTCAAGCCTTACCAATACAATCTAGTCAGTGTTATCTCAGTTGAAATATTTAACTTCTTTTCAACGGTACTCAGAACAATGAAAAGGGTGGGAGGGGAACTGTGTTTGGAAAATTATATTTTCTAGCTAAAGATTAGTTTTCTGCTGTTTACAAATGTATTTATAATGTTAATTAATTATGAACTAAAAATATGTTTAACAAAAAAAGTACACTGCCCCTAAACTTAATAAAACCAAGTATTTTGGCACACTATTAGCCACATTAAATTCCTCTAACGTGTAAAATCGTAGCTCGTAACGTAACCTTACGACTTACGGCTATTACATTGGCCTCTTACATCAGCCCGCCGACGACTAGCGAGGTAGGAGCGAGAAAACCCTATGGTTTGCAAGCCCGCAAATCCTTTGATCTGTCAAGCCCGTAACTGTTACATTCCAATCACGCTATTAAATTGCAACAAAAGCACTGGCGTTCAAGCCCGTAACCCACAAATGGAGCCAAGAAGCCGAGTGCTAGAGAGGACCTGCAAGACGGGTAAAGTCCGTAGCACTGTAAATGCACATATACACACACTACTGTACTTTTATTAACAGGGAAAGTGATGTTAGGTCTTAGAATTAATAGCACACCAATCTCAAGCTCGCAAATCGGACGAAAAAATACTTTATGTCATGTGTAATTTCCGTGTCATATCGATCCCGGCAATCAATGTATTAATACTTATAATGGAACTTGCATGTAATAAAATAACATATTTACGGCTTTATCAATATTACATTATATCTGGAATGTGTGTCCAATCTTAACTTGTAATTGAAGCCCGTAAGACTTTCAAATCCCACCTCCATTTTCCAGTGACGTATTGATGATGATGGCCTCTGTTGCCATTGGCTCCATCTAAACTTGTAACTACGAGTTTGACTAATTGATCACGTTCCCGGCCGCACATCCAACGTGGGAAAAATGGTTTACGGGTTTGCGTCTTAAGCCCATAACTCGCAGCATGTTCTAATTTGATAGCTCCGTAAATCGTCAACATTTCAAACCCGCAGCCATTGCGGGTCTCACGTTGCACATACGAGCTTGGAATTTAATGTGACTCTATATTGGCCATTTGGTTCTTCTTTGCCATTTTTTGTGATTAGTTTCTTTACTGAAAGCACTTTCAATAGAACGATACTGGAACATATCTACACCCAATGTCCACCTACCAGGTGACAAACTAGTTTAACAAACAACTAACTAGCTGCCATTACTACCGCATAATCATCTATAGCATTTAATAAATTATAATCTGTATATTTTACTTTCTAAAAACATTTTGCCCAATTTATGTATTGTTCTTTAAATGAGCATGTTGACAATACAGGACCACTAAGGACCCTTTAAGTGATAGTTTGCATAAAGATGACCCAGAAACCTTTGCAGTCCAGTAAGATGTATGGATATTCCATTCTGGCTATAACCCGTACAATCTCTTTATCAGGGCATATTTGATGTCCGTGTTATCTTCAGTATGGCACATGTCTCCCTATCTCCAGGATTACATTCTCAGGGCCTCTATCTCTCCATTTTTTGTCTGATCTCCAGTACAGTCTTTTAACTTAAGTTTTTATCAAGGACAGTTCATGTGTTTTGACCCTTTTCTGTTAGATTCCTTCGCCACCAAGTCTCTGTGAAACCTAAAGCATGCGAAGATTTCTCCTCACACATCATTGATGATTATCTAATGAAGCTCAATAAATGATTGTTCTTTAAAATTCTTTTTTTTGCCCTAACATTGCTTAGTTTAATGGAAACATATGGCAGAAAATGTGATGTCAAATACAGGGGGTCCCACGCTGAAGATAGAATTATTTAAGAAACTTTTAATTAAAACACAGAACTTTCCCCCGGAAGAGAGACAAGCAATGTCTTGTTCTGCAAACTGCCTGACGACTCTTGGTGCCGTAAACTGGGGCAACCAACATGGATGTGTAATAAGAAAAACTGACAGTATTTTAAAATATTAATTGATAAATATGTTTATATATATATATATATATATATATATATACAAAACACACAGACATACAGTATATATAAAAAATATTAACATATATATATATATATATATATATAATGATCATAATTGCCAGAAATACAGTTACTGCACTGAACTCTGGGAAACTGGGTGGGGACATGCAAATGAGTCTACAAGCATTTCACTCTTTTAATCCAAATACCACTTTATACATGGCTCCTTTTAGGCATATACCTGCTGTATCACACAGCTTATAGCATAGCATATGATGGATGATGGACAAGATAGGAGACCTACCCACAGACAGCTGTTTCGATATTAAAATGGATCTCATCAGTGTGGGGCTGGTTCCAAGCTTGTGCGTTAGATTTTGTGGGAAGCATATTAACCGCATAATTTAGCTTATGGTGGGCAAATGAGTTATAGATGCCCTACACCATACAAGGAATAGCAAGATATTAAATAAATAGATAAATAAATACAAATATATATATATATATATATATATATATATATATATATATATATATATATATACACACAAATATCTAAAGACTCCAAAGCAACGCCAGTAAAGTAAAAAAAACTTCAGTAAATATTGCAACATGGAGTCTATAACATTACGTGATTCCAGCACAAGTGTTGACTGTGCCATGCTGCAAGAATTATGTAGGGGTTTGTAAATGTATTTGTAGGGCAGGTTGAACTTGCAGTTCACACATAGCGATCACTCATAAGAGTAAAGATTTGCTATGGCCAGCATGTAATAGCTACATTAGGGCTCATGAGCATTTGACTCATAAGATTTTCAATGGGAGCCATGTGTATCCAGCAGTAAATCCTTAAAGTAAGTATTATACCATTTATTTGGACACACAGATATTTATTGTTTTTCAGTAGTGTATGACTCTCCATGAGCCCTGTGGACCACAGCACACAAAGCACATCTGTCAACCACTGCCTCTCTGAGCTCCCTCAAACTTGTGTTCATTGCTTCAATTACCACATCTATCCATCTCCGCCTCTGCCTCCCCCTTTCTTTGAGTGCCTTCAATATTCCCAGCATCAGAGTCTTCTTTAAGGAATCATGAATTCTGATGATATGGTCAAAATATTTGAGCTTTAGCCTTATGATCAAGCCTTCCAGTGAACAGTTAGGCTTGATTTCCTGTAGTATTGGATCTTATTTCAGATATATTGACACCTAAATATTTTATATAACCTTACTTCTCTTGAAACATTAATTTATGAGAAGATGTCATCTTGGTTACTATCCAAAAACATGAGCCAAATTCTAAGATTATATCTTTATCTACATATAAAACTGATTTTTAACACAACAGCATATACAGTAATCAGCCTAAAAAGATTGTTGAAATGATAGGGGGAATTTACCAAGTGTGATAGTGACATTGGGGCTCCCTGCATCACCATTTTTTACATGATTTACTAAAACTAAAATATTAAAAGGAGTCTTGTATTGTAGTGGTAAGGCGCCAGCTATAGGAACATTACAATGTGACACAGGCCGCATACAATTAGTGACCAGGAAAAGGCAGATGAGCTAAATAGGTTCTTTTCTTCGGTATACACAAGGGAGGTACCAGTGGTTGGGACATCGCAACATAATGTGGCTACACTACCGTCACTAAATAATTGGTTAACGCAGGAAGAAATCCAAAAGCGGTTGGAAAAAGTAAATGTTAATAAAGCCCCAGGTCCTGATGGAATACATCCAAGGGTACTAAGGGAACTGGGTTCCTCTAATAGCCAAACCATTACATCTAATTTTTCAAGATTCACTCAACACAGGGTCTCTACCAGATGACTGGAGAAAAGCAGAGGGGATACCTATATTTAAGAAGGGATCTAGAGCAAATCCGGGGAATTACAGACCAGTGAACCTTACTTCTGTAGTGGGGAAGCTTTTAGAAGGGTTAATAAAGGATAGTAAATAGTGATTCAACTCTATGCTCCAACCACGGATGCTGAAGAGGCTGCAGTTGTCCAGTTCTATGAAGACATTCAACACGTCATAGATGTAACACCAAAAAAATATGTTACTATCATCATAGGAGATTGGAAGCTAAGGTAGGGAACCAAAGTACACCTGGAATAACTGGCAAATTTAGCTTTGGAGTACAAAATGAAGCAGGTCACAGATTAGTAGAATTCTGTCAGGATAATTCTCTGGTCGTAGCAAACACCCTCTGCCAACAGCCTCCGAGACGACTCTACACATGGATATCACCAGATGGACAACATAGAAATCAGATTGACTATATACTTTGCAGCCAAAGATGGAGGAGCTCTATACAGTCAGCAAAAACAAGACCTGGAGCTGACTGCGTCTCAGACCATGAGCTTCTTATTGCAAAGTTGAAAATTAAATTGAAGAAAAGAGGGGAAATCGTAAGACCAAGTAGATACAAAATAAATAATATCCCTTGTGAATATGCAGTGGAAGTAAAGAATAGATTTCAGGATCTAGACATGGAAGATAGAATGCCTGAAGAACTTTGGACTGAAGTTTGCAACATTATCCAGGAAATAGCAGCATAGAATAGCCCTAAAAGAAAGAAAAGTAAGAACGCAAACTGGCTGTATGATGAGGCTTTGAAATGTAGCTCAGGAAAGAAGGAAAGCGAAAAGTAATGGAGATAGGAAAAGATTTGTCCAACTGAATGCAGAACTCCAGAGGATAGCAAGAAGAGACAAGGAGACATTCTACAATGAGCGATGTAAAGAGATTGATGAAGATAACAGAATATGAGTCAAGAGATCTCTTCAAGAAAATAGGGAACCTAAAAGGCAATTTTATCGCTCCCATTTTTGCATGAAAGACAAAAATGGTAGATAAAGAAAAGGTGTCAGGAATACACTAGAGATCTATACAGTAAGGAACTTAACAGCAGTGATGGCCTCAATAATTTGTCCAATTAATTGGAGCCAGACCTCTTGGAGAGTGAAGTGAGATGGACCCTAGGATGTCTTGCTGATAATAAGGCTGCAGGAGGTGATGGAATCCCAATAGAACTATTCAAAATTCTACAGGATGATGCTGTGATGGTGTTGCTTGCCCTATGCCAACACATTTGGAAAACTCAACAATGGCCAATAGACTGGAAAAGGTCAGTCTACATCCCAATCCCCCAAAAAGTCAGTGCCAAAGAGTGCTCCAATTATCAAACAATTGCACTCATTTCACATGCCAGCAAGGTGATGCTTAAGATTCTACAAGCTTGAATCCAAAAATATATAGACCAGGAACTACCAGATGTGCAAGCCGGGTTCCACAGAGGAAGAGGCACAAGAGATCAATTTTGACAATGTCCGCTGAATAACAGAGAAAGCAAGAGAGCTCCATATTTTTTTTACTTCTGCTTCATAGACTATTGTAAAGCCTTTGACTGTGTGGATAACAACAAAATGTGGCATGTCCTTAAAGAGATGGGAGTACTAGATCATCCCATCCTCCTTCTTAAGAATCTGTATGTCGGCCAAGAAGCCATGGTCAGAACCGAACATGGGACAACAGAATAGTTCGAGATCGGAAAAGGAGTGCAACAAGGTTGTATATGTCACCTTATTTATTCAACTTATACACAGAGTACATCATGCGTAAGGCTGGACTGGATGAATCCAAAGCCGGAATCAATATTGCTGGAAGGAATATAAACAACCTCAGATACACCGATGATACTACTCTGATGGCGGAAAGTGAGGAGGAACTAAAGGACTTATTGATGAGGGTAAAAGAATAGAGTGCAAAAGTTGGCCTGTTTGTTAAAAAGACAAAGATCATGGCAAATGGTGACCTCACTTCCTGGCAAATAGACGGGGAAGAAGTGGAGGCAGTGACAGATTTTATTTTCCTAGGATCAAAGATCTCTGCAGATGGTGACTGTAGTCATGAAATTAAAAGACTTTTGCTTCTGGGGAGGAAAGTTATGGCAAGCTTGGACAAGCTGGTAAAAAGTAAAGATATTAAACTATCAACAAAGGTCTGCATACTTAGATCTCTGGTATTCCCAGTAGTAACATATGTATGTGAGAGCTGGAACATAAAAAATCTGAGCGCCGTTGAATTGACGCCTTTGAATTGTGGTGTTGGAGAAGACTGCTTAGAGTCCCTTGGACTGCAAGAAGATCCAGTAAATCAACACTTCAAGACAAGCTGTTCACTAGAAGGTATGATCATGAGGCTGAAGCTCAAATATTTTGGCCATATTATGAGATGGAAGGATTCCCTAGAAAAGACTCTGATGCTGGGAAAAATTGAAGGCACAAGAAGAAAGGGACACCAGAGGCAGAGATGGATAGATAAGGTCACTAAAGCAATGAACATGAACTTGATAGAGCTCAGAGGGGCAGTGACTGAGAGATACACCTGGTGTGCTGTGGTCAATAGAGTCATGGAGAGTCAGATGTGACTGAATGACTAAACAACAACAACAACAAACAAGAATACGTCTGTTTAAACAAGATTATAAGTAGGATATTTATCAGGGATAGGTAATGTCAAACAAACCTAATTTGTTTCTATGAGCAGGTTAGTAGGAACTTTGGTCAAGGCAACTCTGTGGATGTAGTCTTGTTGGAGTTTGCAAAGGCTTTTGATATAGTGCCACATGGGAGACTATTATGCAAACTAAGGGATACAGAAATTACAGTAAACATCTGCTCATGGATTGAGAGCTGGCTAAAAGACAGGAAGCAAAGGGTTGTTGTAAATGGAACATACTCGGATTGGACTTATGTGGTAAGTGGGGTTCCTCAGGGTTCAGTATTAGGTACCCTCCTTTTTAACATATTTATTTATGAATTAGAAGTAGGATTGGAAAGTATTGTCTCCATTTTTGCTGATGACACAAAGTTGTGCAAGGTAATTAAATCACAAAATTATGTAATTTCCCTCCAGAGGGATTTACATAAATTGGAGAAATAGGCATCTAAATGGCAGATCAGATTTAATATAAATAAATGTAAAGTTAAGCATCTGGGAAGGAAAAATAGACATGCTATTTATATTCTTAATGGAGCAAATCTAGGGGTATCAGATATTAAAAGGGATTTGGGAGTGCTTGTGGACAAGCACCTAGGTAGCAGCGCTCCATGCCAAACAACATCCGCAAAGGCAAGTACAAATTTAGCATGTATTAAGAAGGGTATAGAAGCCAGGGAAGCAAATATAATTCTACCACTATACACATCTATAGTACACCCTTATTTGGAATATGGAGTCCAATTGTTGGCCTCACTTCATAAAAAGGACATTTTAGACCTGGAAAAAGTACAGAGGAGGGCAACAAAACTAATAAGGGGAATGGAGGGGCTAAGTTAACCAAATGAAACTTATTTTCTCTAGAAAAAATCCAAGAGGAGATATGATTACCTTATATAAATATATCCAGTGTCAATAGAAGGATTTGCACCACTAGGAAAACATTCCCCCCTCAAGCTACTGGAATCCCCCATGACCAAAGCAGAATTTGCTAAAATCAATCTTATGCTTTTATGCTAACGACTTACACGCTGGTGATGTCATTAATGTTACATGCTTCACAAACATATGAGTTTTTTCCAAAATAACACAGGCAATAAACAGTAGATCCACGCTGACAGGAAATGGATATAAAAAATATAACAAATAAATGTAAAATTGGCACCTGTGTATACAAATTAGGAAAGTCTTGGAACTGGTCCTCGAGCTCTAGATGAGTCAGTTTCAGGTGACGCTGAAGGATGAGCTCTGTGGAACTAACTGCTTTTTTATGAATATTATTTTCTTTCATCTTTTAAACAGAAACACATTTTAAATTTATATTCCAAGCTTTTTTTTTACACTTTAATATACTTATTTTTGAACGATCCATTGAGATATCAGCACTAAATCTTGTCACTTTCTCATGCCATGATGAAGGGCAGGATGTGATAAATATGTGCGTTATACTAGATCTCCAAGCACTGCCAATGAAAAGACCACTGTAGTTTAGTAAAAACCTCACATGTTTATGATGTTCGTAACAAAACAACAGCATTGGCAGAAAATCTTATATTTGGATGACTGGTTGTATCATGTGGGACTCCATCTTGGACTACTAGTCTGTCTGTAGCTTGTGAGGGAGGGTTGTCCTATAGGATACACAACACAGTTATATTGAATTGTAAGATTACGACTGAGTGTATATCTAAGATATTGACTATATAGGGTAGCGTAAATAGGTTCCAAATAGACAAATAATTTCATGGTTATTTTATGGGGCGTTACTTTGCCACTTAATTGCATTTTCAATGGGCTATTTGGAGAGGATTTTAACATAAGTGAATGTAGATAATCTTAGTTTCTAATCGTTTCACAAACAAAGACAAAATGTCTATCAGCATTAAAACAAAATTGAATGCAGGAATTATGATTTAAAGGCTGTAATTGAATAGCTTCAGAAGCAGATTCTCTGCCATTTGCCCTTCATTACACCTGTTAATTTAGACTGACAAGAGGCTGACAGGAGGTGTAGATATGTCGACAGCCAAAACTGCTCTTGTTCTTCACTTACTACAATAATCATTGCTCAGGATTCTCTGAAGGTGAAGTGTGAGGGAGGTGAGTGGCGGTGCTACTGCTGGCGCAGAAGGTGCAAAGTACCCAACAGGGGCCTTCTGCTACCTGGAGTAAATGGCATCTTAGTTTACAAGGGGAGAGGAGCAGAAGGAGCTGATCTATCGATGGTGCAAGTGGTGCAGTGCACCTTGCTCTGGGGTCCCTGGGTAGTGTTGTCTTTTTTTTTGTATTTAATTTTTGTTTTTGAGTAGTGGCCCCCTGGGACCTTTCTACACTAAGCCATGCCCCTCAGCATCACCAGGCCCTCCCCTCTTGTGGGCTTGTTAGGGGAATCTGGGTGTTCTGTGCAGATTCTTTGCCTAAACTGCGCCGCGTCTTCTCAAGTGGGCGGGGAATCCTAAATGACATCACACATCATTTGGGATATATATGGCAAAACAAAAAGAAATCTTGGAAGGAGGCCATTTTTTTTTGCACTATAGCCCTCCATTCACTAGCCATGACACTGAGGAGCAGATGATCATTGATCTGACCTCGGACATATATTTATGGCTTTTATTGACCCCTACAAGAGCCTGTCATGCGTAGAGAAGTTGCAAGGGTGGGGGGTAGTTGCAGTGATTGTAAATTACATTGCACAGGGCCCTCCATTCATTAGTCATTGACATTACTAAAAAGGCAATGATACTCACTAGTACATCACTCATTAAATATCATATTTCCCTAATGATACCTAATTTCCCAAAAAATAATGATAATGAGGAATTACTTATTGTCATAAATTGTATGACTGATGATAAAAGAACACTTTAATGTATAAATATTTAATGTTAATGCTAATCAGAATAGAAACAAAATAGAAAAATGTAAACATAAAATAAGGACCACTGTAGCCCCATATATACAATGTGCTTGTTTGAAGAACTAGACTTGATAATGGGCAAAATATTTTTAAAGAAAGATCTATATCCATTCACAAGCCGTACAGATACTACTGTTACATAGATGATCTGTTCATCAGATGGGCAGAAGGAGAAAATTAACTCAGATACTTTCACAATTCTTTCAGCACTTTCCACCCATCTGTAAAACTTAAAATGGATTTCTCTACAGAACAAGTGAACATTCTGGACACCACCATATCCATCACCAATGGCACTCTCCACTCTATATATAGGAAACCCACAGACAGATGCAGCTACATTCATAGCTCCAGTTTCCATCCCTCCCACACTAAGCAAGCCATCATTCATTTTTTTTTATTTCATCATAAAAGGCTTGTCACTCTTAATGAAGTGTCTGCCCTATAGGAAGGATATTGTATATGTGTGTTGATTCCCCCTATATGTATTAACCTGATGATGTCTCCACTCTCTCTGCATCGCTCTTTACATTCAAACTGAAAGTTTCATTTCATGTCACTATTGTTTCAGACTTGATAAAGAGATGTCACACCTCTCGAAAACTCGTCAATAAAAATAAAAAGTTAGTCCAATACAAAAGGTATCAATATCTATCTATCTATCTATCTATCTATCTATCTATCTATATCTCTATCTATCTATATATCTATCTTTCTATCTATCTATCCCTCTATCTAGATAACTATCTATCTATCTATCTATCTATCTATCTATCCTCTATCTATCTATCTATCTCTCTATGTCTCTATCTCTCTATCTCTATCTATCTATCTATCTATCTATCT
>CM050176.1:49662494-49819994 GCA_027410445.1 Discoglossus pictus | reverse complement strand
GCACTGACACCCCATGCCCTGACAACCCATGCACTGACCCTCCATGCACTGACGCCCCATGCACTGACGCCCCATGCACTAACAACCCATGCACTGACACCCCATGCACTGACGCCCCATGCACTGACCCTCCATGCACTGACGCCCCATGCACTGACCCTCCATGCACTGACACCCCATGCACTGACCCTCCATGCACTGACGCCCCATGCACTGACGCCCCATGCACTGACACCCCATGCACTGACCCTCCATGCACTGACGCCCCATGCACTGACACCCCATGCACTGACGCCCCATGCACTGACACCCCATGCACTAACACCCCATGCACTGACACCCCATGCACTGACGCCCCATGCACTGACACCCCATGCACTGACGCCCCATGCACTGACACCCCATGCACTGACACCCCATGCACTGACTCCCCATGCACTGACCCTCCATGCACTGACGCCCCATGCACTGACACCCCATGCACTAACACCCCATGCACTGACACCCCATGCACTGACCCTTCATGCACTGACGCCCCATGCACTGACACCCCATGCACTGACACCCCATGCACTGACACCCCATGCACTGACGCCCCATGCACTGACCCTTCATGCACTGACGACCCATGCACTGACACCCCATGCACTAACACCCCATGCACTGACACCCCATGCACTGACCCTTCATGCACTGACGCCCCATGCACTGACCCTCCATGCACTGACGACCCATGCACTGACACCCCATGCACTAACACCCCATGCACTGACACCCCATGCACTGACACCCCATGCACTGACCCTTCATGCACTGACGCCCCATGCACTGACACCCCATGCACTGATGCCCTATGCACTGACCCTCCATGCACTGACACCCCATGCATTGACCCTCCATGCACTGCCCCTCCATGCACTGACGCCCCTTGCACTGATGCCCCATGCACTGACACCCCATGCCCTGACAACCCATGCACTGACCCTCCATGCACTGACGCCCCATGCACTGACGCCCCATGCACTGACAACCCATGCACTGACACCCCATGCACTGACGCCCCATGCACTGACCCTCCATGCACTGACGCCCCATGCACTGACCCTCCATGCACTGACACCCCATGCACTGACCCACCATGCACTGACGCCCCATGCACTGACGCCCCATGCACTGACACCCCATGCATTGACCCTCCATGCACTGATGCCCCATGCACTGACACCCCATGCACTGACGCCCCATGCACTGACACCCCATGCACTAACACCCCATGCACTGACACCCCATGCACTGACGCCCCATGCACTGACACCCCATGCACTGACGCCCCATGCACTGACACCCCATGCACTGACCCTTCATGCACTGACGCCCCATGCACTGACACCCCATGCACTGACACCCCATGCACTGACTCCCCATGCACTGACCCTTCATGCACTGACGACCCATGCACTGACACCCCATGCACTAACACCCCATGCACTGACACCCCATGCACTGACCCTTCATGCACTGACGCCCCATGCACTGACCCTCCATGCACTGACGACCCATGCACTGACACCCCATGCACTAACACCCCATGCACTGACACCCCATGCACTGACACCCCATGCACTGACCCTTCATGCACTGACCCTCCATGCACTGACACCCCATGCATTGACCCTCCATGCACTGCCCCTCCATGCACTGACGCCCCTTGCACTGATGCCCCATGCACTGACACCCCATGCCCTGACAACCCATGCACTGACCCTCCATGCACTGACGCCCCATGCACTGACGCCCCATGCACTGACAACCCATGCACTGACACCCCATGCACTGACGCCCCATGCACTGACCCTCCATGCACTGACGCCCCATGCACTGACCCTCCATGCACTGACACCCCATGCACTGACCCTCCATGCACTGACGCCCCATGCACTGACGCCCCATGCACTGACACCCCATGCATTGACCCTCCATGCACTGATGCCCCATGCACTGACACCCCATGCACTGACGCCCCATGCACTGACACCCCATGCACTGACGCCCTATGCACTGACGCCCCATGCACTGACACCCCATGCACTGACTCCCCATGCACTGACCCTCCATGCACTGACGCCCCATGCACTGACCCTCCATGCACTGACGACCCATGCACTGACACCCCATGCACTAACACCCCATGCACTGACACCCCATGCACTGACGCCCCATGCACTGACACCCCATGCACTGACGCCCCATGCACTGACACCCCATGCACTGACACCCCATGCACTGACTCCCCATGCACTGACCCTCCATGCACTGACGCCCCATGCACTGACACCCCATGCACTGACACCCCATGCACTGACACCCCATGCACTGACCCTTCATGCACTGACGCCCCATGCACTGACACCCCATGCACTGACACCCCATGCACTGACACCCCATGCACTGACTCCCCATGCACTGACCCTTCATGCACTGACGACCCATGCACTGACACCCCATGCACTAACACCCCATGCACTGACACCCCATGCACTGACCCTTCATGCACTGACGCCCCATGCACTGACCCTCCATGCACTGACGACCCATGCACTGACACCCCATGCACTAACACCCCATGCACTGACACCCCATGCACTGACACCCCATGCACTGACCCTCCATGCACTGACGCCCCATGCACTGACACCCCATGCACTGATGCCCTATGCACTGACCCTCCATGCACTGACACCCCATGCATTGACCCTCCATGCACTGCCCCTCCATGCACTGACGCCCCATGCACTGATGCCCCATGCACTGACACCCCATGCCCTGACAACCCATGCACTGACCCTCCATGCACTGACGCCCCATGCACTGACGCCCCATGCACTGACAACCCATGCACTGACACCCCATGCACTGACGCCCCATGCACTGACCCTCCATGCACTGACGCCCCATGCACTGACCCTCCATGCACTGACACCCCATGCACTGACCCTCCATGCACTGACGCCCCATGCACTGACGCCCCATGCACTGACACCCCATGCATTGACCCTCCATGCACTGATGCCCCATGCACTGACACCCCATGCACTGACGCCCCATGCACTGACACCCCATGCACTGACGCCCTATGCACTGACGCCCCATGCACTGACACCCCATGCACTGACTCCCCATGCACTGACCCTCCATGCACTGACGCCCCATGCACTGACCCTCCATGCACTGACGACCCATGCACTGACACCCCATGCACTAACACCCCATGCACTGACGCCCCATGCACTGACATCCCATGCACTGACGCCCCATGCACTGACACCCCATGCACTGACTCCCCATGCACTGACCCTCCATGCACTGACTCCCCATGCACTGACCCTCCATGCACTGACGCCCCATGCACTGACCCTCCATGCACTGACGACCCATGCACTGACACCCCATGCACTAACACCCCATGCACTGACGCCCCATGCACTGACATCCCATGCACTGACGCCCCATGCACTGACACCCCATGCACTGACTCCCCATGCACTGACCCTCCATGCACTGACGCCCCATGCACTGACCCTCCATGCACTGACACCCCATGCACTGACCCTCCATGCACTGACGCCCCATGCACTGACGCCCCATGCACTGACACCCCATGCATTGACCCTCCATGCACTGATGCCCCATGCACTGACACCCCATGCACTGACGCCCCATGCACTGACACCCCATGCACTGACGCCCAATGCACTGACGCCCCATGCACTGACACCCCATGCACTGACTCCCCATGCACTGACCCTCCATGCACTGACGCCCCATGCACTGACCCTCCATGCACTGACGACCCATGCACTGACCCTCCATGCACTGACACCCCATGCACTAACACCCCATGCACTGACGCCCCATGCACTGACATCCCATGCACTGACGCCCCATGCACTGACACCCCATGCACTGACTCCCCATGCACTGACCCTCCATGCACTGACTCCCCATGCACTGACCCTCCATGCACTGACGCCCCATGCACTGACCCTCCATGCACTGACGACCCATGCACTGACACCCCATGCACTAACACCCCATGCACTGACGCCCCATGCACTGACATCCCATGCACTGACGCCCCATGCACTGACATCCCATGCACTGACGCCCCATGCACTGACACCCCATGCACTGACTCCCCATGCACTGACCCTCCATGCACTGACGCCCCATGCACTGACATCCCATGCATGTTTCAGGGTCCTTTCCATACATGTTTCAGAACAGGTGAAGAAATGATATCCCAGATCTCCAGACTAACAAGTTGTTTAGAGGATCACTCAAGAAAACGTTAAATCAGACTCAGAGCATAGTTATGGATACATTGGTTGAAGTTGTGTGTGTGAGAGGGGCTTGTACATTTCTGGGGAGCTGTTGTTGTGAGTGATGCAAGGGGCCTGCTTCTGAGCCAGTGAGCGGGAATGGGCGTTGTGTCTATTTCAATTATCTCTCTTCCCTCTTTCCTCACCACTCTCTCCTCTGATAGCCAAAACACACATCCTCATGATTCAGCTGTGAGGAAGGGATGTAACAAACACACAATGGATTCCTGTACTTATAAACAGTCTTCAAAAATTCAGATTTTCCCCAAAAAATGTTATGTCCATGGCTTACACAGCTGCTAATAATGATAGTTTGGTACAGATTTGACAAACTAGTTTCTTATTTTCTTGAACTGCAGTGGTCCTAAAATGATTAAACTTTACTACTCATCAAGCTGCTCTGCCAGTAATCTTAAAGAATTTCATAAAAAAATAGTTTGTTTTAGAAGTGCATTTCACTGGAATAAAAGCTACTATATGTTTAACCATCAAGCTTAATTTTGCATGGTCCTATAAAGTCCTCTCTTGGTGTTTGGTGTAACACGTGTATAACTCATGGCTCAGAAATAATTTGATAAATAGCAACAAAAGAATAAAATGAACAAGTCAATATAACTTTTACATTTTAATGTTACGTACAAACAACTTTTAGTTTATTGTAATAACAAGATGCCCTTTTGTGAGAAAACATACACTGGAAGTAGCCATTCTTAGGCTGGAACTCCTCCAATCTTATGCAAACTTCTTCCTGGTGCCATTCGAGAGCAATGCTGGATGCTGACCAATAGCATGGGACATTGACTACTCTGCTTGATGCCTGCCTTGACCTCTAGCCAGTAAAGAGAGACAGAGGATGGAGAGAGAGGGCAAAGAAAGACAGCAGATGGAGAAAGGGAGCAAAGAAAGACAGGAGATGGAGAGAGGGAGCAAAGAGAGACAGCAGATGGAGAGAGGGAGCAAAGAAAGACAGCAGATGGAGAGAGGGAGCAAAGAAAGACAGCAGATGGAGAGAGGGAGCAAAGAAAGACAGCAGATGGAGAGAGGGAGCAAAGAAAGACAGCAGATGGAGAGAGGGGGCAAAGAGAGACATGGGATGGAGAGAGGGGGCAAAGAAAGACAGCAGATGGAGAGAGGGGGCAAAGAGAGACAGGGGAGGGAGAGAGGGGTCAACGAGAGACTGGGGAGGGAGAGAGGGATCAAAGAGAGACTGGGGAGGGAGAGAGGGGGAAAAGAGAGACAGGGGAGGGAGAAAGGGGTCAAAGAGAGACAAGGAAGGGAGAGAGGGGGCAAAGAGAGACCGGGGAGGGAGAAAGGGGTAAAAGAGAGACAGGGGAGGGAGACAGGGGGCAAAGAGAGACTGGGAGGGAGAAAGGGAGAGAGAGACTGGGGATGAGACACAGGGGAGGGAGGGGGGGCACAATTTATAAAACTCCATCATACCGTCATTTTTGACAGGCAAGTCACTAGTCATTATTACAATTGTTTATTTGTACTGCGCCAACATATTTCGTAGCTCTATACGTGCTCTGTGATCAAGGCAAAACAATACAAACACATTGCAAGACATGGAGGGTCCTGTCCTGGAGCTTAGTGTCCATAGAGCTTTGCCCAAAGCCAAGATTGAAAACCTGCAGACTTACAATCTAATGAATAGGACATCCAATATATGTCACAACCGTCTCAAAAACAAAGTCCGTTTTTTAAACCCATTATGCAAATGAACAGCTATCTCCAGTACAGTTTGAAGGTTCTGCGCATCGAGACTTGGGAATGTGTTCGAGCAGCTTGAAGGTCTATTTCCTCTGTGCGTTCATTTCCTCCATTTCTGATGACTTGGGCTGCTACAAATAAACCAACACTCTGCCTACATCTGCTCTGAATTTGCATTAAGAAATAAGATCTTGGTTATGCAGAATTTCATGGCAGCTGCGTATGGAGAGAGGATTGATTGGTTATCTAAGACAAATTAAAGATTCTTACAGGAAATTGAGTGGAACACCAAAAAATGACATTTTCCATTAACGAATAGATGTTGATTTGAATTATATTTCATTTCTTAATAGAACATCTGCGATTAAAGTATTGAGATGTGGAAATTAAAAAAGAAAACTAATTTTATTTTTTGTTTTTTTCTTGTCAAGCAAGGCATTGTGTTATTAAATAAAATAAAATTTGGAGCCATTATCCAGAGCTGGCATCAGGAATGTCTTAAATCATTACAGGGAACAAAACTATTGCTAATGTGATTGGCCTGAAGCAATACAAAGCCGCTTAGCGCTGACATGCTGGCTGCAACTGGATCCTGTTTGTATTTTTCTTAAAGTCCATTTGTGTAGTCATGTAAAGGGAAACGTAACTCCCTCACTGCCACAGAGGTATGTCCTGAATCTACGCATTACTTGTGCTTGTGCTACTGCTGGTACAGCAGGTGCAAAGCACCAGGGTCATAACAGTGGCTTAAAGGGGCACTCTTAATTTATTAGATGATTATTTTATAGAAATTAGAAATGACCACCTACATATATGTTTGGCTACTACAGGCAGCTTCCTTTTATGTTTTGCGTTGTTCAGTTGTGTCCGACTCTCTGTGACCTCATGGACAGTAACACCATGCTGATCCCCTTAATATCTCCTGAGATACTGGAGTGGTTGCCAGTTCCTTCTCCAGTGGGCCATTGCATACAGCTCCTGGTATTCCTAAGTGATCTCCCATCCAAGAACTGACCAGGCCCAACCCTGCATGACTTCAGGGTGGTGTGACCTCTTGGTTCCACGACTGAAATCAAACCCAGCAAATCCTAATCACTGGACCACCAGGGAACCTTGCTTCCTTTTATAGAGAAGTGCAAAAGAGCCCCCCAAATTAGTTATAACCAGGGCCCTCTATTCACTAGCTCCATCTCTGCTTTAAGGGACACTATAATCAAATCTCTTTTCAGTCTCAATGTAAATGATTAGTACAACAAATAAGCCCCACTTGCCACCCAAAATGTTTTTCATATTCTATTGTTTATTTGCACACTTCCATATTCAGTGTCTCTGACTGTTTCAGTTACCTCCATCCTGCTATACTGTTTTCTTCTGGAGTTGGGCAGCACTGCTTTGATTCAGCACAGTGCAAATAGCAAATACGTGCTTACTTACAAAGTTCTGGATCAGAAGCAGCACTGCAAAAATAACCAGTACAAAAATATGTGAAACTTGGCTTAAATTAGTTACTATCATTACTCTTATTTACATTTAGAGTGAAAAGAGCGAGCTTCTACAATTTTGTATTAGACAGAAGTTCCAATTATGGCAGAAATTGAACTTTATCTGTGAAATAAAGGCATTTGCAATTTGCTGATATAAAAAAAATAAACAAAATTAGTGTTTGTTAACTGACCTTGATCTATCTATTTGAGCCGGTTTCACATTCGTCTTACCTGGCACGATCTCTTATCTCAGGTAATAAACAGAGGCTTTGACACATAGCTCTCAGTGATTATTCTGATTCAAACATCTGGGCATGCTCTTTCTATGAATCACAAAATGCACTAAGAACAAAATAGTGATAGAAAATTAGAGACAGAGCAAGATAGGAGGAACTTGAAAAGTAATGTCTGCCTAAAATAGCAAAATACAAGCTAGTAATAATATATCCATTAAAGAAGTTGGTTTGCGTTTTTTTTCTAGGAAAAATAATATATTAACATTCTAAAGTATGTTTTATAATTTAACTAATTTAATGAGGGAAATTTTGAAAACTTTTTGAAAAAGGTCAAGAGAATGTTTTATATATATATATATATATATATATATATATATATATATATATATATATATATATATATATTAATATATCTCTAGATACTGAAATGTGCAACAAGAAATTTTATGTGATAGATTAAAAACAAAAAAGAAATTGCTACAGACTTTACATTGTCAGATTACACATGGTAAATGCATGAATGGGTGCAGAAAACTAAAACATAACCTTTAGTAGCTTGCAATAAATCACATATTATAATTGTCCTGCTACGAGTCGTCGTCACGCTGTTTGCGTGGTCCGTACGACTTTGCGGGCTTAGCGATGAGCGCCGCAGGCGCTCATCGCCCGGCGAGCCTCGCGAAGCGAGGCGAGCCGTTAAACCGTAGTACAGTAGCGGGCTTAGCGATGAGCGCCGCAGGCGCTCATCGCCGGGCGAGCCTCGCGCAGCGAGGCGAGCCGTTACACTGTTAAACCATAGCACTTTGGCAATGAGCGCCACAGGCGCTCATTGCAGGCGAGCCTCGCGTAGCGTGGCGAGCCGTTAATATGGAGCACTTTGGCAATGAGCGTAGCGAGGCGAGCCGTTAATATGGAGCACTTTGACAATCAGCGTTAATACGCAGAACAAAAATACGGCCGCAACTCGCGAACAGGAAAAAAAAATACAATCACAATAAATACACACAGCACATACATAAAAAGCTTACCGACAGCAAGAGGGAGCATCCACGACCTCAAAAAAACAAGTTACACCTTCATTTTATTAAAAATAAAACAGTTTAGACACTAAAAAAGTCTCGAAGCGAGAGAAAAAATGGCGGCCGAAAAAAACGAAAACGAGGCTACAGCACTATAACCACGGAAAACACGTACGGATAATCCGATAAGACGCATACTACACATTACCGCCCATTAAATCACGTATGGATTATCCGCTAAGACGCATAACACACATTACCCGCCATTTTACGATAATGCGGAACTAAAGTACTACGCTAACGGTTTCAGCTCGCGCACGCACACTATTACACTGCACACGTTCTAAACGCTTACACAGCACCTCCACACCACCAATGCTGCTGCAACATCACTACAGATTGCCAGCTCTTAAACACAATGCATACAAATTGATAAAGTATAGTCATTCATTAATTATTTATTATTTTAACTTATATATTTCAGTAGTACACACAAAACACCATTAGCTACCTTACAATTCCATATGTGTATTAATAACTATACAACTTTCCAAACATTTTTTGCCCCGTTAATACGGAGCACTTTGGCAATGAGCGCCGCAGGCGCTCATTGTAGGCGAGCCTCGCGTAGCGAGGCGAGCCGTTAAACAGGACCACTTTGGCAATGAGCGCCGCAGGCGCTCATTGCAGGCGAGCCTCGCTTAGCGAGGCGAGCCGTTAATACGGACCCCTTTTTTTATGGAGCAAAGTGCTCCATATGTATATTAATAACTATACAACTTTCCAAACATACACATCTCATTGCCGTCATTTTTTGACGGGCAATACGCTAGTAAATAAATATTGAAGATATTGCACTAATGATGCATATTATCTTATATTAAAAATATACATTAGGCATTCCTAGATGTTGGTGCAACTTATATTACATGACGGTAGCTTCTCCAATTCTATATATATATATATATCATCACATAGGAGAGGTATCAGTCCCTGTTTTTTAGAACTGTTTCATTTTTCCTAGAGAGAAAACACATCTTGAGTGGAAGAACCATCGAACCATAACACGCAATGTATATGCGCTCATTGACAAATATTTTTCAGCGTATATGATTCCCATGTGCGGGGGCTCTGTGGGTGGTCATGATTCCTTCTTTAAATAGCTCGGATTGGGCAGGCGGCATGAAGAGTAATTGTAATAAAAATATCTCATTAGATCTCACGGAGATGAATTGATCTCATCAGGTTGAATGAGGTGGTGTTAATTACTATAAACATTATATGATGGGAATTCGAAAGTCAAATTACTCAATCAGCAGAAACTTGAAGCTGCCTTTACTTTTTCTTATGTCTTTAATTAGTGGCTGCTGTATTTAGAAAAAAGCTAAAACTGGCTATATTTGGAGCAGTCATTCAAGCCCTAGTGGATTTAGCAGACGTGGAGGCCAAATTACTCATTATTTCTGCATGTGAGAATGTGATTTTTCATTTAAACCTAACTTTAGGCATTAGGGAAAAAATGTTCTTTGATCATTCGTTAAAGGACATTTTTTTCAAGGATATCCTAAATTCAAAGTCATTACTTGAAATAAAACAGGATGTGTTATGTGTGTCCAAAACTGCCATATAATGCAATGTGACTACATTTATAATTGTGATAAAAAATAAAAGCTTTTATCCTGTTGAAGGACCACATTCGATATATTCTTGTTAGTTGATTAGAGGAAATACGGGTAGACCATGGATGCTTTGTTTCTCCAAGGTCAGTGTCAAGAAGTAAAATAAAACAGGTGTTCCAGTTCTCCATTAGTTAAGGTTTAAAATGTCTACCTCAGTCCAGATATAAAGGTCTCATATTTTTCAGGCCCCCAGGTCTTCTATAGGTTCAGGTGTTTCAGATTCTGCTGTGACCAATGGTTTCCATAAGCTAGGTTCTTCAGGTCTTCTAAGATTCAGGTTCTCCATATCTCTCATGGTCAATGTGTTCCAGGTCTCATTTTGTCCAGGTTCTTCAAGTCTTCCATAGTCCAGGGACTTTAGATGTCCCATGGTCAAGGTTTTTCATGGATTAGATTATCATGGTCTCACAAGGTCCATGTTGTTAGGTTCTCCATGAAACCCATTGCCCAGGTTCCCCAGGTCTCAATTGGTTCAGGATGTCCAGATCCGCTTTGGTCTAAGTTCTTCTTGTCTTACATGATTCAGATTCCACATGTCCGTAAGATTCCACACACCCAAATTCTCTAGGTTTTACATGGTTTAGGCCATCCTTTGTTCAGGTTCTTCAGGGCTCATATGGTCCAGTTTGTTGAGATTCACAAATCTGATGGCCAATAAATCCATGTGAATAAGCTGGTAAGTGCAGTTTGACATTTACTGTAAATATCAGACCTTATCAGATCTTTGGACAAAGTTTATGGCTAATCAGTCCTTATTTAACAAATATGCCAATGAACTATGGGATGGAGAATGCTACTTCCTTTATGTTTAGAAAACTACACTTTAGCAATGCCATTTGACTAATTTAGGAATGTAAGCTTACTGCAGAAGTAACATGAACCTTATCTTAAAGAACCAGTGAAGAATCAAGAAGACTAAAACAACAATGACAGTGTCCACTAAAGCACAATTGCATATACTAATGAATTAAAGGCTGTATTTTTTTAAGTATTTTTTCATGATAAGCTTTGCTTTCGTATTGTGAATATGGAGCTTCAATAATAATTTTAGTAACATCCTACAATGCATTATTTTATTTACATTCATATAACAATTTAGTCCAAAGAATTTAGCATGGCTGCACCAAAATGATACATCTCATGGTGCTCTAATGGAGTGGTTCTCAACAGTCAGTCTGGAAACCAATGCTTGTCCATGAGACCTTATCTGCTGGTCCTCAGAGACAAAAAGGAGAAAAACCTAGCACTGTAATCCCACAATGATTCCAAGATCTAGATAGTTTATGTACAGCTAAAATGTACTAAATCTATACCAATCAGGGCAGAACTATCTTGAAATGTAGTATCACCCTGGAAGGTGGAATCCATGAGCATTGTAGGGTAACCAAGTGGTCCAGGGGTCACAAAGCTTGGTAGCTACTGCTCTAAAGCAGAGAAGGGGTTAATATAATTCAAGCCTAGACAAGTTTCCAAGCAGTGAGTTTAAAATTCAGTTATCTCCTTACATATTGCAAAGGGAGTTACCCCTTTATTTAATATATTCTCTAGTTTCTAGCCTAAGCCCAAGAATTTCAAATTTAACCATATTATATGTTTAAAAATACCAATTTAGTTACCTTTTTTGATGCACTGGAATATCCATAAACCATAATGAAAACAAACAGGTTTCTGCTGATATGTTTCACTTGGCTCACTGGAAAGTTCATGCATGGAGCTAATAGCGCTCTATTGATGAGTCACTGACCACATGTTAATTTATCTAAACGCTGCTTTAGGAACACAGACCCAAGGAATGCACCAAACCAGAAAAACCACATTTTATTTTATTTTTATGAGCAGTGTGGATTTCCATATTTTTAAAGGTTTATTAGTAGTAGTTATACAGTTCCCCAAGGTGATAAAGTTTTACAATGCGTTAATTGGGGACCACGACGCAAGTCCTGAGATTTAATCTCTGTGTAGACAGCAACGGAATAGGTTCAGAGAATGTCTATGATTTTTATTATGTATTAAAAAAAAAAAGTAAAAACACTGAAAAAGTTCAGCTGTCTTAAATTGAAACGCTTTTTAATTCCTGTGCAAGAACATTATTGGAATATTAGGACGTCCTACTCAGATTTAGGCGTGTGCATGCACTGCACCAGCTGAGTTATGGAGGACTATGGTGAAAACGTTTAATCCCTCTGGAGCAGTGGTTCACAAAGGGTGCACTGCAAACATTGTTGAAGTGATACTTACAGGCATGTTTAAGTTTCCTGGATTATGAATGCGTCCGATGGAGGAGAATCAGTAGTGTATGAAAACATTTTGTTGCTTGAAAAAAAATGACAAAATAAATATTAAAAAACTTACCCTGACGCTTGCAATAATTTTCAGATGTCTCTCACTTGATTTTGAAAAGGAATGCACCTTGAAAACCTTAGCTAAATTACCATAACATTCATAAGTCGTTTTGGCCAATCACAGGCAGCTATTACATTGTTTCAATGTCTGGAAAGTCAGTCTGTGCAGCAAAGTATCATGGGATATGTAGTCTTTTTTTCCGCTCCACAGGTAAGAAAGGGGAAGCTTGGACATTGTTGTTTGAAGGTTAGTATTGGATTAGTGTTTCTGTTGATAGGTACCAGGTGCCTATGTAGGCAGCTCTAAGGTTGTGTAAACCAATTAAAAATAAATAAATAAATCTGTATGTGTATACAATGAATCAATGTAATGTGTGTGTCTGATATAAGCAAGAAGTGTTCGATTAGAAAAAGTTAAAAAACAGAACATTTATACTTCACTTACTTCTAAGAAGCCTCCAGTGCAACAAATTCTGACCTTCTGAAATGTCTCCCTTTCTTCCTGTTCTCTCTCATGACAGGAGGCATCTTGCCCACAGAGGGCTTCACATTACCAGTCACATGCTCCTAACAGAGGCATGCTATGTTCCATCTTGTAACATAGTGACACTGGTGGTGTGAAGTCCCTCCACTGTGGGTGTGTAGTATGATATTTGTGCAGGATGTCAGTTGTCATGAGAGAGAACAAGAAGAAAAAGGGAGGTTCCAGAAAGTAGGAAACTGTTACTTTGGCGGCTTCTTAGAAGTAAGTGTAACTTTTACGTGGCAACTACACTGAGGAGGATAAAAGTATTCAACCTAATTAAAATTTGAAACAAATAAAAAAAAAAGGCCTAAAGAGTAAAATGTTATTGCAGATAAAAAAACTTGAACTTTTGTTAGCTGCTTCATGCAAATCACTCATCATTCACTTCAAAAAATTGCCATATTAACCTCAAAATACATCAGATAATAAACTTTCAAAGTGCCTGTTCTTATTAAATACTCTCTTAATTATACCATTGGGTTGCCAACTTAAATATGCATTGTGTGCCATGAGCAAAGAAAGCTTTAAAACCACTTCCAGAGTGATTACTTGTATGTAACACACCTAGTTCTTTATTTCCCATAAGATCTGGACATTTCCAAAACTACTACACATTTCACTGGTACAGTAAAGCTATTTATTAACTATATTCAGGCAATTGATTTTTATTTTAATAAAATAGGTTCTATTAAAATAGAAATCAGCTAGTGATTGAAGAATAGCAACCAGTAGTAATCAGTTGGTCAACATTTATTGTGATTTGTAGTAAACATACTAATGAGTTATACTTATGGGATATCTTTCAGTTTGAGACATTGGATAGCTGTGTTGTGGTAGATTAAAGGAGAAATCATGGTGGTGATCTAGGGTAATATTGTACATATAATATGTCCCCATGGTGAAGAGTCATAATTGGAAGAAAAGTCACTAGGGAATTTAGCTACCCCCTATTAGCCTAATTCCTTCTACCCCCTTCACCCTGATCCTTCATGCCCCCATCCCGCTCCTTTGGCCTCACTAGATTCCTGCCTGCAATGTTTTTGACCGGAGGAGGGAATCCCGAGTGAAGACACGTGTGTGATATCACTCGGGATTCCCTGCACGAACAGAAGACATGCAAGCAGGGAAGATCTGGTGAGGCCAAGATAGCAGGGAAGGAGACAGCAGGGATCAGGGTGGTAGGAGGAGAAGGGGGGCAGGGGACAGCACTGGGCTCCCCTCCAGAGCTAGGTCCTGGTGCATTGCACTGGGTGGACTGGCGGAAGCTCCGTCCCTGGTACCACTGCACTCTTTTGAAGAACCTTACCTTTTATATTGGTTTATGCTGCAGTGGCCCCTTCTGGATTGCTACCTTGTTGTGGTGAAGGGGCTTGTGTACCTCAATAAAGCTTTGAGGTATACAATGTAGGGTCACTGAAGATGGGCAGGTCATAGCAGAGAGGTTTACTGGAGAAGGAACTGGCAACCCACTCCAGTATCTTTGCCAAGAAAACCTTATTCATATATAGGGTCACGAAGAATGGGACACAACGTTTTCTGTACAATGGGAATGTGTGGGCTAAAACTCATTGTTTTCAGCTGTACCAATGAAAAGTGAATTACTTTACAAGTACATACCCTCATGAGAAAGTAGCATGTATGCTAGAAACTTTGGAAGTTGTGTGTCCCTCTTCATTTTAAGTTTGGAAAACATTTCCTGGCTCCCTTCTTCATTTCTCAGCATCTTCCTGTCATTATAAGGGATTGTCTTTCTCCAGCGAGGTTTTCACTCGTGGCTGTTGCTCAAGAGAAAAATTAAAATGGACATTTTTTGGCAAAAGGCATCACATTAAGCCTGGACATTACTGCAAGTTCATATTTGAAAACTGATATCAGGTTTTTCGTGTTGCATGCAAGACCCCACACAGTGTCAGGAACAGCCATGTAAAACACACCACATTGCAGCTTTCTCATTTACTTAAGAGAAGCGACAGGGATTTAAAGGAACTGTGGAATGCTCCGTCCAAACATGGCAAAATCATCTAAAAAACAGAGGGAGAAATGTAATAAAATAAATATATTTTACAAATGCTTTACATTTATAATAAAACTGCCCCACATTTAAAGAACCATTGTAGATTAGCAGAAACATCACATGTTTGTATAGTATGGAACAAACTAAACACATTAGCAGATGGACATTTTTAGAGAAAATCTTAATTTTAGCAGTCTCTGCTAGTGCACGGAGGCTGCCATGACAGTCATGCTTCCTTGTCAAGGCACAAGGTTGTGGTTACAGAGAAGGGCTACATGTAAACATGATTTTATACTCACTGCTTTCGGGGCTGCTAATGTTGTTGTTTAGTCGTTCAGTTGTGTCTGACTCTCTGTGACTCCATGGATCTCAGCACACCAGGCACAATTATTGTGCCTCGGGCTGTGCTTCTCCATAAGGTTAGCTTGGCAAAGATACTGTGGTGGGTTGCCAGTTCCTTCTCCAGAGGGACACTATTTGTCTGACCTCTCTGCTATGACCTGCCGATCTTGGGTGACCCTACAAGGTACAGCTCACAGCTTCATTGAAGTACACAAGCCCCTTCACCACGACAAGGTAGCGATCCAGAAGGGGCTGCTAAACACAACTTTTATATTTCTTAACCTTTATATGCCAATTTTTTTTTTACAGCAGGATGTCATTTTATTTCCTTTAGAAGGTTGCATAATTGTAAACTATTGAGATTTCCACTGAGTCTCTTGAAAGCATAGGCAACTATAGCTCCCACATTCCCACCCCGCAGTCAGAAACATCCTTGTCATTCAAAGGTTTATCCTACCTCAGGAAAATGATCATCAAAAACAAAAATAGTAGACTCCAGAGCAGCAAATTTGCATATAAATTGCAATTATAAAAATACATATTTTTAGTATTTTGGGTTCTAAGTATCAAGTCCAATGTTGACCAGTACCTGCAGACCGCTCTGGACCTGAGCTACAGCCGTTAAAGCCAAATTAACAAAATAGTTAAAAATTAAAGGTGATCTTTATTTGTTTTGAAAGTCAAATTCTTCATAGGGGCATGCTATAAATATGGCAATTTAGTGGTCCTTTAAGGTGCCTTTCACAGACATTGAAGTATGATGACTAATTGTTCAGGTAAATAAAATATTTTGTAATATATAAAACATTCCCTTCTACATGCATGATAAAATGGAAGACTAACACGCATCTGTATACACAATATGCAGAGATTATTTCCTTTTGATATGCAATCTCTGGCTACATCATTGGAGTGACCACTGCCCGGCCGGGGAAAATGTGAGGAAATATGAATAACTAATCACATATATAGTTGTGAGCATTGCGGGTTGTTGCTAACCCAAAACAAGGGCTGCAGTTGCTAGCAAGGAGCGCCAAAAGCGCTCATTGCGCTGGTAGTGATGAGCGCTATAGGCGCTCATCCCTACAACCCTGTACGACTTAGGCAGTGAGCTAGTGGAGATGAGCGCCGTAGGCACTCATCGTTACGACGCGCGGGAGTACAGATCAACAGATATCTCCATGACACAATTCTCAATTCGAGACCCGTAGCACTTTGAAAAAATCTAGTGGAAAAATGACAACCCGTAACACTTTGCAAAAAGGAAAGCAGGACAGAAAGAAACAAATATGAGCCGCGGGACTTAGAAAGAAAAAAAATACAAGGTAAGACAAAATAAGAAGGTAACAGCCGAACAACGCACATACAAAAACAACAAAAACACAAAGAAAATAAAAATAAATAAACATCACACACAGCACGGGGGGACAGCCAGGACGTCTGGGAGTGAGGCTGCGCAACAACGTAAACACAATTTGCAGAGTTTCGGCACTCGAAAATCGACTGAGCAACTAAAAAATGGTGGACGAAAACGAGGCTACACGACCCCTAACCATGCAAAACACTGTCAGGCACATAAGACTTTTACCTAGGAACATACGAGGTACAAAATACACTATTAGGAAGGACCCGCGTAACACATACACAATCACAGCCATTTCACAACACTAACTTGCAACTAATAAGATTGCACAATGGCGCTTTACACAACTAAACACATAGTTTGCCCTCGCGCACGCAGCCTATTTACACTGCACACTTCACACATTGCTCTTCAGGATATTAATTGCGGCATATATCAATTACAGATAGGTAAAGTATATTCATTTATTATTTAATTAATTATTATAAAAAATATATATGTATAAAAAAAAAAGAGCAGGGGAGAGGCCCGCAATGAACACCAAAGGTGCTCAGCGCGGGGCTTGCAATGAGCGCCAAAGGTGCTCAGACGACCAAAGGTACACAAGGGAGAGGCTCGCAATGAGCACCGAAGGTACTCAGAGGACCAAAAGCCTTACATTGTGTGCCTTACAATTTTATGGCGGTCAATTTTTGACGGGCAATTCGCTAGTAAATAATAAATATGAGTTCCCAGAAAAGTGTCGGGCAACCTATTTCACTTGAAGGGCCTCATGTGGCCTCTGAGTACTTAAAAGAGCCTCACGGTGCTTTACATTTTTAAACCAAAGCACAATGGTAAGATAATGTATAGATTATAGATAATGAGGATAAATATTTAGTAGTACAATTTGGTATTTGTTAGGTTTAGAGAAATGTAATTTACTATGTATTGATGAAGAGGGGCATGCTCAGTCACTCCAGATAATAGGCTAGGGGCAGCATGGGACGTGCCTGAGGGACTGGATGTGGCCCCCGGGCCACCTGTTACCCACACTATCTTAGACCCTCTGCCTTGCCTTTAGATAAGCAGCACCTTATTCATAATCAAAGGGGCATTCAAGGCCACTTCCTACCTTGTCATCTCACCATAGCCAATTCTCAGCCAATCACAGGTATTCATGGAGGAAACATCTGAGGATTTAAGGTGTGACAACATCTTCACTGTAAAAGGATGAAACATTTGGTTCCAACTTCATTGGGGTAAATTTAGGGCACCCTTGGGTCTGTGAAGTATGTAAGGAACTAACAACAATAGTAGCTGTGTGTGTCATGAGTATAAAACATTTTTTTAGAGAAAATATTATATTTTGAAGACTCTATCCTATAGAAATCTCCATCTTGTCTGACTTTAGTATTTCGTGATAACTTGCTCTCAGTCTCCAAGCTCTTATCTACTGAACAGTGGTAGGAACGAAATGTGTAGCGGGATTTGTTATCATGGGAAGTTTTGGTGTTTGACACCTACCCACTTACCCCAGACATGTTCAGGAGTAGGCAGCTTGCACCAATAACTATAAGTTTAGCAGTTACAGAAATGTAAATGCCCCTCTTACACAGACAATGCTCATCAAAGTATTGCTGATAACTTCATTGTCCAGAACACACATCAAACCCCCCCCCAAATTAAACACTGATTTTAATAACTTTTTTTTTTTGCCCAATTATGCTTTTAGACAGACTTTTCAAAAAAATTTCAACACATAGTGTCCCTTTACTGTGAATTCATAAACACGTATTTTGTACACAGACTACTCTAAATCATTTTGATCATTCATTTGATTTTTTTTTAAAAGCATTAGGTTCCCTTTAAATATATTTAAAAGTTTTAATGAGAGAAAAATAGAACAAATTATATTGGAAAATTTGACTTAGGGATGAAGATTTTTTTAACAGCTTTAACATGTTCCAAAAATGACATCAGCTGAGATACTTTGTGTTTGAAAAGAATTAAATGCGTATGAGCAACGCGGTGACCTTTCCTCGCACTGTTTAATGAACCAAAAGTTTGTTTATAATAAAAATGGAGGGATATTTTTCATGAGCCCAAATGGAAGGTGGGCGACATACACAAGGCAACCTCTGACATGAGGAACACCTGTGGGGTAACTGTGTTTAAAATATATTGCTCGAGGGTAGCTCAAAATAAAGGCAGAGCACGCCCAGATTAAGGTTTGTGCATATCAAAAAGCAATGCACGGCTGGCCACGCTGCTAATGAAAGGGTTAAAGGTGAGATAATATCTCATATATTCAGTATGTGCTGTGGAAGTGCTTTATAAGTCTTGCACAAAATACTTGTAGGAACATACAATTATTAAATGTGTCTTTAAAGAGCCACTGTAGTGCTCTTGCAAGATTAGCTAGTGATTTTAATTGTACATTGATCACTAATAAAATACCTATTTCATACAATTCTACATTTACTTTCAAAGAAGAGAGTATCAGCCTACAGCTGAGTGTTTATCTCCACCCTGATAAGGTTATTAAGTGGAGAGTGAGCGATTGGCTGAGCGACATGTTTAAATTGCCTTAAGAACAATCAGAATAGATGAGAGAATATCAAATATGCATAGACAAACTGGCAACAGAAACCTCCTTAATACTAGATATCTTCAGCCCACGGATATCACTGTGTTTGTATATTTTGTGTCTGAAAATGTAACAGGTAGTGTAGATACCAGCAGCAGCGGCTGACAGTAGGTTTAATGCTGAGTGTTGTTTTTATTAAATAATTGAAAATAAACTTTACTACAGATTAATGCCAAATTAAAACACCTTGCTGTAGAGCACTGCAGTGGCCCTTTAACTGCAGGATAAAAGACATTTCTAATGATTGTTTCTTATATATTTTTACATATATATATATATATTTACTTCTGAATATATGTCCATGCAGTTATTTATCTCTGTGAAGCAGTCTTTACTGTTTGTGTTATTGATTTCTGGCAGTGTCTGTAGCATTAGTGAGGGCCATATTGATTTCTGTCAGTGGCTGTAGCATTAGTGAGGGGCCATATTGATTTCTGGCAGTGTCTGTAGCATTAGTGAGGGGCCATATTGATTTCTGGCAGTGTCTGTAACATTAGTGAGGGGCCATATTGATTTCTGGCAGTGTCTGTAGGATTGCTGTGGTGGTCATAATGGTTTCTGATAGTGTCAGTAGCAATGGTGTGGGCCATATTGGTTTCTGACAGTGTGTGTAGCATGAGTGTGGTGGCAATATTGGGTCTGACAGTGACAGTGTGTGTGGTGGCCATATGTCTGAAGCTTGGGTGTGGTAGCCATATTTGTTACTGGCACTGATGGGGATGCCATGTTTCTGTCTTCCATGCTTCCATGTATCCTGTCATCCCAGTGTGTGTACCGGTGGTTTTCATTATCTGTTCAAGAGTAGAAAGTGGGTGGTAAATAAGTGAGGTGGATTCAGATAAGATTTCAGCACATGACACCTCTCCATCCCATAACCTCAGAAGAGGCAGCTTGTAAGCCTTCCTTGCTTTGTTCTGTAACCACCCTTTTGTGTCTTGACAAGGAGGTATGACTATCATGGCAGCTCCATGCACTAGCCGAGTCTGCTAAAACTAAGATTTTTACTGAAAATATATTTATGCTCATGGCTTACACAGCTACTAATGCGGTTCATTTTTTGCAAACTTCCCAAGCATGCAAATATTTAAAGTGATTCTTTAAATTACCATTGCAGGCTTATGGCATCTATCTTACGTACCTACATTTTAAATGTTGTTAAAATTACAGATTAATGCATTTATGTGTCAACCAGTAATATCTCCCAAACCCTGAGGCCTGATCCACCTGGCTCCAAACTGAACAAATTTAAAGAACACAAGAAATCTTGATTTTTTGGGATTTTTGCCCGCACATCTGTTGAAGGGCATGTTGAATATCATGTTTTCTGTTTCTTCTCTTGTGTGTTTGGATGCACTTAACTATGTTTGTTTTATGGGAATTTCCTCTGTTATAACCAATCCTTATCTGTAAGACAGCCCATTGCATTTGCACAAGATGTTTATGAAACTGACATCCAATCAGAAGCTATTTCCTGCATGCTGCAATGCCTATGGGTTTTTGGGTAAGTTCTCGCTATTTGATTTCAGTGACTACACTCCACAATCACAAAAAAGAATATGAAATCTGTAGAATTAACTAATAATAGTAATTATTAAAATAACTTTTATTTTACCTCCTAATCTATGCAATTATGCGCAGCCATTACCATCTCCATTGCTGTCCTATAAAGACCTCAATCTTTTGTGTTATATCTTAATTTCCAAGATTTTCATTTATTTTAAATTATAATTTGTTGCCCTATTTTAAATTTCCCATATATCTGGTGTTGGCCCCTTTTCAAATGTGGTGGCCAAGGAGTATATGGAGCTTGGATTGTTGTGGCATTGGTGGATAATTTGTGTCATTTCCAAATTGCATGACAGGATGAAGCCTGATTGCTGGAAGGAGAAATGCAAGACGGTGTTTAGGGATTTGGAATAAATACAATAGAACAATCTTATAATAGTTTGCCATATAGAATACCTTGGCACATATCTTGTATATCTGGAGTAATTAGTGTAGCCACCACGGATCCTAGTGCTCGCTTAATTATGCCATAGATATTTAATCTGTTATTAAAGTACATATACAAAAATAGTTCATATCCACCATTACAGTGTACACCATAAATCTGAGTAATTGGTAGTCAAGGACCATGATAGTTAGGGCCTCATTCAATTACTAACTTAGATCGCAAGTTAATTTGCTATTCAAATGCCTCCTACTTGTGTGCCCCGTTCAGGTTACTTCCCTTACTTTTCTCTAAATCGCAAGTTACTTGCCTCAAAGCCTTTGATCTTTCACAGCAGCAAGAGTTGTGCCCACAAACAACATAAATCGATATTCAATTACTTAAATTTACCTTTCCGTCAAGCCCATAAATGGCTAAACACGAACAATAGGTTACTGGTACCAAGGAGGTCTCGCAAAGGGCTTACTAACAAAACATAGCACTTTAAAAGCAAATAAAAAAGCAATCCTGTACTTTTAGTAAAAGAGAAAGTGTTAGGTCTTAGAATCAATAGCACAACTTTCTCAAGCACACAAATCGGCATAAATAAACACTTTATTTCATGTTCAATTTTCATCATAATTTCCTACGTGCTTCAACCCCCAAGCCCGTATGACGTTGAAATCCAACCTCCATATTTCATTGAAGTCCTACGGGCTTGGAGGTTGTCACAATCTTCTTCTTCAAGGGGGCTTGATATGAACCTAGTTCAAACCGACCCCAGCAGAATTGTGTAGTTCTTGTTCTCTGTGGCACAAAAGATGGCTTCTGAAGAGGACAACGCCCAAAGGTACAGGCAGAGAATACTGCATACTGGTTACTAGTGGCCCCTGGCAAGACCAATCCCCAAGTCAGGAAACAAACATAGAAATAGTCTCACACTGTGGATATGTGAAACAAGAACTAAACCTTTATTGAATGATCAAAACAACATATTTATACTCTCCAATACCACATGCTTGTGTACATGTGTGTATGTGTCTGATGTCACACATCTGCCCTGTAGCCCTGGCTGAGATAACACTCATTAGATATCTAAAACGATAGGCCATGTGTCTATGGCTAGCTAGGGCAGAAAACTTTAATGTAAAGCTCAAGTGTTTGCTTAGGACTACTTGAAGTGCAGGCAGCTGTCTTGACTGAAGGCCTGTATCTGTACAGATGCAATTTCCTGCAGATAATTTCTGTGCAGAACATTCTTCCCAATTCCACATATATTCTATAACACATTTTTTCTCTTATAATATATAATAACTAGTATACATAAAAACCATGTACAGGCAACATATAACCACACACAATAACACATAATCCCAATGTAACAATGTCATGCTCCCTTGGCCATATGCATAATTACTGGCAATATCAGTCCTTAAACAATGACATCATGAAAGAGGTCATTAGTCACCTTCTCGTAAACCAGTGGGAGTTAGTAGTCCACGCTCATATTGATCAGTGGATTTTAATCACAATGGAGAATCTCCTACCTCCTGTCTGCTTACAACTATTTTCACTTAACGAAACTATTAGAGAGAAAACTTTCTTTTAGTCCAGCTGCTCCATTGGACAAGTTCCAGGTGGTGAACGAATTGCAGCTTGAAAATTGGTAGTGTACAAAACTATGTACAAAACAAAAAAAAATCATTTGGTTCAAGTAATCAACAATTTATTAATTGAAATGCACAAAATGCTGCAAGTCGATAATAACCCAGAAGAAGAAACATTTAGTGATTTACAGGAATTGGAATTGGAGGGCTTATACATTTTGAATGAGAACAATCTTTATATGTGTCACCTTTGTCACAAGCACAAGAAGTTTTTATAGGAGATATAACATGACTAAAGAAGAACGTAAGATCTATTAAACAGCAATTAGATCATAATTCACAAATATCTAGTATCGGTCCCTTTTAAAATGTGTGTCCAAAAAATAAATGGAACTTGGATGAAGCCTGATTACTGGAAGAGGAAACGCGTATAAGTGTTTAGGGATTTGAAATAAATACAATAGGAAAATCTTATAATAGTTTGCCATATAGAATGCATTGACACATGTCTTTAAATATTTAAATCTGATGATAAAGGATGAAATCTAGTCATTATGCATCACAATCAGTACACAAAGGAAGCCATGAGGCAATTAAATTCTCATGGAAAAATTCCAAGTGAGAGTCCAAGAGATTCATTTTTAAGGGACATATTACATCCCATAACGTTTAATAAATGTAAGAGCCACAATGTCACAGTTAACTTCAGTAACACTTTTGAAAGATCTCTTTGCTGTTTTTCCAACTTGGTTTAACAGATCTTCAAATTTTCCATCTCAAATCAAATCTCTTATTTGAGCGCCCACAAAAATTCCTTATTTAGATTTAGCATCAGTCATTCTAAGGACGGCATTTACTTCAAATAAGCAAATATTGACCATTGCGTCCATGGCCTTAACAAAGTTTTTTAATCCCTAATTTTATATGGAGTGGAGATAAAATGTTTTCAAGGTTGACCAGTGGGGTGTGTAACATTTTTCTTTACAGGAATAAGTGACAGACACTCTGGCCAGTTCTTCTTGATGTAATTACTTTTTCTGTCTCAACTGTCCCACTCGCACAAGGAACAACATTTTGTATAGCCAAGCTGCAAAACAAGTAACAGTGCAATGACTTTCAAATGACCACAGATGGTCCAATTGGTTTTTTTCCCCAAAGGAATCTCATATTTTCATACGATTCTTTTATATTAGCAGCATAAGCTAAAAGCACAGAAAGAAAATTTGTTTCAATTGTGCAAAAAGACACCTTTCAAACTAATTTTATGTTCATGACAAGAGCATTCATTACAGAGAAAATATTGTTACAGTAAACTCAACCATTTTCTTGCAAATAAATGTTTTTAATCTCAAACTGGTGGTTTTGGATTTTAAAAAAAACACACTTTAGTGTCTAGTGAAGTAGATTCCAGCTTTAAGTCTGGACAAATTCAAATACCGAACAAGGTTGTTTAAATCACCTTGAGTTAATAGATGGGTCATGTTGCTCCTCATGTTGATGTTGGCTAGCGTCATCATTTTCCAAGTCTTCATTGACTTGAGTTACATTTTTTAGAGGCTGTGGTACAGGTAAGTCCTCACTGTAAGGAACTAGTTTCATATTAGACAGCAAATTTGGGTATTTCAATGTACTATATGTTTGCATTTACATGTTATTCATGTGATATCTGTTAGGCAAAAATAACTTTATTTCATGTGATGTTTGTTAGGCAAAAATAACAATCTCCTCCAAACCATGGGAACAGCAAATGGCATATAAATCCTGGGAGCTTCATACACACCAGCAGCCCCAATTGTTACCTGCATCCTGGTCTCACTAGGCCTTACTGCTTGCACTGAATTCTGGGAGCTTTATACACACCATCAGGTATGGAGAAGACCTTGAAAGCTGCATCTTCCCAGGAGCCAATATCTTTTATTAATATTTCTACTATATGCTTGTTATTATATTTGATGACATAGGATTATTTCTAACATTAGTTCAAACTCTTACAAATGTTTGCTTTATGTTGCCTGGCTCTCCTTCCCCTTCCCCCTTTTATGGCCTGCATAATTTGCCTAGATCTCCTCCTTTCTTTTAACGGCACACACTTGCTTGCTTTCTCTCTCTTTCTCTCTCTCTCTTTCTCTCGCTCCCTCCCCGTTCTATCGGTCCCTCATACCGTATTTTTATTGTTTTTCTTTCAGCCCCAATTGTTACCTGCATCCTGGTCTCACTAGGCCTCACTGCTTACTCTGAATTCTGGGAGCTCTGCCCTCCCTCACTGCCCCTCACCCTCCCACCCCATTTCAGATTAAATTTATAGTGGAATGGGAATCACCTGACTTACCTACTTGCATATATTATCTCACCACTAGTGGCAGACAGCATATTAAATGCTAGAGCCCTCACCTCTGTTCCTTCTCTCTCCCACTAAATGAAAAACCTTTCTAACTTTCACTTCCCTTCTGACCCTTGTTATTCCTTATCTGTTTAATCTTTCCCCAGTTTCTGTCCCGTCCATTCCCTTTAGATTGTAAGTGGTGATTTGCCAGTCTTCTAGGATGCTTTGGGAAAAATAACTTTCTGCAAAGATTCTAAGCTCAAAACAGGGTCCTCCTTTTTGGAAGGTTGTTAATACTGTCCCCTGTATTGCACTACAGAATATGTTGGAGCGTTACAAATAAAAGTTAATAATAATATGACAGGAATCATTTATCCATCCTGTCAAATGCCCAGGATAGAGAGCACAGCAAATATGGGAGGCCCAGTTTTTCTCTTGGTCGCCGATTTTTGTAACCAAATTATAGCTCATAACATTTTCAAGTCAGGTTTGAATTCATTGATGAGCTTTAAATGTCAATGCCCCACACACATAATAGAAGGTGGATTTAAACACGTCCTTGGCATAATGGCACTGTATCAACCACAACATAGTTGCACAGTAATTTAATCACTAGACAAGAGAACCCAAGCAAGTGCAACGCATTTACAGTGAATGTCAGCTTGGCATAAGTTCCTCAGACTAGTGCTATGTTCATGACTCAATACAATGCATCTGCTAGTCTGTTTAGCTGCATATTATCTGCATCTGGCTGCCGGTCTGTCTACCATTTGCCTACAGATACATAAAATAGAAAAAAATATCATTATGTTGTAAAAAGTTATTTATCTAATTGTGACAAAATGGATTGAAGCTTTTGATACTTTTATTCCTTAAAAGCATCATCACAAAAAACGTATGTGGTAGCAAAATTCTGATTTCATATTTGAATTCAGTATGAAAAGTTATTGTAATTATAATTGGTGATGACCTAATCTTAGCCTCCAAAATCCTCATAAACCTCACAAATATGTTTTTATATATACTAGTGTGGGTGTGTTGAAGATTAGGTATAAAAGGCCCAGACCTAGGTCAGCACATTTTTAGGGGGCAACAGGCTACATGTAGTTGCCAAAGTAGTGTCATGGGATATGCACAGAAATGTCTATATGTAGAGAATATTCTGCAATGTGATAGGTGGGTGGGGTACAGACGTGTCTATCAAAAAGGTAATCTGTGTTTTTAAATTATATTTTCTTGCTAAAGATTTGTTTTTTTGCCTTTCGTTCATGTATGGGTAATGTTAATTAAAAATAGGTTTAACATGAAAAGTGCGTACTCTGGCCCTTTAAAAACTGGTTGTTTTGGTGACTATTACCATTTATTCAACTCTTTTTCTTCTAAGTTCAACTAAATTTTTTGCAAACACAAACTGTTCTTAAATCAATTTATATGTGTACTTTTAATTTCTGCAATAACCGGCAGCCTTCCTGTGGCACATTAATATGCTTCAATGGGAGCTGCCATTTTTGTTACTGTGAATCTGTTTAAACCAGTGGAAGAGGACCTTTAATGAATATGCAAATGATACAGTGGAAATGTAGCAATGTAAAGTGTCAAACAAGTAGTCCAGACAGGTCGGTAATGGCAATTGCAGCATAACTGTAATATATAAATAAATAGAGGCTGTTCTTTATTTCATTTTCCAAAACATTATGCACATTATCAAGTTTAATACTTTGATCACTATGGTCAATTTTGTTTCTAAACTCTGGTTTGAATAATGAAACTTGATAATGGACAAAATTATTTTAAAATAAAAAATAATAAAATAAACATAAACAGAACACTTGCGTTTATTACTTTTATATGCAATTACTATTTACAATGGGGATCCATTTTCTTTCCTGGGCTGGTTTTATCTGCTACAATTTTCAAAAGAGTAACTTCATAGCATTCAGAATTTCTAAGGTGGTTAACACCAACATTCAATTAACTCCTAAATGCAAACACTTTAACTTAAACTAACACTTTTATTCATTTCAAATTCTGCCGCTATAAAATTATAATATTGGTGGATTTTGAGCAAATTGACATCTAAAAAATGGTAAATAACTATATCAAAGGATAGCATAGAAGATAAGTCCTATAATCTCAGTGGATCCTCCTACCTGGGAGGCTCTCTATTAGATGCCCCAAAGCTGGCTAATGTCGCTAATTTATATAGGAGGAAACAGAAGTCTATAGATGTACTATTGCTCCTTTAAGTCCCAAAAAAAGACTACACATTGATATCATGTTCAGGGAGATTATTGCAAATAATGATCAACTCCAAGGCTTTTTTTGCCCTTTTCCTAATGCCTTTTCGGGAACCTCACAAGTGATCAAATTGACATTCTACAGAGAGTATCCACCGTACACGAAGCCAATGGACCGTTTCACCATTATGGTGGCTTCCTCAGAGTCTCAGTGTATAATCAAGGCTCATTGTCACTTTCAGCTGCCTCATTCCCATTGTGTAGATCGATGCTTTCTCTGCCACGTCTCATTAGGTGACCAGCAGACACCAAAATAGTAGATTTCACTGCAGCATAACTACAAAAAATGTATTAAATTAGAGACCATATTTTTTTTAACATTCTAAAAAAAATCTGTTTTTAAGTGAGTATATTTAGATATAGGAGAACTGTACTCCTCTTAAACATGGTTAATGGACTACATGATCCTATAACCCATATATAGGTATATATTTGTATTTTATGAGTAAAACTAAATGTTTTTACCCTGCATTTTAGCGGCTCATTTACTTTGGCGCAGCATCTGAGGTGCTGACAAGCTTTGCATCTCATGTGCCTCAGTCAGTAATAAGCTGCCAGTCTGGGACACGGCGCGGGCTCCACTACCAATGAAATAGAATTTCCTTATTCAGATTCTGCAACACTGGATCTTTGTTCCTTCAATATTCCTGGAAACAGAAAGTACTTTGATGGTAGTAACAGAGTATGCACAGCCAATTCCTGTAACCTTGCTCTCTAGGAGATTATGGGCTGCTAAATATCTTACACCCCTGGTGCTTATCTAGCCTCATGTAATAGGTTCTTATTGGGGTGCAGGCACCAAAATTATATTATTGTCGACTTATCTTAAAGCAACATGGTAATTATCAACTAAAACACTTTTTCTTAAATTTTTACTTATGATGCAGATCTCACTAACTTGTTAGAGTTTTTATATGACCCTGTTAATCCTCCTTCACTTCTATCTGCAGTTTCCTTGACTGTGCAACTGCTAAAAGGACCAATAACCCTGAGATAGCTTAGTAAATATCCTTCACTAGGAGCATTAATATTAGAGGGAAGATTTATTAGTAACAAAATACATTTTTCAGAAAGTAATATTGAGGGAACACATTACTGTATAAATTATTTTAAGAGATTTAAGAACTTCTGGGGGAACAGCAGCCCAAGATGGCCACATGGAGAAGAACTCCCAAGGGGTATTTGAAGATCTCCCACCTGCATCTCCACTCTATCACAAGCAGTAGGAGCTCAATGGTACCAAAATACAAGCCACACAATATATTGTAACCTGATACCCTCAGATATACATATCAGATATCACATGAACTCCATGTGATCTAATTGGATCTTCCAATGCAAGGGATGGAAATATTGTCTCTAACCCCACATGCAGCTCTTAACCAAATTTGGCTATGTACTGAAGTGAAGTGGTCTCCCTGCTCTCCAAACATGCTAGACAATTTCAACCTAAGATGGTGACTGACATAAATATAATAATTACTGTTGGCTTATATATGATAATGTTGTAGAAAAATCATAACCACAAACCTTCCAGGCTACTGGTCAAGGCCTCCACCACAGGGTAGAAATGGGCTGACCAATTATATACTGTAACATTCCAGCATTGATGGCTAACCTTTGGACAATGTATACTATACGATTGCAGTACACTCTATCTGTGTTATCCCATTATTGTATATATACACAGCAGACTACTAGCCAATGACATTTCTTGGGACACAGAGGTCAGTGGGCTGTCTTCAGTGAGGTCTGGTCACCCCAAGTAAGTGGCACAGTATGCCTGATTGAATAGATATAAAGGACTATTAATGGTAGATAGAATGTCTGAAGAACTTTGGACAGAAGTGGGTGACATTGCACAGAAAACAGAAAAAAAGGATAGCCCCAAAAGAAAGAAAACTAAGAATGCAAACTGGCTGTCTGACAAGGCATTGAAAATAGCACAGGAAACAAGGAAAGTGAAAGGTAATAGAAAAAAAAATTGGCCAGCTGAATGCAGAATTCCAGAAGATAGCAAAAAGAAATAAGGATATATTCTATAATGAGGGATGTAAAGAGATAGAAGAGGATAACAAAATTAGAAAGTCAAGAGATCTTAAGAGAACCTTTCATGCCAAAGTGGGCATGAGTAAATACAGAAATAGTAGGGACTTAACAGCAGCAGATAAAATAAAGAAGAGGGTATTAACGCCACTGAAAACCTCAATAGTTTTTCCAATGAGCTGGAGCCAGTGACCATTGGATAGGAGAAAGTCAGTCTACTTCCAAATTCCAAAAATGCCAAAGAGTGCTCCAATTATTAAATTGCATGCCATAAAGGTAATGCTTAAGATTCTGTGAGCTCGGCTCCAACAATATATGGACCAGGAACTACCAGATGTGCAAGCCGGGGCCGCAGAGGAAGAGGCACAAGAGATCAAATTGTCAATGTCTGCTGGATAATAGATAAAGCAAAAGAGTTCAATTTATGCTTCATAGACTATTCTAAAGAATTTAACTGTGTTTATGGCAATTTCCCAAAAATATGGCAATTTCCCAAAGAGATGAGGTGCCAAACCATCACTTCCACCTCCTGAGGAATTTGTATGTGGAACAAAAAGTCACTGTCAGAACCGAATGTGGTGTATATTGTCATCACTGAATACATCATGTGTAAGGCCGCCTGGATGAATTCAAAGTCGTAATTAATATTGCTGGGAGAAACTTTACCAGCCTCAGATATGTGGAGGCTCCTACTCTGATGGCTAAAAACAAGGATGAATTAAATGGCCCATTGCCATGGGTGTAGGAACTGGGGGGATGAAGGAGACATATCCCCCCAGTTTTCTCATTGTGTGTATTTATGCGTATAAAAAGCTGTTAAGTGTTCTGTGTATCAAGTGAGCTATATCCCCCCCAGAATTATTTTGGTTCCTACACCCCTGCCTGTTGCCGACGGTGAAAGAAGAGAGTGCAAAAGTTGGCCTGCTGCTCAATGTTGAAAAGATAAGGATCATGTGTGGAGGCAGTGACAGGTTTTATTTTCCTGGGCTCCGAGATCTCTGCTGGGTGCTGTAGAATTGACAGCCTTAAAATGTGGTGCTGGAGATCCAACAAATCCATACTACAGGAGATCAAGTCAAACTCTGGACTGGAAGGTTTGGCCAAGAGGCTATAGGGGCCATATCAAGACTCTGATGCTGGGAAATATTAAAGGCACACAAAGAAAGGGGACAGCAGAGGTGGAGATGGATAGATGAGGTCAATGAAGGAACAAACATTAGCTTGAGGGACCTCAGATGGACCTGGTGTGCTGTGGTCCATAGATGGATACAACGTGTTCTTATTGGTACAAAATGTCGGGGAATTAGGAATTGCAGGTGATCTTAGATAACGCAGAAAAATACATTTAAAAGACCATTGAAGTTTGAGAAAAAATGTACAAAAATATGACGTATGTAACAAGCTAACAAATTGGCAGCCGTGAGCAAAAAATATTTTTAGACAAAATCACATTTTTTAAGATTTTTTTATATATACTGTAGATGGTCCTATCTTGCTTGATTTAATCACTTCCTGGCAGCTTGAAGCCTGTTGGGAGAGCTGTTTATCAATTAGTAGAGGAACAGGTGGAGGAGGGAGGAAGTTAATTTGTTAAATTGTTTCATTGTTTAGAATTGGACACATACCACTTTTGCCCTCATACTCAGAAAACTTTGCTCATGTGGAAATGTTAATGCACCTCTCATCCTTCCAACCTTCACCAAAGTATCATTGATGCCTCCAGGGTACAGCAGAGCCATCACATTTAGTTTTTTTATCAAATTTGTCCCTGCCTAATAATTCTCTCAGCAGACTTAGAGTTTTAAAATACATATTTTTCATTGTACAGCAAAATATGAACATTCTAGCTACAGTTTGATTTGCTCTGCACATTTGGAGCCAATCAGATCACAAACGCCGAATTCTAAGCGTTAGTGGCACATGGTGAACACAGTTTATCTTCCAATGGTGGTCCCTCACTCCTTAATTGCTGGTAAACAGCAGGTCCCTAATTGCAAGCTCGCAGTTTACATTATAAATCTGTGGGCTTGAAATTAGCTACAGTTACAGAGCGATTCAAGTGAACAAGCCCACAATTTAGGGCCGTAAGTAGCATTTCAGAGCGTAATCATGATCAATTAAGCAAGGCCGTAACTACCAATTTAGAAATAGCAAATAGTAAATGAGACCGTCATCATGACATCAGGAAAATATGGTGGTTAAATGTCAATCAATTCGTGTTTAGAAGTCCAATATGCAATCAGACTCGCAATCCGGCAATGTACAAAATAATAAAAATTAATCTAGATACTGCTCTAGTCCATATGGGATGTCTGCTATATATTAAATCATTGATTCCTGAGATTGATGTGACAAGGAAATTAAACATAAAAAAAATATAATTTTTTTTTGCAGATTTGCGAGCTTCAGACTGTTGTGCAATTAATTCTAATGTCTTTCCCCATCTTTTAAAGTTCAGTAGTGATTTTTTTATTTGCATTAACAGTGCTACGGACAGTAGTTTAACCCCCCTGCGAGTCCTATCTGATACCCGTAGGATTTTCTTCTACATTTGCCATTTACGGGTGTGAAAACATTTGCGGACTTGAGGAAATGTAGCAATTGTATAGTGATTTGCGATTGTAACATTTACGGGCTTGAAAGATCAAAGGCTTAAAAGGGTCGGAGTTACGATTTTGACAACCACAGGGATTTTGAGCTTCTAACACGTAAATCGCTTGCGTCAAGTGAAAAGACACCGGTTGAATTGCAAATTAGTTTACGGGCTCCAGTAACAAACAATTGCTCAACTGAATAAGGGCCAAAGTCTACCATTTTAAATGCAAAGTTAATCTTCTATAAGAGCACTCTTCATTATATACTTAACTAGTTGTTTGCCTGTCATAAATGACAGTGTAATATGTGCCTTCTTCTTTCCCCCTCCCCTGTCTCTCTCCCCTATCTCTCTCCCCCATGTTTCTCTACCTCCCCTCCCCTTGTTTCTCTCTTCCCCTTTGTATCTCTATCCCCCCTCCCCTAGTGTCTCTCTTCTTCCTCTTCCCTTGTGTCTCTTTCTCCCCCTCCCCATGTGTTTCTCCCTCCCCTCCCCTTGTTGCTTCCACTCCCTCCTTGTGGCTCCCACCCTACCAGCTCTCATCTAGAGCAGCTTGTCCCCCATCCTTGTGGCTTTCCCTCCCCTCCTCCCTCCTTTTGGCTCCCTCCCCCCTACCTCTTGTCTCCCTTCCTCCTCCTCCCCCCTTTTGGCTGTCCCTTGCCCCCATTTGGCTATAAAACTCCCTCCCCCCTCGCCCCCCCTCTTGGCTCTCCCTTCCCTCTCCCCCTCTTGGCTCTCCCTTCCCTCCTCCCCCTCTTGTCTCTCCCTCCTCCTCTCCCCTCTTGCCTCTCCCCCTCCTACTCCCCTCTTGGCTCTCATTCCCCTACCCCCTCCACCCCCCTTTGGCTCCCTCACCCTCCCTCTTGGCTCTCCCTCCCCTCTCCTCTCTTGGCTCTCCCTTCCTTCCTCCCCCCTCTTTGCTCTCCCTCCTACTCTCCCCTCTTGCCTCTCCCCCCTCCTACTCCCCTCTTGGATCTGGGTCCCCTAACCCCTGCACCCCCCCCCCCCCTTTTGGATCCCTCCACCTCCCTCTTGGCTCTCCCTCCCCTCTCCCCCCCTTGACTCTCCCTTCCCTCCTCCCCCCTCTTGGCTCTCCCTCCTACTCTCCCCTCTTGCCTCCCCCCCCTCCTACTCCCCTCTTGGCTCTGGGTCCCCTAACCCCTCCACCCCCTCTTTTGGCTCCCTCCCCCTCCCTCTTGGCTCTCCCTCCCCTCTCCCCCCCCTTGACTCTCCCTTCCCTCCTCCCCCCTCTTGGCTCTCCCTCCTACTCTCCCCTCTTGCCTCTCCCCACTCCTACTCCCCTCTTGTCTCTCCTTCCCCTACCCCCTCCACCCCCCCTTTTGGCTCTCGCTCCCCTCCCTCCTACCCTTTCCAGCTCCCACAATCCCAGCTCTTTATACTCGTATGGAACATAGTGTTTACGCTCCTTATGGAGCATTACACATTTTACCACAACTATATTAGTGATCGTAGGTGGAACGTCCGCTATAATAGAAAAAGAAATGTAACAATGTCTGTTTCTCATAAGTTTTCAGTGCTCCCATGACAGCTGTCCAGCCATCTTAGAAATGAATGTTAGCTTGACCTCTGACCGCTCTTCTCCCTGCTAAGTATCTCTCCTACTGGTTGCGCCCAACGATGAAAACACCAAGTTACAGCTAAATCCTGAGGTTAATGTCTTTAACAAGTTAATGTTACTTAGGGGACTGGAAGCTAAATCATTTCTAAATTCCTCTTTACATCCAGGAATATTCTTTTAAAAACATGTGTTTAGCTTATAGTCCTACAAGCTGTGTGTCAATAGTATGAATATTTACATGTATAAATTCTGTATTAGTGGATAGGTTTAAAGTGTTTGCAATGTAAATCGGGGTAACAGGAGGATTTGTAGCATTGTACCAGGAAGTAACATTTTTGATGCAATATTGTCCTAACAAATGTATATTCTGTAGAACTGACACAGGTTCTAACCTACCCCTGGACTTTGGGAGAAAAAAATAGGAAGGACTAGAGAACTAGAAAATAGGGCTATGTCCTTAAAGGTGGGACTGTCCTTCAAAAGAGGGACATTTGTGAGGCTAAAAAGGGCAGGGAGATTTCACCTGAAAGGAGAGATTGTCCATCCAAGGAACGCTTGTGAGGTATGCAGTGAAGGACCCGGTGCTAGCTCTCTGTGTAAAGTACTGTAGGTATCTGTAGGAGGTCAATAAAAAAGATAAAGTGGTCAAATCGCCTGTTATTAACCCCAGGACACTTGGACTTTTGGGTCTGGCCACTAGACCCTAATGGACATTAGCCACATAGCCATTTGAGTCAAATGGGTATTATAATGGACATAAGGACCTTGAAAGACTTTACAATTTGTTGTCTTGTTATGTTGGGTGGCATTTTTCCCAAAGCTGTGGCTGTGTGCCCTGGACCCCTAAAGTCCCTTTCCGCCAGGTCATTCTAGCTCAGTGGGCTCTGGGTCTATTTTCCATTTTAGGGCCATTATTTTGTATGTAGAATGTGTTTTGGAGTGCATCTATTGCATTAAGTCTATAAAAACATTCCCCCTACTCGGGTTGAACTCCAACCCCTCCCCAGACATTCTTGGCCTGAGAATCTGCAACTTGCCCTTGAACCCTATACAACCTGCATATAGGATTGGTCTCTTAAGCCTTTTTAACCCCAATGAAGAGTGCGCAACAGTTACCTCCGTTAAATACATTAATTTAGGGATAGATTTTTAAAGCATTTGAAATTGTTTGTTCAGCAAAGGTGGAATTAGATGGACCGGATCTCACCCTTTCTAAATCCTTCCTCTGCACTGACTACCTCTTTACACCAGTAATGGATCTGTACACTCCATCACACATCGTTATCTTCTATACATAAAAATAATTATCTGCCTCTTTTTTATTAATTAAAAGTTCCCCTTTATTCCAGGCCACTGCTATTTGCAAAGGGACCCTACCCTGTTGTGGCCCCTTCCCTGCACCAGCAGAAGTACCGCCACCACTGGAGGAATGTACAGTGGGGGGAAAAAGTATTTGATCCCCTGCTGATTTTGAACGTTTCTCCACTGACAAATAAATGATCAGTCTATAGTTTAAATGGTGGGTATAACAGTGGGAGACAGAATAACAAAAACAAAACAAGAAAAACGCATGTGAAAAAAGTTATAAATTGATTTGCAGGTCAGTGAGGGAAATAAGTATTTGACCCCTTCAACTTAGTACTTGGTGGCAAAACCCTTGTTGGCAATCACAGAGGTCAGACGTTTTTTGTAGTTGGCCACCAGGTTTGCACACATCTCAGGAGGGATTTTGTCCCACTCCTCTTTGCAAATCCTCTCCAAGTCATTAAGGTTTTGAGGCTGATGTTTGGCAACTCGAACCTTCAGCTCCCTGAACAGATTTTCTATGGGATTATGGTCTGGTGACTGGCTAGGCCACTCCAGGACCTTAATGTGCTTCTCAATGAGGCACTCCTTTGTTGCCTTGGGTCTGTTTTGTGGGTCATTGTCATGCTGGATACCCACCCATGATCCATTTTCAATGCCCTGGCTGAGGGAAGGAGGTTCTGACCCAAGATTCCTCCAAACACGGCGAGTTGAGTTAATGCCAAAGATCTCGATTTTAGTCTCATCTGTCTACAGCACTTTTCACTTAATCATTCAGATGTTCATTGGCATACTTCAGACGGGTCTGTACATGTGCTTTCTTGAGGAGGGGGATCATAGGAGATTGGAAGCTAAAGTAGGGAACCAAAAGACACCTGGAATAACTGTCAAATTTGGGCTTGGAGTACAAAATGAAGCATGTCAGAGATTAGTAGAATTCTGTCAGTATAATTCTCTGGTCGTAGCAAACACTGTCTTCCAACAGCCTCCGAGACGACCAGATGGACAACATAGGAATCAGATTGACTATATACTTTGCAGTCAAAGATGGAGGAGCTCTATACAGTGAGCAAGAACAAGACCTGGAGCTGACTGCGGCTCAGACCATGAGCTTCTTATTGCAAAGTTGAAAATTAAACTGAAGAAAAGAGGGCGCTGCAGGATTTCAGTCCTTCACGGCGTAGTGTGTTACCAATTGTTTTCTTGGTGACTATGTTCCCAGCTGCCTTGAGATCATTAATAAGATCCTCCTGTGTAGTTCTGGGCTGATTCCTCACCGTTCTCCTGATCATTAAAACTCCACGAGGTGAGATCTTGCATGGAGCATCAGACCGAGGGAGACTGGCAGTTATTTTGTGTTTCTTCCATTTGCGTATAATCCCACCAACTGTTGTCACCTTCTCACCAAGCTGCTTGGCGATGGTCTTGTAGCCCATTCCAGCCTTGTGTAGGTCTACAATCTTGTCCCTGACATCTTTGGACAGCTCTTTGGTCTTGGCCTTGGTGGAGAGTTTGGAATCTGATTGATTGCTTCTGTGGACAGGTGTCTTTTATACAGATAACAAGCTGAGATTAGGAGCACTCCCTTTAAGACAGTGCTCCTAATCTCAGCTCGTTACCTGTATAAAAGACACCTGGGAGCCAGAAATCTTGCTGATTGATAGGGGATCAAATACTTATTTCCCTCATTGACCTGCAAATAAATTTATAACTTTTTTGACATGGGTTTTTCTTGTTATTCTGTCTCTCTCACTGTTACAATACACCGACCAATAAAATCATAGACTGATCTTTTCTTTGTCAGTGGACAAATGTTCAAAATCAGCAGAGGATCAAATACTTTTCCCCCCACTGTATGTCTCAAGTTTGTGCATGTGCGGTTGATTGATAATATCATTATATTCTTAATCAGGTTATTTTAATGTATCTGTGATTTTAATGTCAGGCAGTTGATTTATAAATGGTAAAAAAACAAACTGTGCCCAGAACCGTATGTAGAAAAAAAACAATTATTATAAATTCCTGGAGTGGAATGTTTCCAATGTGTGTTTTAAAAAATAAATAAAAAAAAATGAATTTAATTTTTTAGCCTTCTCAATTTCTGAAAGCACTTGCTGGATGTTAAAAACATTCGTCACAGGAAACCTTTGATTTTCTTATTTTAACAAGTTTTCGAGAAGGTGCCAAAAATAAGATTGCCAAATGTTGACCCGAGTATAGACTTTAATTAACACAAAGCTTTTTATGGGAATTTGCTCTCTTGATGCTAAAAAAAGATCAAGATCATCCAAACGTAGAAGATATACTTTAAGGTATTTTGGTGATCACAACAGAAAAGAAAAGGGAATTTGGAGTTATTATTTTGAACTAAAAGTTTTCAAATAAGGCATAAATCCATAGTATGCTTATTTTTTTGCATCGAAAGTGGAATTAGCAGCAGAAAAAGTGATGTACTGAGGCCCCTCTATAGACCTCACCCAGATATTGTGTCCAGTTCTGTAACTCTAAAAAGTATATGAATAAATTATAAATAATTCAAAGAAGGACAACTAAAATGATGCATTGTCTAGAAGACATCACTTTATGATCTTAACATGTAAAGTTCAGAGGAGAGAAGGTAGAGGGGTTAGGATGGCAATTTGTGCCACATGTAAAGGAGCACTCCCTTAAGAGATAAGTGAAATAGCCTTCCATCAAATAGGTCAGGACAAACACAGGAAAGGCGTTCAAGCATTGGCAATAGGCAACTTGATGGTAAGATTTCTGAACTTTGCTTATAGCTCGATCAGTTCCAAGAAAATGTTTTACAAACTGGAGGGGAGTCAAGCGTCAGACATGTAGTTGTGGGGAGTCAGTGGCCAGCTTAACTTTTTCTCTGACACTGGGGCTAATGATGTATTACAAAGCAATAGTTCACACATATTAGGATCACATTAGATGGGTGGTAGATGTTGAAGTACTACTTTTAAGAAGAATTAGTAGACACGTTCAACAGCCTTCCAGCAGAAGTAGTAACACGTACAGTGGGTGAATTCAAGATTCCCTGTATGATGCACAGTTATATCTTTTCAATATATTTATATACATATTTTCATCTAGAGTTACTGGTTATTCTTCCACCACCCTCCACCAATAATCCGAACATTTTTCAACAATCACCCCAACATATCAAGTCTGTTGAGTCGGTATCTCAGTTGACTCAGACCTCACCTTCATCCCCCACATCTCATCATTCATCCAATGCTGTCATTTCCACCTCCAGCATATCTCCAACATTTTCCATTCCTCATCTACAATAATACAAAGCTCCTAATCCATTCTCTCCTCATCTCCCTGACTTGACTATTGCAACTCTATTTTAATTGGCTGTCCACTAACCACCTTCCCCACTCCGACCTATCATGAAGGATTTTTCCAGGCTAATCCACATTACCTATTGCTCATCATCTACTGCTCCGGTCTGCCAGTCCCCACCCTGGCTCCCTATCTTATCAAGGAGAAAATTCAAACTTTTAAGCCTGACCTACAAGCTTTGATCTCACGTCTCCTCCCTACTACTCCTTATATACCAACATATAGGTCCTGCCAATTCCGGTAAGAGAAATATGGTCATTAATACTATGATATATAATACTATCCTGTTTATTTATGGATACATTACATACTTTATGGTACTTCTGGTTGAGCATAAAGCATTGTTAAATAGGTTTAGCAAACTAGTCATACAATACTGTCTACTTTGAAGTTCCTACACTAAGGAGCCCTAGATGGAATGGAGATATAACTTGAACTTGTTAAACACATATAAATACTAATGAGGGTAAGATAATTAGTATAGAATAGAATCCTTTGGTCTGGTGCTTCATTTGGTTTAAGACAATAGTTGATGTTTGCAGATCTATGTAGATGTCACACATCATACTTGCCTATTAAATGATTTAGAATTTCACATTTCTGCCTATGATGTTTTCTTTATTACCCATTTACTTTTCCCCCTCTTTGAAAGCAGATTTCTGCCAGTAGTGGCTCTTTAATTATCAATCCAGGCTTCTCTGAGACCTTTCCAGGTGGTTGAAGGCACCTGGATGCTTTTTGTAAATTCTGAGCACTTGGATAGACTATATATCCTCTGCTGGTACCCACTGCCCTTTCAGTGACCCCAAGGCATGATAGGAACACACTTCCCATATAATTACTTTTAAAACCCCTGCCAGCCATAAAGACTGGCACTCGGAAACACTGCGTGGCGCAACAGGATGTTTGCTCTGGTCTTTGAATGCTGGCAGTGGAAGAAATTCACTCCCCTGAGTCCATATCAAGGATATAGCTGAAAAAAAAGTTATCTTTTTGCAAAAAAATCTGCATAAATAGTTTTTTCAGAAATTGTTAAGAAATTTTCATAATATTCTTTAAATTTTGTCCATTTTATTAAATCATTGTGGTTATTGCATTATGCTCATAGCTGTTTGCCTGGCCATGTAATGCTCATGTTTACTATTGGATACAACAGTAACTATCTTCAAGTCCCAAATTCGCTACTATTTATTTAAAGGTTTATTAAAGGGACTTGGAATGTTTCTGGATTTCCATATTAATATAATATAACTATGCATGTATGTACTTTTATGAACTTTAATTTATAAAGAAGTGCTTAAAAGCTCTGTTTTTTCTGCCTGAAATAATTCAATTTGTACCTGTTGTGTCTGCTCTCTATATCTAATGCAGCTCATGAATACACAGATTATAAAGTGCAGAGTTTAAAATTAGCCAATCAGTAACCTCTCTTAAGTAGCATGTTGCCGAATGTTGCCACTGGTTGGTTATTATGAGATATTGCACAGGCTGTACAGGCAAATTGTCTTGATGAGCTGCAGAGGGGAGAAATTAATTAGAAACTATTTGTAAGATTTTAGGCAGAAAAAACAGAACTTTTAAACACTTCTTAATAAAAGAAAGCACAAAAATATATATATATATATATATATATATATATATATATATATATATATATATATATATATCAGACAACCACCAGATCTTGTATTGTGGTCAAGAATCCCACAGAAGAAATAGAGAAGCCATCCCAGTCAATCAAAGAGTGGCCAAAGCAGTGCTCGGACACAACCCAAAAAATGACAGAATGATTTCTACTAGAATTCAATAAAAACTATTAATATCACACGGATGCTGAAGAGGCTGAAGTTGTCCAGTTCTACAAAGACATTCAACACGTCTTAGAAGAAAAGATGTTACTATCAATAGTGATGTCGCAAACATCAAATTTTCGGTTCGCGAACAGCGGACGCGAACTTCCATTAAATGTTCACGAACGGGCGAACCCGGCGAACCGCCATAGACTTCAATAAGCAGGCAAATTTCAAAACCCACAGGGACTCTTTCTGGCCACAATAGTTATGGGAAAGTTGTTTCAAGGGGACTAACACCTGGACTGTGGCATGCCGGAGGGGGGTCCATGGCAAAACTCCCACGGAAAATTACATAGTTGATGCAGAGTCTGGTTTTAAGCCATAAAGGGCATAAATCACCTAACATTCCTAAATTGTTTGGAATAACGTGCTTTAAAACATCAGGTATGATGTTGTATCGATCAGGTAGTGTAAGGGTTACACTCGCTTCACAGTAATGCACCGCAAACAACCGCAAACAGTCCATTTGCACAAGGTTGGATACCAAGCTAGCCATGTCCCGTTCCTTGTCCTCACTGATGTCATTGAAGGTTTCTTCCTCCACCCAGCCACCAAGGGTCACCGAAAGGTGACAACAAGCCCCCTGGGACACCTGCTGTGTTTGGTCTTCCACCTCCTCAAAGCCACCTTCCTCCTCTGACTCCTCTTCTTCAGACTCCTCTCTCTGCGTTGCCTCTGTCTGCATTATTATAAGGTGTGTACTGTTAAGTAGTACTATTCCTATCAGTTTAATACCTGTTAGGTCCACTATTAGGGGACGTGTATATGGCATTGATTTTTGGAAAAGGGAGATGGAAAAAGATGCTTGGTCGGTCCTCCCACTTCGAATTTGGGGCACTGCATGTGCAATGTAATGTGCCACCAGATAGGAGTGGTGTATTAAGTTGTACTACTCATTCCTATCAGTGTAATACCTGTTACGTCACCTATCAGGGGACGTGTATATGGCATGGATTTTTGGAAGCGGGAGATGGAAAAAGTTGCTTGGTCAGTCCTCCCACTTCAAATTTGGGGCACTGCGCGTGCAATCTAAGGTGCCACCAGTGGTGTGTTCAGTTGTACTATTTATTCCTATCGGATTCAATAAAGCCAATAAACCTGGCCCGTTACTAGCCAGGAAACTACAAACCAAAACAACACAAAATAGCAACACTGGTGGAGGTCAAGGAAACTAGATAGACTGGGAGACTGGTTAGTAAAGGGCCAGATGCTCATCTATGAGGAACTGAGGGACAAGCATGAGCTACCGCTGTCAGAACATTACAATTACTGTAGGCCGAGGCATTTCACACACTCCCTGACCCAGAAACAGGGGACACCGGTCTTAAATTGGTTCTCCAAAATTTGTAAAGATAAACCTCTATCAAGGGGGATCATTGGGTCGCTTTACAAATATAAAACATTTGTTACTGGTTGAAGCGACACTGGGGGAAGGACCGGAGTGGGGGAGCCCTGGAGACCCTTCAGAAGCAACCGGCGGCAAAATCATCCCAGGAAAGGAGAGGTCGCTTACTGAAGCCGGGCAAGGAGGTGACTTTGTGACATTGGCTTCTTACGCTCAAACATGTCCTTGCCAGACACCTGACTGTGGGCAGATGAGCAGGGACTGCTCAGGGCGAGACACGGAGTGGCGGATGGTTGAGAGGGGGCAAGCAGGGCAGCAGTGGTTGACGTGGCTGAAGATGCTGGACCAGGAGGAGGATGGCTTTGACTTTGTGTGCTGCTTGTACTCATGTGTTGATCCCATAGGCGTTTGTGATGTGACATCATGTGCCTTCGCAAAGAAGTTGTACCTAGGTAGGTGTTGGACTTCCCACGACTCTTTTTCACACAGGTTGCAAATGGCATCGCTGTTGTCACAGGCAGACACACAAAAAAATTGCCACACTGCTGAGCTCTGCAATGACGGCATTCTGGTGGTGGCAGAGGTCGCTTACTGAAGCCTGCCCTAGGGTAACCAAAGGGTGATTGCCCAGGTTAGATATTGTAAATAATAAGCTAATACTGCTGGAGGGATGGTAGCTAATAGGTGTTTCCTGCAGATATACTCTTTACTATTGTCCGTTTTACCATGTTTTAGGTGTCTCTTAAATTGCAATCACAGTAAAAAATAATAAAAATTATTAACCTAAAAAGTAAAAATAAGAAGGACTAGCCAGCTAACTTTCACAAAATGTCTTTATTGTAAATATGTATTTTTGCACAACTGTTATGCAAGGCTGTTCAAAAATGCTTTATTTTTCATTACATGCTGTGCGCCTTCTGACAATAAAAGAATTTAAATGCAAAAATGAGGTATTGTTGCAGCGACCAGAAAAATTGATGTTAGTTTGCCAGGCAGAAACTGCCCTAAAACATTGCGTCTTGAACCCTAGTTGATGGCGGATAAGTCACGCAAGTCATCCAGCATTCAGGGATAAAATACAGCAGCGTGTGGACCATTATTAGCTTAAGACAGCTCATATATCAGGCCTTTTTTAATCGAATGTATCGCCCACTGTCAGTCCCTTTGGGATCCATCCCTCATTCATCTTAATAAAGGTGAGGTAATCTAGACTTTTTTGACCTAGGTGACTTCTCTTCTCAGTGACAAAACCTCCTGCTGCACTGAAGGTCCTTTCTGACAGGACACTTGAAGCGGGGCAGGACAGAAGTTCTATGGCAAATTGGGATAGCTCAGGCCACAGGGCAAGCGTGCACACCCAGTAGTCAAGGGGTTCATCGCTCCTCATAGTGTCGATATCTGCAGTTAAGGCAAGGTAGTCTGTTACCTGATGGTCGAGTCGTTCTCTGAGGGTGGACCCTGAAGGGCTGTGGCGATGCATAGGACTTAAAAAGCTCTGCATGTCCTCCATCAACAACACGTCTGTAAAGCGTCCTCTCGTTGCCGGCGTGGTCGTGGGTGGAGGATTATGTTCACCTCTTCCACTGTTAGATTGCCTTTGTGCTGTGACATCACCCTTAAACGCTGTGTAAAGCATACTTTTTTAATTTATTTTGGTAGTGCTGCATCCTTTCCGACTTGTGGTAATTCTGTAACATTTCAGGCACTTTCTGCTTATACCCGGGGTCTAGTAGCGTGCACACCCAGTACAGGTCATTCTCCTTCATCCTTTTTCTACGAGGGTCCCTCAACAGGCACGACAGCATGAAAGACCCCATTTGCACAGTGAGAGTGATCTCACTGAAGGTATGTTCTTCCCCCCACCCACGTACAACACCACGGGTACCAGATAGGTGACAACGAGCACCCTGGGATGCCTGTTGTGGTTGGTCTTCCTCCTCCTCCTCAAAGCCATATTCCTCCTCTGACTCCTCTTCCTCACAATCCTCTTCCAGCATTGCCGCAGGTCCAGCAAGCGATGCTGATAAGGCTGTTTCTGGTGGTGATGGTGACCACAACTCTTCCTCTTCCTCTTCACGCTCATCTACGGCCTGATCCAGCACTTTTCGCAGGGCACGCTCCAGGAAGAAAACAAATGGTATGATGTCGCTGATGGTGCCCTCGGTGCAACTGACCAGGTTTGTCACCTCCTCAAAAGGACGCATAAGCCTACAGGCATTGCGCATGAGCGTCCAGTAATGTGGCAAAAAAATCCCCAGCTCCGCAGAAGCTGTCCTTGCACCCCGGTCATACAACTACTCGTTAACTGCCTTTTCTTGTTGGAGCAGGTGGTCGAACATTAGGAGTGTTGAATTCCAACGTGTCGGCTGTCTAAAATCAAGCGCCTCACTGGCATGTTGTTTCGCCGCTGGATATCTGTAAAGTGCGCCATGGCCGTGTAGGAACGCCTGAAATGGCCACACACCTTCCTGGCCTGATTCAGGACGTCCTGTAAGCCTGGGTGCTTATGCACAAAGCGTTGTACAATCAGATTACACACATGTGCCATGCACGGCACATGTGTCAACTTGCCCATATTCAATGCCGCCAACAAATTTCTTCCGTTGTCACAAACCACTTTGCCGATCTCCAGTTGGTGCGGAGTCAGCCACTGATCCACCTGTGCGTTCAGGGCGGACCGGAGTGCTGGTCCGGTGTGACTCTCTGCTTTCAGGGAAGTCAACCCCAAGATGGCGTGACACTGCTGTTTCCGGGATGTGGAATAGTACCTGTGGTGCTGGGGGGGTGCCGTTGATGTGGAGCAAGACATAGCAGCAGCAAAAGAGGACTCAGCCGAGGATGTTATGGAAGAGGATGGAGTAGGAGGAGTAGAGGAGGTGGCAGCAGGCCTGCCTGCAAGTCGTGGCGGTGTCACCGACTCCTCTGCAGGGCCACGCATTCCATGCTTGGCAGCAGTCACCAGGTTTAACCAATGCGCAGTGTAGGTGATATACCTGCCCTGACCATGCTTTGCAGACCAGGTATCCGTGGTCAGATGGACCCTTACCCAAACACTGTGTGCCAGACATGCCATTACTTCCTTTTGCACAATCCAGTACAGGTTGGGGATTGCCTTTTGTGCAAAGAAATTTTGTCCGGGTACCTTCCACTGCGGTGTCCCAATAGCTACAAATGTTTTGAACGCCTCAGACTCCACCAGCTTGTATGGTAAAAGCTGGCGGGCTAAGAGTTCAGACAAGCCAGCTGTCAGTTGCCGGGCAAGGAGGTGACTTTGTGACATTGGCTTCTTACGCTCAAACATGTCCTTGCCAGACACCTGACTGTGGGCAGATGAGCAGGGACTGCTCAGGGCGAGACACGGAGTGGCGGATGGTTGAGAGGGGGCAAGCAGGGCAGCAGTGGTTGACGTGGCTGAAGATGCTGGACCAGGAGGAGGATGGCTTTGACTTTGTGTGCTGCTTGTACTCATGTGTTGATCCCATAGGCGTTTGTGATGTGACATCATGTGCCTTCGCAAAGAAGTTGTACCTAGGTAGGTGTTGGACTTCCCACGACTCTTTTTCACACAGGTTGCAAATGGCATCGCTGTTGTCACAGGCAGACACACAAAAAAATTGCCACACTGCTGAGCTCTGCAATGACGGCATTCTGGTGGTGGCAACAGCATGCGTTGACTGGCGTGCTATCTGGCTGACCCCGGGTGCCGATGCATGCTGTCTGACTGTGCCACTAGATACTTGCGACGACCTCCCCCTGCTTCCAACTCGTCTCCTCCTCCTCTCTGTCTTCCCATCTGAACTTTCCTCCTGTTCTTCTTCTCTTATAGCGGGCACCCACGTGACATCCACAAACGCATCGTCATCATCAAACGCTTCACTTGTATCTGACAACTCAACAAAGGAAGCAGCACCGGGTACAACATCATCATCATCAGACCGTACGTCCATGTGTGTAATGCTGCCTGACTGGGACATATCCCTGTTATCTACATCCTCTGGCACTAATGTTTGCGCATCACTCATTCCTTCCAACGGATGTGTAAATAACTCTGCTGACGGATCAAGTGAAGCGGCTGTGCTGCTAGTGTTGGTGGTGGCGGCAGGCGAGCGAGTGGTGACTGGAGAGGTGCCCGAAGCTAAGCTGGAGGAGGATGGTGCGTCTAGGTTCCGAGCGGAAGCTGTAGAAGATTGGGTGTCCTGTGTTAGCCAGTCAACCATGTCCTCAGAACTTTTCAAGTTCAGGGTACATTGCCTCTGAAAACTGGGCATTATTCTAGGGCCAAAGGGAATCACAGCACCACGACCATGACGGCCCCTGCGGGGTGGCCTGCCAGAGTAGGCGCTGTAGGCCTCACACACACGCCTGTAGGCAGGCAACTGATATTCAATCGATTACAAAAAAAAAAAGGGTTCTTTTATTTCACTGTACACTAGGTTGCACCAGATATGAGTGTTACTGTACACTGGAAAAGTTGGCAGAGTAGGCGCTGTAGGCCTCACACACACGCCTGTATGCAGGCAACTGATATTCAATCGATTACAGAAACAAAAGGGTTCTTTTATTTCACTGTACACTAGGTTGCACCAGATATGAGTGTCACTGTGCACTGGCAAAAGTTGGCAGAGTAGATGCAATAGGCTTCACACACACGCCTGTAGGCAGGCAACTGATATTCAATCGATTACAGTCAAAAAAGGGTTGTTTTATGTCACTGTACACTAGGTTGCACCAGATATGAGTGTCACTGTGCACTGGCAAAAGTTGGCAGAGTAGATGCAATAGGCTTCACACACACGCCTGTAGGCAGGCAATTGCTATTTAATCTATTACAGTCAAAAAAGTGTTGTTTTGTGTCAATGTACACTACGGTTGCTGGCTGGCTAAGAGTTCAGACAAGGTTGTATATTGTCACCTAATTTATTCAACTTATACCCAGAGTACATCATGAGTAAGGCTGGACTGGATGAATCCAAAGCCAGGATCAATATTGCTGGAAGGAATATCAACAACCTCAGATACACTGGTATTACTCTGATGGCTGAAAGTGAGGAGGAACGAAAGGACTTATTGATGAGGGTAAAAGAAGAGAGTGCAAAAGTTGGCCCGCTACTCAACGTTAAAAAGACGAAGATCATGGCAAACGGCAATCTCACTTCCTGGCAAATAGACGGGGAAGAAGTGGAGGCAGTGACAGATATTATTTTTCCTTGGATCCAAGATCTCTGCAGATGGTGACTGTAGACTATGGTAACTATGGCAAGCTTGGACAAGCTAGTAAAAAGTAAAGGTATTAAACTATCAACAAAAGTCTTCATAGTTGGAACTATGGTATTCCCAGTAGTAACATACGAATGTGAGAGCTGGACCATAAAGAAATCTGAGCGCTGTAGAATTGACGCCGTTGAATTGTGGTGTTGGAGAAGACTGCTTAGAGTCCCTTAGACTGTAAGAAGATCCAATAAATCAATACTTCAGGAAATCAAGACAAACTGTTCTCTAAAAGGTATGATCATGAGGCTGACGCTCAAATATTTTGGCCATATTATAAGACGGCAGGATTCCCTAGAAAAGCCCCTGATCCTAGGAAAGATTGAAGGCACAAGAAGAAGGGGGCGGTAGAGGCAGAGGTGGATAGATGAGGTCACTGAAGCAATGAACATGAACTTGATGGAGCTCAGAGGGGCAGTGACTGAGAGATGCACCTGGCGTGCTGTGGTCCATAGAGTCACAGAGTGTCGGACGCGACTGAACGACTAAACAACAAAATCATATTCCTAGTGAAATACAGAAACCTTCCATGTCCCTATGACCACATTTTAAAACGTAAATAAATTATTTTTGTTTATAAAAATAAATGCTTTGCAACAAAGTCAGGATGACCAAATTACATTGGTTAAGGATCTATTTGTTGAAACCCCAAGTATAGTTCACAAAAGCTCTTTAGCCAGTCCAATGTGGTCAATAGCATCAGCTGTTCTAGGTTTGTCTATGATAGGAAGGGAATATTTTGGAACCCTCATTAATGTTTATTATACTAACTAGCGACTTGTCCGTCAACAAAATTTGAAGGAAGTCAATGATGTTTGCCACAGAATGCAAAGCTCTCCCCCCTCTACGTTGAGGGACTCGCAGTGAGCGTCCTTGGTGCTCATTGCGAGCCCCACAATGATCGTAAATTGCTGACATTGTTGAAAACCGCCACTTTCGTGCCTTGCGCTGAGAGCCTTCGGCACTCATTGCGAGCCTCTCTCTGACCGCTTTGTCTGTTTCCCCCTCTCCCTTCCATGTGTCCTCCCTCTCTCCCTGACCTGTTTTCTTTCCCCTTATTTGCCTCCCCTGTGTTTCTTTTCCCCCATCTCTCACCCCTGTGTTTTTCTGCTCTCTCGCCCTGCTCAAGTCTTGCGTGGCTTGCAATGAGCGCCGTTGGATCTTTTTTCAAAGTCTTGCGGTCTTCGCGTTTATTGGCTAAGTGTTACGGGCTTTGGCCTCGTTTTGATCCTTTTTCAAAACATTTACGTAATTTTTTTCCTTGCTTAGCCCATTTTTGACTCAGAAAAAAACGCCAATTAAGCCTCACATTAGCTTGCAACCTCACTTACAGGCTCCCCGCTTTGCCCCCTGTGCTGTGTGTGAGGTTGTAAGTAAATTTTTTAAGTAATTGCCAACTTTTGGTGGTTTTCTGATGGTTTCCGAGTTACGGGTTTGAAAAAAAATGTGTCCGTTAAAGCCGTAATTTTTTTCAAAGTCTTCCGTGCCTACGGCCTTCGGAGCTGATCGCGGGCATCGCCATGAGCGCCTGTTTCGAAGTCTTGCAGTTATCATGGGCCTTGGGGGCCTCTGGCGCTCATTGCAGCCCCCATAATTTAAAACTTTCAAAGCCTTGTGGGCCTCACGATGAGCGCCTTTGGCGTTCATTGCAGCCCCCATAATTTAAAAGTTTCAAAGTCTTGCGGGCCTCACGATGAGCGCCTATGGCGTTCATTGCAGCCCCCATAATTTAAAAGTTTCAAAGTCTTATGGGCCTCACGATGAGCGCCTATGGCGCTCATCACGAGGCCTGCAATGAGCTCCTTTGTCGCTCGTTGTAGCAAAGTCGTGCGGGCCTCGCAATGAGCTCCTGCGGCACTCATCGTGAGGCCTGCAATAAACGACTTCAGCGCTCATTGCAGCAAAGTCGAGTGGGCCTCGTGATGAGCGCCTACGGCACAAGCCGGGAACTTTTAACATTGCATTACCAACATTCATAACTTACCACAACTATTATATGTGATTAGATTGTGTGTTTTAATTATTGTTTAATCTAACTACACATTATTAGAAGATTTTGATAATCATTGATTTCTAAATATATAATAAACTTATGTGGCAGAATAAACATACAATGGTGTATCAGAAAATAGGAAATGTATGAGCCAATGGGAGCAGGACTTGCAAAAGTTGGAGAACTAAGGTGACATGTCGCTAGATGTTGCTGCCAAAATGTTGCTGCCTATCTCATAGCTTTAAGGTTAGGGTAAGTGTTAGGGTTAGGGCAAGAGTAAAGTTAAAACTTAGGGGGTTATGATTAGGATAAGGATAAGGTTAAAGGTTTAAGCTTAGGAATTGTATATGATCTCAGCAGTGTTTGCAAACTGTGCACAATTTTGGCAGCGCAATCTAGCAGGTCCTTGCAGCAACTTCTGCTGCCACTGCCGGCGCTCTCAATACAGGAATGATCCAATATGGGTTCAAATGGGGCACCTCACCCCTCCAATTACCAGCTCGGCACAGTGGGGAGAAACAACTGGGAGGCAAACCATGTATGTGATCCGAAAGGGAAATATCACCTTTGCATTTGCAAAGTCACATAAGTCACTTTCATATATGTCCTTGCTTCCATGTTCTCTTTCAGCCATATACTTGCATGCACACACATACGTTGTTTCAGTAGTCTTCAGAGCTTGTTAAGTTGGCCTTTCAACAGTGGCATAGGGGGCCCCGGTGTGTCTATATACAGTATCTCACAAAAGTCAGTGCACCCCTCACATTTATGTAAATATTTTATTATATCTTCTCATGTGACAACACTGAGGACATGCCCCTCTGCTACAATGTGAAGTAGTAAGTGTACGGCCTGTATAACAGTGTAAATGTGCTGTCCCCTCAAAATAACTCAACACACAGCCATTAATGTCTAAACCTTTGGCAACAAAAGTTAGTACACCCCTAAGTGGAAATGTCCAAATTGGGCCCAAAGTGCCAATATTTTGTGTGGCCACCATTATTTTCCAGTACTGCCTAAACCCTCATGGGCATGGTGGTCACCAGCACTTCACAGGTTGCCACTGGAGTCCTCTTCCACTCCTCCATGATGACATCACGGAGCTGGTGGATGTTAGAGACCTTGCGCTCCCCCACCTTTCGTTTGAGGATGCCCCACAGATGCTCAATAGGGTTTAGGTCTGGAGGCATGCTTGGCCAGCCCATCACCTTTACCTTCAGCTTCTTTAGCCAGGCAGTGGTCGTCTTGGAGGTGTGTTTGGGGTCGTTATCATGTTGGAATACTGCCCTGCGGCCCAGTCTCTGAAGGGAGGGGATCACGCTCTGCTTCAGTATGTCACAGTATATGTTGGAATTCATGGTTCCCTCGATGAACTGTAGCTCCCCAGTGCTGGCAGCACTCATGCAGGCCCAGACCATGTCACTCCCACCACCGTGCTTGACTGTAGGCAAGACACATGAACAGATATAATAAAATATTTACAAAACTGTGAGGGGTGTACTCACTTTTGTGAGATACTGTATATATATATACATTTATATATATATATATACCGTATTTTTCGCCCTATAAGACGCACCGGCAGATAAGACGCACCTAGTTTTTAGAGGAGGAAAACAAGAAAAAAAAAATCTGAATCAAACACAAATACACTTTACACACAGATACACACCTACATTACACACAAATATATATATATATATATATATATATACATATATATATATATACATATATATATATATATACATATATATATATATATATACATATATATATATATATATACATATATATATATATATATATATATATACATATATAATATATATACATATATATATATATATATATACATATATATAGATACACATACATACATATACATACACACATAAATATACATACACATACATACATATATACACACACATACATGCACACATACACACACACACATACATATCCATATACTGCAGCATTTCGGAGCATTTGGGAGCCCTTGACCCTCCCTGACCCTCCTGATCCTCCCTGACCCTACTGATCCTCCCTGACCGTCCTGATCCTCCCTGACCCTCCTGATCCTCCCTGACCGTCCTGATCCTCCCTGACCCCCCTGATCCTCACCTTTCTTCTGATCTCTGCCATCTTGATCTCACCCCAGCGCTTCCTACCAGCACTCCTCGTGTACTGCAGCGTTGCGTGTGTGACGTCACTAGGACGCACCGGCCGACGCGATGCTGGTAGGAAGCGCTGGGGTGAGATCAAGAGGACAGAGGCAGTTTGAAAAGGTATATTCGCTGTATAAGACGCACCAACTTTCCTCCCCCAGTTTTGGGGAAGAAAAAGTGCGTCTTATACGGCGAAAAATACGGTATATATATATATATATATATATATATATATGTATATATATATAAGTGTATCTATACATATAATATATATATATATATCTGTGTGTATATATATATATGTTTGTGTATATATATATATATATATATATATATATAAACGTACATATTTACATACATATATATATATATACAGTAAAAACCCTGTTATCTGGCACCCACGGGGAATCCCTATTGCCGGATAACTGTAGACCCTGAATTTAAGGGTCTACACGACCCTTAAACCCCCCCAAAATCCCTCAGAATATCTTTAAAAATGCATTAGCACCTAAACTGGGCCATTTAGGGCCCAACAAAACAATAAGAAAAAAGTTAGAATTTTTTTTCTGCAGTCTCGAACTGCTGGATAGTGCCGGATATTGCCGGTTATGCCGGTTTAGCGGGAGTAAATCTAAAATGGGGAATTGATGATGGTGGCGGTTAGTTGGGTGCCGGATAACTGGGATTCTACTGTATATATATATATATATATATATATATATATATATATAAATACTTTCTTACCTGCCGATGCTGCACTCCACTTCTTTGGGTGAGAAGGGGCCAGGGTATGCCAAGGGCCGCAGACGTTGGCAAGGGGCCACAGGAGGCTGACGAGGAACATATAGGGCTGAGGGAGGCCACAGAGGGTTGTTAGGGGCCACATGAGCCCCAGGCCGCACAGGGGACCATGGAAGCCACAGGGGCACACGGGGGGTCAGAGAGGTTCCGCGGGGGCCACATGGGATCAACGCAGGCACAGGGGATCTGCGGGGGCAACAGTACGCAGTCTTCTAATGTTGGTATAAATGTAATCTATGTGTTTATTGTACCCTAGCTAGTGCTACAATATTTGCTGGTGCTTTACAAATAAAATTAAATAATAGTAACAACAATAATTAAAAATAAATAGGTCTTTTTGGTACACATTTGCTTAAGGATCTATGGCCCCAATTCAATTGCAAATTTTCAACAGTTAAAGAGCGATTCAATTGATCAAGCCCGCAACTACATGGCCGAAAGCCTAAACCAAAAAACCATGAACCCGCAAGGCCGTAACTACCGATTTAGAAACAGCCAATAGTAAAAGTGGCAGTCATCATGACATCATTAAAACATGGAGGTCAATCAGTTAGTGTTTAGAGGTCCCATATGCGATCGGACTCGCAATCCGTCAATGTACAAAAAAAATGAAAAAGAATGAAGGAAATGTTCTAGTCAATGTGGGTGGCCTGATATGTATTAACTCCTTGATTACCGAGATTGATATAACATGGAAATGAAACGTAAAAAAAAAAAAAAAATGTTATTGCAGATTTGCGGGCTTGAGACTGTTGTGCAATTAAATCTAATGTCTTTCATCACTTTCCCCGTATTTTAAAGTGCAGTAGTGATTTTTTATTTGCATTTACAGTGCTGTGATCAGTTATTTAACCCCCTTGCGGGTCCTATCTGGTACTAGTAGTATTTTCTTCTACATTTGCCATTTACGGGTGTGAAAACAATTGAGGGCTTGAGGAATTATAGCACTTGAATAGCGATTTGCCATTGTAACATTTACGGGTTTGAAAGGTCAAAGGCATAGATGGGTTGGAGTTATGATTTTGACAACCGCAGGGATTTTCAGCCTGCAACCCGCAAATCGTTTGTGGGTAGCTAAAAGACATTAATTGAATAGCAAATGTGTTTACAGGCTTCATTACGGGCTCCAGTAACTAACAATAGCTCAATTGAAGAGGGACCTATGTTTCTATATCTACTGATCGTGGTAAATTTAGAGCCTCCAGCCTTGTCTTAGACCTCTTACTCTGTCATCCACATCAGGGGCCCATAACTGGTCATGTATACCTGTGTATACTTGTTTCTTGATGTTGTCTGTCCATTTGGCTTTTTTCCAAGCACATTTTTTACGTCAAGCGCAATACACAATATACCTTTATACCTTTATACCACAATATACCTTTATTAATAATGTGTCAACATATTCCACAGCGCTAAACAGGGTAGATACAAGTAAAAAAAACGAATTTAACAGATTACAAAAGAATAGAGGGCCCTTTTATTAAGTTTAAGATCAAGTACTTTCCCTAAAGCACCCAACAAGACTGAAAACTTTTAATCTTACTGTCTAGAGGGTGTGGGTGAAGTATAGAAGGGCGACGTACAGTGTATTGCGCAAATTAAGGCTGAAGGCGATGATTTAATCTGATAAAGTCATTAGAAGAGAAAGAAGATATGTTCATGTTATTTATGCTTGAGTTATATCTAATTCTTAGTTATCATTCACTCCCACTCAAAATGTTTAATAATATCAAATTCCAAATACATTTATTATTTTGATATTTTATTTCAGCAACAACTAAGACCTTTGCTATATCACATTGATATACACGGTTACCTGTCACCAGTTTGTGAGACAATCACATTCATTTATAAAACATATAATAAAAGGCATTTATTTGTATATGGTATTACAATGTCAACCAATTTTTCAGATTTTTTTAGTCCTCAAGAATGTTTCCTTTTCTTCCATGTTTTGTAGGCATTAAATTCTCTAAGAAAAACAACAATGATGCTTGACATCCATTACTTTTGCAGTGATTGCTACATGTGCGCCGGGGGTCTCTGATTACACCCACCGCAGAGAGCCGCAGCTAAAATAACATCAGGAACCAGTGCACTGGGACCCTGGCAGTGAGTGCGGGAAATCAGGGAGAGCGCAATTATATTTCATGCGCCGTGCTTTGACGTAGGGTACAGCTTCTCTGGAGGGGCCACATGCCACGGATGGATTCAAGTCCAGCGGCCCAGATGCATTAAGTCATAGATTTAACCACCCAAATGGCTAATTGATTATTGACATGCAAATGCACTGAGATGACATTTTTATTTAATATATATTTATATATTATACATTGATATAAATGTTTTATATATACCTATATAATGGGGCAGTGATCCCCACACTTAGTGGCACCATTTCCTTGTACAAATATTATACAAAGGTATTGAACCCACAATTGTTCTGCAGAGGTTCCAAATATGCTATAACTAAAGATATAGGTAATAATAAGAACTTTATCAGTTGATTTAAATGCGTTTTCTTACAGTAAAATTATATTGAAATGTGAAATGTATACCTACCAATAAACATTTCTGATCCACCCACTAAAGACTATCTGTAGCTGGGGCAGAGCTACCAGTGATGTAGGTGGCAAAATGCACCAGGGCCCTCTTCTTTTTTTTTTTTTTTGCATTCATTAAATTTTTGTAGTGTAGGCAAGAGGTAAGGGAAAGAGATCAGCCATTGAAAAGGCTCTTGGAGGGGGAGCAGTTATAAAAAGGGGACATGGGGGGGGGAGTAGCTATGAAAATGGGTCTTGGGATGAGTAGTTGTGAGAAATGGTCTTGTGGGAGCAGCTATGTAAACGGGTCTTGGGGAGAAGCAGCTTTGGCAAGGAATCTTGGGGAGGCGCAGCCATGGGAAGGGGTCTTTGGGGGAACAGCTATGGAAAGGGTCTTGGGGGCAACTATGGACAGGGTCGTGGGGGAACAGCAATGGATAATGTCTTTAGGGAGCCGCTATGGAAAGGGTCTTGGAGGAGCAGCAATGGATAATGTCTTTAGGGAGCCGCTATGGAAAGGGGTCTTGGGGAGAGCAGCTATGGAAAAAGTCTTGGTGGAGCAACTATGGAAAGGGGACTTGGGGGGAGCAGCTATGCAAAGGGTCTTGGGGGGAGCTATGGAAAGGGGTTTTGGGGAGGAACAGCTTTTGAAAGGTTCTTAGGGGGAAAGGGTTATGTGAAGGGGTATTGGGGAGGGGAGCTGAGTGAGATGGTACCAACACAAAAAAGGGGGGGGTTGCAAAATGTTTTTTTGCACCAAGGCCCTTCATTCACTAGCTCCGCCACTGCTCTGTAGCTCTTGTTAGAGATTAATATAAATAATTAATGAGTAGCCACCATAAGATATCCAAGAGTTATTGTGCAGTTAGATCCCTCTCCCAACCTTATCAAACAAATTAATCACTAACTACAGTGGGGGGGGGGGGGTGTTCTATGGGATTAAGGTCTGGAGACTGGCTAGGCCACTCCTGGACCTTATTGTGCTTCTTCTTGAGCCATTCCTTTGTTGCCTTGGCTGTGTGTTTTGGGTCATTGTCATGCTGGAATACCCATCCATGACCCATTTTCAATGCCCTGGCTGAGGGAAGGAGGTTCTCACCCAAGATTTTGACGGTACATTGGCCTCGTCCATCTTCCCTTTGATGCGGTGCAGTTGTCCTGTCGCCTTAGCAGGAAAACACCCCAAAGCATAATGTTTCCACCTCCATGTTTGACAGTGGGGTGGCGTTCTTGGGGTTATAGGCAGCATTCCTCCTCCTCCAAACATGGCGAGTTGAGTTGATGCCAAATAGCTCTGTTTTGGTGTCATCTGACCACAACACTTTCACCCAGTTCTCCTCTGAATCATTCAGATGTTCATTGGCAGGCTTCAGACGGATCTGTACATGCGCTTTCTTGAGGAGGGGGATCTTGAGGGCGCTGAAGGATTTCAGTCCTTCACGGCGTAGTGTGTTACCAACTGTTTTCTTGGTGACTATAAACCCAGCTGCCTTGAGATAATTAACAAGATCCTCCCGTGTAGTTCTGGGCTGATTCCTCACCATTCTCAGGATCATTTCCACGAGGTGAGATCTTGCATGGAGCATCAGACCGAGGGAGACTGGCAGTTATTTTGTGTTTCTTCCATTTTCGAATAATCAACTGTTCTTCTCATGTCGCTTGGCGTGTTTTTCTTGCTTTTTGCTTTGTTATTCTGTCTCTCTCACTGTTACAATACACCGACCATTTCTTTGTCAGGGGACAAACGTTCAAAATCAGCAGGGGATCAAATACTTTCCCCCCCCCCACTGTAGCATACAATGCTGAATATCTCATGAATGATCACTATATTTAAAATGATAGGACAATGTATAGTCAGCTTTTAAGAAGCTTGTTATGGTGATAGTGTCGCTTTAAATACAATAAGATCTACTCTTAAAGGGACATGGAAAGTTTCACTGTAAATATAATATGCCTGTGTATCTATTTACGTTTGTGTACTTTATTTCTATACATACCTTACACAGTTTCTAATATTGTTAGAATGTTAAATATTTCATAAACAAGTGCCCCTTTTTCATCAACTGCAGTGAACTCTACATTTTGATTTTGTTTAAAGGGACACTGTCATCCCAAAATGGAAGTTGGTTTCATCTTCAAGAGCTTGTAAAACTGTCTATACATTATACTAGTTGCTTTTCTCTACAGCAAATAATTCCTGAGAAATGCATCATTTATTTTCCACTTTTTCACTTTCCATAAGTTTGCAGTTTTCCAAGGAAGATTTATGGCATTAGATTTACTTTTGGCTTACAACAATACATTGTAAATTTACTTATATAGACTATATCGGTTTATAATTACCCTTAGATTGTTAGTTTGGGAGTTTTCAATCTTGTGTCAGTGCCTTGGAAACCAGCTCTATGTACATTTGATTTGTTTTCTGTGTCCCTTCAAGAAAAAGCTAAGGGAGGGGTAACAGGAACAGGAAATGGGCAGAAGACAGGGGAAGGGCAGAAGAGGATGAAAACCAAGATGACATATGAACACAGGAAAACCTTTTGCTGTCTTTGCATATTTTATGGGCCAAAGCCATGTTTGCAATGTGTAGAATAGTATCTTCAAAGGCACTTTTGTTTCTCATATGATGTTAACAAATTATCTTTTGTGCAAAAATTAAATAAAATTAAGGCAACATTACCACAGGTAATACTTTAACCCATCCCATTGGTAGCTGGTAGCTGCAGCTGCCAGTTCCCTCTGTGTTTTCTGATGAGGTGTTATTGCAATGTGACTATGACTTGTCCTATAATTTTAAATATACTGAATAATGTTACCGTTGGTGTTACCAAGGAGACCCAGTAGTACAAATCGCTGTGGCAATATCTCTACGCATTTCGCCCCACTATGCGTTTCACCCACTTCTCCAGAAGAAGCCCTATAATAGGTGAAACACATAGCGATATTGGCACAGTGATTGTTTCTACTGTGTCCACTTGGTAACCCCACTAATGTCATCATATTGCAATAATACCTCATCTGGAAACAGAGCAGGAACTGAGAGCTGCAGCTACCTACTGGATGGTAAAAGATTAAATAAGGGGTGCACACAAAAGATTGTTTTTAATATCATCTGAGAAGCAAAAGCTCATATTAATATATGATTCTATATGTTTAAATACTAAGAGACTGTTACCAAGAGGAAATAGTAGTAGATGTATTTTGCCCACTATGCGTTTCACTCACTTCTCCATAAGAATCCCTATAGTAAGTGAAACACATAGAGATATTGCCAAAGTAATTGTTTCTACTGTGTCCGCTTGTGACCACTAATGTCATAATATTGCAATAATACCTCATACGGAAACACAGCAGAAACTGAGAGCCGCAGCTACCCACTAGATTTTAATATCATGTGAGAAGCAACAGCTACTTTTAATATATTATTCTATAGGTTTGAATATGTTTGAATGCTACCAAGGGGACACAGTAGTAGACGCATTTCTCCCTACTACGCATTTCACCCACTTCTCCAGAAGAAGACCTATAGTAAGTGAAAAACACAGAGATAATGTGTTTGTTTCTAATATGTCCCCATGGTAACACCACTAATGTCATCATATTGCAATAATACCTCATCTGGAAAGACAACAGAACTGAGAGCTGCAGCTACCCACTGGATGGTAAAAAGTTAAATAAAAGATTGTTTTTAATAACATCTAAGAAGGGAGTGAAAATGCTGCAGTTTACCTGTGCCATATTTCTACCTGGCTAATTGTGTTAACATCTTAGTCCAATAAAGAGCATTTCACTCCATGTAAATCAGAGCATCTCCTCTCCTAACAAGGACTTTCTAGGCCTCTTTTCCTAATCCCAGGGATTTCTGGAGCTTTTAGCTCTAACTAAGTAATTTGTAAGCCATCCTGAATCCCTGCCAAATGTGCGGTAACTTAGCTTTGGGACCTTCCCAAACAACTAATTAAAAACATGAGCCAGAATCATTTAATTTAAGTGAACTGATTGTGATCAAAAGGCATTTTTGGAATCACACATTGAGAAGATTGGTTGAAATTGATCTTGGAATTACATAAAAAAATAACAATAGGAAAGTGTGTTTTACTGGGAATGTTACAATTTGTTATTACAGCTAAAAGAAATGAGAATGGATAAAGAATTGAACATCTGTATTCAAGGTTTTTACCTCCTGATGTTGTGTTACTAAAGGGCCACTGTAGTGCTCGTACAGTAGGGTCTCTCTTATTTATTTAATAACTGGTTAGCAATCACATTTTTGGGAAAATCTATATATCTTTTAAAACTGAAATATGAAGTTTAGATTCTTGGACATCAGCAAGTCTTCTTCTCTCCACCCCATATCTGCTGTCCATGGGGTGAGAGAGGATCTATTTTCCCAGCGACACTGTCCTGACAAAAGTGTTTATCTACCTATTTCCCTGCAGTGGCTAATGTAGGCAAACCCAAACCGGTCAGAATGAATGGTATTGCAGCCTCATGGGCAGATCGTTTTTTACCCCCTGGACACCAATCACTGGGTGGAGACAATCACATCTGCTTGACACAATCATGCTAAGTGGTGAGACAAAACCCAAATCACTTTAAAACATTACACAACATTTTACTCCTTTGTCTTGCTTAGGGAATCATCAAACAACACGTGTTCTAAATGTAATACCTGCATTAAATTTATTTTCTTTAAATACTTAATCAAATACTAAATTAACAAGATAAAACCATATTTTTGACAATTACAGTGGCTTTTTAAGGGATCATTATATTGATCCAAAATCTACACTATGCTCTAGCCTACAATTAGATCAACGTCTTTGCAAAAAAAAAAAGTATTATTGAAAATGTACTTGTAAAATTGATTGTTCTCAGAACTCTTACTCCTCCCCAGGATATTAGCAGCTATAAGGGTATCACCTAGCCTGAATGGACATGAAAATAACTGCCCTTTTGTAGATTCTGTGCCATTCTAAGACAATATTTATATTACGCCAGAGGAGAAAATGATATTACAGGTGTAAACAATACAGTTCTATAACATAGATGTAACTGAAAAATTGCCAAAGTATTTTGCAAAAGTTGTTTATCTTTTTATAGACAAACACATACTGTAGATTGTTCGATCTACAGTGGTCTTTAAAAATTAATTTATATTACTTTTTACAAAAAAACTCACACCTTGAGCTTAGAGATTTCAGCTCCACCAAAATGTGTTCAGACAATGAGGAATATTTACTAAGATACATTGAAAGTCTGCAAGTTTTCAATCTTGTAAGGTGCTTTGTGCATCAATACCTTCTCCTGGTAAAGAGGCTTATGTACCTCAATGAAGCTATCAGACTAATCACTAGAGAAGAAAATGGCAACACACTCCAGTATCTTTGCCAAGAAAACCTTATGGATGAGCACAACCAGACACAAGATGTCCCTGACGTGCTGCAATCCAGAGGGTCACAGAGAGTCGTACCCGACTGAACGACTAAACAACAGTAATAATAATAATAATATATCAGGGGCTGTGATGCCCATCCCTGTATTCAATATTCTCTGTTTCCTAAACTGAGAGATTGCCAGCATAGCCCTCAATACTCCATCGCAGCCTCTGTGATATCTTAGTAAATACTCTGCAATACATGGAATTCACTGGAGGTTGAGATGGCAGGTTCAGTGGATATCTTTAAAAAGACCCTTTAGTTATTTTTGTTTGTTTTAACTAAATTAATTACAATGAGGAGTACAATTTATGTATAATCATATAAAATATATATTAATTTTTTTGCATTGTACCCCATTGTCTCCGTGACCTCATGGACCTTTACACACCAGGACATCTTTATGTCCATGCTCATGCTGATCCACTTGGTATTCATGGCAAAGATACTGGAGTGGGTTGCCAGTTTCTTCTTGCATACAGCTCCTGGTATTCCTAGATGGTCTTCCATCTACCTACTAACCAGGCACAACCCTGCTCGCCTTCAGGATGGGATGACCTCTTACTTCCCTGACTTGGAATCGAGTCCAGGTCTGCAGCAGTGAAAGCACAGAGTCCTAGCCACTGGACCACCAGGGAACCCAACTTAATTCTAAGAATCCCCCAGTGTAACTGATTATCATCTTTTGCAGCCTCCTCTTTTCTTCTTGTTCTCTCTCATGAGAGGAGATATTTTGCCCTATTGTGATCTAAGATGACGCCCAGAGTTGGCCAAGCTTCACGTTACAAGTGTATTGCTGTTAGCAAACAGACATGACTTGCTGTGTAACTTCTTGTTGCAACATGACACTGCTAGTGTGAAGCCCCCCTCCTCTGAGGTGACATGGTGACAGCATTACAAGATGTCACCTCTTGTGAACGAGAACAGGAGGAAAGGGGGAGGTTCCAGGAGTTGAGAAGCTGTTTCTCAGTGTACTTCTTAAAAGTAAGGGAAGGAGTACATTTTTATCACAATTACATTGAGAGGAATACAATTAATTAATTTACCTTTTTAATACATTTATATAAGTCAAACATTTTTTTACCTAAATACTCCTTTTAAAATTGCTTAAATTCATTTATTTCAATGTTGGCAAATATTTGTCTTGTCCTGGACAATACAATACAATTCTACATCAGAGGAGAGTCAGTAATGTACTTTGTGAGCTTATCCCTATTCCAGCCCAAGTACTCTGTATGTAACTACACAGAAACAAGGCGTGGGGAGACTAGGAAGGAAGTGCTTGGGATTTCCTCAACTTTTCTCATTGTAACTTAAAAGTCTTTAAAATACTATAAAAAGTGCAGTGTGGTTCAAGAGGTCATGGAAGCTCCATCATTGTACAGTAATGGATAGTTCTTCAGATCCAGGTGTAGATCTAATGCTTACAGTGTCTATGGGATTATGTACTGCGGCGTATAAGCCCCCTGCACTAAAAGGAGTTAAAAAATCACTGTAGTTTGGGAAAAACTTCACAAAAATAGCAGTTATAGAGGGCTTGAAGAAAATGATAGAAAACCTTATATTTAGAAGTGCCTCATGGGCCTAGGAGGAGCCACGCCCCTGATATATTGGCTCTTTATTGTTTATAAACATTTTAATCACTTTTTATAGTTAATTTGCTCACCTATAGGGGTATTACTTGTCAGAGTTTAATTTCCCTCCATTCTAATACATTTACTTATGGATGCAGGCAGCACTGCTTTTCTCCAGAACAGAGCAAACAGTTAACATGTGGAGCTTTTAAATCAGCATTTTTTACTTTTTCTCTTATGCTGAAGCAATACAGAGCTGCCCATTCTAGAAGTAAACAATGCAGCAGATTATGACACATTAGGAGGGAATAGAACAAAACTGGCAGAGATACTGAAAATGTTATAAACTTAAAGGCAAGAAAATGAACAAAAAAGAAAATGTTGCTTGTTTACTATCATTACTCAAATTTACATTTAATTTGAACATAGTTTTATTACAGTTTAACACTTTAATAACCCCAAACAAATGGCTACTAATCCATTCTAGTGCCATTATGGTATGCAGCCGCCTCATTATGTGCCCTTGCTAGAAATCTGGAATGAAGCTCCCCATTATTCAAACTCAATCAAATATATAGAAAATGAGTAACTTATTTATGTTAAAGGTCACCGTAGTTTGTTAAAAACGTCACATAATTGGGAAGTTTATAACAAAATATAAACATTAACAGGTAAACAGGACAGAAAAGCATTTCAGTGAAAATCTTATATTTAGATAATTCTGGCCTTACTCTGCCATTAGTTGACGAGGACCTTTTGTAACAGAAGTGAATGCAGAACCTTATCTGTGTTCACTTTTCCTCCCACAGCTTCGTGGTATCTAATCCATTTACAAACCAATATTAAATGTCTGTCACCATTAAAACAAAACTTAATACAACAGATTAACATTTAAGATTGTAATGGTTTATTTTAGACTATATCAAGTTCTTCAAAAAGCATATTATAAATATGAAATTTCAGTGGCCATTTAATTCAACCCTCTTGTTATCTTAAATGGCTATACATCTTACAGTCGTTTTTTTTCTCTACAGTAAATAATTCCTGGAATATTTAGAATTAATTTTGTGGCTCAGTATGCTAATGTGCGGCTCGGTATGCTAATGTGCGGCTCGGTATGCTAATGTGCGGCTCAGAGCGCTTAATAAGGGTGGGAGATGGGTCTAATTGCCAGATAACATTATAGATCTTTATTTTGGCCACTGCAGAGATAGACAAGCAGCCTGTAATCCTAATTAGCACATCAAAGCAGCTAATCATGTTGCTAATTTGCATATAAATGTAGCATGGATTGTAATGAAACACATTTATTTCATGTTTTATTCACTTAAGGGGCCACTTAGTTTCCATATATAAACATAACATCATGTAGTTCATGGTGGGCAAAAGTGATAGAAGCCCCCACCGTACAGAGTACAGGAAATAAATAGTACATTTGTGTCTTTGTACATCTGAAAACAAATTAAAAAACATATTTCCTGCTCAGAATTCCCAGAAATAAATTTATTGCATTGCATTCTGGGAAACTGTATCTCCCCGCCCAGTTTCCCAGAATGCAGTGCAATAACTGTATTTCTCGGAATTCTGAGCAGGAAATATGTTTTTTAATTTGTTTTTAGATGTACAAAGACACAAATGTACTATTTATGTACTGTACTCTGTGCGGTGGGGGCTTCTATCATTTTTTTTATCCACCATAAGGTAAATGATGTTGTGGTTAATTATCCCCAGAAATCTGTCTGTATGGCTTTCAGTGTAAAAACAGGTGTACTTGAAAAATCTGAGCGTGTGCAATCCCTGGGGAGTAACTAGACTTGTTAGGTGTATTATTTAAATACCATTTAAACATTTGATGGGCAATTGGTGATACACATATTGTGCAAGTTCCCTGGTGGTCCAGTGGTTAGGATTTGGTGTTTCCAGTGGTGCAACCAGGGGTCGATTCCAGTCAGGGAATCAAGAGGTGACATCGCTTTGAAGCCATGCAGGGTTGGGCCTGTCAGTACTTGGATGGGAGACCATTTAGGAATACCAGCAGCTATACGCTGTGGCCCACTTGCAAACCCACTCTAGTATTTCCATGAATACCAAATGGATCAGAATGGAGTGTTACAGTCCATGAGGTCAAAGAGAGTCGGACAAGACTGAATAACGCAAATACACACACATATATTGTGACTCACATAAGCTCACACTCAGGGATCTAGAGCCCAAAAACTGGATAAGTGTAACAGTGTATGTAAGTGAATGTGCAAGGGCAAGTGTATGACTAGTGCCTGTGAGTGTGAGTGAGGGTGTGTCCACAATCATCCCAAATTCTCTTTCGAAGAACTATTCTTGATAATAATAATAATCATGCTGCACACAATGGATACAGGCCCAACTGGACTTGCACACAATGGAACTCCCACCGGTTAGGTCCTCGTTTTAGATGGATATGTCCATCTGAGTGACCGTGGGAATAGATTCTCTATAGCATAAAGGCCTTGTAAAGTATCTTCCCTGACATGAAGAAGTACGGCTTTGAAATCATTGACCAGAAGAACAATTTATTTGGGATGAGTAAACATTTTATAGGGATCGAACAATCGTCAAATCAAACATTAAACAGAAAAAAACAACACATACCCAACATGACCCCACACACACACACACACACACACATACACACACACATACTTGAGTCTCTCCCATTGTCCAATGATGTCCAAGGCACAAGGCCCAGGATGCTGAAGTCAGTTAAGCTGAAATGCTCTTGCCTTCTAGGAGGAATTCTCAGGTGTGGTCGTTGTGCCCACAAGTCTCGTCCCTTATTGTGTAGACTGCACGTAGGCACACCTCCCACATGGGGTGTAAGCAAGGGCTGGTGGCGCCAGGAGGTGGAAAGGAGCCAAACCGGGAGACTGGTACCACAGTCCCCTAAAGTAGGTTGCTTTAGCAAGAGACATAGTAAGGGGGATATGAGGTTAGCCGGAGCTTAGCTGGATCTTAGACACTGGGTATGGTATCATGTTTGTTGTCACCCTACATTACCTTGAATAAGCTGCCTTAACAAAAGAGGGTGTCCATATAAACTAATGAGATTTCCTTTAGATCTGCTGAAATTACTAGTACCTTGCATTGCCACATTCTGTTGTAGAAACTAAAAGGTCCTTTAAATATAAGATCTCCTTCCACCTGTAGATCAGAAGAAAGGTAGCTCCCATTGCATCATAACTTCATATAATACTTGATTTTGCCTTCTAGAAATTATAGTTTTTTTGAAGGGCAAACATAGGACTACAGTGGTATTTTAACAGTGGATGTATGCATGTGGGGTTCCCTGGTCGTATAGTGGGTATATGCCTGTGGTGTTCCCTGGTCGCACAGGGGCTAACTGGTGAAGGAACTGGCTAACTGGTGAAGGAACTGGCAACCCACTCTATTATCTCTGCCATGAATACCAAGTGGATCAGCTTGGTGTGTAGCAGTCCATGAGGTCACAAAGAGTCGGACACAACCTACATGAGAGTTTATTATTATAATAATTATTATTATTATTATATCCAAAAGTGATAGCTAAAGCAACACATGCAAGAGCACAGCCATTGGTTTGGGTTATACTGGCTTGAACCCAGTTTGGAAGGAAGTCATATCTAGTGCTCTGCAAAAGGTCCCAATGGATCTTCGAAATGAGTTATAAGTTGAAACTATAGGTCATAAAAAGTCATTTATATGTTGAGTCATGCAAACAATGCTATTTGGTATAATAAACTTACATTGGATTGTGTGACTTGTACTTGACAATCCGACCTTGATCCACCCACCAAGCACAGTCTGTTATCTCATTTTCAGGATCATAATTGTAAATATTAGCAATTATCACATAGGAAATAATAAAACATTATTGCTGTGTAGATAATATAGCCTGATTAATACATAAAATATATATTTCAACATTAGAAATACATTTTCAATGACATTCAATTGATAAAGTTCTTGAATTACTTTTAAATTGTTTTATTCCCATTGGATGTACAGTCACTAAGGTTGTTAGGTTATTACATACCTCACAAATATGTGAAGCATTTTGCCCAAAATACAGTGGTCATTTAATTGTAGTTATTTAAATCTGACATTATAGTGTATAATTTATATTGTGTGATTATTGTACTGGATAAAAACCTCATTGTGCTTGCAACATAGTGATCTAATCTGGTTAGTAAACTCCCTAGATTATGATTACAGGGTGCAATCGGATTGCTTGATTATTTAGCCCGTCAGTGTGTATATGGGGGGGTCTCACGTACATGACCGCTATACATTTTACAGATACTATACTGACTGGCTTCAGTACTGATGCAATTCCTTATATTGAAGTTGATTTTAATGCACTGTACCGGGACACAGCAAAGGTCCCGGTTATTGCAGAAAAGCAAATATATAAATAAATATATTTAGCACTGATTTTGCTCAGTAAACTAATGTAAGCTGCTTGATAAGGGTGGGAGAGGGATCTAACGTTCAGATGACATTGGGGGTCTATATTTGGCACTGCAGAGACAGATAAGCAGAATGTAATCCTAATTAGCACATCAAAACAGCTAATTAATAAGCATGAGCTGCTTATATAAAAGAGCAACTACAACATGAAATTTCCCAGGATTGAGATAACACAGTATATAGCCATCTTTCCATGCTCTTTTCATGCTCTTTTTAGAATACCCTACAAAATCAACTTGATTTTGGGGTGATAAAGTCCCTTTAAATACTGGTTATACATTGTACTAGCAATTATCCTCTACAGTAAATATTTTCTGAAATATTTAGCATGGATTTTGCCCCATTAGCTAGTGTGTGTGACTCAGAGTGCTTAATAAGAGGCGTCTAATTACCAGATAACATTGGGGATCTTAATTATGACCACTATAGAGACAGGCAAGCCGACTGTGATCCTGACCAGCACATCAAATCAGCTAATTAATATTCATGAGCTGCTCATTTGCATTTTAAGTACGGAATTTAACTTTAGAAAAAAATAGATCACACAACATATAGCCAGTTATTCATGCTCTTTAAGAATACGTATTGATCAGCGTGTTCTTCCATATCTGGGACCATTGCCGTGTCACTTTATTGTGGCCCATTTCATATTTCCTGTAGCCCTTTAAGCATCTCTGGCATCCAAGTGGTTACTTCTGAAGCAGCTCAAGGCTAATTCTTGTACACAAGGCAATCTATCCTTAAAGGTGCGATGAAAGCAAAGCCCTGCGAATATTTCTCAGTTCAATTGCCTAAAATAATACTTGTGATACTGGCTGGGGAATAGTGCACTTCCTGTAAGGCTTTCAATTCAAATTCTCCCAAAAATAACAGAGAGACTGTTAACACCTGCACTTTCCAACATTTCCTCACTAAGAGCCGGGAGATTAATCTCCTCCATTCAATATGGAGCCTTTTGACCTCATTTATGGAGTTAAAAATCTCAGGAAATTACTCGCTAATCCAAATCTTGATAATCCTGTATCCATTCATTCACCCACAGAGGCAGCTCCTTATAACAAATGGGCCACTTAGCCGTGGTTTGTGAGCCCCCATCATCCCACCCAGGACCCACCTGGCTGCTAAAAAGAACAAGAATAGAAAAAGTCCTTCAATATTTAAAGGAACTATGTAGTTTAAGAAAAAACGCACTTGTCTGTGAAATATCTAACCAATTAGCAGCAAGGAAAATAATGAATAGAAACCAATTTTGGAGAAATTGAGAATATTTACATAGTTACATAGTAATTGGGGTTGAAAGAAGATTTTTGGTCCATCACGTTCAACCTTTTTATTTTTCCTCTGATTTGGGGAAAAAATGCCCCCAGATACTGGCAATCAGATCCCTCCCTGGATCAATGTTTTTTTTTTTTTTTATGGTGTTTATGACTTTCTGTGACCTCATACACTGGAACACACCAGACCGACTCTATGTCCATGGTTATGGTGACCCACTTGGTATTCATGGCAGAGATTCTGGAGTGGGCCATAGCATACAGCTCCAGGTATTCCTAGGTACTGATCAGGTCCAACCCTGAATGGCTTCAGGATATTGTGACCTCATGGTTTCCTGACTTGGAATCAAATCCAGGTCGACAGCGGTGGAAGCATTGAGTCCTAACCAATGGACTATCAGGGAACCTCCCTGGATAAATACTCCTTCTCTAACCTGAATTATTAAAGTTATCTATTGAATCCGCTGTCACCACCACCTTTGGTAGAGAATTCCACAGTTTAACCAATCTTACTGTGAAGAATCCCTTTCTTCCTTTAAGGTGGAATCTTTTTACTTCTAACTTCAAGGGATGTCCTCTTGTCAGTTGAAAAACAAAATATAAAAGTCTAATTTCAAAATAATTATAATATCATAAAATAACACTAGGGTACCAACGCGTTTCGTCAGCTCTAGCTGACTTCCTCTGGATTGATTAGTTTCCTCCTCCAAAAGTTAATGCATATGTTTGCGTCATTGATGCAATAGCAGTTAATATTTGACTCTGTCATAACTAAATTACGTTAGTTGGGCATTAATCAATTATGGAAAGTAGCAGAGTAATGTTAAATGTAAACCTGCATGAAATAATTTGGTTGAGGCCAGAATTTTACCAATATAATTAAGTTCCTTGTTGTAATTATTTCCTATTTGATAATCTGAATGAGGAAAAAAGAGAAATATACACATACAGCCTTATTAAATTGCGATTCAGTAAATTTAAAAGGTCTCTATTTAAGCACACAACATATTTTTTTACAGAAGTTTTTAGTTAGTGATCTTCTATCCAAAAGCGAGGTATTCACTAACTAAAAACTTCTGTAAATAGAAAATGCTGTGTGCTTATATAGAGCCCTTTTAAGTTTACCGAATCGCAATTTAATAATGCTGTAAATGACTAATAGTGTACCCTAGAAATTATTTCTAAGTAAATAGGGAGAAGTTAATTAAAAATCACTTAATTTTTAAACTTTCAAATAAGAAAACAATGACTAAAAACATATATAAGAACATGGCCACATACAATATATTAATCTCACGCTATTTAGAGGCGTGTATATAACTTCAATATATTTATCCCACAAGATACTAGAATATTTGCATATATTTAAATGTTTTGTACATTGGTAGAGATACTATGTAATTCTAACAAGGACCCTTTTTTGTCCTTTGGGTACGGATATACAATTGATTATAATTTGATTCATATTTATTGGTCAGAATTGAGTGACTGACAATAACTATTATCATTCTGTTAACTAGATACTAGACCCTATTATGTTGTATTAATTCTATTATTTCTTGTGGGATAAGCATATTGAAGTTATGTACACTCTAAATAGCATGAGACTAATATATTGTATGTGACCATGTTCTTATATATTTTTTTTGTCATTATTTTCTCATTATTATTTTCCCAAACTACAAGAGCCTCATTCAATTGCGAGTTGGCCAATTGAATAGGGATCTATATAAGCACATAACATATTTTTTAGACAGAACTTTTTAGTTAATGAACTTCTATCCAAAATCAAGGTCTTCAATAACTAAAAACTTCAGTCAAAAAATATGTTATGTGCTTTTATAGAGCCCTCTTCAATTGGCAAAATTGCAATTGAATGAGGACCTAAGTGTCCTTTAACTCCTCACCGGGACGCACACTGAGTTACTCGACAATCCTTCCAAGTTTTTGGCAAAACCAATTCAAGAATATTACAGCAAAAACATTACCTAAGTAGGATTTCTTTTCATTCTATGAAGATTAAACTCTACTAAAAGTGTATTTAAAGGAACACTCCATAATGAAAAAAATATTGTCTGAAAACTTTAAGTTTGACTAAGTGCATAATTAAGCTGGAAAAAGGCTATACAGGTAGTTTTTTAATGTATCTGAAGGACCCTGGTGGGATACATGATACATTGGTGCAACTTCCTGCTTCTGGGCCAGTGAGCAGGGCCGGATTTACCATAAGGCAGAGTAGGCAGCTGCCCAGGTGCCCTTGCCTGAAGTAAACACTATGCTGTTGAACAAACAAATGTGTTAAGATTCTTTTAAGTGTTTTGGGACCTGGAATAACAAATCCTTTCTTAGACTGTACTATCAATGTATGCACTTCCTCTCTTCACGACATAGTATCTTTCGAGGTGTTATCTTATTTAGTATATGTGATATCAGCTACTTTCTCAGAGCATATACATGTGTTTGTTTAAAATGTTTCCATTCCATGTAAATTGGAATATAATTATATACTCAGATTTACTATAATCAACATATATAGATTTCATTACATACAGTTTACCTCCAGCCCTCAATCAGTGTGTTCTGAGCTACAGTGGGACCTCGATACTAGACTACCTGCAAACTTGTTGATTTCGGTATTCAACTAATGTAGATGAGCAAAAAACCTTGGTACTCGTCATTCTACCTTGGTACTTGTCATGCTATGTTGGTACTTGTCACGCTTGCTAAAACCAATTTAAATGACTCCTTATGGGAGTTTGGTACTCGTTGATTTTGCCACTTGTTGTGCCCTCTGAAACCAATTAATGACGAGTACAAAGGGTCCACTGTATACATTAATAATGAGAGGGTCTCATATGTATTCTTGCCTAGGGGCACCTGGGGTATAAATCCAGTCCTGAATGGTAAGGGATGTGGTATCAGTTTCAATCGTATCCAGTTAGCAAACAAAGTCTCTGTACTTCTGTCTGTCCACTCCTCCCCCACCTGTCCCTCCCAAATCACACCCGATCATCATCCAGCTCTCAAGATGTGATGTAACAAACACAAAATGGACTCCTATGCCCATTAACAGCATCCAAAATATTTATTTTCGTTTGAGAATATTTTTAATTTGGTAAATACTGGACAAACAAGGATTTTCCAATGTGCATAGATGGGAATTTACTTGATATATTGTACCAAGTGAGTCTGAATGGCAGGAGAACAATACTATGGGATTGTACAGTTTGGGTATTTGATGCTATCAGTAGGAGCTGAACCAAATGGTTTGATGGGAGGTGGATATGGAGGGGGGGATATTTGGTGGAGTTGTGAAAAGATCTAAGGTAGATACAATCTTTAGTTTAGATGGTTAAGGAGATTTGAAGATAAATATGTCAGGGACCCCATAGATATCCCAGCATCCCCTGCCTCAGGCACGACTTTTAGTAAAAGGCACAGTGTAATCTCTAATTTAAATAATTTGAATTAATAATGGGCAAAAACATATATAAACAAGCCTTAATTTTACACCTGTTATATTCAGCAATATGTAGTCTTGCCCATCTCCATTGTTGTCTTATATGGTCTTTGTTTTTGAAGGGCAGATAAGCAGTCAATTGTCTATGATATTAAAGTGCCAAAAGATATTTCCTGTGTGCCAATGAGCTAATCTCAGCTTTCAAGGTTCCCACTTACTTGACAGGAGGCAGAACTAACAGGTAGGGGAGGTATTAGAAGACAGCAATGGAGATTTCCAGGAGTGCATAAAGTTGCATGAAATGGTAATACGTTTAAAAGTTACATAATTACATAGTAATTAAGGTTGATAAAAGACTTTCAGTCCATCAAGTTCAACCTTTTAAGATCTCCTCTGATCTGCAATATGCGGATTAAATATTAATTAATTAGCTGTTAATTAATTATTAATCAATTATTTAATGTTAATTTTTTATTATTAATTAATCCAGAGGAAGGCAAACAAAAACAAAAAAAACAAGTGAGACTTAGCCAATCGTCTCAAAGGGAAAAATAAAATTAATTCCTTCCTGACCCCAGATATTGGCGATTGGATTTCTCCCTGGATCAATACTGTCTCTCTAATTATCCATGATAACCTTGAATTCCCTTTTTAATTAGAAATAAATCCAGTCCCCTTTTAAAGTTATCTATCAAATCCGCTGTCACCACCTCCTCTGGTAGAGAATTCCACAGTTTAACCACCCTTACTGTGAAGAACCCTTTTCTTTCTTTAAGGTGGAACCTTTTTTCTTCTAACCTCAAGGGATGTCCTCTTGACAGTTGAAAACCTCTTGGCACAAAAAGCTCCCCCGACAAATCTTTATATTGACCCTGGATGTATTTATATAAGGTAATCATATCTCCTCTTAGACGCCTTTTTTCTAGAGAAAATACGTTTAATTTGGTTAGTCTTTCCTTAGTTGCCCTCCTCTGTACCTTTTCCATCTCTAAAATGTCCTTTTTATGAAGTGGTGCCCAAAATTGGACTCCATATTCCAAATGAGGGCGTACTAGAGATTTGTATAGTGGCAGAATTATATTTGCTTCCCTGGCTTCTATACCCTTCTTAATACATGCTAATATTTTATTTGCCTTTGCAGCTGCTGCTTGGCTTTGAGCACTGTTACTTTCAATATCTGATACCCCTAGATTTGCTCCATTAAGATTATAAATTGCATGGCTTTTTTTCCTTCCCAGATGCATAACTTTACATTTATTCGTATTAAATCTCATCTGCCATTTAGATGCCCATTCCTCAATTTCATGTAAATCCCTTTGGAGGGAAAGAACATCATTATCTGATTTAATTACCTTGCACAACTTTGTATCATCAGCGAAAATGGAGACACCACACTCCAATCCCACCTCTAAGTCATTAATAAATATGTTAAAAAGGAGAGGACCTAATACTGAACCCTGAGGAACCCCACTTACCAAATTAGTCCAATCGGATTATGTTCCATTTACAGCAACCCTTTGCTTCCTGTCTTTTAGCCAGCTCTCAATCCATGAGCAGATATTTACTGCAATTCCTGTATCCCTTAGTTTGCCCAATAGTCTCCCATCTGGCACTGTATCAAAAGCCTTTGCAAAATCCAAAAGAGTACATCCACTGGGTTGCCTCGATCCAGGTTCCTACTAACCTCCTCATAGAAACTAATTAGATTTGTTTGACATGACCTATCCCTCATAAATCCATGTTGGCTCCTACTTATAATGCTGTTCAAATAGACATATTCTTGTATATTATCCCTTATTAACCATTCTAAAAGCTTCCCCACTACAGTGAGGCTCACTGGTCTATAATTACCCAGATTTGTTCTTGCTCCCTTTTTAAATATAGGTATCACATCTGCTTTTCTTCAGTCATCTGGTAGAGACCCTGTGTTCAGTGAATCTTGAAAAATTAGATATAATGGTTTGGCTATTACAGAGCCCAGCTCCCTCAGTACCCTTGGATGTATCCTATCAGGACCCAGGGCTTTATTAACATTTATTTTTTACAACCTCTTTTGGATTACTTCCTGTGTTAACCAGCTTTTTGGTAAAGCTAGTGTAGCCCTATTATGTTGCGGTGTCCCATCCACTTGTACCTCCCTTGTGTATACCGAAGAAAAGACCCTCTTTAGCTCATTTGCCTTTTCCTGGTCACTATTTTTCAGATGGCCTCTGTCACATTCTAATGTTCCTATAGCTTCCAACCTGGCCTTCTTCCCATTTATATAGTTAAAAAATATTTTAGGGTTAGTCTTACTCTCTTTTGCAATTTACTTTTCATTTTCTATTTTAGCCAGTCTAATCGCCCTTTTGCAAGCCTTGTTGATTTCCTTGTATTCCCGTAAAGCAGTCTCTGTCCCCTCTTGTTTGTATAATATAAATGCCTGTTTTTTACTCTGTATCTTAATCTTTAAATCATTGTTAAGCCACATTGGATGGGATTTACTCCTTTTACTTTTATTCCCACATGGTATATGCCGATGTGTATGTATATTTAGTAAGGATTTAAATGTTGTCCATTTATGTTCAGTATTTTTACCCATCATGCCTCTGTCCCAGTCTATGCTTTGTATTGCTGCCCATAGACCATTTAAATCTGCCCTTTTAAAATTAAGAGTTTTTGTTGGCCCTTTAAAATTTTGTTTTTTTAATTCAATCTCAAATGAGACTGTGTTGTGATCACTGTTTCCCAAAGGTTGCCCTATTTCAACATTTGATACTATATCAATATTATTTGTGATGAGTAAATCCAAGATGGCGTCATTTCTAGTAGGCTCTTGTATAACCTGGGCCAGATAATGATCCCTGAGTGTACTCAAGAACCTGCTCCCCTTAGATGAACTGCTGGTCTCATTTATCCAGTTTATTTCAGGGTAATTATAATCTCCCATTATTAGAACTTGCCCATGCTTAGCTGCATTTCCAATCTGTAACAATAATTGTATTTCCTCACTTTCAGCTATATTTGGGGGTTTATAGCATACTCCTACTAATATTGTTTTGGAATTTGCTGCTCTGCTATTTAACTCTACCCACAAACATTCAACTTTATCACTAGGTCCACCATAAATATCTTCTCTGACTATAGCCTTAAATTCAGGCTTAACATACAGACAAATCCCTCCTCCTCTTTTACAATTGCCTCTATCTTTCCTAAATAGGTTATAACCATCCAGATTCAGTAATGCCTATTAAATCCCAATTTTCATTAATTGCTAATAATTCTAATTCTCCCATTTTTCCTGTCAAGCTTCTGGCATTAGCTGGATACACCATATGTTATGAGTCTGTAGTTCTGAAGTGCCTGCCACTGTACATGAGTTACTTAGTACTACCTCCCTATTGACTATACTACCCATCCTCCCCTTATACCATCTACACTTTCTACCCCATTACTTTTATCTAGTCCCTCCCCCCACCTACTAGTTTAAAAACTCATCCAGCCTTTCTACCATCCTATTCCCTAGCACAAAAACTCCCTCATCAATAAGGTGCAATCCATCCCTGCTGCAGAGATTGTACCAAAGTGAGAAGTCAGCCCAGTGCTCTATAAACCCAAACCCCTCCTTAGTGCACCACATCTTTAGCCACACATAAACCTCCCTAAGCTCCTTCGGCCTCTCTGGGCTAGCACGTGGCACTGGTAGTATCTCAGAAAATACTACCTTGGAGGTCCTTGCCTTCATAATATTACCTAGTTCTCTAAAATCATTCTTTAGGACACTCCATCTTCCACTAAGTTGTTGTTTAATTTATTTATTACCCTTTGCACATTATCAATACTAGTTTGTTGTTGTTGTCGTTTAGTCGTTCAGTCGTGTCTGACTCTCCATGACCCTACGGACTGGATAGTGCATGCCAGACACATTTTGTTTCTGGTTGTGCTTAGCAAAAATACTGGAGTAAGTTGCCAGTTCCTTTTACATTGGACCACAATATGCCTGACATCTCTGCTATGACCTGCCCATCTTGGGTGACCCTACATGGTATAGCTCACAGCTTCATTGACAGACACAAGTCCCTTCACCATGACAAGGTAGTGATCCAGAAGGGGGCTAGTATGTTAAGATTTCATAAAATATACAGTGCCCCATCAACAAAGCTTTTTGCCTATAGAGTGCAGAAATGTATTAATCCAGCAAATTTAGATATCCCTTTAAGTATATATGAACGCATATTGCTTGACAGTAGACTGTATACAGTACATTCCTAATTTTTTTTTAAAAAAACATGAATACAGATTCCATTATGATGAACTGATGTGTTAATTTACAAAGCTATCATTCTAAATTAATTCAGTGGTTTATTGTAAAAACATATGAATTTCACCAGTTAATAATTATTAACCTGTGAAATTAATATGTTTTTACAATAAGCCACTGGTTTAGGGGTGACAAAGTCCCTTTAATTTTATGGGTATCAAAATTATAAATAAATAAGTAATATCAACTATTTCACAATCTAAGTAGAAATAATAATATAATGAAAATAGTTTTTATTATTTATTTATTTATAATATTGATACCCATAAAACTAAAGGGACTTTGTCACCCCCAAACCAGTTTGTTGTTTTTTATTAATTAATCTTAACGAAAAACGTGAAAAACTGGCAATACATTGTGCTAGCCATTCGATTTTAAAGTGAATTATCCCAGATATAATAAGCATTGTTTCTGCATTAATACACAAGTGGTTCCCCAATACTAATTTACTAATTTGATGTGCTATTTAATGGGCATATTTGCATAAATGAGCTTGCAGAATGTCTCAGAAATGATTTATTCTAGGTAAAAATTGCTAGTACAATGTATAGATAGTTTTTATTGCTCTTGAATATGAAACCAGGTTGTTGTTGGGGTGTTCCCCTAAAGGTTGTAATTATTTATTTTACACCTATAAAAATATTTTGGACATTATGAAGTCAAGTTCCTCATTAGAGCATAGTATAAATACTATAAATAAGAAAATATACTAATGGGCTTCTTGGTACGCACAGACGTCTCTCTACATCATGAGATGATAGGCATTGTGTGGACCAAGTCCTTAATTTGTTACCACTTCCAAAATTCACAGGCCCAGCTCTGGGACAAGTCTTATACTGACATGTATAATTATTTATTGATTAATTAGGACCAATCTCTAATTCCCGGCACATTTTTTATTGAAACAAAACTATGCAAAAATAGTGAAAGGGATGACATTACTGAGGAAACAGACCCCGTGCATTGTGGGATTTATCATTGCAGCCATTTTTAATGATTGTACTAAATCATCTCGAATTACAGCCTAGAGCACAAGTTAACTCCTTATCTGCCCTTGTGTTGCCAGATTTCATTCTAAATCAGGGTGATGGTCCAACTGAATTTAGCCCCAATTTATTCTCTGAAAAAATATAAAAAGCATTCATATATATTATACATACATATTGTGTATGTATATATAGTATATACATATTGTGTATATATATATAGTAATTTGGTAATTATTAATCCATACATATATAGATTAATAATGAGTATAGCAATATAATTTGATACCTTTTGTATTGGACAAACGTCTTATTTATAATGACGAGCTTTCGAGAGGTTTAACCTCTCTTTATCAGGTCTCAAGCAATACTAACATGAGATGGAGCCCTCAGTTTAAATAATAACAGCAGATGCAGAGAGAGTGGAGACAGCATCTGACATCATCAGGTAAATACATATATGGGGAATAAACATAACTTTATAAAGGATAAATATATATACACATATACATCAATATATACATGAAAACACAGAGCACTGTAGTCCACAGTGATATCTTTCCTGTTGGACTAACACCTCACTAAGAGTGCTAAGCATGTTATGGTAGAATAAGAAAAATTCACATGAAATTCTGATAACATGTTAGAAAACCCAAGTCCATATTAAGTCCTGTATTTTTAGTGTTGAAGAATGCAATCATCTTTATTTCAAATGCTTTTCTGTCTTGGATGTTTTTAAATTTTCCTCTGAGTATTTTGACTTTTAAGTTTTGGATGGCGTGATCATTTGGCTAAAACGGTGTCCCACTACAATAATTGTCTTCTTTATGCTTTCTTATTGAATGTCTGTGTAAATTCATCCTTAAATGCATTTTTTGGCCGGTTTCTCATATGTAACAGCCTGTGTCACATATATTACATTGTATTATATAAACCACATTGGACGATGTACATGAATACGATCATTTGATGTTACAGGTCTTGTTGTTATGTGTGACTGCGTCATCATTACAAATGTGTTGGCATAATTTACAGGCACGTTTGTTGCAAGGTTTAATTCCATTTTTTATATTCAGTTGTTCATTGTCCAATTTTCTGCTGACAAGTTTTTGTTTCAGGTTTGGTGGTTGTTTAAATGCACGGATGGGAGTTTTTTTTTTTTGTAATGGCTGTAAATCTTTGATTATTTTCTGAAATTTCTCTAAAATTGGATGGTATGTGGTCACTAGAGGTATACGTGAAGTACCGTATTTATCGGCGTATAACACGCACGGGCGTATAACACACACCTCATTTTAAGAAGGAAATTTCAGGGAGAAATAAATAAAAAAAAAACATCTCCACCACCCTCCTCAACCCCCCCCCATCCTCATCCTCCTTCCTCAACCCCCCTATCCTCAACCCCCTCCTCAACCCCCCTCCTCAACCTCAACCCCCCTCCTCAACCTCCCTCCTCATTCTAAACCCACCTCCTCATTCTAACCCCCCTCCTCATTCTAAACCCCCCCTCCTCAACCTAACCTCCCCTCCTAGATAGATAAATAGATAAATAGATAGATAGATAGATAGATAGATAGATAGATAGGTAGATAGATAGATAGATAGATAGATAGATAGATAGATAGATAGATAGATAGATAGGTAGATAGATAGATAGATAGATAGATAGATAGATAGATAGCCTGTGTGCAGCTCTCCAGGACCAAATTTTCCTACCCCTGCCCTAGAGGTTGAGGTCTGTACCAGAGTGTATATCTTGTGGCAATGTGCCATAAATTCCATATGGGAGCAGTGAGCAATTAACCCAGAGTAATTGAAGGGGGGCTTTATGATTTGGCACTAGTTATAGCGATTTTATATGCATTTAAAAAAATAGAAAGGACAAACTGTTGCCATAAATGTAATTTAGCTTAGCCTATGGATTGTATTACACAGTGATAATCACAATACAAAGGGATACACTGTCAGAAACTAATAAAGTAGGACATATTGAATCTTTAAATTAAAAAAATGGCTTAATAAACAGGTTTCATTTAGTAAATGGGTCAGAATATACCTACATTTAAAAAAATGGCAACAAGTTTTAGAATATAAAGAAGAAATAAAGCCTCTAATTTATTCCAATTTGTATACAATAATGATGCTGTGGATTGTGTGCATTTTTTATGCTGATCCTTAGGATGGAGGAGATATTGGAGGACGCATCCTGCCGAGGAAGTAAGAAAACGGAACCCTAGAGCAAAGAATAATTACATATAATAGATAGAAATGTAATAAAAGCATGTTTTAATTAAATCGGTCATTATAAACAACGTTTACATTTACATACTTGTAAACTAAAAGCACTGGCAGGTTTAGAATCCACATTCCCATTGTGTAGACAGAAGCTTCCTCTACATTCAAAGTCTTCTCCCACCTCAAAAACTAGAAACCAAAGTTGTAAATTCCACATAAACATAATAACATATTAAATGCAAAAAAAAAAGGGATTATTATTACTTTTATTACATTCTGAAAATATTTAGCCTATTTTTAAGCTTAGTTCTTCAATCACTATATATTAAATATAGAAGTACAGTGGCCCTGTCAAAAAAAAGACATCCTTAGCTAAGCTTATTGCATTTCTAAGGATTTAAAAGTACTTTTTTAAATACTTTTTCAGGATTCATGTTTTATGCCAAAAACATAATTTTGTAATTTTAAATATTAAACATTCTAGAGTTTTCAACAATTTCTTATTTTTTACGATATAAATGTTGTTCCTGATGACCTATTCCTCTGTGAGATAATTTGTGTTTCCTTTATGGGTATATCGGTGGCAATGAGATAAGGAAACTTCAAAGGGGGTTTTAATAAAGTGCAAATCCAGTTTATGATGTGTTTTATGATGGTCATACATGAAAGGCAGGCCCCATACATTGATCGGACTCCTATCAGTACAGAACTGTGAGGAACAAACTGTCTTGGTACAACTGACCCCTCACTGGTGTTCACATTGTCCTTAAATTACCCTCAATCCCTCTCCTTTCCCATTCATTTCTCCCCAGAGGAAGAAGGGAAAAAAAAGGCTAAATTAAAGGCAAGTTAATGTTGAGAACACAGCTCTATGGGTAAGGAAATTCTGCTAAAGTATTTTTGAACAATTAAGTAAGAACAGCTAGTCTTATGGGTATAGAGTATATGCAATTTATAGCTGATGTTAAAAGGTCATGCCATGAGCTCCAGCGGAGGTATGTCATTGTTTGTAATCTTAGTTTCCCCAGGCCAGTTGAAAGGAAGTACAGAGGAGGGTGAAGGCCGTGTTAGCCAAAAACAGCTCAGGCCAAGGCATGGAGAAAAGACGCAACATGGTGATACTGTATAGAAAACAATTAAAGGCCTACTGAAAAAAAACATTTGTAATTATGCCTTTAATAGACCATGTCATTTTGTTTTTGCATGCGTAATCTAAAGAATGGAAGTTTATATCAGTTCAGTTAGGAGATGTGTTGGAGATGCTGATGGAGATGCCACACATCCCTTTAAGACAAAATGTGAGAATGTAGAAGGGGCAATATGTGTTTAATTGACCAAGGAAAATGGCACTTTTTCTTAAGAGATTTTAAGAACGCAGGGACGGATCTGCCAGTGATGCAGGTGGTGAAGTGCACCATGGCCCTCTTCTGCCCCCACCCCCTCAGAGGAGGGCCCTAGTGCACTTCACCACCTGCATCACTGGCAGATCTGTGTTGTGTAATTTAAAAAAAAAATTGTTTTGCATTTTTTTCCTGTAGTGAAAGTGCCCCTGGGGCCCCCGACCTGGCCCAACCCACCACAGCTCCCCTGGGCCCCCTGGGCCTCTTTGGCTGCACACACAGTTTCTTGGTCTGAAATTGGTGTGTGCTTGTTTAAATAAGAGCATTTCTACTGAAGCTCCAAGAGCAGCGTGGAGTAGTTCTGCATGCTGAGGATGTTTATCAGGGAAGAAGGTAAGAGAGCAAGGCCTGCAAAGTGGCAGCAAAGTACAGGGGGGATGGGTCTGTTGGTGAGGAAAAAAAGGAGATAGGGATGGGTGCTATGTGAGGTGGTTACTGAGATGGGTTGGGTGCTGTGTGGAGATGGATGCAGAGAGGGGTGGGTGCTTGGTGTGGATGTTTTCTGCGTGTATATATATATATATATATATATATATATATATATATATATATATATACTGTATATATATATATGTAATGGAAAGGGGAATTGGGAGTGTAGCAGCAATGGGTACGGGTCTTGGTAAGGTTTGCGGTTATGGGAAGGAGTGTTGGGGAGAGGAACAGTTATGGGAAGGGGCAGTGCAAAACATTTTTACAAGCCGCCAGAGGGGTGGCCCAAAACTTATTTTTGCACCAGGAACCTCGATTCTCTAGCTCTGCCACTGAAAGAATGAACATTAGCAGTTCTGTTATGGATGAACATAAAAAATATTTGTAGGGAAATCAGAATTTTTGAAGACTCTGTTTATGCATAGTAAAACACATACTGTCTTTGACCAATCTCTTTCTTCTGAGGGCTGTAGTATAAGGAGTGTGTTTGTCTTATCTATCAATGGAGAAGAAGATAACAGGAAGAGGTGAGAAGGATGTGTAAAATAATTGTATTTAAACTCCCAGAAGCAGGCAGATTGCATCAATAAATGCAAGCATTGCTTTAAAGAAATATAAGCTCCACTCTCACACACATTAAAAATGTGCTTTATGACGTCTCTATGCCTAATTATGAGTATTCAGAACCATTGCAGTTTGAGAAACACTTCACTTTTTTTTAGTATATAACAAACTGGCAACATTAGCATAAGACTATTTTTACAAAGAAATCTTCAGTTTAGCAGACTCTGCTTGTGTCATGGACCCTCCCATCCCATTCGCCCGGTTCAATTGAGTAGTCGTAAGTTACTGGTGCCTGTGAGGCCATAAGTTAATTTGCTATTCAATTGGCGTCTTTTTGTGGGCTACAAACGGTTTACGGGTTAAGGCCTTGAACACCTTGTGGTCGTTAAACCCGAAACTTACAGATCTTTCCCGTCCGCAAGAGTTACGATCGCTAAAATCACAAATTGGTATTCAATTGCTTCAATTCTTCAAGCCCGCAAATGTTCTAACACTCGTAAACAGCAAATGTAGGAGAAAATCCTACGAGTACTAGAAAAGGACCCGCAAGGGGGTTTAACCCCTGTCCGCAGCACTGTAAATGCAAAAAGAAAATCAATACTGCTCTGTAAATGACGGGGAAACAATGAAAGACATTAGAATTAATAGCACAATAATCTCAAGGTCGCAAATTGGCAATAAAAACATCATATTTTTAATGTGTCATTTCGGGGTTATATCAATCTCGGGAATCAATGAGTTTAGACTAGAACAGTATTGGCATTCATTTTTATTATTTTGTATTTTGAGGGTTTGCAAGTCCCATCGCATATTGGACCCCCAAACCTAATTGATTTACATTTAACCTCCAGTGCGTAATTATGGCGGTCTCAGTTTCTATTGGCTGTCGAAATGGGTGGTTACGGACTTGCTTAATTGATGATGTACACGCACTAAATGGCTACACATGAGTGCATGGTTTACAGCTCCGCCGTTCGGCCCATAACTTGCAGGCTTATTCAATTGAATAGCACCGGAATCGTGAGCTTGACGCTTAATGGCTTGACTTACACACTTCCAACGACCCTCTAAGCCTCCCGCCTATTGAAGCGCCCTGGAAGCGTAGAGGCCCGGCCATCAGGGCCTGGAAGCCTGGTCAATAAGGCCTGGAAGCATAGAGCTAGGTGGGGTGCTAGCCGGGTGGCTGAGAGGGGCCCAGGAAGTGTGTAAGCCTAGCCATTAAGCGTCACAATCATTGGTCGCCACTGTATCTGAATACAAAGATCTCCCATCTCTCCCAGGTTTCTAATTCAAATGGAATATAATAGTCAAAAATTAAAGATCATGTTTATTTATTTTTATCTTTGTTTATAATGTTGCCCATTATGAATTCAAATTCTTCATAAGAGCATGATACTACTATGGCACTTCTGTGGTCCTTTAACAAAACAACAAAGCAAGGGAGTGATATAGTGATGTTGCAGTAAGAGGTTGGTCACTAACTCCATTTACTCTATTTCCAATGACAGTATTAACAATTGATACAATTCCAAGTATGAATATTGGCTATAAACTCAATATAATATGTAGATATCATCAGTTTTTTTCATGTTACCTGAATTTTTTTATATATATTTTTTTTTTCTCAGCATGATTTAAGGATACTTCAGGTAATTGGGAGCTCAGATAGTGACCAATTATTGGATGACGATTATTTTGAAATTTAATCATGGAACATGTTGTTCCTCCATAGAGTCTGCCATATAGTCTACATTTTCATTCTCAATAACAAACATCTGGGAAATAATCAATTTGGGATAGTGATGTAACTGCAATTACCTCTAGATGATTTTCAGAGAGCTATATGTGGAATAAGTTTATACCATAAACACAAAGCACTCTGTGGAAGCCCGATAGTGGGTGAAGCACGTAGAAATGTTACCACAGAGTTTGTAATTACCATGACTCCTTGGTTGCACCAAAGGTAACATCATCATTTTGCAAATCCAACTCATCTGGAAGCACAGAGGTAGCCGAGAGCTGTATCTACCAACTGGGTGAACTAAAGGATTACCAAAAGAATGTGGTAACGTGCTTTGCACACATTTATACCAGTTATGAACAAACAATCTTATCTAGGTTGCTCATTCTATCAACTTACACCGTTTGAATAAAATACATTCTCAAGATGTACTTTTTCCAGGCATGCTTGAATTCTTTTATTTCTACTACCGACTGGAAGATACCTTGCAATACATTTTCAGTAACACTAAGGGTCATTTGTATGAAAGTGTTGGAGGGCTCCATACACCCTATAGCTTCTCCTGGTTTGACTTCCATATATACTTTAATCTGCCCGTGTGCTGTGATATTATATATTGCATTGATCGTTACGTGATTTACACATTTATAACCACTTATAATAAACAATTGTTACATAAAAGGGACTGGAAAAAAAAGTAAAACGTTTAATTTTTATTTTAAACATGAATTTGATTGTATTAATATCATATATGACACTGATTCTTTAAAAGTGTATCCGTTTGATTTACCCTCTCGTGATATTGAAATGAAAACCTTGCCAATGTAAACCAGGGTTTGATTTTGAATTGGACAAAGTAGTTAGATGTCCTGGCATATTTCACTTATAGGAGAACATGTCTAGATGGTCAGCTTTGTAAGTCCCTCCACTTATTAAAAACAGTGTCTGCCCCGTGTAGTCAATCAGAGCTTCATTGGAGACTTTATCTGCACCATTGGGCACAGTTACGTTTGTAGATGAGTGAGAGCTTATGCTGTCTTTGTACAGTGATGGGCACCATAGGAATCAGCGCCAAGAAGCACAAGATATATCAAACTATCTCCTGAAACATCTCTAAAAGTAAATCCTTTGCTCAGGTTTAGTCCTTAAAGATATTGCTGTGGCAGCGTCTTACGGATCATGAAGTGCCAACATGCCCACACGCACCCTGCATTGAAACATCAGTTCTGCTTTGGTGATGCCACAATTGTGCCCATGAGGACCCTGGGAAGTCGGTTCTTTCGCCTGAGCAGGCCTAGAGCAACTCAAAACCTAAATAAATCACTGCCCTTGTTAAAGTTTCAATTATTTTCACTGACTTAGGTAGGTTTCCTTCAATATAGAGTCTTTGAAAGTCTTAAAAAAAAACAAGAGCACCACTATTTAGACTTAAAAGGGAATATGCCCCCTCCTAAATCAAGCTTTTTTCTTGATTAACTCAAAAATTGGCTATACATTGTACTGGCCATGTTGTTTGTGCTTCATTATGCAAATGAGGAGCTTTTATTACTAATTGGTTGTTTCAGTCTGCAAATTATTAACACAATCTGCGAGCTTGACATTTTACGGATTTAGGGTGCTATTAAATTAGAACATGCTGCGAGTTACGGGCTTGGGAGGCAAACCCGTAAACCATTTTTCGCTCCTTGGATGTACAGCCGTGAACATGATTAATTATTTAAATTCGTAGTTACGAGTTGGGATGGAGCCAATGAAAACAGAGATCGTCAGATTTACTGAAAAATGGTGGTGGGATTTCAAGGTCTTACAGGCTTCAATTACGAGTTACGATCGGACCCATATTCCAAATATAATGCAATATTGATAAAGCCGTAAATATGATATTCTATTACATGCAAGTTACTGTATATGTATTAACACATTGATTGCTGGGATCGAAATAACACTGAAATGAAAAATGAAATAAAGTATTTTTTCGGCCCGATTTGCGAGCTTGAGAATGTAGTGCTATTACTTCTAAGACCTAACATCACTTTCCCTTACAGTACAGTATTGTGTGTATATGTGCAATTAAAGTGCTACAGATTGGACTTTAGCGCTCATGCGGGTCGTCTCTAGCACTCGTTGGCTTCTTGGCTCCATTCTCGAGATTCGGGGTTGAACTCCAGTGATTTTGATGCAATTTATTAGCGCAATTGGAACGAAGCAGTTACGGGCTTGACAGATCTAAGGATTTACGAGCTCACAAGTCAAATTCTCACGTCCTATAGGGTTTTCTCACTCCTACCCCCGCAAGTCATCGCAAGCTGGTTTAAGAGGCCAATTCATCAGCCATAAGTCTTACGACCTACGTTACAAACTACGAGTTGACACGTTAGGGGAATTAATTAATTAGGTATCAAAAGAATCTTGTTATACACAGTGTATTTGACAATGTCCATACTTAGTAAATATTATCTGACTGTTAAAGCTAGAAAGGGCTCTTGCATTGTAGAGGAGGAATGTCATTGTACTTTATAGGGAGCTGGATAATTTTATACTGAGACCTCTCGATGCCGGTTGCTATTTGTTCAAAGCTCATTAAAATGTTGCTGCACTCTATGAAGTGCAATTAACCAAAGGCTCTAACAGCTCTGGGTAAACTCACAGAGTTCAATGGCTTCTGTTTTATTCTAGTTAAACAAAGTCACTGAAGGGTTCATTATCTGGCAAGAAAGTGTACTGAGCGCCAAGTCATCGGGGCACTCGCTGCACGGTTATTTTTATCTCATGTCATGTCGTGATTCAGAGCTGAGAAAATGATATGACTATTTTCTAAAGGCTTTGATTTAATATAATCCAGTTTAGGCCATCCTGAATAAAAAAGTTGCTATATATTTTTAGTGTTTAAAAGTATAGTACAGCAGTAAACAGACCATTGTAGCAGTGCCGGAGCTTCTGAATAGAGGGCCTCTGTGCAAAATAATTTGAGGACCCCTCTTGCACATCTTTATATACATCACATGGTTCAATAAAAAAACACCCAAAATATATGTAGTTGGTTAGATCACCCATAGGGTGATCAGATCTCCCTTTTAAAAAATAGTTTTCTGATATCCAGTAATAAACTTAGAGGATAGCAGAAGTACCCTGCTTGTTGTGGGCTCTGGTGCTTTGCACCCACTGCACCGGTAATAGATCCACAACTGCAGTGAAGTTTCATGAGAGTAATAACATTTATCAGGCTTATTGTCTAGGTTACTCATTGTTTGATTGGAAGGGTATGGTTTTCTTCCATTTAGTCCTATTACCCAGTTGTACTTCACAGTAGCCGTCTTTCAATAGAACTGAAAATAAATCTTATCTCACTATAAGACACCACCAGGTATCTATTCCTGGTGTCTATTCATGTTGGGAATAAATAGAAAAGTCTGCTATCATTAACTCAAAATTGAATAAAATAGTAAAAATAAACAAATAGAAATGTCTGCCATCATTAACTCAAAATTTAATAACATAGTAAAAATGTAAAGACTGAATATATTTATTTAAAACTTTGTTAAAAAAACTTTCATTATATTGATATTATCAAGTCAAGTTATTCAGAAGAGCATAATGTAAATGTGAGATTGTAGTAGTCCATTAGATTGTAAGTAGCGAGTTTCCAATCTTGTAGGGCGCTTTCTCCAATGATTCTAAGCTCAAAACAGGGCCCTTCATTTTCTTCAGTTTGTTAACGCTGTATTTGTCCTTGTTCTTATCCCTCTATACAGCGATACGGTATATGTTGGTACATTATTTGAAAACCAGACTTTACTGAGCACTTGCAAATTACTGCAGACCAGTAAAATGGAAAAGTATCAACTTTCTCAAAGAAAATTAACGGGTACTAAACATTACTCACAAATGGTTTTAAAACCATTTTTGAGAGCTGGAGCAGCAGTTAATAAGACAATAAACCACTAAAATAATCAATAAAAAGCATGTAAGTTAATGCTTAACATTCCCATAAGCACATATGTGGAATATAAAAAAATTATCTGCATTATACAAAATCCAGGGTAACACAGAACCTAGTATTCAAGAGGTTAATACATACAAGGAAACCCACATGGACTAGAAACAGGTGCTCTAATGCACTGTCTTTTGAAGGGGTAGCCTATTGGCAAATTAATGTAACTGCTCACAAAATGCTTACTGTTGGAGAAATTATACAAATATCCTTACATTTTTAGTGTGTGTATATATATATATATATATATATATATATATATCTATATATATATATATGCAATTAGCACTCTTTCCAGTTAGTGTGATATTTGGCTAGCTGTGAACCAGTAATTTTCCAATTGCATGATATTACTTATGAATTAGCTAAATACGTCTGACCCATGACTTGGCTATTTCATTTGGAGACTAGTACACAGGTTTTTAGTCATAACATAATATGCTTTCTCTCTCATATCCAAGGTGATAATTTGCTCTTTGCGCAGAACATTAGAAATGAAGTATTTCTGCACATCAAGAGTGACGTACCATAACATGTTTAATAAGTCTTGATCACGTGTGTTATAGCTTATTGGATAAAATATATAAATAAAATGTAATTGGCTGTTAAGATGGATTTTTTTTCATTTGTTAAGTAAACATTACAAAAGGCTATGCCTGCTGATTTTTTGTCAGTTGCAGTCCAGTGAGTTAATTAGTGGCAGCCATTTTAGATTTATTGGCTGCTAATCCACATTTCTTTCTAATAAATTCTAATAATGAGAAATAACCAAAGTACTATGTTTTTTCTTGGTATCATGCATTTGAAGTGGGGTGAGTATGAGAGGATTTTCCTTAACATTATTCACATTAATAGTTGCTTATTCTTACTCATTGTATTTATATATACAATATCATGATGTTCTCATTTTCTATTGGTTCCTAAAACTGTGTCTCATCAGTAATTTAAGTGAAATGCCTGGTTTGGTGTAAAATTACGAGTAGACACGTACATCTTCACCTAGGCCCTCATTCTATTATCGGGCGTAAATCGGCCGCAAAGCTGCGATACCTTGCGGGGCTCCCGTTACCTTGCAATTCAATTATATGGCGCCGCAAGGATATCCCCTTACGGCCGTCCGTATATCTTGCAACCGGCCGTAAGCTCAGAAATCTAAATGCAAAAATAAATTCAAGACGGCACTGTAAAGCTCTGTAAATGCTAGGGATCATAATGGGGGACATGAGGATTAATAGCAACCCCCTCTCAAGCTTGCACATCAGCCCAAATCCGAGATTACATTAACTGTTTATTTTCCGGCCGCAGCGTGGGCGGGTCTGAGGTGCTCCAAGCCCTCTGGACTTTTTCCACAGATATTTGACATAAATTCAAATAAAATTTATTTACGGATTTTAGTGTAGAGGAATGTTGTGCTATTAATGCTAACACCTACAATCACTTTATAGTCTCCTCAGAGTGCAGGAGGGCTTTATTATGGCTTTAAAATGTGCTTAATTGTGTGCCTGCGGGACCTTTTTGCTGCAAGTAAGTTGTGGCTCGGTTTTAGCCTTGCAGAGAGGGTTCCCGGAGCAATCGAATAGCAACCAGGGTTTTCTTACGCCCGAAACTCTTGCGGCCGTTTAAGATCAAAGGCTTTCCACTGGCGCGTGCGGCCGCAAGGGATAACAAGGCGCCAGCCGCAAGCCTGCCGGAATCCCTGGCCGGAAGGGAATAGAATAGGCAAATAGCTTGCGGCCGGTCCTTGCGGCCCCGCATCTCCTACGGCCGATAATAGAATGAGGGCCCTAGTATGTAACTGACAAGACAGGATATATGGATGTTGGGTGATATGTAATATTATGAGTGAATCTCATTGAATACATCTGTAACATTATTGAAAAAAGTTCCTGCTGCCAAAATTACAAATTACGTTTGATAGTAGTTTACACATCTTGAGCTGATTGAGGCCCCTAGTTAGTTCGGACACCCTTGTACTACAGAATGTCATAACTTTCAAATATACTTGATTTTTAGTGAAAACCAATTAAAAGAATACTTCACATTGATAACAACATCTGTATATTAGTCTTGTGTTATAATACAAATAGCAAGCAGAAGCATATTTGCTGGAAAATTCGCCATCATTTTGGCACATAGCTGTCAATTATTACCATTTAGGATTATCCTTTTATAGTGGAGAAAAAGCCATTTTGAGTACATCAACATATAAAGATAGAATTACTTCGTGAACAGAGCTTTCATTGCCACTAAGGATTCTGGGTAGTGCAAATGAGTCACATTGCACCACTTTTGCCTCTAGTGCACTTAACATGGGGTCCGTTTAGTTGTATGTGCTCTGCTCTCCCGCAGCCTTTGTATTGAGGTACAGTGACAGAAATCCCCTTACAGGCTGTAGTTTTGCCCTCATATGGGGCTCATCAGTGTGAAGTTGGTTCTAGAAACTGAAGAATGAGATGAGAAAAGTATGATATAGGGCAATAGAAAAATGTTGAAATACCCTCCACAGCGCAAACAATATGGAGACTTTTTCTATCACCTCTCTACCATTTTCATGCAATTACCCCAAATCCTTAACGTCAGTGGAAACTGTTCTCTGAGTAAAGCAGGTCCCCTGGCGTGCTTGAGACAGAATAGTTACTTTATATAAGTTGCATATAAAATTGCATATAAGTTTGGGCCTTGTGTCTGACTTTTTGCATCTGATTTGCTCAGACAAGTAAAGTGTGTTTATTTCCTTTGTGTGTGAGCATGTTGCCTCTCTGGAAGCTCAGATTGAAGAACTGGAGAGGAGAATTTGCAGTACTTAGTGATATTGCTTCACTGGAAAGGGGGTTGGTGCTCACAGAGCACAGTTTAGCTGGGCCTAGCATGGAGGGTGGAGCTTTGGCTATTGAGGATGTCCAGGGAGGTAGCTGGGTTACAGTTAGAAGGGGTAGCTTAAGGAACACGAGCAGGAGGCAGGCCAGTTCTGAGTTGGCAAACAGATTTGCCAGACTGAGTGAAACTGAGTGAAAGGATGTCCATTAAGGAATGGCAATGCCAGATAGAGCTGATCCATCTAACAGACGGGAGAACAGTTCTACTGGAGGAGTGGGAAGGCAGAATAGGCAGAGCAACAGGCAGGTTTTGGGGGTTGGGGACTCTATTATTTGGAAAGAAGGAAGGGTGATTTGTCACCCAGATCCCAGCAATCAAACAGTTTGCTGTCTCCCGGGTGCTCGGGTTCGTCATGTTGTGGATCGGGTAGACAAATTATTGGGAGGGGCTGGAAATGAACAGGCGGTCTTGGTACATATTGGTACCAATGACAAAGTTAGTGGAAGATGGAGTGTCCTAAAGAATGATTTTATAGAATTAGGGAATTAGCTTAAGGAAAGGACCTCCAAGGTTGTATTTTCTGAGATACTACCTGTGCCACATGCTAGCCCAGGGAGACAGATGGAGCTTAGGGGGGTTAATGCGTGGCTAAAAAAGGATGGGTTTGGGTTTTTAGAGCACTGGGCTGACTTCTCACTTAGGTACAATCTCTATAGCAGGGATGGATTGCACCTTAATGACAAGGGAGCTGCTGTGCAAGGGGAAAGGATGGTAGACTGGCTGAGGGAATTTTTAAACTAACAGGTGGGGGGAGGGACTAGATAGAAGTAATGGGGTAGTAAGTATAGAGGGGGTAAGGAATGAATTGACTAGTCATGTGGGAGGAGATGGGGGAGGGGTAGTATAGTCAATAGGGAGGTACTGCTTAGTAACTAAAGTATAGTGGCAGGCACTCCAGAAGTACAGACTTATAACATAAGGTGTATGCTTGCTAATGCCAGAAGCTTGCCAGGAAAAATGGGAGAGTTAGAATTATTAGCAGTAAATGAGAAATTAGATTTAATAGGCATTACTGAAACATGGAGGGATGACTCTCATGACTGGACTGTTAATCTGAATGGTTATACCCTATTTAGGAAAGATAGGGGCAATGGTAAAAAGGGAGGAGGGATTTGTCTGTATGTTAAGCCTGCATTTAAGCCTATAGGCAGAGAAGATATTTATGCTGGAACTAGTGATAATATTGAATGTTTGTGGGTAGAGTTAAATAGCGGAGCAGCAAATTCCAAAAGAATATTAGTAGGAGTATGCTATAAACCCCCAAATATAATTGAAAGTGAGGAAATGCAGTTATTGTTACAGATTGAAAATGCAGCTAAGCATGGGCAAGTTCTAATAATGGAAGATTTTAACTACCTTGAAATAAACTGGATAAATGAGACCAGCAGTTCAGCTAAGGGGAGCAGGTTCTTGAGTACACTCAGGGATCGTTATCTGGCCCAGGTTGTACAAGAGCCTACTAGAAATGAAGCTATTGAATAAAAAAAAAACTGTAAGGGGCAAACATTTTTTTTTTTTTAAAAGGGCAGAATTTAACGGTCTAAGGGCAGCGATACAGGTAAAAATACTGACCATAAATAGACAACATTTAAATCCTCCCTAAATATACATACTTATCACCATATACCATCACATCCCATGTGGCTTAACAATGATTTAAAGATCAAGATATAGAGTAAAAAACAGGCATTTAAATTATACAAACAAAAGGGGACAGAGACTGCTTTATGTGAATACAAGGAAATCAATAAGGCAACAAAAGGGCTATTAGACTGGCTAAAATAGAAAATAAAAAAATAGATGCAAAGGAGAGTAAGACTAATCCTAAAATATTTTTTGAGAAGAAGGCCAGGAAGGAAGCTATAGGAACATTACAATGTGACACAGTCTGATAATTAGTGACCAGGAAAAGGCAGATGAGCTAAATAGGTTATTTTCTTCAGTATGTACAAGGGAGGTACCAGTGGTTGGGTCGCTGTAACATAATGGGGCTACACTACCTTCACCAAATAATTGGTTAACCCAGGAAGAAATTCAAAAGAGGTTGGAAAAAATAAATGTCAATAAAGCCCCGGGTCCTGATGAAATACATCCAAGGGTACTGAGGGAACTGGGTTCTGTAAAAGCCAAACCATTATATCTAATTTTTCAAGATTCACTCAACACAGGGTCACTACCAGATGACTGGAGAAACGGAGAGGTGATACCTATATTTACGAAGGGAGCAAGAGCAAATGCAGAGAATTATAGACCAGTGAGCCTCACTTCTGTAGTGGGAAAGCATTTAGAAGGGTTAATAAAGCATAATATACAAGAATATGTCTATTCAAACAGGATTATAAGTAGGAGTCCACATGGATTTATAAGGGACAGGTCATGACAAAAAAGTCTAATTAGTTTTTAAGAGGAGGTTAGTAGGAACTTGGATCAGGGCAAGGCAGTGGATGTAGTCTTTTTAGATTTTGCAAAGGCCTTTGAAACAGTGCCACATGGGAGACTATTGTGCAAACTAAGGGATACAGGAATTGCAGTAAATATATACACATGAATAGAGAGCTGGCTAAAAGACAGGAAGCAAAGGGTTGTTGTAAATGGAACATACTCATACTCACATTGGACTAATGTGGTCAGTGGGGTTCCTCAGGGCTCAGTATTAGGCCCTCTCCTTTTTAACATATTTATTAACGACTTAGAAGTAGGACTGGAAAGTATTTTCTCCATTTTTGCTGATGACACAAAGTTGTGCAATGTAATTAAATCAGTAAATAATGTACTTTCCCTCCAAAGAGATTTGCATAAATTAGAGAAATGGGCAATTAAATGGCAGATGAGATTTAATACGAATAAATGTAAGGTTGTGCTTCTGGGAATGAAAAATAGCCATCACATATATAGTTGTGAGCGTACGAGTTGTTGCTAACGCTGCGGGCTCGCGTAGCGAGCCCGCGGCCCTCGCGAAGGCGCTCCATGCCAGCAACTGCGACCCTCGCAAACTTCACGTCGCAACCCAAACAGTACGACACACACATTACGACACTCGCAAACAACATACGACACACGTTCACACACATTACGGACTCGCAACACTCAGACGCAACTCGCGAACATTACAAAATGTAAAACACAATACATACACACACCACATACATAAAAAACTTACCTACACCAAGAGGGAGCACCCAGCACCTCAAAAATACAACTTACACCTCGATTTTACTCGAAATAAAACAGTTTAGAGACTAAAAAAAATCGAAGCGAGAGAAAAAATGGCCGCCGAACAAAACGAAAACGAGGCTACAGCACTCTAAACTCGCAAAACACCACAAGAAACTCGCAAAACACCACAAAACACCTACGGATATTCCGATACAAACGTATACCACACATTACTCGCCATTTTACGCCAATGCGGAAGTACACGACAACGGTTTGGGCTCACGCACGCACAGTGTTACACTGCACACATTCAGCACGCTTACACAGCAGATCCACACCACTAATGCTGCAGCAACATCAAAACACATTCACAGCTCTTCCACACAATGCTTTAAAATAGGTAAAGTATATTCATTTATTAATGTATTATATATTTCATTATTACACACTAAACAGCATTAGCTACCTTACAATTTCATTGCCGTCATTTTTTGACGGGCAATTCGCTAGTTCAATTTATAAACTCAGTGAAACAAAGAAAGGTGTATCAGATATTGAAAAGGATTTGGGAGTGCTTGTGGACAACCACCTAGGTAACAGTGCTCAAAGCCAAGCAGCAGCTGCAAAGGCCAATAAAATATTAGCATGTATTAAGAAGGGTATAGAAGCAAGGGAAGCAAATATAATTCTACCACTATACAAATCTCTAGTACGCCCTAATTTGGAATATGGAGGACAATTTTGGGCACCACTTCATAAAAAGGACATTTTAGAGCTGGAAAAGGTACAGAGGAGGGCAACAAAACTAATAAGGGGTATGGAGGGGCTAAGTTATGAAGAAATACTAGCCAAATTAAACCTATTTTCTCTAGAAAAATGTTGTGTAAGAGGGATATGATTACCTTATAGAAAGATTTGTCAAGGGTGCTTTTTGGGCCAAGAGGTTTTAAATTGACACAAGGACATCCTTTGAGGTTAGAAGTAAAACAATTCCACCTTAAAGAAAGAAAAGGGTTATTCAAGGGTGGTTAATCTATGTAATTCTCTACCAAAGGAGGTGGTGACAGCGGATTCAATAGATAACTTTAAAAAGGGATTGAATATATTTGTAAATAAAAAGGGTATTCAGGGTTATCCAGTTTAATTAGAGAGGGAGTATTGATCCAGGGAGAAATCCAATCGCCAATATCTGGGGTCAGGAAGGAATTCATTTTTTATTCTATTTTGAGACAATTGTTTTTTTTGTTTGCCTTCCTCTGGATCAATTAGCAACTAATCCACATATTGCAGATCAGAGGAGATCTTCAAAAGTTGAACTTGATCGGCTAAAAGCCTTTTTTTAATCTCAATTACTGTGTAACTATGTAACTATGTAATATATAGTGGAGGGGTTTTAACTCTACATTTTATCCACCATAATATATCCTACTTAGTGTCTGGTCTGAGTACTTTAATTATCGAAGAAAATGTACTAAGAGTGGCTGAGATGAGCTGTGATATATTACTTTATACCAACGCCCCCTTTCTTACTTCACCACGTACAGAGCTGTATTTGCTTTTGAACAGGAATTGCTCATTCTTGGGTGCAACTACAACACATGTCATTGATACAACAGGACAGTGTATTCTCAGTTGGTCCAGTACTAAAGTTTGTTATAATAATGGCATTAGACAACTCATCTTGTTTTAGATTGAGATGTTGGATTACTGTTTTGTGATGGGTGGAGAAAAGGGGAGTTGATATTAATATTGACATTTATACTTAGGGACTTGAAATAAAGACTCTGATTGTTAAAACTAGGGATTTGGATGTCACCATATGGTTGAGACTACAGTGATGGTAGTTACTGAGTGGTGGTCAAAGTCCTTAACATAAACTGACATTTAGGGCGATTAGAAGGTCCAGGAACAGGAAGATCAAATAAAGGAAGACGAGCTTGGCGTATGGACCAGGTGGAAGAGTCCCAGGAGCCAACCAGTAACTTGCTCTGTTGGACATTGAGCAGGTGAGTTTACTAATAGCCACCTGATGTTCCCATATTTAAAGATTTCTACATTGTATTATTTTCTAAGTATACTGTTTTAATCATTGTCTCTGTTTCCTGTAGACATGGCCGTTGACGGGGTGCAACAGAGGGTACTTTTGTGAGAAGCCTATTCTGGAAGGGGGCCCCCAATGATGGCAGGCTTTTATATTATCTGCCTGTCATTAGGGGAGGAGGTCACATAATTCCTGGAAAAAACTTGTCTGGCTCCTAAGTGTTAGATATTTCTGTCCAGCCATTTAATGAGGGAAACACATTAAAATATTTCCCACTACATGTGCAATTAATGCAATGGCTGGGAATGCACCACACCGGACACCACAACCACCACAGACTCCACAACCGCTGTAGCTTAACTGGATCCGCATCGTCTTCCTTACACCCTGTATGAATCTCCAGCATCCAGGATCGTGTGGGGAAGACCTCTCCTCCAAGGAGAGTACATCAGGAACAAGGGTTCAGTAGTTAAAGCTCAAGGGAGTATGCAAAGCATAGCAATCCCCAGTGTGATATAGCAATCCCGTCAAAAACGAGACGAGGCTACGTTTTGAAGGGTCAAGTAGAACTCAGGTGCTGGCACACCCAGCCTGGTTTTTATTACAGTCAGGTAAACAGAACACACCCAGGGGAAGGTATAAACAACCAATAACACAATAGTAACGCCCACAGTTTCCCTCCCCTCCTGCTTGGGAGATAATTGAGTTTATTACTGTATCTACTCAATTATCTCCCAGCTAAAACCTACACATTTTTATCCATTTTTATAACTTTATGATTTTACATGGTACATAAATAAAACTTACATTTTTATGAACAACATAAATTGTGGAACAACATATTAAAAAATGGCATGAATCAGACCAGGGGTTCAAAAGTTAGTAAAAGTATGTTTTACACATAACACACCGACATTTCACAGGCAATACACCTCCCTCATAGTTGGCCACACAATACACATAGAGGGAAAATAGGTGGGTCACACCTCCCTGAGGCTACCTGGCAACTTTGATACAATCAGACATGGATTAGATCATCCTCCTTTGTTCTTATGTCTGAGAATGAAAACACTTTATACAATAGACTTCCTTATCTTATGAGGAGTCTCTGTAACAGGATTATCTCCAATGCCAAGGTCTGCAATAGTCTGGGCCAATATTCTGCAGAGCATAAACCAACATACATACAGTATAATAGTAGGATCATATTTTAACCATAATAATAACCATAAAACAGGGTAAAACAGTGATGGGTTCCGTTACAGGGAGATTGGGAAAATGAGTGTGCATCGGGTTGGGTGGCCCTGGCTATTACATTTGTACTAGGTCCCAAGTTTTCTGATGGAGGCCCTGCCTGTATAATAGGTTTTATGTAAATTATACATTGTTATATTGTACTTTTTCTTGTTTAATATGCTCTTAGAATTATAAATTTGTTACGATAATAAAAAAAAATAGCTATATTTATATATTTGAAACAATTTTCAACGCATGTTCTTCATAGAAAAATACTATAAAAAAAGATTTTTGAGATGTATTTTAATAGACAGCACTGGTGCCATGGGTTCTACCATCTGGGACTGTCAGTTGGCTTGGAACCTGGAGGGATTGTTATCCTACTCTGCTAATTACTCTTCCATTTAGTCCAATTGTCAAGTTGTTCTTCAACAGAACTGAAAGAGATTCTATACAGGGTTTTCTCATCCCTCTGAATTTCTTTCGACAACAAGAATAAATGTCTGTCGCCATTAAAGCAAACTGACTAAGAGATAAATTTATTTATTTTTAAATTCCCAAAAACCTTCTGCTCATTATAAAGTCAGGTTCTTCCAATGTGTGTTTTGTGTTTGCACCACTAAGTCATGTCCAAGTCTCCGTGACCTCATTTTTCGCAACACACCATGCTGATCCACTTGGTATTCATGGCAGAGATACTGGAATGGGTGGCCAGTTCCTTCTCCAGTGGGTCATAGCATACAGCTCCTGGTATTCCTAGGTGTTCCTTCAACAAAGTACTGACCAGGCCCAACCTTGCTTGGCTCTGGTGCTGTGAAAGCACCAAATCCTAACCACTGGACCACCAGGGAAACCTATACCAATGTACATACTATAAACACATGCTTAATTGTTATAATCATAAGTTCTCTTGATTTGTATCATTAGGCCCAAAAAATGTTATGGTAGTTTCCCTTCGCAAATATTTTCCGAAGTGATTAATATACAGCCTTTATGCAACGTCAGTAGCCAGTGACGTACAGAGAAGGAAAAATGCCTATGTTAATAATAGCCTAAAGGATGTGAATTGTAATCTCCCAATTTGCTGAGAAGCCTTGCAAGAATTTCCAAAACATGGAGCTGTCCGCAAGCCACAACTCTATGAGTCGCAGAACTTCCATTCGTTGAGAGCTTGGCCGCACTCTACTTACACATTTTTCTCTGTCAGGCAACAGAACGCAGTACAGAGAACCCAGCTGTTAGTTCTCAGAGCCCAGGCTTTTAATTAAAACAGTGGAAAATTAGATAACTTTACAAATTCATCACTGCCGCCACTGGCTGTCAAAAAGAGAGCACAGGGGGGAGTTACCACCCATCTTTTGTTTATAGCAAGAACTCAAGTTTCTTTCTAGTGTGTTTGTATCCTTCCCTGGTTCCTTTTTCTTCACTTTTAGCTATTTAATGCTAAGTCAATGTGATCATTGTGTCCCTGTGTAAAGAAAGCAAATACTCAGAAACATCAGTCACAAGACTAATTCACTAGGCGCTTTCATGCGTGCAAGCATGTGTTGAGTATCAATTCTTTATGTGCGTTATATATATATATATATATATATATATATACATATACATATATATATATATATATATATATATATATATATATAGATATATATATACATATACATATATATATATATATATATATATATATACATATATATATATATATATAAATATATACATATATATACATGTTTATATATATATATATATATATATATATATATATATATATATATATATATATATACATATATATTATTAAGGTATTTTTGCAACAAATTAGAATATATTGTTATTTCTTATTTCTTTCTGCCTAAAATCTTATAAGTTCTTAAGTGTTTTCTACCATCTGTAGCTCATGAAGACAGTGTACTTCTAAGTACAAGGTGTGCCGTGTCTCAATCAGTGGCAACATTTTGCAACATGCTGCCTGAGAAAAGTCGCTGATGGTCTAATTTGAAACACTGCACTTTACAGTTTGTGTATTCATGAGCTGCATGAGCAACAGATTCATACAAATTGTATGAATTTAGCCAGAAAAAACGAGATTTTAAGCACTTCTTAATAAAAGTAAATAGATACATTATCCTTGCAAAATCCAGAAGACTTCCATGTTCCTTTAAGGACCTTTAAGCAAAAATTTTTTGACATCATTGTTATATTTAAGAGCACATTTCTTTGTGACCTCATGGACCGTACCACATCAGAACATCTTTATGTCCAGGGTCATGTTGATCCACTTGGTATTCATGGCAGAGATGCTGGAGTTGGCTGCCAGTTCCTTCTCCAGTGGGCCATAGTATACAGCTCCTGGTATTCCCAGGTGGCCCCCCATCCCAGTACTAATCAGGCCCAACCCTATTGGTTCCATGACTTGGAATCGAACGCAGGTGAACAGCAGTGTTAGCACCAAGTCCAAACCACTGGAACACTAGGGAACCCTATAAAAAAACCATTTAGGGAGGGAAAATATTATAAAACTAAAAAAATAATATTTTAAATGTTTCTGCTAAACCCTACAGGCATCCATGATACATTTGGGAGAGGGTTGTGTTAGTGAGAGGGATGTTTAGATTTTTGGAAAGCAGAGCTTGTATTTATTGATGAACGCTCTTTGCTTGTAAGCATATGTGGGTGTGGTCAGGGGAAAAAAATCAATAAAAATTACTCCTCACCTCTTCCCTTCCCCCCACACTTAACAGACATATAAAAACAAAATATGAGATGGAATTTTCTATGCAGAAAACATATAGGGCCTCATTCAATTGCAATATGGCCAATGGAATATGCTCTATATAAGCACACAGCATATTTTTTTACATAAGTTTTTAGTTGGTGAACTTCTATTCAAAAGCAAGGACTTCACTAATAATATGTCTAAAATTGTAATATGTATACAGATGTTTAATACACATCGATTAATTTGTACATATTGTACATATGATTTTTTCCAAAAGAGGGTAGAAAAAATAAATGTTAATAAAGCCCCAGGTCCTGATGGAATACATCCAAGGGTACTGAGGGAACTGGGTTCTGTAATAGCCAAACCATTATATCTAATCTTTCAAGACTCACTCACTACAGGGTCTCTACCGGATGACTGGAGAAAAGCAGAGGTGATACCTATATTTAAGAAGGGAGCAAGAGCAAATCCGGGGGAATTATAGACCAGTGAGCCTCACTTCTGTAGTGGCAAGCTTTTAGAAGGGTTAATAAGGGATAATATACAAAAATATGTCTATTCAAACAGGATTATAAGTAGGAGCCAACATGGATTTATGAAGGATAGGTCATGTCAAACAAACCTAATTAGTTTCTGTGAGGAGGTTAGTAGGAACTTGGATCAAGGCAACTCAGTGGATGTTGTCTATTTGGATTCTGCAAAGGCTTTTGATACAGTGCCACATGGGAGACTATTAAGCAAACTAAGGGATACAGGAATTGCCATAAATATTTGCTTATGGATTGAGAGCTGTCTAAAAGACAGGAAGCAAAGGGTTGTTGTAAATGGAAAATACTCCGATTGGACTAATGTAGTAAGCGGGGTTCCTCAGTGCTCAGTATTAGTTCCCCTCCTTTTTAACATATTTATTAATGACTTGGCAGTGGGATTGGAGTCTGGTGTCTCCATTTTTGCTGATGACACAAAGTATTGCAAGGTAATTAAATCAGAAAATTATGTACTTTTCCTTCCAAGGGATTTGCATAAATTAGAGGAATTGGCATCTAAATGGCAGATGAGATTTAATATGAATAAATGTAAAGTTATGCATCTGGGAAGGAAAAATAGCCATGTAATATTGTATTTAATATCTGTATACATATTACAATTTTAGACACATTATTAATAAAGGTTCTATTTTAAAAATTTTGCCTATTTGTTAAATCTTTCTCCAATAGCCAGTAACTTGTTTTTGTCAATTGTCAGGATGACTAAGTAGAAGAAGAAGTTTATTTTTCTGTCCTGTTTTGCTTACAAGTTTACTTAACACTTATTAGTCATTTTTAGTCTAACAATACTTATAGTATCATCCAAATTTGATGTTAATATACTAATAGGATCTAAAGACTCTTTCCTGAGTGATTCGGTAGCTTCTATTTCTTTGTAAATTATGTTTTCAGCCAATAAACTTATATATATATATATATATATATATATATATATATATATATATATATATATATATAAAATATATATATGTGTATAGTGGTTTTGGTTTAAAAGAACGAGAGCACATTGTGGTCTCATCTGCATTTCCCCGCCCAGTGTCTCAGAGTAAAGTGCAATGACTGTATTTCTGGGAAACCTGAGCTGGAAATAAGTTTATTAACTTTTTTTAATTATCATTATTATTATTAACTTTTATTTGTAATGCGCCAACATATTCCGTAGCGCAATACAGGGGATAAAAAAAAAGGAAAAATACAGCATTAACAACCTTCCAAAAATGGAGGGTCCTGTTTTGAGCTTAGAATCTTTGCAGAAAGTGCTTTTTCCCGAAGCACTCCCAAAACTTTTTTTTTAGACATTAAATTAAATTACAAATGTTTGCATCTGTACGGTGGAGGCTTCTATCAATCTTCAGCCATCTATAAGGAGAGAGAGTTATACAGATCAGTTAGAATTTATCACGTCCAATGTGAAGTTGAGGATAATTAATTTAACAAGCAAAGAGCTCTTACAAAAATAATCACATCAAGTAGGTCACTGAAGTTCTCTGACTTAAATGACTTCTCTAGTAAGAAATGTTTGTAGACGTTAATTAGCTCACAAATAATTTGAGATCTTGCTAAATAAAATTAAAGCAAACAGATCGGTCACAATTTATCAGGTCAAATGTGAAGTAGGGAGAAATTAAATTGAATAATTAACCATTAACATCTACTCTTAAATCGCTATTGGAAGATCGCAATAAATAATCCAATTTCACAAGTGTTTTTAGGGGTACATGAAAGGTTACTGGATTTCACTAGGAATATACTTGTGTATCTATTTACTTTTATGTACTTTATTTTATTGAGAAATTACTAAAAGCTCTGTTTTGCTGCCTAAAATTAAACAAATATTCCCTGCTTGGGTCTGCCCTCTGCAGCTCACGAACACACAGACTCTGTAGTACTTGCTAAGCAGTGTCTCATAATAACCAATCAGTTCCCATTTCTCAGCTACATCTTGCAACATTCTGCTGAAACATGGTCCCTGATAGGCTAGGACACTACACTGCACATCCATCCGTACATAGTCTGTGTCTACATATGCTGCATTGGGCAGACCCTTACAGAGACTATTTATTTGATTATCGGCAGTAAAAACAGAGCTTATAAGCACTTTTTAATAAAATAAAAGTAAATAGATACACAGGTATATTATATATGTAGTAAACTCCAGAAACGTCCATTTCCTTTTAATGATTGAGCCTCCCTTTTATAGATTCATAAGCTTTGATATTTGCTGCAGTATATTTTTAATTTCTGAGGAATTTATGGCCTTCTTTTCAAACAATGTGCAGATGTTTTAAATACTTGGATGCCCTATCAATGACCTGAGATTTTAGGTTATAATTACAATGTTCTCTGTATTTTTGATATGTGCCACTTTCTGCCTAACAAAAAGGTACCAGGACATTAATAAGAGAAGGATCCAGCCACATTACCTTTTAATAACGCGCCTTCCTTTGAACTCTGACAGTCAGAATATGAAGAGCTGCCAAATGGCTTTGTTTGATGTCCTTTCCTGCCTTTGTAAAGAAGTTTCCGTCAATGGGGGTCTCAAGATATGGAAGAGAAGTTTTTTGGCAAAAAGTTTCCATTGCTGATAAGGAGAGGGAATCACCCTCAGCTAATGATCCCCACATCCCCTTCTCAAAACTGTAATAATACTAAAATACTATAGGATGTTCTGACCATGTTACCCTAGTATTTACTTAATTATTTATACAGAATATTTACTTAAACGGACTTAGCATATTATTGTTTGATATGTTTTAACAAAGTTAATTTATTAATTGTATCCCCCCCAGTGTGATATACTTCGGAAGTCTCACCTTTTTTTCCTGTTCTCTCCCAGTGGTTTTGGCCGTAGGTCACATCTGTGCAACACGGCAGCTTTCATGAGAGAGAAGAGATTCTCACCTTCTGTAACCTCCCTCTTTCTTTCTGTTCTCTCTCATGAGAGGTGACATCTTGCAAAACTATGACCCAAGGCCATGCCCAGACAAGGTATGGTGTATATCTTCTTGCATTAACACTGGTAGTATGAAGACCCCTTTTCTTGAACCTTCTCATGGGAGCTGCCATGTTGCACAGCTGTAACCTAAGGCCAACCACAAAGGGAGGAGCTTCACATTACCAGTACCTCATGCTCTTGAAGACATTGGTAATGTGAATCCCTTCCCCTGTTGGCATTGCCTTAGGTTGCAACTGTGCAACATGAAGCTCTCATGAGAGAGAACAGGGCAAATCAGGAGTCTTTAGAAGCTGCCAATCTGTTATCTCCACAGGCGTCTTAGATAGTACTACATAGTTACATAGTTACATAGTTTTTATGGTTGAAAAATACTGAACCCTGAGGAACCCCACTTACCACATTAGTCCAATCTGAGTATGTTCTATTTACAACAACCCTTTGCTTCCTGTCTTTTAGCCAGCTCTCAATCCATGAGCAGATATGTACTCCTGTATCTCTTAGTTTGCACAATAGTCTCCCATGTGACACTGTATCAAAAGCCTTTGCAAAATCCAAAAAGACTACATCCACTGGGATGCCTTGATCCAGGTTCCTACCAACCTCCTCATAGAAACTAATTAGATTTGTTTGACATGACCTATCCCTCATAAATCCATGTTGACTCCTACTTATAATCCTGTTCAAATAGACATGTTCATGTATATTATCCCTTATTAACCCTTCTAAAAGCTTCCCCACTACAGAAGTGAGGCTCACTGGTCTATAATTCCCCGGATTTGCTCTTGCTCCCTTTTTAAATATAGGTATCAAACAGCTTTTCTCCAGTCATCTGGTAGAGACCCTGTGTTGAGTGAATCTTGAAAAAAATTAAATATAATGGTTTTCTATTACAGAACTCGTTCCCTTAGTACCCTTGGATGTATTCCATCAGGACCCGGGGCTTTATTAACATTTATTTTTTCCAACCTCTTTTGTATTACTTATTTAGTGATGGTAGTGTAGCCCCATTATGTTGCAGTGTCCCAACCACTGGTACCTCCCTTGTTTATATCGAAGAAAAGAATCTATTTAGCTCATCTGCCTTTTCTTGGTCACTAATTACCAGACTGTCACATTGTAATGTTCCTATAGCTTCCTTCCTTGCCTTCTTCCCATTAATATACTTAAAAAATATTTTAGGGTTAGTCTTACTCTCTTTTGCAATTCATTTTTCATTTTCTATTTTAGCCAGTCTAATCGCGCTTTTGCCTCCTTGTTGATTTCCTTGTATTCCCGTAAAGCAGTCTCTGTCCCCTCTTGTTTGTATAATTTAAATGCTTGTTTTTTACTCTTTTTATCTTTAAATCATTGTTAAGCCACATGGGTTGTGATTTACTCCTTTTACATTTATTCCCACACGGTATATGCCGATGTGTATGTATATTTAGTAAGGATTTAAATGTTGTCCATTTATGTTCAGTGTTTTTACCCATCATGCCTCTGTCCCAGTCTATACTTTGTATTGCTGCCCTTAGACCGTTAAAATCTGCCCTTTCAAAATTAAGAGTTTTTCTTAGCCTCTTACAGTTATGTTTTTTTAATTCAATCTCAAGAGACTGTGTTGTGATCACTGTTTCCCAAAGGTTGCCCTATTCCAACATTTGATACAATATCAATATTATTTGTGATGACTAAATCCAAGATGGCAGCATTTCTAGTAGGTTCTTGTATAACCTGGGCCAGATAATGATCCCTGAGTGTACCCAAGAACCTGTTCCCCTTAGCTGAACTGCTGGTCTCATTTATCCAGTTTATTTCAGGGTAATTAAAATCTTCCATTATTAGAACTAGCCCGTGCTTAGCTGCATTTCCAATCTGTAACAATAATTGTATTTCCTCACTTTCAGCTATATTTGGGGGTTTATAGCATACTCCAGCTAATATTCTTTTGGAATTTGCTGCTCCGCTATTTAACTCTACCCACAAACATTCAACGTTATCACTAGGTCCACCATAAATATCTTCTCTGACTATAGGCTTAAATTCAGGCTTAACATACAGACAAATCCCTCCTCCCCGTTTACCATTGCCTCTATCTTTCCTAAATAGGTTATAACCATCCAGATTAACAGTCCAGTCATGAGATTCATCCCACCATGTTTCAGTAATCCCTATTAAATACCATTTTTGATTAATTGCTAATCATTCTAACTCTCCCAATTTTCCTGGCAAGCTTCTGGCATTAGCAAGCATACACCTTATGTTATGAGTCTGTAGTTCTGAAGTGCCAGCCACTGTACTTGAGTTACTTAGTACTACCTCTCTATTGACTATACTACCCCTCCCCCATCTCCTCCCCTATGAGTTGTTAATTCATCCCTTATACCCTCTACACTTTCTACCCCATTACTTTTATCTAGTCTCTCCCCCCCACCTACTAGTTTAAAAATTCCCCCAGACTTTCTATAATCCTATCCCCTAGTACAAAAACTCCCTCATCACTAAGGTGCAATCCATCCCTACTGTAGAGATTGTACCAAAGTGAGAAGTCAGCCCAGTGCTCTAAAAACCCAAAACCCTCCTTAGTGCACCACATTTTAAGCCACGCATTAACCTCCCTAACCTCTTTCTGCCTCCCTGGGCTAGCACGTGGCACTGGTAGTATTTCTGGTAGTATCTCAGATATAAGTGAACTGTACATTTTATATCACAAATATATTGAGGAGGTTAAAACTAATTAAATCATGGAATTAAAACATTTATATTAAACAAAAAAAGCATAAACAGTCCCTTTAAAGGGATACTAAAGTTCAACATTTTTATTATGATATTTTAAAGCACTTGAATAATGAATAAGTTGGACATAAACATAATATTAAGGTAAACAAAAATAAAACCAACCTTTAATCTCATTAGCTAATTTCTGCACAGTATACTGTTACCATCACAGTCTTTTTAGACCTCTAACTATCTGTGTGTATAAGCTTTTTATCACATAGGTGGTAATGCTGGAGGCTGAGGCTAGCTCGTTGATGTTCAGCGCATTGCTTGGGGCATTTTTATACCACAGATAATTGACTTTGCTTACCTGCACTTTATATAGGAAGACCCTTGGAAGCTGAGGCACGACAGATACTTTAGGGAGGTCTTTGTAAGACAATATTGGAGACAGAATAGTTAAAACAGGGATTAGGAAAACCTTTATTAATGGAAAAAACGATGCATGGATAAAAAAGAGAACTGACCACCAAGCAATTTCCTATATATTGATGGTCCAGAAAACCTAGATTAAAAATTAAAATGTGTTAGATGCATAATAAAGCCCTTTTTGGGAAAATATCATATACGCTTACAAAATAGCTTATAAGTAGACCATTATTCAAGCCTGACGGTCGTTTCATAACTTCTCGACGGCTTTGTTAAAGGCTGTGTATTAAGCTAAGCCTATTTTAACAACTCATATCGTATTTGATGCACCTGGAAACTTTTTCTCTGGCTGATTTTGCTATTCAACATTAGAGACAGCCAATATTACATGTAATTGAATATACTACGTGGTACATTACTGTTCATCATCATCATAGCACATGTACAACTACAATCACTCCATATACAATGTGAGAAAGTAAGTAGAAGGTTAAAGAGAGCACTGCAGACCTCATTATTAAATTACTAGTCACTTGTCCGTCAAAAATGACGGCATAATATTGTCTTAAAAATTTTGTCTTCTGTCTGTTTGTGCGCCCTCACTCTGTGTACCCGCTCTCTCTCTCTCTCTGTGCTCGCTCTCCCTTCTTCTCTCTCCTCACTCTCTCTCTACCCTTCTCTCTTCCTCTCTCTTTCTCTCTCTCCCTCTTCTTCTCTCTCTCTCTCTCCTTCTCCTTCTCTCTCTCTCTCTCCTCACTCTCTCTCACTTTCCTTCTCACTCGCTCTCCCTCCCCCTCCTTCATTCTCTTTCCTGCCCTCCTTCTCTCTCTTTCCCTTCTTCTCTCTCTCTCCCTTCTTCTCTCTCCTCACTCTCTCTCTACCCTTCTCTCTCCATCTCTATTTCTCTCTCTCCCTCTCCTTCTCTCTCTCTCTCCTTCTCTCTCTCTCTCTCTACTTTCTCACTCTCTCTCTTTCCTTCTCACTCATTCTTCCTCCCCCTCCTTCATTCTCTCTCCTGCTCTCCTTCTCTCTCACTCCCTCCCTCTCCTTCTCTCTCTCCCTTCTTCTCTCTCCTCACTCTCTCTCTCCCCTTCTCTCTCCCTCTCTCTTTCTCTCTCTCCCTCTCTTTCTCTCTCTCTCCTCTTTCTCTCTCTCTCTCTCTCTCTCCTTCTCACTCTCTCTCTTTCCTTCTCACTCGCTCTTTCTCCCCCTCCGTCATTCTCTCTCCTGCCCTCCTTCTCTCCCTTTCCCTTCTTCTCTCTCTCTCTCGCCCTTCTTCTCTCTCCTCACTCTCTGTCTACCCTTCTCTCTCCCTCTCTCTTTCTCTCTCTCTCTCTTTTTCTCTCCTTCTCTCGCTCTCTCCTTCTCACTCACTCTCTCTCCCCCTCCTTCATTCCCTCTCCTGCCCTCCTTCTCTCTCCCTCCCTCCCTCTCCTTCTCTCTCTTTCCCTTCTTCTCTCTCCTCACTCTCTCTCTACCCTTCTCTCTCCCTCTCTCTTTCTCTCTCTCCCTCTCCTTCCCTCTCTCTCCTTCTCTCTCTCTCTCCTTCTCACTCTCTCTCTTTCCTTCTCATTCACTCTCTCTCCCCCTCCTTCATTCTCTCTCCTGCCCTCCTTCTCTCTCCCTCCCTCCCTCTCCTTCTCTCTCTTTCACTCTCCTTCTCCCTCCTTCCCTCTCCTTCTTTCCTTCCCTCCTCTCTCCCTCCCTCTCCCCCTTCGGCGCCCATTGCGAGCCTCACAATGCGCACCTTTTGCACAGTTCTGTGAAGTATGTAACAATATTAGCAGATGTTTAAGGCAAAAGCAAGTTTCATCTTGTCTGACTTGAACATTTTCTGACATTTTGGATTCTGAGGACATGTTCTCTTACCAGGTACACAATGGAAGGAAAGATTTGGGAGGAGGAGATGGGTCAGTGATTTGTTAAATCATTGGATCATTTGGTATTTGACACCTCCACCATTCCCCTACTTATGTTCAAAAGACGGCACATAATAACTTCTCCCCTCTCGCACATGTAACCTTTACTAAAGCATCTGGGTCCTGCAGAGATATCAGATTTTATAATTTTTATTATCATTATTATTATTATTATTACTATTAAATAAAGAAAATAAAACACCTGCTTATCATTTTAATTAATAACTAGCTTTATGGTATTTTCCTGCTTAATTATATCACTCGAACTCAAATACATCACACATATATAATTTTTAACCATAACATATTCCTTAAGTAGGACCCTGTAGTCAGATGTCATATTGGGCTGGTTTGAAGAACTAATACTAACAATGAGTAAAGATATTTAGGAAGGGAAAAAGATAAAAACATCCTCATATAACTATATATGCAATTGTATGTGGTGCCAGACATCTCCATTATAGTATTGTAATATACTAGCAAACTGCCCGGCAAAAATGACTGGAGTAAAATGATAAGCCTGGCAATGCTGTTTGCTACACAATGCGAGCATATGGGTCCTTTGAGCCCCTTCGGCGCTCATCGCGATCCTCTTCTCCTGTGTACCTAAATTAAGTGTTACTGCCTTGGGTTAAGTCTTATTGGCTTGAGTTAAATGTTACTGCCTTGTACTAAGTGTTACTGGTTTGCATTAAGTCTTAGTGCTTAGGGCTCGTATTTACGTCCTTCGGCCTTATTTTCGTGTTGTTTACGTTTTATCGGCAGACATTTTTTTTCTTGCATCAAATTAACGTGCAACCTCACTCACAGGCTCAGGCTCCCTGGCTCCCCCCCGTGCTGTGCAAGTTAATTTAAGGCATATTTGTATGTTTTTGTAGGTATTTTCATTTCGGTGGTTCGGCCATTAAAGTCTTATTTTTGCGAGCCCCGCAGTCCATCTACGTGCTTAGGGTCCAATTCATACGGGCCATAATTTCGCGGCCGTCGCTAAGTCCTGTGTGTTTCAACTGTTCGTGCGCAAACTCTTACTGGCTTCTTGCTACTTGACGCTCATTGCAGGCAAAGTCCTGCGTGATGCAGCCGTCAACAGCTCACATCGCAAAGCGTGACCAACGGCCGTATATATCCACCACTATTATATGTGATTAGTAGATGTTTCTTATAAAGTAAGTGGGAACCGTGGAGTCTGAGATTAGCTAACTGTCACTCAGTTGATTGCTATTTCACTTTTATGTAAAAGGCAATTTACTTTGTTTATCTGCCCTTCATGCAGGAAATGGCCATGGAAACCCTGGAAGCTGACAGCAGTCCTCATAAGACAACAATGGAGATTGCCATGCCTGCATATATCTGAATAAAACGGGTGTTCAGTTAGAGAGCTATCAGGTAGGATATATATATATATATTGTTGATGTTTAGGCGTTCTGTCGTGTCCATGACTCTTAAGATTTTCTTGGAGTGGGCTGTGATTTGTCTGACCTCTCTGCTCTGACCTGCCCATCATGGGTGACCCAACATGTATAGCTGACAGCTTCATTGAAGTACACAAGCCTTCACCATGGCAAGATAGTGATCCAGAATGGGAAATATATTTATATACATACACTATAGGTAACAACAAGTACATTATACATACAGAAATTAGACTTTCTGATCCACCCACAGAGATTCTAATCCTTTATTAACAAGAGATCATTCACATTAATTAATGATTAGCCACTGACGCACTTGGTCCATTTTCCTGAGTGCAATCACCTGGCCTCGGCATTCTCAGACTCAGGAGAGTGCACTCGTGACAATGGATCCAATGCCTCAGGGGCTAATCAGTAATTAATGGCAACGATCTCTGATTAACAATCGATCTATGTTTGACTGCTCAGAATGGCAAGCTTTTTTGTAGGAAAATACAATTTGTTATAACATTCAATGGATAAAGTCCTTGTTATTATCTACAGTATTTATTTATACCATATTTGGAACCTCAGTGTCACTTTAACTACTATTTGTATTCATTTAATGCTCTAACAAACATTTTGCCCATTATTAATCACTGAAAATATGTGAGTACAGTTAGGTAGTGTAGTGAATACCAAATAACAAGCCACAAAATAGCCATAAGCGTAGTGAATCTTGCCCAATGTTTCCTGTTTTAGTGGGAACCATACAAAGTCTGTCCAATTACCTTGTCAAACATCAGAGCCCTGGACAGCTCCAGCCCCAGACCCATTATAGATCACTGTCTCCAGTGTCCACATACCCATAATCCCCTCTGTTTCTCAGCGGGGCTGCAAATTCATTTCCTTAGCGCTAACTCCACCAATTAGCAGGTTGTACAAACACCAGGCCTGGCCCTACACTTTCATGGCAAGTCCAACTTCAACAATGTTTTGCTTTTGCAAGAGATTAGTAGCTGTTTTTATGAAAAATAATCCCCCCGTCCTCTATCTTGAGTTTCCCTGTGCTGTGCCTTTCCTTAATCCACTTTACCTTGAGACATTTTAAAGCAAAACACAATTAACCCAAACCTTGCAACCTGACCCTCTAATAAAATGTAAATTTGCTGATATGCATCTTTCAGCCCAAATCCGGGACAGAACCAACCGTTATAATATTATTATAGGCTGAAAAAAACAGTGCAGATGTGTACAAGAAAAAAATAACATGTTTAACTCTTCTCTTGCCAGGGCATGTCAAGGCTGTCTGACAGCAGATATACAAACATAGGTTCTGCCAGAAGTAAGAACAAATAGGCCCATTTGGTCTGCCCATTGTAAATGAATGAATCTTGATCATAGACTTATTTTGTGCCCCAGGCAAGCTTGAATTCATTACTTCCTTTGGACCCTATTCTATTGTCCAATTCGTAAATTTATACACACCCATAAAATCACTTGTAATTTTGCCACATATTCTATTAGCAACTCACAATCTGAATAAAAGTTACCCGCCCACAATCACTACAAGCCAGAAAAACCTGTAAAACCAGCCTTAAAACTCCATTGGTTTTAGCACAGCTTGAATATTATGAACTCTAAATAATTAAAGTTACACCAAATTGATGTTCTATTAGACCCGTATCGCTAGATCTTAAATAAAGTCTGACCCGCAAGGGCTTTTTCAAACACTTATTAGAGCTGTAACAGCAATTAAACACACAATAATGTACTTTAAAAGCATGGGAAGGCATGGAAACACATTAAAATTGATTGCACAATAGTCTCAAACCCAAAAATCTGCAATTAAAAAAAATGTTTTAACTGTTATTTGTTAGTAATATCGATCCAGTGACTCAAAGGGGTTAATACATATCATGAAACCCACATGGACTAGAACAGATGCTTTAATGCATTTTATGGAGTGCTAGATTGTGAGCCTGATCGGCAAATATTACTTAAGGGCACTAATTAATTCTTAGCCTCCGATTGCAGATTACTTGTAACTTCCATGTTTTACTGACATCATGATGACGGACTCGTTTACTTTTGGCTGTGTCTAAGAAGTAAATTACGGGCTTGCTTACATATTGTCAGATCATGTGACCCTGCCCCTGAATTCCAACCTAAATTTACGAGTTTAGGCTTCAGGAGGTAAATTGCGATCTTGCGTCAATAGAATACATCTAAACATTTAGAGAGAAAAAACATTTGCAGCCAAAATTACGAGTTTGAAGCACTTGGGGGCTTATAATAAGAAAAGATCCCTTTGTCCTTAATAGTTCCACTGAAAGAGAAGAATCTTTTCTGTAAAGTAATATTTATGCACGATACCATAAATCTTAAGGCTTCCTATCCCTAATATACTCCTTCATATGAAATATTTCTGTATTAAGACAAGATGTATAACATAAATAATAAGATAATTAAAAATACAATTTTCTGAGAAGCAAAAAAAACAATTCCAACCATCAAATTCGAACCAAGCAGTCATGTTCTATGCACACAATCTTAATAAAGGGATGTCACCCCCAACTACACCTTGTACTAGGGGTGTATTAGGTTTTATGGTGTCCTGGGACCATTCAGATTCAAGCCCCCCCCCCCCCATAACCAATTTACTCCTCCTCCTTTCCTCTATTTATATTTCAATTATAAGTTTAGCACACACGTGTATAGAGAATTACATGTGCATATATGACTATGTCAGTATACATTAAGTCTGAACGTGCCAGGTACAGAATATTCTCTGCGTATGGACATTTCTGTGCAAATTCAATGAAATTGCGTCAGTAACTTACACAGATTGCTTCCCCCTATATAAATACTTCCTTCCCTGCCCAATGTTAAACTCCACTTCCTGGGGTGAGAAGGGACCACAGAAGGTGAGAGGGCCGAAGGGGCTCAGAGGGCCACACGAGGCCAGAGAGGGCCACAGGGCTGGCGGGGGGCCACAGGGGCCGGCAGAGGGCCACAGGGGTTCACAAGGGGCCATGGGGGACCACAGGGGGCCACAGAGGGCTGAGGTGGTCGCGTGAGGTATGAGGGGGGCCATGAAGGGCCACAGAGGCCAGCAGAAGGCTTTGGGGGCCACATCTTTCCATTAGTCCGGTTAAAAATATTACATGTTTTAGCTGCCAAACTTCCTCTGCATTCAGATCTAACCTCAGGAAACAGACCTGCATAAAAGTATATGTAAAATATATAATGTCAGTGGTCTTTTTATGAGGTTACTGCAATTAGAGGAGCAATTAACCCTTGCCCTGGCACAGAGACATGCAAAGCAATGTGTTGTCTGCCAGTGCAAGGGATAAAGGACCACTGCGGTCATAAGCCTAAAAAATACACTTTTGAAACAATATGGTAAAAAAAAATAATCATGCTACAGTGGAACCTAACATTTTAGTGTCTAGTGATGAGCTTCCTGAAATTGCAGGAGAATAGAGGAAACGAGATCTGCACAATGTGGCAGCTACAACTGCTAGTGCTTCACTTAGGACTAATGCAGGCTTATTAGTTTACAAACCTTGATAAGACCACAAATGCATGAAGCAGCCCAGCAAAGAAAATCAAAGCCAGCAGTAAAAAATAATAATTGTATAAAAAAAGTATATCATTAAAAGGCTGTGTTTATTTTTTATTTTTTATATTTTTCACATTTTTCACACGTAGTTACTGAAAATACCATAGAGAAAAAAATCTCCACAGTGGCCCTTTAAACCAACTGTGCTCCTAATGCAGCGCTTGGTGCTAGAGCACAAGCCCTCGAGGATGTGACAGCAGTGCCTTGTACTGCCGATTGACAAACGAGCTCGGCTCTGAAAGGTTTAAGCTCAATCCTGATGGTTTGTATTAGATTAAAGGGCCCATGGGAATAAAGAACAAGAATAACTGGGGGGATCTATTTAAAGCACTTTCACCAGATCGGATTTCAGTTTTATCTCTGTTAGTGTTTTTAACGCAGAATATATGAGATTTTTTGTTTTCTTTTTAGCTTAATAAATCCTCAAGATGGATTTGGGCTTATCCAAGACATGACTGGGTTTCTTTACTGAATTACTACCACTTCTGCTGTAAGGCTGTCGTGTATCTCTACCACCATTTCCCCTTCTGGATCGCTACCTTGTCGTGGTGAGGGGGCTTGTGTATCTCAATGAAGCTGTGAGCTGAACCATGTCGGGTATCCCAATATGGGTAGGTCATAACAGAGCAGCCAGACAAATCAAGGTCTACTGGAGAAGGAACTGGCAATCCACTCCAGTAGCTTTGCCAAGATATGGATATGGACACTACCTAATGACTACAACAACAAAACCACTCTTTAGATAAAATAATACCGACCCACTCATTGACATTAAATCATCAACTCTTTTTCTGGAACATACTTCGCTCCTGAACGTTATTAAAACTTTTCATATATTTGAATATTTCTATCATTCTTCCCTCCCCCTTCTATCTTCTAAGCCAGTGCTGTCCTAATTCTTTAGTGTGGGTGCCAGACTTTTATAGGACAATGAGATTGTTGGTCATATTTATATTGGCTAGTGAGCCAATTTAAACTAAAAGGTATCTAAATATGTAAATTCCTTTTTTATATAAAATAATAAACTATTTGGGAATGTATATATTATATCCCAACAGTTTAAACTGCCCCAATTGGTTGATTTGAATAATATTAAAACAGAATCCAACCCCTGGGCCAGCTCCAGCCATGAGCCTCCAGTTGGACAGGAACCGCTCTAATCTATACAAATCAGGTCATGAAGTTCTTCCTTATAATTTTGTCTTTTAGACCCTGCACCATTTTAATTGCCCCTCTTTGAATTGTTTCTATATAATTTTTAGAGATCCAGAACTTGACACCGTGTATAGGTGAGGTCTGACTCGGGATCTATAGAGTGACATTGTGTTTGTGTTGTTCAGTCGTGTTTGACTCTCCCTGACCTCATGGACCGTAACACACCATGCTGATCCACGTGGTATTCATGGCAGAGATACTGGAGTGGGTTGCCAGTTCCTTCTCCAGTGGGTCACAGCATACAGCTCGTAGTATTCCTACATGGTCTCCCATCCTAGCACTGACCAGCTTCAGGGTGGTGTAACCTCTTGGTTCCCTGACTGGAATTGAACCCAGGTCGCAGCGGTGAAAGCCCTGAATCCTAACCACTAGTCCCTCTCATATTCTGATTCTAATTCTTCTTCCAATACAAACAAACAACCTCACAGTAAAAATAGTCCCCTCTCTGTTTCTACTCTCATATCTAGTTCTTATTGCGCTATGTATGGTATGGCTACACTTACCCTTTAATAGCTTACAGATATGTGATGAATATGTGGCATAGGGTACCAATGTATCGTTTAATTAAAGGATTCTAACAAGGTGATTTAAATAGTCTATTACATTTTCCAATTCTGTAAGATATTTAAATACAACAAAAGAGGAAAGGGACATGGGAATTATTATATAGAACAATATAATAGTAGGATGACAATGTCAGAGAAGAACTAGAAGCAGAAATAGAGAGGTATCACTGTCACTCTATACACCCCCAGCCAGACCTTATCTAGATACAGTGTCCAGTTCTCCATCACCAAAATGATATTAATAAATCAGAACCAGTTCAAAGGAGAGTGAATAAAATGAAAGGGTGCAGGGTCTAAAAGACAAAAGATATAGGGATAGATGATGAGCTTATTATGAATGAATAAGAGCTCAGACGGGAGAGGGTGATATGATGGGGTTAATGGCGTGTTTATATAAAGCACCATCACAGTATTCACTAAAGCCATTTATTATTATTATTATTATCTTTATTTATATCGCGCCAACATATTCCGTAGCGTAGCACATGGCAAAAACAAACTTAACACCTTATAAAGAATGGAGGGCTTTGAAATCCACCCTCCATTTTTCAATGACATAATGATGACGATCTCTGTTTCCAATGGCTCCATCTAAACCCGTAACTACGGGTTTGCTTAATTGATCATCAACAAAACCGCAATTAACGGGTTTGCCTCTCAAGCTCATAACTCGCAGCCCGCTCTAATTTAATAGCACAGTAACTCCGTTGCGAGCTTCACGTTGCACTTACTGGGCTCGAATTGAATGGTTCTGCATGAGGTTTATTTACTAAGCTATCACAGGAGCGGTTTTGATCGTAGTTTTCCCCAATATAAAATGGCGCATTTCTAAATACAGGATTGCACATCACAGCCACTGCAATGTATAATAAATACCCACCCCAAATTTGAATACATTTATGTTAGTAAATGACATGAAGGGTCTGGTGTAATGAGCTGTAATTGTCTGAAATCTATTATAACTCATAGTATTTTTTTTACTTTTACAGACTAAGTGAACACAAGCCTTCCATATTAAAGTACTAGTCATATCACATGTCATTTATTTATATCTAAAATCAAATTTACAATAGTATCATTAGACTGATACAAGGATAATTCTCGAATTTCTTTATTGTGTGAACCTCATGGTGAGTTCACTGTTTTATAATATCCATTAATTTTACGGTTTAATTATAAGACATTACATCTGGGATCTTTATGGATACAATAATAAACATTGTCTTTACATAGGCTCATCCATCTCTAATGAGTCTACCCTGGTGGTCTTATCAGTGTCCTGATCTTCAACTTCATGTGTCAGCCAATGTCTGATGGATCCCATGCTCACCTTCTATCAGGGCGGCCCTCAAGATGCCAACAGCTCAGTGACAGCAAGGTCCTCTGACCTCTTCTCACCTCTTTTGATTGGCTACCCACTGGAGGACCTTTAGCACACACCTGACCCTATCACATACATCTCACTCAATAGTACCCAACACGACCTCTCAACACGTCTCCTCTACTAAAGGACCACTGTGGTCACATTTTTCTTGGAAAGCATATAAATAAACAGAACCTTTTTAATTTTTTTAACTTATATGTGTAATTATTCTTTACTACAGTCATCCATTTTCTATTCTGACCTTATTTTAACTAATGCTCTTTCCATTAATACTGTTGAAAGCACTGCCAATTTGATGTGCCGCATTCCACATGTGCAGATAGAAAACTTCCTCATTCAATTCGCCTCAGGACGTTATTTAATAAAAAACAAAATGGCAGATTCCACAGTAGCATATGTGCATATATGCGGAATATGTTGGCGCTTTATAAATAAAGGATAATAATAATAAATAATAATATAAATGAATATCTTTGGCTATATTATTATTTTTACAACCTAAGGAGATGTTGCCTGGTTTCAAGAGTAGTTTGTCAAAAAAGTATGTACAAAAAAATGACCACAATAGTCATTTAAAGGGATGGATGAATACTCTCATAGGACTGTAGACTACAATAAATAAATAACAATTACTGGCTCTGGTGCCTTTCTCATTTCAGCAGAATGTACACATACAAAATAAAACACCAAAAAATAAACACTTTCATTTGCCATGGACTCCAGTCTAAAACCAGTAAATACAAGAAGAATAATCACTAGAAATGTATGTAGAGCTTTTCTCCTAGTTGTACTAGTAGTACCTATTACAGAGCTTCTAATCTTACAGAGATACTTGGATTAAAATACAGATTTTTTTTCACTGGATCCTTCCTTTTTTATATACAAACTACCTTTAGTAAGGAGGTCCTTTGGCCAAGGATTTGGTTAATAAACACAAAAGGCTACATTAAAACTTTGCTTATGTGTATCGTTTTATAATGTCTGTTAGAACCCTATACTGGCTCACAGAATAAAGGTTACGTTTCCATCATTTGGTGTTATCTCCAGCAAATGGCCAGTTGTTGTTGTCATTTAGTTGTGTCTGATTCTCTGTGACCCTATGGACCACAGCACGCGAGGCACACCTACTTGTGCCGGAAGGCCTCCATGCTTGTATTTTCCATATCACCTGGTGGCTTGGTGCCTGAGTAGGTGAGCCATGCTTTTTTATCTGTTAAAAATTTAAGGAAGGGTTTGCTATTATTTTGGATGAATATGATCAGCTTTTAGCATTTGTCATATCATAGCAGAGAATCAGGAAATGCTAACCCACTCCAGTATATTTGCAAAGAAAACCTTATGGATAAGCAAAACCAGAACCAAGATGTGCCTGGCATGCTGCTCTCCATGGGGTCACGGAGAATCAGACACGACTGAACAACTAAACCACAACACAGTTACATGTCAGACATAGTCACCAGAACATCCATAGGAACAGAAAGTTTATGGTCTGAACATAATAGTCAGCTGTATTTTAGGAAAAAACTCACCTCTTTTAGTACCATGTAATAATCTACAAACAATAGCAACCGTGTAAGCTATAAACTTAAAACCATTTTCAGAGAATTGTTTTAGTTTTAAATTTAGTTTCATTATAGAAAGCTTCCATTTTGTCTGACATGGCTACTTTCTGATTGCTTTAAGCCAGAAAGCACGTGCTAATCTAATGAACAGTCGATGGAGGGGAGAGGGAGAAGAGTAAGGTAGATTGGAGGGGGTTTGATAAATAATTTTCATCACTTTTACCGCACATGTTCAGATGCAGGGAGCTTGCCGCAATTGGTACAAGTCCTGCATAATTGTAAATGCCCCTCTCATATATGAAACCTTTACCAAAGTATCGCAGGTACCTCCAGGAACAAGGAGAAACCTCAAATTTTTATTATAATTAAAAACAAACTTAATTACATTTTCCTGACAAATTATAGTTTTAGACAGATGCAACATTTCAGACATTCATATTTTTTTTTATCATACAGTGATACACACAACAAATACATACACGCTTACCTACAGCAAGGGGGGGCACCAGGACCTCGAAAAATGAAGTTACACCTCAATTTAACTTGAAATAAAAGAGTTTAGACATCAGCAAATCCCCTAAGCGAGAGAAAAAATGGCCACCGGAAAAAAACGAAAACGAGGCTACAGCACTCTAAAGACGCAAAACACCACCAAACACCTACGGATTTTCCAAAAAAGACGTATGAGATCCGAAAACAAGGACGCAACCCGTGCGACCTCAAAAACATTAGAAACACAATAAATACACACAACAAACACATAAAAAGCTTACCCACAGCAAGGGGGGGGCACCCAGGGCCTCTGCAAGTGAAGTTACACCTCCATTTAAGTACAAATTTCGAAGTTTAGACACCCCCGAAAATCACCTAAGCCAGAGAAAGAAAAATTGGCCGCAGAACAAAATGAAAACACCACCAAACACCTATGGATTTTCCGAAAAAAAAGGACGCTAAATCAGCCACAGCCGCATACCACACATTAGGCGCCGTTTTAGAACAATAACTTGCACAATCCGGAAGTACACAGCTACCCTACAGATTTGCCTCGCGCGCGCACACTATTACACTGCACACATTCAGCACGCTTACACAGCAGCTCCACAGCACTGATGATGCAGCAATATGAAAACAGATTGCCAGCTCTTCAACACAATGCTTCCTGCATATATTACTTCACAATAGGTAAAGTATAATAATTTCTTATTTTATTAATTATTCACTGCCATACCCAAAAAGAATACCAACGCTGCTCATAGCACACCAACAACCAAGAGCCTCGCAATGAGCGCCGAAGGCGGTCAGCGCGAGACTCGCAATAAGCGCCGAAGGATCTTAAAACACCAACAAAATTAATTTTGCACGCAAACACCATTACCTGCCTTACAATCTTATTGCCGTCATTTTTTGATGGGCAAGTCGCTAGTTAAACATAAACATTATTGTTAAAGTGTGCAAACAATCTTAGGGAAATCCTGCATCCCAGTTAGAGAGGTGGATCTCACCCATCAGCGCTGGTTTTCTCTTTGCGGCGGTTCAGCGGTTATATTTATACCAGGGATTAGCTGTTAAAATGATGCTTTGTTATCTTGGCACATGCACTGGCATATTTCAAGAGATAGATTTATAAGTGGGTGAGCTGCCAGCTCTTGTCTACCTTTCACAGCCAGCGGTTACACAGAAACCTACAATGTTTACACAAAGCGTTAAAAATGAAAATGACCTCCAGGAACACCCTAATCCCTGGAGTTAGCTGTAAATGTAATACCATAAATAGGTTGGATCAGATTATCACAATGGAACTCCTGTTGGACTAAGTGAGCAGAGAAACTTCAAATTTGGGATTAAAGGGACAAAATCAAGCTTTTTAGGTTATTCTTAAAGAGCATGCAAAACTGGCTACATGTTGTGTTATTTATTTTATTCTAAAGTGAATCATTCCTGGGAAGTTTCATGTCGTTGTTGTGCTTTTTACATGAAAACGAGTGGCTGATAAAAAAATGAACTGCTTTGATGGGCTAATTAGGATTACAGTCTGTTTGTCTCTGTAGTGCCCAAAATAAATACATGCAATGTTATCTGGCTATTAGACCATCTCCCACCCTTATAAAATACTCTGAGATGCACATTTGCATACTGGGCAGAAAAATCAATTCTAAGTATTTCAGAAATGATTTACTGAAGAGAAGAAATGATAATACAACGTATAACCAATTCTAATGCTTTTTTTAAAATGAAATCAACTTGCTGTTGGATTGACAGGGTCCCTTTAAGCTTTAAAAATATTCAATAATTGCATTTTTCAAATCTGAAACTGCATCATTGTCCATAACGCATTCAATAAAACAAACATACTGTAGCGCTGAACCATCAAACACACAGCGCTCTCGTGCAGCTTTATTATAGAGCGAATAACATATATAATGTATATCTCCAGAGTTTAATCATGTATGTAGAATGCTAGAACAGGAGGGAAGTTAGGCCTGAGACCTGGCTAAAGTATGTTTCGGAAGGCAACCACCTGGTTACCATAGAAACCATGCAACTGGCCTACTTAGGATCTAGGAACCAGGAAACATGTCTACTGATAGTTTACAGAGACGTTGCCACCCCAAAATCAAGTTATTTTTCTTTTGGCTATTCTTAAATAGCATGAAAACCTGGTTCCATCTTGTGTTATCCATTTTGGGGAATTCCATGTTGCAATATGATATGCAAATGAGTGGCTCGTGCATATTAATTAGCTGCTATTATGTGCTAATTAAGATTACAGACTGCTTGCTAATCACTCTGTAGTGGACAAAATAAAAAAACGCTAATGTTATCTGGAAGTTAGACCCCTCTCCCACCCGTACAAAGCACTCTGAGGTGTGCATTAGCATAACAAGCTGCACATTAGCATACTGAGCCACACATTAGCATACTAAGCCACACATTAGCATACTGAGCCACACATTAGCATACATGAGCAGCAAAATCAATTGTAAATATTTTAGATATTATCTAATGTATAATACTGTATACAAAGAAGCACTAATACAATGTATGGGCAGTTTTTATTGTTCTTTAAAATTAAATCAACTTCAAAAATCATAGTACGGGCCCACATAGAGCTAAAGAACCATAGAACTTACCATAGAACTTGGGGACTTAGGAACCTTGGAATGGGCCAATTTATGGTTTATAATACATGGAATGGGTCTACTGAGCGTTTAGTAACCAGCAAGTGATAAGGACACAACCATTAAAGCAGAAATTTCCCATGATATACAATATTTAATTTAGTTAAAATGTTTCGAAAGTCACACGAAAATTTCAATTCTTTTTAAATATTAAAAATGTACAATTTCCTGAGATACCCATATATTCATTGAGAACTTGTAAATGTGGAAAATATAATTTATGTTTAATTATATAAAACAACCCCTTTTAGATCGCTACCTTGTCATGGTGAAGGGGCTTGTGTACCTCAGCGAAGCTGTGAGCTATACCATGTAGGGTCACCTAAGATGGGCAGACCATAGCAGAGAGGTCAGACAAATTGCAGAGAATCACTGGAGAAGGAACTGGCAACCCACTCCAGTATCTTTGCCATGAAAACAATTTGGCGTGATGCGGTCCATAGGGTCATGAAGAGTCGGACAAGACTAAACGACTGAACAACAACAACATATAAAACAATGAAAAAAGCAGACTTTGTATTTTTATATTGCATGTGTTGCAAAATATCAATTATTCTATTACTTCATATAATTATACTAGTTAATCCTCATTAAATCATGTCTTTCTACATTTTCTTTTTATTTTGGTTTATAGCCTGTGCATATCTATAAAGGTATCTGTACTAATAGACAATAATTGTGTGTTCTGAAATGTATTTTATAAAATAAGAAGTTAAAAAATGTTTTTTATTAAAGATGGTTTGAGCTGTGGAACAAGCTGACTATTAATAAACGAAAAGTTCCCTCTCCATGGTTCTGCAAGTGAAATAAAAGGGCCGACAATAAAATATCAATACTATAGACTCTGAGTTAACCAGAAGTCTCAAGCAACCAGAAAAAAATGAATACTGTACTTTAAATAAAAGTTAAATTTTACAGGGCTCAACAAATGCCAGGAGCCACAAAATGCTTACAGGCACCTAGATTTCACTGTATGTCTCTGCAAATCAGTTTTACCTGGAAGCAGACGGGCATGAGTGACTGAGCCAGGGCAGTGTTGGGGTAACATTCCCCGGGGCATGAGTGACTGAGCCAGGGCAGTGTTGGGGTTACATTCCCCGGGCATGAGTGACTGAGCCAGGGCAGTGTTGGGGTTACATTCCCCGGGCATGAGTGACTGAGCCAGGGCAGTGTTGGGGTTACATTCCCTGGGCATGAGTGACTGAGACAGGGCAGTGTTGGGGTCACATTCCCCGGGCATGAGTGACTGAGCCAGGGCCATGTTGGGGTTACAATCCCTGGGCATGAGTTACTGAGCCAGGGCAGTGTTGGGGTTACATTCCTCAGGCATGAGTGACTGAGACAGGGCAGTGTTGGGGTCACATTCCCCGGGCATGAGTGACTGAGCCAGGGCAGTGTTGGGGTTACATTCCTGGGCATGAGTGACTGAGCCAGTGCAGTGTTAGGGTTACATTCCCCGGGCATGAGTGACTGAGCCAGGGCAGTGTTGGGGTTACATTCCTCGGCATGAGTGACTGAGCCAGGGCAGTGTTGGGGTTACATTCCCTGGGGCATGAGTGACTGAGCCAGGGCAGTGTTGGGGTTACATTCGCCGGGCATGAGTGACTGAGCCAGTGCAGTGTTGGGGTTACATTCCCTGGGCGTGAGTGACTGAGCCAGTGCAGTGTTGGGGTTACATTCCCCGGGCATGAGTGACTGAGCCAGGGCAGTGTTGGGGTTACATTCGCCGGGCATGAGTGACTGAGCCAGGGCAGTGTTGGGGTTACATTCCCTGGGCATGAGTGACTCAGCCAGTGCAGTGTTGGGGTTACATTCCCCGGGCATGAGTGACTGAGCCAGGGCAGTGTTGAGGTTACATTCCCTGGGCATAAGTGACTGAGCCAGGGCAGTGTTGGCGTTACATTCCCCGGGCATGAGTGACTGAGCCAGGGCAGTGTTGAGGTTACATTCCCTGGGCATAAGTGACTGAGCCAGGGCAGTGTTGGCATTACATTCCCCGGGCATGAGTGGCTGAGCCAGGGCAGTGTTGGGGTTACATTCCCTGGGCATGAGCGACTGAGCCAGGGCAGTGTTGGGGTTACATTCCCCGGCCATGAGTGACTGAGCCAGGGCAGTGTTGGCGTTACATTCCCCGGCCATGAGTGACTGAGCCAGGGCAGTGTTGGGGTTACATTCCCCGGGGCATGAGTGACTGAGCCAGTGCAGTGTTGGGGTTACATTCCCCGGCCATGAGTGACTGAGCCAGGGCAGTGTTGGCGTTACATTCCCCGGCCATGAGTGACTGAGCCAGGGCAGTGTTGGGGTTACATTCCCCGGGCATGAGTGACTGAGCCAGGGCAGTGTTGGGGTTACATTCCCCCAGCATGAGTGACTGAGCCAGTGCAGTGTTGGGGTTACATTCCCTGGACATGAGTGACTGAGCCAGGGCAGTGTTGGGGTTACATTCCCCCGGGCATGAGTGACTGAGCCAGGGCAGTGTTGGGGTTACATTCCCTGGACATGAGTGACTGAGCCAGGGCAGCGTTGGCGTTACATTCCCTGGACATGAGTGACTGAGCCAGGGCAGTGTTGGGGTTACATTCCCCCGGGCATGAGTGACTGAGCCAGGGCAGTGTTGGGGTTACATTCCCTGGGCATGAGTGACCGAGCCAGGGCAGTGTTGGGGTTACATTCCCCCAGCATGAGTGACTGAGCCAGTGCAGTGTTGGGGTTACATTCCCTGGACATGAGTGACTGAGCCAGGGCAGCGTTGGCGTTACATTCCCTGGGCGTGAGTCACCGAGCCAGGGCAGTGTTGGGGTTACATTCCCCCGGGCATTAGTGACTGAGCCAGGGCAGTGTTGGGGTTACATTCCCCAGATATGAGTGACTGAGCCAGTGCAGTGTTGGGGTTACATTCCAGGGGTCAGCACTGCACCCTGCAGCTGAACGTACCTGTGTGTAAGTGAGGAGTGAAAGCTGCTGCTGCTGCTGCTAGAACAGCCCTCACAGACAAATATACTTATCAGAGCATCCTATGTGCAGCTAATCTGGACCTCTTTTATATGTAACTCTCACACAACCAGAAACTACATTTATCCGGCATCTACCAATCCCCATGGGTGTTGGATAACTGAGAGTCTACAGTACAATCAAAAAGCAATATAATTTAAACAGTAGGTCACCAACGTTCTATTATTTAACCAAGCAAGGAATTTCTATATACATTAGCATGCAAATAATTGGTTTGAGTTTTTGAAAAATAATAATAATAATTAACCTCAGGAAAAAAAGACCAGTTAGAGATTTTCAGCATTAATGTGAAGCCAGTAGCCATTGCATCTTTTGATTTTTTATGAGAAAATCTAACATTAGAGCACCAGATTTACAAATTAAATGTGATTTTGCAGATATGATTTCTTACACCTAACAGCTGTTTGTTTTTTTTAAAGTGATTTTACGGTGTACTTTGCTGTACCAATGTGATCTAGCCCTCTAAGTGATACTGCTGCTTTAATTCCCTCACACATAAAAAAGTAAGTTAATGTAATCCAGGATTTTCCATGATTTGTAATATTGGCTTGTAAAGTTATCTGTTCCATCTAATTCCCCTCACAAACAACAGAAACTCATTTCCACCAAATAAACCTAAGATTTGAGCAGTTTGGAAAAGCAGCCAATAAAATAGAAAATACAAAACAAATGTGCCCTGATGTTTTTGGCTGCAAGGTGAAGTTATCTGATTCTGGGGGCAAGACTGACCATGTGTAGGCTGTAATTTAAAATACCCCACTCCTTATTTTAATGTAATCATATCAATTGTGTTTGTCTTGGACAATTTAGCTACAAATGCAACGTTTCTTTAACTGCATTTCACGTTTATTGTAATCTTTACCCAGAAAACTTAAAGGACCACTGCAGTGCTCACTTAATTTGCTTATTTAGGCCCTCATTCAATTGCAATTTGGCCAGTTGAATAGGCCTCTAAATAAGCACATAACATATTTTTTTAAAGAAGTTTTTAGTTAGTAAACATCTATCCAAAAGCAAGGGGAGCCTGTACTGATTGACAGCCTTATTAAATTGCAAATCGGCCAATTGAATAGGGCTCTATATAAGCACACAGCATATTTATTACAGAAGTTTTTAGATACTAAAGTCCTTGCTTTTGGATAGAAGGGGCCTCATTCTATTAGCGTCCGCAGCCGTTGCGGGGCCGCAAGGACCGGCCGCAAGCTATTCAGAAAGGTAAACAACTTTGCAATATACTTTATTTGTTTTGTTTTTTAAATCTTTTAATAAAATATTTCTTGTGAAAATTAATTTTTGGTATTCCTGAGTATAAAGCTTATTTCTAAGCATATTGTTGGTAATATACCATTACATTTGCGAGGACGGGGCTGCTTTTTTAAAAGTAAAGAACAATCCAGGATGACCTTTAAATGTAGCACTAGTAATAGCATTCCCCCCTTCTGGATTACTACCTTGTCATGGTAAAGGGGCTTGTGTATCTCAATGAAGCGGTGATCTATACCATGTAGAATCACCTAAGATGGGGAGGTCATAGCAGAGAGGACAAATTGGGGTTCACTGGATAAGGAACTGGCAATCCACCCCAGTATCTTTGCCAAGAAATTCTTATGAATAGGCACAACCACACACAAGATGTGCCTGGCGTGCTGGGGTCCATGGGGTCGCGGAGAGTCGGGCACGACTTAACGACATAACAACAACAATATAAAACAGGGCAAACACGGAGCACAGGAGGATTCTTTAGATAATGTTGACAGATCCAATATAAACTAATTAACCACAACATTTTTATACTAATACTGTAATATGATTTGCTCACGGATACAAACGTATACCCTGGGGAGGAGTAAAACCTCTGATGCAATTTTGCAAGTTAGTTTTCAGTAATACAATTGGATATTTTTTAAATTATAGAATATTTAAATTTCCTTTATCTTACAGTTCACAAAATCATACCGTAAATATTAAAAAAAATAATATTAAGTACTTCTGAGTAGCCTATACCCCACTGGTGGTCGCAGGGGGAATCCTAGTTAATGGTTAAAGTACTTCATTTTCAAGCTCAATTAAATAACACTTCAAAATGTTTAACAACAACCCATTGTAATTGTATTAATGCAATTTCTCCAGTAACTGGGACCTTTGCTCTGTCGCTTTAAGTTACATTTCCCACAGCCATTTAATTTTTACTGTAACTTTCAGTGTGTAGGGAATAAATCTGCAGCTCTATATTTAGTTTTTTTTTTTTTTTTTAAATCTACAGTAAAAATACAGAGCGAATGTTCAGAGCTGCTCAGATTATTGTAAGTTTACGTTAAACGCAGACGGGGGACCGTGTGCTTACACTGCGCAATCCATTCATATTAAGAAATAATACACACAGATCCAACAATGCGCTGCTGTGTTTATCCCAAAAAAAGAGCCGTCTTTGTAGTAAACAGAACAAGAGGCCACAGGGACAGTTTCCAGTGATTTGTATAAAGAAGGTGCTACCTACAGACAAACTGATTTAATGGGATATGGAAGTTTTCCGGATTGTACTAGATATATAATATAACTGAGCATCTATTTACTTTTATGCACTTTATTTTATTATCAAGTACTTATAAGCTCTGTTTTCACTCAAATCAAACAAATAGTCCCTGTATTGGTCTGCCCTCTGTAGAATATGCAGACACAGACTCTGTAGGGCTGGATATGCAGTGTTGTGTCCTAGCCTATCAGGGGCCATGTCTCAGCAGTATGTTGCAGAATGTTGCCAAGAGATGGTCATTAATTGGTTAGTATGAGGCACTGCACATCCAGCACTACAGAGTCTATGTTTTCATGAGCTGGAGAGGGCATAAAAGTCCATTGGTAAGGATTCAGTGCTTTCACCTGTGTGACCTGGGTTCGATTCCAGTCAGGGAACCAAGAGGTCACACCACCCTGAAGCCAAACTGGGTTGGGCCTGGTCAGTACGGATACGAAACCACCTAGGAATACCGGTAGCTGTATGCTATGGCCCACTGGAGAAGAAACTGGCAAACCACTCCAGTATCTCTGCCATGAATACCAAGTGGATCATCATGGTATGTTGTGGTCCATGAAGTCACAGAGAGTCAGACATGACTGAGCGACTGCAAACACACACATAAAAGTAAATAGATACACAGATATATACATAGTAAAAATAGACTCTTCCATATACTTTTGATACAGAAACATAGCTTTATGGTAAAAACTCTACAATAAAACCATCAGTTTAATAAATATTATCATGCTTACAACTAATTTGAGTTTTTGAAAAATAATAATGATTATTCTCAGGGAAAAAAGACCAGTTAGAGATTTTCAGTAGTAATGTGAAGCCACAAAAATAATTAAGATTTTCTCTAAAAGTTCTTTTTTGTTACATATTTCACAAATGTGATTTTTTTCCCTAAACTACAGTGTTCATTTATATGCACAATATAAAATTGGAGTTCCATGTCCCTTTAATACTGCATCAGTAGTGAATTGCAATGGTCTGATTTCACCCGGATCACTGGGTCGGTTTCAGATCACTGGGGAATGTCTCATATCAGAGGATTGGGTTGCACACTCTGTGATTAGTCCATCCAAGCTGTACCGGTGACACATGGGATAATGTGTTTTTGAGTTGACTTTGGCAATGGATTTCCTATGAGTAAACTCTTTCCTTGAGACATTCCTAGTGCTTTTCTTAATGTAATAAGGCAGCAAAAATAGAACTCAGGCTTAATTTAGCATCTTGCCGTTCCCTAAAGCATGATCAAAGCTCGGATCAGAGTTGATTTGGACGGAGATCAATAAAAACAGACTTGTATCCAGAGCTTAGATGACCAAACTCAAACTGCCGAGAAAATGTCCCGTTAGCTTAAGTTTGTTTTGCAGCCTAAATATATGTGTAAACAGACCAAGGGCCACATTTCCAATCATTCATCACTGAACTTAGCACTTGTAGGAAAATATAATAATAAAAGGAACACAATACAACTGATATTAAAGGGCTACTATAGATGTCATGTCCTTCTAGAGTTCTACCTTGTTGTGGTGAGGGGGCTTGTGTACTTCAATTAAGCTGTGAGATATACTATTTACGGTCACCCAAAATGGGCAGATCATAGCATAGAAGTCAGGCAAACTGTGGTCCACTGGAGAAGCAACTGGTAACCCGCTCCAGTATCTTTATGGAAAAGCACAGCAAGACACAAGAGGAACCAGGCATACTGCAGCCCATTGGATCACAGACTTAACTGAACGATCAAACAACAACAATAGCTGCCATACTATAGGGTTTCATGTATTCATGTTAATTTTTTATGGGTAAAATTGCCTTTGTAGGCCTTTACACATCATAGCAGGCCATTTGATAGCTTAATAAACATCCCCATTAGACTATTATGCAATTCTTTTTAATACAATGATTCACATTAATCTCCACCTTTAATATAATATTAAAATAATGATCTAGAGCAATGGTTCCCAAATACCTTCTCAAGACCTATCAGACAGGCCATGAGTTTGGTTTCACACTGTTTGAACATAGATAAGGCAATTAGAGTATGTTAAATGTTATTTGCCCCTACTGTGTTTACACATAGTGAAACCAAAATCATGGCCTGTTTGGTGGGTCTTGAGGAGAGGTTTGAGAACCGCTGATCTAGAGATTGAGCTTTAAATGTAAAAAAATGATTTGTGGTCTATCTCTGCTGTGACATAACTGTAAGTTTTCAAAATTTAGATCTCTTTTTTTTTCATTCAGACAAAAAAACATTGCAACAAATTTTCAAAACAGAAAATGTGAGTTTCATTTGTTTTTGACAATGTTTTTGTGATATGTGTTCATTAAAAATTGTCAACTTAAATTACAGTTTTATATATGTTTTCATGTAAATCTGATAATTTGTACCTTTCTACAAGAAAGATAACATGTAACAGCAGAAAATATTTTTAACTCTTTCAGCTTAATATTTTAATGCTACTTTCCACTATTTTGAAAGAATTTCATCAATACCACACCCAAAACCTTTAGGTTGTAAGTCTGCGAGTTTTCAATCTTGCACACTGCTTTGGGGAAAACTCTATGGACACTATATTCTTTTATTTATTTATTTTGTTTTATTTATCTTTATTGTTTCAACTTACAGTACATAAAGACAGATACAAATACAAACAAGTTTGGGCAGTATGTACATATCTTCCATGATCTATTAATATGTTATGGTTAACACCATATAACAATTGCAAATTCACATAATATTCATACAAGCTGGCAATCTATTAATATGTTATGATTACACCTTGCAGCATATGCAAATTTGCATAATATTCATTCAAGATGGCAAAGCCCAAAACAGACAAATAACTAAAACATGTACAAATTAAGACACAGAGCGAGGTCACAATAAGCCGAGACTGTCCAAAACCAATCAAACAAAACCGGTCCGGAATCACCAGAAAAAGAAAAAAAGAACCAATTATTTACTAATTGATGTTCACATATTTGTCCCACTTTTCCAGAGTGCCTTCTCTAATTCCTGTATCAAGAAAGTCTTTCTCCAAAGAGAAGTTTCTGTTTATAACCATGACAATATCATTCCATAAAGGGCATAGAGGTTGCTTCCATATTCATGCTAATAGCCATTTAGCTATAATAACCCCCTGGAGAATCAGTACCTTCATTTTCCAATCAAATGTATTCAGGAGGATATGAAGGAGGGCTATCTCTGGAGATGGATTAATCTTTAATTTAATTATAGCATAGATTTCCCTAAAGCACACCTCCCAAAACTCTTGGACAATGTTACACTGCCACCAAATGTGTGAGAACGTCCTTTTCTTGCCACATCCTCTTCAGCAGTTTCCATCACTAAAGGTGTGTGAGAATCTAGCTATTTTATTTGGGGTTAAATACCACCTATTCAAACCTTAAACAAAACTTTTCTCAAAGGTATATATTTTATAATTTTATTTGTAAATTCCAAGGACTTAAACCAGATTTCTATTGTCCAACTTTGTCCCATATCATCTTCCCAACTTATCATTTTTGATGTTTTCCCTACATCTATAATATTTTTGAGAATGTTGAAACATTTAGATATTAAATGGTGTTTATTTTGTGCAATATAAAGTTGTTTGAAAGTAGTGAGAGGTCTATTTTGTTTAAGGTTGTATTTAGAGACCGAAAGTGTACCTCATGCTGTTATAATCTAGCCAACTAGCAACTGGTAAGCCAAACTTGTTTCTCAATTCCTCAAAGGTAGCTAGTTCATTATTCTTATAAAAAATTCCCATGGGAAATAATTCCCCAATTGGACCAGTTCACCAAAAATGTTTATTTTAATTCTCTAGCCGCAACTTTTAATGGAATAGATGGACTAGGAAAAGGGACTGAATTCCACCTATTATTGAGTTTGGACCAAAAATTACAGCATTTTTTAACTATTAGCGCCCCTTCTTTAACCTAATTTTTTAGCAGATCTTCATACCATAATACATAATTGAGATTGAGATTTATCAGATGATAATCTTCTATTTGGGGCCAACCATGCAATTTTATGTTGTTTTTCCAAATAATAACATGATGTAAAAATATGGCATCATGGTAGATCTTCAAATTAGGATGGGCTGCTCCTCCCATGTAAATTTTGCCTAGCCAAGACAGATTGATTTTCCCCCAGGAGAATAATAAATCTTTTACTTTAACTTGCAGTTTCTTTAACTTGTCTGGAATAATATGTTCCAAATTTAATGAGTAATAGAATTATTCTGCCAATTATAATGATATATTCCATTAAAATACTCAAGCTGTTGTTGAGGGAGGTTATGTCCATTTTAGTAACATTTAATTTATAATATGAAACAAAACTATATTTACCAATTATTTGATTGTTAGAGTGAGAATAATATCGTCTGTGAAAAGTAATATTTTATATTATTTCCCTCCAATCTCAATACCCTTTATTGCAAGTGAAGATCCTATACAAATCCCCAAATCCCCAATAGGGAAAAAAATAATGGGGATAGGGGGCAGCCGTGCCTGGTTCCATTTTTTATCTAGAAAGTAGAAGATTTAAAGCTGATGCCCACGACAGAGGTGGATGGGTTAATGTACAGAGCTTTAATGGCTTTAGAGGCAAAGTCCCCTAAGCCAAAATGTAATAAGAATTCCCATTCGACTCTGTTGAAGATTTGTTTTGTATTAACAAGTCAATTACATATCAATCTTCTAGTATTATTTTACCCTTGTCTTCCTGAGATAAAACCTGAAATATTAATTTACAAAACCATCAGGCCCCTCAGCTTTACGAGATTTAAATTTATGAATTGCATCCGTAATTTTTTTTAAAGAAATATCTTGAGTTACTGATTCCAAATCTACTGGAGCTAGTTCTGGCAACTTGATTTGGTTTAAAAATGTCTTAATATCCTGAGTAGAAGGTTTCTTAAACTCATCACCTTGTTCCAAGTTCTATATATTTTTGTAGTATCTAAAAAACACCCCACCAATCCCCTCAGGGTTGAGAATGCTTTTCCCCTGTTCATCACATATATATTCTATCCTTTTCATGGATGATTTCCTTTTTAATTTGTTTGCTAGAAGTCTTTCTGATTTGTTACCCTGATGGTATAGTTTCTGTTGAGAGGCCCATACTGATCTATCTGCCAAATCCTGTAATATTCTTCAAATTTTTGTTTTAAATTGTACTATAACTTCAGAATTTGTGCCAAGTTTGTTACACGCTTTCTAACCTGTATAATTGGATGTATAATTCCCTCAGTGAACTCCTCCTTTCTCTCTTCCGGCAAGCCTGAAGCTTTATAAAAATCATTCTTATGAAGGCTTTATGGGTGTTCCAAATAACCACATTTGATTTTACTGACTTATCATTAATCATAAAGAACTGCAATAGTTCTTCTTTAATTAGATTCTTATTTGCACTGTCATTGAAAAGGGAGGAATTCCTTTTCCACAAATTTCTCTTACCTTGAAAATGATCTACTTTGAAAATTAATTTTACCATTGCATGGTCTGCCATTTAGTTGGAACAATTTCCACCTTCATTTTATCTAGAGCCTGCAAGTTTACTAAGAAATAATCCAATCTTGAGTATGATTGAAATCCGTTAGAGTAAAAAGTAAAATCTCTTTCGCCTGGATGGAAAATCCACCATGCATCATAAAGATTATAATTCAACAAGCTTTGTTTAAAGGCTTTAGATTTCCTTAAGGTTTGATGGTTAGGTAAAGGTTTTTGAGATGATTTCTTATCATATATAGGATCTAGGCATAGGTTAAAATATCCACAGATAATAAACTGTCCTCGAGTGTATTTAGCAGTTTGCTTTAACACCCGGTTTATACATTTGTTTTATCCTTGATTAGGGTCATAGATATTTAAAATAGTGTAATCACGATTGTTTAGTAGACCATCATGGTCTATTTGGACACATTCTTCTATCAAATTAACTCTTTTATTGGAGAAAATTGAAACATCTCTAGACTTTTTGCGAAACGTGGAGTTATAATATGTAGTGAACAAAGAGTGTGCCATATAAGGAAGCTTCACTTCCTGACAATGTGTCTCTTGGATAGATACTACGTCTGCATTTTCCCTAACAAAGGCATCAAAGGCTAGTCTTCTCTTGGCACCATGATTCAGACCCTGTACATTTTGTGATAGGAATTTAAAGGTCATCTGGTTAAGGGAGCAATAAGTCCCCCCACCAGAAGATCCATCTCAAACTCCAGCAAAACTCGCTCTGTGTCTCCAACGAAAAGCATACAACAAAGAATCCACATAAAACAAATAACATCTAAAAAATTTAAAACAATCCCAATCCAAGGAGGGTTTCTATTCCCCATACTTCTGGACTCCAAGAATCTAACAAGAGATCCAAACAAATTTGTTTGCTTAACCCAAGAGCCTTGCCTAACCATTTAAAGTACACTATGTTTTAAAACCTGTTGTGTTACTAATTTTACTCAACTCCAGCTAGAGAGCAAAGCTAAGATCATTTTAGATAGTAGAGCTATACATTTCAGGCAAGTATATTTACCCACAGAAAATCCTATAGCTCCCGTCTAATGTGTCTGTACATATTTGCTATGAACTCATTTAATTACACCTATACCCAGGGAGGGCTAACTTAATACTACATTTCCCATGTATCTATATAATCAAATCAATTGTGTCAAATCTCTATAAACTAAGGCCATTAGAAAATTCCCAATGTAGGGATCCCCCATAAATGTGTAAGTTCAAAACTGAGCAACACACTTAAGCAAATGCTATCTATTTGTGATATTAGAGACTACATAATAGTTAGTGTTATTATGTGAACTAGTCATAAATATTCAAAATAATATACAATATCATACAATAAAGCCAATCTTCTTAAAAATCAAGCTATTGTATATACTCGAGTATAAGCCGAGTCTTTCAGCTCTTTTTTGAAGGCTAAAAAGGGGCCCACGGCCTATACTCGAGTCACTCTCCCCCCGTGTCTCTCTAACCCCCCCGTGTCTCTCTACCCCCCCGTGTCTCTCTAAACCCCTCCTCATCCTCAACCCCCCCTCCTCATTCTAAACCCCCCCTCCACATTCTAAAACCCCCTCCTCATTCTAACCCCCCCTCCTCATTCTAAACCCCCCCTCCTCATTCTACCCCTCTAAATATCCCCCCTCTCCATTTCCCCTCACTTACCTGCATCTGAAGCTTCTACTCCAGCCTCCGCTCCTTCCGGCGCCTGTCGTGGTGCGCATGTGACGTCACGTCATTAGCATATACCAGGAGCAGGCACACAGTATATGCTAATGACGTGACGTCACATGCCCGCCACGTCATTAGCATATACCGAGAGACACAGGGAAGGGAGAAGGGAGAAGAGACACGGGAGAGAGAGGGGGACACAAGAGGGGGACACAGAGGGCACAAGAGGGACACAGGGGGCAGCACATTTCCCACCCTCGGCTTATACTCGAGTCACTCATTTTACCCAGTATTTTGTGGTAAAATAGGTGCCTCGGCTTATACTCGGGTCGGCTTATACTCGAGTATATACGGTAATTACAATATTCAGTATTTTACACAAAAAATGTTGCCCTAAAATTACAGTGATCAAGTCAACCCATAGGTCATCAGTTTCTCAAGTGTTACATTTTAGAACATGGAATATACTATTCTAGTGCTCAATACTACCCAAATTATAATCACTATGTGTTGTTTATCTCTCTATTAACATTTTTTCATACTACCAGTAATGGAATATTCTTCATTAGCCACCCCGGAGAAAAAAACAAAAACAAAGTTACACTAAGAATCAAGATTTTAAAAAAACTGCTGTGTTTCTGTGGAATATGCTGTGGAGCAGTGTGTTTTACAGATATCTACGAGATAGAAAAGGAGTTATTTGAGTAAGTGGAGATATAGGGCAATAAATGGGATGAGTGAACACAGATCATTTCTGGTTTACAAATAAACAGTAATATATCATGACAATAGCAGTCAGATCTAGCAGAAATAAGTCTATCTCAGCAATTATCATAACACAGATATTAATAATATTAAATAGTCCATTGTAGAGGTAGATATGGATCCAGTGAGAAGCTGTTCTTCTAAAATCACCTTAGCTTGATTTAAAACTGCATCCAGGTGTGTTTCTGTGGAATATGCTGTGGAGCAGTGTGTTTTACAGATATTCATAACTGAGTTGACTATTAATGATAAAAAAAATACATTGAACGCAAACCAATGTCATGTATTTATTTTTCCCCTTAATGTAGACTGGGGTGGACTTCCCATGCTTGAGGAGTATGTAACAACCTAACACAATTAACAACTGTTTAAGTTACTAGCATATAAAACATTTTTAGAAAACAATCTCAATTACAGCTGGTAATATGGCCTGATATGCTTGTTATCCTTCCTATTCACAGCACAGATTTGCTGGTAGAGAGTAGGTTAAAGGACCACTGTACTCCATTTACAAGAAAATATCAAATGTTTCTTAATGGACAAAGACTATTAAAAACAGTATGTAGTTTAAATAAATACAAGTTAACATTTTTTAAAATGTGTGTTTTCCACTTAAGCAGAGCTGATTATCTGCTCCAACCTGTGTATGTCAATGACCAGTGTAGCTTCTGCTTCAGAATGAGCATGCTCAGTAAAGGTGGTGAGGCTATGATGGTTCATGCACTGTCACTTGGTGGGTTCTATAGGGAAACTGTAAGTATGTTACAATAGAGCTGTTACCTCTGTGTAGGCAGTGGGAGAGGAGATAATAATGTCAAGGGCTAAGACCAGCTTCCAAGTTCCATAATAGTCGAGCAACACAGGCAGAGCTGGTTACACCCCTGATAGACACAGGAAGGAGGAGATATACAGCTCTGCTTGAGGAACAACTGACAGTTTGAAAGCTAATAAAAATGTTAACTTTTATTTATTTTAAATTGCATGATGTTTTTAATAGCCTATGTACAGCAAACAAACATATGAGTTTTATTTGGAAACTTGAAGCCATGGGAATGTTGTTTGACACATAATTGAAACCGTTTTGTACTGTGAGGACCTTTGGCGCTCATTGCGAGCCTCTCCTGTCGTGTACTTTTGGTCCTCTGAGAGAGATATATATTTCTATGTATATGTAGTTAAGTAATAATAAATGATTTCTTAAATCAATTAATATACTTAAATTATTTATAATTGATATATGCAGCGATCAATAGGCTGAAGGGCTAACAATCTGTTTGTATTTTGCGTCTGCATAGAATATACATTGTGAGTGTTGGTGCCCGGCTTATAAAGTGTAATGAATGTTCCAAGTGTGCATCTAAATAGGCTGCGTGCGCGAGGTAAAGCCGTTGGTTTATTGTGTAAAGCCGCATTGTATAGTCGTAATGGTATTATTGTGGTACGGGTCTCGTGAGCATATTCCGGCTTTTTTGTAGGTCGTAGTGTGATGTGTAAAGTGCTATGCATTTTGCAGTGTTTTGCGCTGTCCGTGGTTGTGTAGCCTCATTTTCATTTTTTTCGGCGCCCATTTGTTTCCTCGCTTGGCCGATTTTCGTTTGGCGAAAATTGTCTAAATCAAGTTAAATTTGCATTCCACCTCACTCACAGACGTCCTGGCTGTTGCCCCATGCTGTCTGTGATGTTTTTGTAATTTTTTTGTGTGTATTTAGTGAGTTGTTCTGTTTTTTTTGCGTTTTGTTGTTCGGCCGCTAATCGTGTAATGTTTTGCGTCTCGTATCTTTTTTTTTCTAAGTCCTGCGTCTCATATTTTTTTTTACTAAGTCCCACGTCTTGTATTTTAATGGCTCGCCTTGCTTCGCGAGGCTCGCAGCGATGAGCACCTTCGGCGATAATCGGCTAAGTCCTATGCGTTAACGGCTCGCCTGTGGCGCTCTTCGTCTAACTCGTATGCACCTCGCAAATCATGACGACATCTCGCAGTTTGACAACTATTATATGTGATGTACTATAGTGGTCTTTTAAGCAAGATAATAACTTTATAGAGACGCTGCCTACTCCTGAGCATGGATAGTGATGTACCAAATGCTCCCAGGTAAAGTCCCTCTCCAATGAGACCACAAATCTCTCTTCCTCTTCCCTCCACTGCTGAATAGTTAAACAATATGGTGGAGCTGTGCCTCTCCAGTGCTCGAAACGCCCAATACGTAAGCTCCTAGATTTTTTAAAGATTTCTAGGAAGATTTATCAAACTATAATGGTTCATTCATTCTATAAAGACCAAAATGTATTGTCCAGTTTTTATACTTTGAACTGTTATTATTTGAATAATTAAATATTTTTAACCTTTATATGCAATAATTATTGTTTCATACTACGACCATATTCTGCCTGCTACTGTGTGTATCCTTGTAAATTAACGAGCTTTCCATTAGACCCACAGAAAAAGCTGGCATTTTAGCTGCCCCATTCCCATTGTGACAATAGAAGCTTTCTGTGCATTCTCTGCTTATCTCAGAAAGTTAATCGATATAAATCAAAATGGAAGATTCCACAGCAGCCTAATTACAAATGACAGGTAATAAATGATATTCAGTATTTCCTTCGTTATTCTAAAAAAATGTTATCTGTTTCCAAGTGCAGTTCTTTAAAAGATAATATTTCAACAACAGGATTACAGTGGACCCTTAAAGGCACCTGGAACACAACTGTTTTTCAAGCTTTTAAAAGAGCAAGTTTTAAACACTACAAAAGTGGTTTAAGCAAAAAAAAGATTAAGTAAAATCTGTTTAAACTTCATTGAAACTAACAGGAATGGCAGGGAAAATACTTTAGTCTGTAGATCTCATTGGCTGTCAGGGGCCAAGCCCACAAGATCAGGGAAACATCTGACCGGGTTTTTGTGCTCTGATACCGTGCCATATTATTAAATACCTTCGATCCATATCCCTTTAAGGTCTACTGTGGCCAAACTATGGCAAGTATCCAAAAGAAAACAGATATTCCTTTCTCCAGAGATCCAGTTTACAGCCCATGCAAAGCTTAGTGTATCTACGGGTTTATCAGGACAAATTTATTTGACAAATTACAATTATTTTACATTCTTTGCACCTAAAAATGATTGGTGCCAATATGTGTTAAAAAAAATAGGTTCCTGAAAAAATAAGTTGGGTAAATATTCCTCATTTCCCCAAGAAAACAGATTCCTAAATCCCTAACTAGCCATGTGGAACACAAATGTTCGAATGGGCTGCCAGGAGTTCAGTGCTAAGCACACACTACATCAAGGATTGTGTGTAATGGAATATATACACTCTGAACAGAATCTCTCTCTTTCTCTCCCACTTTCTGGCAAAGAACCTGCATAGCTCTAAGACGTGTCACCGCTACATTAACGTCATTGCAAAGTTTCTTTTTCTAAATTCCTTTCTAGCATACCCCTGCTAACATACCACTGGGAGACTTACGCCAGCAGAGGAAGCTTAACCCTTCTGAAGACAATGAAATATAAAATGTCCTAATCAATATTCATCTGTTTAGACACCCTCATCTGTTCTGGGCCAATAAATGCCAGATTATTTTTAAAAGCACATTCAGAAATGTAATGTCCTAGGCCTAGGGAGGCATTTCAAAAGGGCAGTAGCCAGTGCCCTAAAACTGAGTACTGTCATATTACTAATTACAAATATTATAACATTTATGTAACTACTACGCCAAGTTGTCAGTCTCCACTGGGTTTGTGCTCTTGTTTCTTGCACTTTGATGGAGGAACATAATTACAGGAAGCTTTAATGCTTTAACAAATGTTACTATAATATATTCCCCAATTTTACAAAATAATACACCAAAAAAAAATCAAGAAAAAAACAGGCCTTGCTCCCACTGAGCCTTACCTTTACTGATAGAGAGTTGGATAAATAGCAAAGCTCTCCCAGCTAAAAATGGGTGGAGCAAAAACAAAACAAAAGGTCCAATACTTTGTTTGCAATCACTGGCCTACATCCTTTAGACATCCAGGTTTTCAATCTGCTGTAGATCACTCATCAGCTCCAAACTGTTGATTTACTTTATACAGCCCAGACTTACTATACACCAGTCCTTTTTATCAGCATCACACATGCTGCAGACCATAAACACAGTCAAAAGGCCCCATACAAATTCCAGAAGCAGTCTTGTACTCAGGTGCTTCTAATCAGTGGCTAAGGGGAATTAACTGTTTCATCCCTCATGAGGAAAGGAAGCTTTGTAACACTAAGTCACTATATATATATATATATATATATATATATATAGTTACAAGATTGTGGCAGCCTGGCAAACCACTGGCTTCAAGCTCCACCCACTAACTTCCTGTTTCTGTACACCAGCTGTGATAGCTAAGAAGTGGTTTTCCAAATATGTGACCTGACATAGCCGATTGTGGACTTGACCATAGAAACAGAAAGTTAGTAGAGCAGAGTTTAAAGCAGCAGTGTGTAAAAGAAGACCCGTGGCCACATAAGGCCCTCAGTAACTCCCCATGTGACCCTAGCCTGTTCTCTGGAGAGGGAAAGCATGCCCATGTTCAACAACACATTTTCCATTTTAGCTATCTAACACATGCAAATAATGTCAAATTGTACTCCACATACTTTTGCATTTCTACATTTCTCCAAATGGCCACATTTTGTTCAGTTTAATTGTTCAGTTTAATTGTTCAGTTTAATTGCTTAATGGAATCAATCCTGTTGTATGACCCACAAATTATCTCCAGATAAAGTGACACAAGCTCTTAAGATGTTTTCAGTCTATGCGTTCTATTTATTTGAATCAATGATTTGAATACTCTTACTTTCTCTTATATCTCTTAAGTGCATAATGACTGGTTCCCTTTTAGGGGACACCATCACTTCTTCAGTTTGTTTTCAGCTCATATATTTGATCCCCTTACCCCAATATTGTGACTTGATAATACATATGTATTAATGGCATAGCCAACCTTCCTCTTTCGAAACTGCTTTGAACTATATGACGTCAAATACAATTGTTTTCATATTAGTTATTTGAATAACTAAACTTGATAACATTCAAAATGTTTTTAGGGAGCAAAATAAATAAATAAATAAATGAAGCATTTACATTTTTCTCTTTTATACCCAATTATCGTCTTCATGTATCAAATTTCCTTTATCAGTTGATACTGCCTGTTGCTTTCTCAACAGGGTGTGTCCTTGAAAATTAATTAGCATTTATATTTATTTAACACATTTTGTAATTTGTCTAACATATCTTTGGGGACCTCTATAAACATTTACACCTTATATATTACAAGATCTGTGTGTCAGCAGTTATACTTTTGCTGGGTTTGGAGTATCACCAGTGTTTGCTTCTTATAACCGGATAGTTAGTTAAAAAGCTTAAAATCCCAAATTATTGGTATATACTAAATGTTAACATGAGCGTTTCCTGGTGGGTCAGTGGTTAGGATTCAGTACTTTTACTACTGAGACCTGGGTTTGATTCCGAGTCAGGGAACCAAGAGGTCAACCATCCTGAAGGACTTGGATGGGAGACCACCTAGGAATACCATTAGCTGTATGCTGTGGCCCACTGGAGAATAAACTGGTAACCCACTCCAGTATCTCTGCCATGAATACCAAGTGGATCATCATGACCATGCACATAAAAATATTCTGGTGTGTTACGGTCCATGAGGTCACGGAGAGTCAGAAATGACTGAACGACAAAAAAAAAATAGCAATATTTATAAAGAGTGTATTAAAGCAGACAAAAATTGCTTTGCCTCCCTTAGCAAAGGAAGGTATTTGAAACTATTGTTGACTTCTGAAGTGTCAACAAATGTTTACAAAGGAACTTGGATAGTAAGGCCTATCACGATATGAGAGATCAAGTATTAAAATAAACTACCTACGTGCATAATAAAACATAATTTTATTAACAAGTGCTAAAAAGCTCTGAAACCTTCCAAAAAGTCCCTACAATGATCTGCCCCCAGCAGCTCATGCACACAGTGTCTCTATGGTACTAGATGTACTTGTCAATCACAGATTGTTTCCCCATATCACGTGTTGAGAGGATGTTTAGAGGAGATATGATTACCTTATATAAATACATCCAGGGTCAGTATAAAGATTTGTCAGGGGAGCTTTTTGTGCCAAGAGGTTTTCAACTGACAAGAGGACATCCCTTGAGGTTAGAAGTAAAATATTCCATCTTAAAGAAAAGGGTTCTTCACAGTAAGGGTGGTTAATCTGTGGAATTCTCTACCAGAGGAGGTGGTGACAGCGGAATCAATAGATAACTTTAAAAGGGGACTGGATTTATTTCTAATTAAAGAGGGAATTCAGGGTTATCATGGATAATTAGAGAGGCAGTATTGATCCAGGGAGAAGTCCGGTCGCCGGTGTCTGGGATCCGGAGGGAATTGTTTTTTGTTTTTTTTTACAACTAATGAATTAATAGTTAATCCGCATATTGCAGATCAGAGGAGATCTTAAAAGGTTGAACTTGATGGACTGAAAGTCTTTTTTCAACCTTAAATACTATGTAATATGTATGTGGTTTATTTTAATATCAAACAATATATCCCTTTAAAAAGCCCTCGCTGCTTCCATGTGAATGTCTGTGTATACCTGAGACACCTACAATAGGACAAAGAGTGTCAGAGGGAAGGAGGTACAATAAAGAAATGGAGGGGAAATATGAGGGGAAGGTAAAAATGAGGAGTAGGGAGTATGGCAGAGAGAGGTTCGGTTGATGAGGGATGAAGAGAAGGAAGGGTAAGAGAGTAAAGGAGGGGAGTGAGGAGGGCAGGGAAGATAAGGAAGTGATGGGCAGACGGAATGGGACTGGTGAAAAGAGCAGTGGGAAGTTGATCTCATTGTCTGTGAATAGGAGGAAGACTACGTGTTAGAGACCTATTTATATAAGCAAATACAAGTACCCTGAAATAATTATTTATTCTATGACAATACTTGGCATAGAAGATTAGACCTTCATAAGATACTACACCAGCTACCAAAACACCCTACTTCAATTATACAGACCTCCAAGGAATATACTATGTTATCTTGTGAATGCAATATACTATATGAGTGTCTCACTAGTCTTAGGGCCAGTGTAAGCACCAGTTAAATGACTGTAATCATCTAGTTTGCCATTTATTAGTTCAAGAAATGTGTATTTATAAATCCATCTGTAAATAAAATGGTTGCTGGATTTGTCTCCACCTCCCTCCTGTCACATGAGATTAATTCTCTCGAAGCCATTGAAGTTATTTGGTGGCTTTTTAATCATTTAGGAGTTCTGATTTAAGCATCCCTTTCACCTAATCGGACAATAAAAATTAGCCACTGTGATTCCAATGGCTTCCACAAAAACAATGTTGAGTAATGTGACAGGAGGGAGGTGGACACAGCCCCAGTATACCATGTAGGTAGCATTCTTTTTTAAATTATTTTATTTACAGTTGGCTTTATTGTTGAATTTATAAACACCTCTCTTGAACTAACAAGTGGTATACTCACAGGTCCACTGGCTCCTTAAGGCTCACACAATGGTAGTCCTTTGGGGAGTTCACCTTTTTCTTTTCCAGAACTGCCAGTGCCTGTTTCCTTCTGGATAAGCTGTGCAGTGAGCCTTATGGTGGCAGGCTTCCTGTGCAGTGGCCTGGTTTGCCAGCCCTAGCAAACAGTCCTATTTATGTATGTTGCCTTTCATTCTCTAAGTCAGTGTTTTCAAATCTGTGCTCCACAAAAGAATCTCCTCGGCTGGTATATTTCTGTATCAGGTTGTGGGGGTCTAGGATGGGTTTGGAGATGGTTTGAGTCAGTGGGGTAGCTAATAAATGGAGGGCCCTAGTGCAAAATATATTGGAGCCCTCATTTGTAATTGTACGGTAAAAGGTAGGTACATGTAGAGGTCAATTTAAAAAAGCAAAAATATATATGTAGGTGGGCAGATCACCTTTAAAAAAAATATATATTATTTGCTCCTCTCTCCATATAAATTTAAAATCCCTCTATACTCTGCCAGTAGAAGAGGACGTCTATACCGCTGTGGGCCATGGTGATTTGCATCTGGTGCATCAGGAGTATCATAGCCACTGCTATGAACCATGTTGTAGCCTTGTAGATCGGTTGCAAGGCTCCACCGAGGGATTGTGTGGCTCTTTTGAGAATTGTATGTCCCTTTTAAGTATTTTTGCAGTTATTATTATTATCCATTATTTGTAAAGTACCAGCATAGTCTGTAGAGCTATACAGGGCGTGAGTACATCGAAAACCACAATATTAACACATGGCCAAAAACGAAGACCCCTGTGTTTGAGCTTAAAATATTAAGTACATGGTGCTTTTTCACAAAACACCTTGCACGATTGAAAACCCACAAACTTACATTTATTATTATTGTTTATTTGTGACGTGCCAACATATTCTGTAGCGCTATACATGGGTTATGATCAAGGCAAAACAATAGCAGTATTAGCATGTTGCAAAGGATGGAGGGCCCTGTCCTTGCACTTAGAATCCGGTGTCCATAGAGCTTTCTCCAAAGCACCTTGCAAGACTGAAAACTCACAAACTTACAAACTATAGGGAACTTTCATTTACAGAGTTATTTGGTCCCATTAATAAATTCTGACTCCAAACAGGTTTCCCAGATTGACTTAGTTTGGGAAACAATAATGTAAGAGAATACATGAATTCTGCATTGAAATCAATAATGATTGTGTCTGTCTCGAAATCAGGGTCTCAAAAATACAATTTGTGCAACTGTGTGTAGGTATGAGGAGTTTAATTTCATGCATTATTTTAACAATAAAATGTAAAAGTAATAAGTAAGCTTTAGCAAACTAGTTAGTTTTAAAAAAAAATGAATCTAATCATATATAACTAAATTAGGAATTATTTAAGTGCGTGATAGAATAATTGACATTTTTAGAAAAAAAGGTTGATGAGTAAAAGTCATAAACAAAATGGTGATGGCCCAATGATAAATCTGGCGGTCGGGCACTGTTTTATAACATGTATTAAGTGGACGCATTTTTCTCCTGAGTGAGAGTGAACACCCTTTTACAAGAAATGGGCTCTGTCTGCTGAATATAAACAAAGAGAATCTCTTGCACCAACGCCATAAAGAATAAAAGCTGCACAGTCAGCGCCAGAGAGCAGACGTGGTACCTACAGGCGGGTGCAGTTACCAGGTGGTCTCTGTCTTGCCCAGTGATTGATGCTCATGCGCTTCTCTCTTAGGCTCTGTCTATTTAGTTAGTGGGAGTCTGGCAGCCCAGAGGTCACCCAGAGACACTCCAGCAACTGGTGCTTTCTGTAGAAATGCCTTTATAAGGGCTGAGAAATAACTGCCAAAATCTTGGTATTGGCGATACAAGGGAGGTGGGCACTGCAATTATTCCACCTAACCACCTAATATTTCTTCCTTTCCAAATATGATATTATTCTATAGAGAAGAAAGAAAAAATAATCAGTTGTACTAGCTAATAGAAACAATAGTAAATCAGTACTACTGTTTATTATTATTATTATTATTATTATTATTATTATTATATTTTATTTGTAACGTGCCAACATATTCCATAGAGCTATACAGGGGTTAAGTACAAGACAAAAACAATTTATCACAATGCAAAATAATGCAGGGTCCTGTCTTTATCTTGTGAATGTAATATACTATAAAAGTGTCTAACTCATGAAGTCTTAGGACCAGTGCAAGCACCAGTTAAAGGGCTGGGATTGTCTAGTTTGCCATTTATTAGTTCAAGAAATGTGTATTTATAAATCCATCTGTAAATAAAATGGTTTAAAATGAATTTTAACCTCCCTGAGTACATAGTACTTTTTCAGAAAGCACCTTACAAGACTGAAAAATCGCAAATGTATAATCTAAAGGGTTTGGGTGGGATACAGGAGGGTGATATACTGTATGTGTTCTGCATATTAAGGCTGAAGGTGATTAGTTTCTTTAAAGAGAGTTTTTGAGGCAGGAGTATAGTCTAATGGAGCGAGGCAAGGAGTTCCGAAAAATAGGGGCAGCACAGGAAAAGTCCTGAATGCGGGAATGAGAGGAGGTAATAAGAGAGGAATTACAACATTAAAAAAAATCTGAAATGATAAGGCCACACATTTGAAAAAGCTTTAGTTTTTAAAAAAATTAAGATTTTTAATAAAACATATAATAATGCTTACAGGTTATATATATATATAAATCCACTCTACGCAGTTCATACTTTTAGTACTTCATTAGGAGGGACTAACCCCCATTATCTTCCAAACAGGAAATCAAAATACTCCCTGGATTAATAACCTACCAAATCAAGTTAACTGATATAATCTTGTTCTGCTCTCTCTCATTCAAGAACATACCCAACATCACCTTTATACAGATATCCATTGAATTTGCTTTGTTACTAAACAATATGTTAATTGGAAGATATCATATCATATGATCTGATATCCTAATGGGGCCGTTACATGTGTATGTCACATATATAGTTGGGGATCTTGTGATGTTGGTGACGTTTGTGATGTTGGTCACGCAGTTACGAACTCGCGAGCCTGCATTGTGAGGGTCGCAACTGGGAGCCAAGATCGTAACTCTAAAAACCGTAAAAACAAAAAAATTAATGTAACAAATATAATAACACACTCACACACAGCACAGAGGGAGAGCCGTGAAGCCTGGGAGAGAGGTTACAAGCGATTTTGAGCCATATTTAGGGGTTTTCAATAATCCAAAATCGGCTAAGCGGAAAAAAAATGGCGGACGAAAAACGTAAAAAAAAAATCTGAAACTGCATGAAAACGAGGCTGAGCGAAGCCAGGCACGCGGGTCTTAGAAAACACACAACGGCAAAGACAGTAACACTTACACAGCACACACACAGAAGAGAAACACACAGGGAAGGGACAGGGGGGGATGGTGGAAAGAGACACATGGCGTTCCCAAGCACAAAACTTGCAGGTGAACGAAACCTGCAATGAGCGACTCGTACTGTAGGCGAGAGGAAAGGCGTGCTATGAGCGCCGAAGGTGCTTAGCGTGGGGCTCCCAATGAGCGCCAAAGGTGATCAGTGCAAAGCAGGAAAGTTGAAGTACACGGGGGAGAGGCTCGCAATGATGGCACTCAGCGCCGGGCTCGTGATGAGCGCGGAAGGTTCTCAGAGGACCAAAAGCCTCACATTGTGTGGCAAACAGCATAGCCAGCCTTACAATTTTAATCCCGTCATTTTTGACGGCCAAGTTCCTACTATATATATACAGTGGCTAAGCTATTTAATGAAGGGCCTAGTGAAAAAAAAAGTGTTGCCTTCTTCCAGGGTGGAAGGGCAAGAAATGCTTTGACCCCCCCAGTTTCTAATTCCTGCCCGAATGGGCCGGAGTACTTGGCGGCGTGGATGGTGCTCTAAGGGGATCCTGCAGTGTCTGGAGGGTAGATGGTGCACCGAGGGGGCCCTGTGAGAACCAGGGGGGGGGGGGAGCTGGGGGGTGGTTGTCACATTAAGGGGGCCCTATGGGGGCTGGGGCAGTCCACTGCACACAATATAATTTTTTTATAAGAAAATTAGACAGCAGTTGGGTGCTATATATATATATTGTAATAATTTCTACAAAACATATAGTGTTAGATCGATACAATGTTGTAGAGCAAATCATCAGAAAAAGTACTTTGTTGAAGTACTAAATAACTGTCACTTTGATTCATATAGAGACAAATCTAAAAGTGTGGTGGATTAGTGGTTTAGTTCAAAAAGTGGTTTTGTGGCTGCTTTAAGGAAATTTACATTACTGGGGCTGCTATGTTGGCCAAAGGATTATACAATATTTATATTAAAAACAAATAAAATGTGAGTGATTTATAACTGAACAGTGTTAAAACAAGTTCTTCCAATTTAAAGCAATTGGTTACAGCAAGAATACTTTTAATGTTGCACGTTACAATATGAAGATGTTTACCCTCCTCCCTCACAATGGAAGAATATTAATAATTAAATAGAAAAAAATAATTCATATATTATGATCAAGATTAAATATTTGATTTAAACAGTATAGATGCAAAAAAAAATGCTCTGAATATCAACTAGAAGCATCAGTTTAATGGACCACTGTAGATTGGGAAAAATGGCGCATGCTTGTAATGTCTGTAACAAACTAACAAAACCAGCGCCGTGTAAGACGGTCATACAATTTTCTCTTATAATAATTTTATGTTCATATCTAATAGGGCAGCTAATTTTGTTAGTTTGTTATATATCACAAAAGAGTCAGTGGAGCTTTACAGTAGGAAAACCATATATGAACATTAAATACAAATCAATGTGACGGTGATACGGCTGTGATCCAAAGAGCTTACAATCATGCTTGCCTTAGAAAGGTTAGTGTTATATATAGAGGAGGAACATGAGCTACTATGTGTCTGGTATCCTATTTTGAAGATTACATTTGATAATGGGTAAGATATTTATACAAAGCAATTAAAGTCCATACTGCCTTTAATTTATACTCAAATCAGCTGTCTTTGTTGAAATACAGTATTTGTTACTGCAGAAATTGTTAAAAGGACTAATAGAAATCTTATCATGCTACATTGATGCAGGTAAATAAACAATACAATAGTTACCCCATTAAACACGTTAACAAATTAAAGGCTATATTATTTCCTGGATGTTCAATTTAGCTCCTTCCTCCTGAGTTCCTTCATCTCTAGGGCAGTCTTGTTCCTGTTCTCCTGTGGACTTTAAGGTAGGCATTTTTTCTTTGGAATCACCTGGGCCAATTTTTGAATATGGCCCTCCCATGTAGAGTTACCATCTTTCTACAAATCCCCCCCAGAATACGTGTGTTTCTGTGTAATGAAGCAGTTGTGTGGTATTTTTATACAATATGCAGTTTCCCCCCCAGATTGTCTTTGGCTCTTACACCTATGGGGCCAACCATTGACCTCCTATTGAGCTTTACAAGATCCTTCTATTAGTGGCCGGGAGAGAATTTAAAAGCTATGCCTATATGAGATTATAGCTATAGGTTTATAAGCCGTCATATTTTAAATGATTAATGATTACTACAATATTTAACTAATTTGGTAGAAATATATCAGAACTGAGCAGCTCTACAGTATGTAACCACTATCCTTGGAAAACTTCCAGACCATCTTTGCTATGGACAAATTTAAGATTTTTTTGGGAATCATTTTTTGATTTGGTGATGGCAATCTTTGTTATGGGCTAACCTAAAATTCTTCGAGGATCATTAAAAATAATTTCATTCATATTTTATTTGGTGATAGTGATCTTTGTTATGGGAAAGTATCAGATTCTTTAAGAATCTATAAAAAAAATGGATGGCCGCCATCTTAGCCAAGCAATCTTCTTTGAGCTTTGACATGAGTGAGTAGTCACGGATCCAAACCTGTTACTATTGGGCGACATTGCCCATCCAATTTTGTGTGTAAATGTATATATAAATTAAAAAAAAATACATATATATAATTACTTACAATATTCTATACTGAAGCACTGTGAGTCAAGATCTGAATTTTTCAATCACTATGAATCGCGAGATATGGGTTAAAAAATAATGGTAAAAAGAGCCTGGAAAATGGTTTCAGGAACTTACATATTCCGAATTACAATCAGAAGTGGAACATGATCCCGCATAAAATGTTACACTCTAAGGTAGTGGTTCCTAAACATTTTTCTTACACAGAAAATGATTTTACTTTCCTGCCTCTCTGCCATTCTACCATGTCTGCCTTTTTATAGCCATTAAATAAAAATGAGACGTGTGGGTACCGAAAAAACTTACTTTGTTTTTCAGGTTGCTCAAGAATGAAAGGAGGTCCACCAGGGATGTGACGGACCCCTATTGCAGGCAAATCACTGCTTGTAATGCTTTAAAATGCTTAACTCATAATAACTAATTTCTCCAAGTGAGATTTCAGGGTGGCTGGTTATGGTAGCCAAAAGGGGAATTGGTAAAATGTCCCAAGTATGAAAAAAATACAGAGAATCTAATGATAATAGATAACCATACACATGTCATTCTATGGGAAATATTACTGTATCCATATACTACAGAGATTACTATTCTGAAGCAAAAGATGATCCTTCCTCATACAGAATTTTCATATGACCCGGTAGGACCCTCGGGATTGAAATCAGAAATGTTCTGATGTACATGATATAGGGAATGACTTTCCTCTACGAAGACTGCTGAAAACTAAAAGAAAAGAGGATGATGTCATCTTTTTTAACTAATACATTGGGTATGGGGTTCTTAAATGCAGTAGATTGGACACATGTATTACCATTCAATGACAAATATTAAAATGGATGTCATTGATCTGAATGAAACATATCATCTAATTTATTTGTCCTTTCTTTGGTCTTGCTATTAGATACTATGGTCTATGGCATATTAGATACTATGGTCTATGGCCTATTAGATACTATGGTCTATGGACTATTAGATACTATGGTCTATGGCCTATTAGATACTATGGTCTATGGCCTATTAGATACTATGGTCTATGGACTTTTAGATACTATGGTCTATGGCCTATTAGATACTATGGTCTATAGCCTATTAGATACTATGGTCTATGGCCTATTAGATACTATGGTCTATGGCCTATTAGATACTATGGTCTATGGACTATTAGATACTATGGTCTATTAGATACTATGGTCTATGGCCTATTAGATACTATGGTCTATGGCCTATTAGATACTATGGTCTATGGACTATTAGATACTATGGTCTATTAGATACTATGGTCTATGGCATATTAGATACTATGGTCTATGGCCTATTAGATACTATGGTCTATGGACTATTAGATACTATGGTCTATTAGATACTATGGTCTATGGCCTATTAGATACTATGGTCTATGGACTATTAGATACTATGGTCTATGGACTATTAGATACTATGGTCTATTAGATACTATGGTCTATGGACTTTTAGATACTATGGTCTATGGCCTATTAGATACTATGGTCTATGGCCTATTAGATACTATGGTCTATGGCCTATTAGATACTATGGTCTATGGCCTATTAGATACTATGGTCTATGGTCTATTAGATACTATGGTCTATGGCCTATTAGATACTATGGTCTATGGCCTATTAGATACTATGGTCTAGGAGTTGTCACTAGATCAAATGGAAGAAGTAATTATTTAGTTAGAATATTCTGTTATCTGGACAATATAGTTGTACAACATCAGAACCAAGAATCTTTATTGATTAGTACAAGGAGAGCTCTGTATAACCTCTCAAAGCACAGCTGGATTATTAATCGAGCCAAAAGCTCTTCATCCATCCAGAACTTCATCTCCTCGGAGCAGACTTCTACACTGTAAAGGCAAAGATATATTTTCCAAGAGAATAATTCTGATAGATAAAATCTTGGAGACAAGCAAAATTCTTCATAGCGCAAACATTCATGGTCTTAATGATAAACATGATCTCTATATTCATATTTCTTCAATGGGAAAATAGTGTTTCAGACCTATCCGTTAAGTCTTTTTCAAACAATTCAATCAATATAAACAAGACTGGCGTCAGAAGATCCTCTTAATGCTTCAATGTAGGAAAAGCCATTTTGGTGGACAAATAAAAAACAGAAGGTAACCCAGATGTGGGTTTCCATCTTATTAAATGTTGGACAGAGATCTGCCTGGAATAATAGCAACATGTCTACCAGGAGAAACAATCTCCTCAACACGTTTACTATTTATCCAGGAGAATACAACTTAGGTGTCTCAAGTTTTTACAGAGATGTGCTGGACAGGCAGGTAGCTCTGGGGGATGATAGACACGCAAGTAGCTCTGGACGGGCAGGTGGCTGTAGACAGGCAGATAGCTTTGGGTGGTGGCAGACAGCAGGTAGCTCTAGGCGGTACCATACCGCAGGTAGCTCTGGGTGGTACCAGGCAGCAGGTAGCTCTGGCTTGTGCCATACCGCAGGTAGTTTTGGGTGGTGGCAGACAGCAGGTAGCTCTAGGCGGTACCATACCGCAGGTAGCTCTGGATGGTACCAGGCAGCAGGTAGCTCTGGCTTGTGCCATACCGCAGGTAGTTTTGGGTGGTGGCAGACAGCAGGTAGCTCTAGGCGGTACCATACCGCAGGTAGCTCTGGATGGTACCAGGCAGCAGGTAGCTCTGGGTTGTGCCATACCGCAGTCAATCCCTTCTTCCTCCCATCACCTTATCATTCCTCTCCCAGGACCTCCCTGCCTCTCCTCTCCCAGCACTTTTTCCTCTCCCACCTTCTCCCTCTCATCTCCCAGCATGTATGTCGGGGTGCGCGATTGGCCGTGCAAGCTTCTACTCCAGCGCACATTTGTCTGCTGCGCTATTGTCGCACCCCTTAGGTTGGCGCGCATTCAGAGCGCGTGCTAAAGTCGTGCCACCCCTAATGCCTGAGCACAGAAGCACAATAGGTCGCAGGTGTATCTACTGGTGGTTGCAATGAATAGCTAAGGAATAGCATTCAAATATAGGAAAGACTGAGGAAACTGAGCTGACTTCTCAGCATATATGTTTACTGGTGGCATATAGGGATCTCTGAAATCGAGTACACTGTTCCAAGTTCAGTTTTGCCCCAGTCATGTTCTACCATGCTGTGCCATCTGGAGATTGTTCTGACACCTGCATTTCATGGAGTGGATCTTAAAAAATGTATAAGAATTTTGGATCTCTCCAGAATTATTGTTACTCTACCCAAGGCCAGGATACATCTGTACATCTTACAATCGAGGAGAAGTTCACTGATGTCAACAATTTAAACTTATGATGCAAGTCCTGCAACTTTTCCTTACAAACTGTGTTTCCTGCTCAGAATTCCAAGAAATACAGTTATTACACTTTTGGGAATCTGGGCAGGGACGTGTAATTATGCCCACAAAGGGTTTGCTCTACTAATTCAATACCATTTTAAACATGGCTTAATGTAAGCATATGTTTGCATGCACAAGTAAACCGATGCAGGTCGCTGCTCCCTAGGCATGGGCCTTGTTGGTTTAGCCATGAACAAGAAGAACAAACATACAGTGTACTGTAACAAGTCTGAGTTTCACATCCTGAAGTTATCTGAGGACACTATTTTATTGGTGAGCAAACTCATACACTATCACTATCATTACAGAGTATATCAATTTAATTATAGGAAGGGGAGGGGTCCTCTCCCTCCCCTAAAGCCCAACATAGTACTGTACAATTTCTACACTAAAGTCAAAGACAGTAAATCCTTGGCCTCCAAGACATTTCTACAGCTTTGTTATTTCACATTATTATTTCAGGGATTAGCCTTACAAAAGAGTAATGTGCCTTGTGAGCTATCACAGTTTGCCTTTTATGTAGAATATTATCTGGGGAATTCTGCACTAACTATGGCCAATATAATAGGACACAAGGGTGTTATTGCACAGTAAGAGGTGTTTGTCTGCATAGAAATATAGCTGTTATAGGAAATCCAGACTATATGTGTATGTATATATATATATATATATATATATATATATATAGTACATTTGTATTCACATCTGAATGCCTAAAACAAGCTAAAAAAACTTGTTTTCTGCTCAGAATTCCAAGAAATACAGTTATTACACTGCATTCTGGGAACCCGGGCAGGGACATGCAAATGTTCCCGCAATGGCTTTGCTCTTGCAATCCATTATTATTTTAGACATAGCTTCCTTTAAGCATATGCTTGCTGTGTTAAACAGCTTTGAGCAAAGCACAGGACGGATTATACACAAGACCCACGTACAGCTGTTTCAAGGTTACTGCCTCTCATCAATGTGGGGCCGGTTCCGTACATACACACATTTGTAGAAGCCATAAATGCACATTTTAGTTATCAATGCTCCCAGGCATATATATAATATATATATACAGTATATATATATATATATATATATATATATATATATATATATATACATATATATATATATATATATATATATATATATAACTCCACAGAAATATGGTGACTGCATTGCACTCTGGGAAACTGGGCAGGGACATGCAGATAAGATCACAATATATTACCCTCATTAATCCATTAGCCATTTTTGCATGGTCCATTTAATGCATGCACAATCAACCCCCGCACTGGTGCAATCCAAAAGATGTTCTGAAAATCCCCAATGACTGTTCTAAAAGGACAGCTTCCTGGGCATATCAATTCCCACCTCTGAACACACCTGCTGGAGGCTGTGATGCTAACACTCAAATTTACATTTTAAAAGCTAGATTTATTTTTTTACTGCAAATACTGATTTAATTGCTTATCAGTTTTTGCATAAACCAATAAAACCATATTGCCTAATCACAATAGTGGTCTTTTAAATTCCTAGGAAATACATGTTTTCAAGTCCTGGGTGAAGGACGCGAGGGGAGCCATGTAAAAATAGGTCAAATAGTAAATATACTGACATATATATATATATATATATACTAATTGGTGAAGTGTTAAAAATCTCATGGCGGTGTTAGATATTAGTCTCATGGTAGTTAAAGAAAAAATAAAAAAATAAATAAATAAATAAATAAATAAATATATATATATATATATATATATATATATATATATATATATATACATATATTGATTTATTTTACTTTCCTAAGGGAAAATCAGTAGTTGGAAATCTGACAAGAGAGCTCATTTTCCCAGCATACAATTTCTGTCCAGGTCACAGGAAATTGCAATGACATGCTATTTGGAAACTGTTAGACTGAAGTCAAAAATACAAGTTCAGGTTGAATTCTTTTGGAGTGATCTGGATGTTCGAATATTTCACAGATTTAAAGATAACTTAAAGAGGTTGCAGCTGCTCTGCTGAGCCGCGTCTGTGGATATATCAGAATGCAAATGACTTTTTTGCTTAATAATTCTGAGTAAAGCCGCTAAATCACATTTTATGGTAAGACTCATATATGGACTTTCTTAAGATCCGCTATGTATCAGATTATAGAATCTTAGAATGTTGCAATTTCGCCTTTTTGTAAAACAGAAATGTAATGTTGCAATTTCTTTGGAACAGAGTAACAGCTGTATTGTGCTTTAAATAAATAACATTTTGTTTTTTGGACCTGTTATTCTTTTATACAGTAATTTGCTTTCAGACACACAGAAGGATCATATTCTTTATAATACATTTAAAGGGCCATTTACCTCACTGTAAGTGATCTTCATGGTGTGAGAGCTCAAGATTGTATGTTTAAAATGATCTATTTTTTTAATTACACTACTATCAGCTACAAAAAGTTTAATTCTGCTAACAAACACAGTCTATCCTGTCTACTGACTGTTGCATGAGTAATAACAGACAGCCGAAGCGCACAGTGAGGACAGTGATTGATAGCAGCTTGTTTTCCTGCACACACTGACCAGGTAACCTATAACTAACCTTCTTTAGGTGATTCCAGCATTCCATGCTCTGCATAGATGTTTATCCTTAGCTCACTACACAGAACTGTAGCTGCGTGTCTGTCAGTGGGCAGTCAGTGACACATGTAAACACAGATTTTATTTGATATCTCAGTGAAAAATGCACGTATTTCAAAAATTCAAATTAAAAAATGTGTTGAATTAAGTGTCCCTTTAGGCAACATGATTTAGAAAAAAATAACAGTTTTCCTTAATAAAAAAACAAGTGCTGTAAATATTAAAAAACTTGCTTTTAAACCTTGTGCAGATGCAGCTTTCACAAAGTTCAAGCCTTCTCTTTCTTACAATTTCATCTCTGAGAGTCTCAGGGCGCTGGATAGACTGCAGACAGAAAGGACAATGGAGAAGTTAGAAAGTCAAGGCCCGAGGCAACTAAGGGGAGAGAGACAGTCAGAGTGAAAGAGAGAGGCAACAAAGAGAAAAGAGACAGCTGGATAAGTTACTGTGGATGCAGTAGTAATGGAAAAGGAGGCAGGAGACGTCCAAGGGGGAGAAAGTAGAGACAGCCAAGGGAATACAGGGGAGAGACAGTAAGGGGAAGGAAGAGAGACATCAATGGGAATAGAGTCAACAAAGGGTTAGAAGCCATGGCAAAAGAATCGAGGAACAAACAGCGCAAATCAATAGAGGAACAGACTAAATAAGAAAGAAAATATAAATGTGAATAAAATATAAATATATGCTGTGAGTGTGATAGATATTCTGCCCTATTTTGTAGTTACAGACTTCCAACGCTATTCAATAGATATATCCATGACATAACTGTTGCACTCGCCATGTAGACTTCATGTGAATGTTGTCAGATCACGGGTATATACATATTGTATACTCCATTCATTGTCACTTACAGTATCCACATCTGGCAGACCTTGAGCCTCATTCAATTGCAAGCCTGTAACCTGTAACCTGACATTTTGGCTGCGGGTTACATTTTTTAGATACATTTAGATGTATTCAATTTACTCTAACCCGTAAGTACGTGCTCACACCTCCAACGCGCAAGCCATGAACCTGTAAGTAGGACTTAAGGGCATGATCATGATCAATTAGGAAACCCATAATGTTACATTTTAGACAGAGCTAATAGTAAATGAGACTGTCATCATGACGTCGGCAAAACATGGAATTTAAACTGCAATCAATTAGTGTTTTGAAATAAAATTTGTGATTAGACTCGCAATCAGCAATGCAGAAGTCAATAAAAATCATTAAATCTACTGTTCTAGTCCATGCGGGTTTCATGATATCTATTAATCCATTGATTCCCGGAATTGATATAACATGTAAAAAACATTTTTTTTATTGCACATCTGCCATCTTGAGACTGTTGTGCAATTAATTCTAATGCTTTTCATTGCTTTTCCAGTATTTTTAAGTACAGTAGTGTGTGTGGGTGTGTTTATTTGCTTTTGCAATGTTACGACCAGGTGTTTAACCCACTTGCGAGTCCTATCTAGAACTAGTAGGGTTTTTTGATACATTTGCTGTTTATGGATTTGAAGGCAATTGCGGGCTTGTTTAATTGTTGTAATTGAATATCGTCTTTAGCACTGGTAACATTTGCAGGCTTGAAAAACCAAAGGAGGTGATAGAACAGAGTTACGGTTTTGACAACTGCAGAGCTTTTGAGCCTGTAACTCTCAATTGGAATGTGAGTAGCTAAATGTGTCCAACTGAATATCAGTAACATGTACGGGCTGCATTACGGGCTCATGTAATTGGTATTTGAAACGATTGAATAGGGCTCATTGGACGCAACCTGTATCTTCATATTTGTTCTTAAAATATATTATCGAAATGCAGTAAGAAACCTTGTGGAGGGCTTATTTTAATTTAAAAAGCTTAAATTAGAGGGTCATAGCAAAGGTATTTCCAGTTAATTTATCCTTAAATTACCTAACTTTCAACCTCAGTAATTCAGCAATTACACTAACAATTCATAAATTATATTTAGTTATATATGTACATTTCCTTTCTACAATAGCTCAGACCTTTTGCTGTGTCCCTTTTCTATACAGAACAAAGGGGCTTCTTATCTTATCTTATCTAATTTCTTTAAATCATGTAAATGACTTTCATATAAAAAAAAATAAGTTTGGTAAATCTCCTGCAATGTATATTTCTTTGCTCAAGATATTAAAAGATTTTGCCGTAGATATTAAAAGTTTCTTTTGACAGCAATCCTCCATTCATTAGTAACAGCATGCATTCATCCATGATTATAGTATTGTTTAAACTTTAAACGTTTACTATGAATTTTGTCACCTGAGATAAGATGAGAAAGGCTGTTTTTCCCCATCGAGATAATTCATACCAAAACAAGGGACATGTTAAATGCTTAGCAAATTCTAATATGCATTTCAAGTGCATCTCACATCATCCCTTCATTTACTATTCACTATTTCCACGTACCCCTAACTCTCCTGCTTTAGCTTAAAGGAACAATCTCCAGGTTGTTACTTTATATTTTTCTCAGCACCCATAAATTCAGATCAGAACATCATTCATGGAGAAGCAAGACCATTCAATTAGACAGGCTCTTTATTCCTCTCAAACAGATATTTAAGAATCCCCAAAATAAGCCCTCCCCCAGTTCTAGCCCATCCTTTTGGGCAAGAAAGGCTAGTTTGATCTTCCCATACAGTTTCCAGATCTAATCTGTTTTACAACCCCAGAAAGGAAATAAACTGATTGGCAAGTATAGAGCTATGTTCCTGCTCATTGGCTGACAGGGACAAGCCACTGTGAAATTATATATTGAGATCAATATATACAAAAAGAAATGCTTAGAATGCATTATAATTAAATAATAAAACTATTTTTCATCTGAGTTCAAAGGAAAATAAAGTCACACATTTATTATCATGCATTTAAAATAGTAGACTTTAACAATTCCAAAAGTTTTTATTTTATATGAATAAATGATAAGTAAAAATGTTCTTGGAATCCATCTACAAACTACTTTTAGAAAAAGTCAGGACCTCCTTCTGATCAATGGATGTCCCAGGGCATTGCATATATTTTACATGCAATTATGATGTTATGGACTCTATTGCCGATCAACTTCCACTGTGGGAAAGAAACTTTGGGCCTCATTCAATTGTGATTTGGCCAATCGATTAGGGCTCTAAATAAGCACATAGCATATTTTTTTTAAATAAGTTTTTAGTTAGTGAAAACCTTGTTTTTAGATAGATGGTTACTAACTAAAAACTTATTTAAAAAAAATATGTTATGTGCTTATTTAGACCCCTATTCAATTGGCCCAATTGCAATTGAATGAGGGCAGTTGAGTTTAGGGTAGAAGCTTCTATCTGCACAGTGGGAATGTGGGAGCTACAACTGTCAGTGCGTCCAACAGCAACCTGCATATATATGTACAGATCGCTCATGATGAAGTGGCTTGTGTACCTCAATGAAGCTGTGAGCTATACCATGTAGAGTCACCTAAGATGAGCATGTCATAGCAGAAAGGTCAGACAAATTGAGAACCACTGGAGAAGGAACTGGCAACCAACTCCAGTATCTTTGCCAATAAAACCATATGGATAAGAACAACATGGTGTATGCCTGGCGTGCTGCATCCATATGGTCACTGAAAGTTGGATTTTAGGATGTAAGTAATGCAGCCTCTAATGTATTATCTTTTCTATACATCTATGCTGCTGTGGTAGCTACCATTTTGGCTTCAGCTGGACAACTTCTTGAGGTGAAGACATGGAATAAACAAGAAGTGTCTGCCTGCACAAAGGGCATTTGGCATTAGGTTACATATGGCAGGACTAAACAGAGGTTCATTAGTTTACAAGTACACCCAGCTGACGGCAGCAGGGAAGAAAGCAATATGGAGCCATACAGTAAAAAATAATAGCAGGTAAAAGTTAAAAATATATAAAAAAATTTTGTTTGCTTTCTAAATGTATTTCTTTATCATTTTTAGTTATTCAATAATTAAAAAATGCACTCTCCTTTTTTCCCCTTTTAATAGAAAAATAATTGACCACAACGTTATTTAGTTCTACTACTGATAAGGTGAACAAGGGACAGGGCTGCGCTGTATAATTTGTCTGACACATGTATTAATTTGGCTTATTATTGTGGGAGGTGAAAGGTCAAACACTTGGGCAAACTGTCTCCTGAGCTGGACTTGGTCAGGGACTGGAGAGGTCACTGTGCTGCCTCCAGACTGACCTTGGCCACAGGCTGTTGTCCCAACACCCCCCGGTCTGGGGCTTACAGACACAATAGTGCCTATGTGCACATACACATGCAAATACCTAATGGGGAAATATTTTAAAGGGTTTCATTGACCTGTTAAAAATGTTTTCCAAAAAGGACTATTTGGCCACAAAAACAAATTTCCTTTTATTATCAGGTTTGGTACAAAAAATAATGATATAATTGTA
>CM050176.1:49637494-49639994 GCA_027410445.1 Discoglossus pictus | reverse complement strand
AGTCACTCATGCCCGGGGAATGTAACTCCAACACTGCCCTGGCTCAGTCACCCATGCCCAGGGAATGCAAACCCAACACTGCCCTGGCTCAGTCACTCATGCCCGGGAATGTAACCCCAACACTGCCCTGGCTCAGTCACTCATGCCCGGGAATGTAACCCCAACACTGCCCTGGCTCAGTCACTCATGCCCGGGAATGTAACCCCAACACTGCCCTGGCTCAGTCACTCATGCCCAGGGAATGCAAACCCAACACTGCACTGGCTCAGTCACTCATGCCCAGGGAATGTAACCCCAACACTGCCCTGGCTCAGTCACTCATGCCCAGGGAATGTAACCCCAACACTGCCTTGGCTCAGTCACTCATGCCCAGGGAATGCAAACCCAACACTGCACTGGCTCAGTCACTCATGCCCCAGGGAATGTAACCCCAACACTGCCCTGGCTCAGTCACTCATGTCCGGGGAATGTAACACCAACACTGGCCTGGCCTCCATTCATTATCTCCACCACTGCACCCACCTCACTTGATGACTTTATCAGGGTGGAGACACTAAACTGGAGTGTGGTACTTTACTATTATTATTATCCTTTATTTGTAATAATTTAAAGAAAATGAATATAGTACTGAATTTTGCTATTTGTTTTATTATTGGGATGTGTTATATTATTGGAGCTTTTTAATAACTGACACCTATTCCACAGCAGCCAGTTTGCTGTAATCTCTCCTCTTGCGGAAATATAAATGCTACCCTCACCAAAGGATCATGGATGCCTTCAGGGGCCAATAAAAGAATCAGTGTTTACATTTTCAAGCTATATGACCTTTTCACTGCATATTTATTCTCTTCATCAGATGTTCAACATATATTATTTTTTGGTCCTTTAAGGGTATATGTAAGTTTCCTGCATTTCAAATGTTTCCTAATTAACAGCTACTGATTAGTAGAAAAATAGGTATTATATTGAAAAGTTGAATGTACTAGATACTGATATGTAGATGTGCACACCCCTAGGAAGCTTACATAAAGTGTACCCTGCAGAGTGCAGTGTGTGACCTCTAAAGGAAATGATGGTTGGTTGGGTCACTGCTGAAATTGACCATTAGGACAAAGGCAGAGAAAAAAAATTGACTGCAACTGCCAGATTGTGATACAAATGTTTCAGTCTTTACTTCCTCCTGATTGGCCACATTTTTTTTTCAAATTGTATACCAGTTTAGCCAGGGTTTAGAGGGTGTTACCCCTAAGTTTCAACTGACAGAAATGAAAAGATATTTTGCTAAATTCAAGGTAAGCGTTTAAATGATTATTTTAGTATGTTTTCATGCAAAAAAACAAACAAAATTCCACATGCTACTAATTCTTCTCTATCAGATGCACTCATAATCCAGCTCACTAACATATCCCTTTAAGTGTAGTTAAAATGCTTTACATTTGTGTTAAGAAACTGTTGCATTGTTGATTAACACACCTAGAAATAAGCTGAAAAAACTAATATTTTGCATTATTTTGATACTAAATTTGTTTTAACTATTATTTTGCATTTGAAAAATTGTGAAAAATATCTAGCAATAGTACGAAATCTCTATAGTCTGCTCAGGGGTCTGTTTTTCTCACTGGATAAAAAAAAACACAGAATTAGTAAATGATGGAACAAGTGCACTTAGGAAGTCTTGGAAAGCAGATCCCGTAAGCACCCTGAGCATGTCCACCCCCAGCAGGCTCCAAGTCAGGCATGTTGCGTGTTAATAGAAAAGCATGGGGTTCATCTGTGCTTTTAACTCATTAATCTTCCCTGAGTGCCTTGCACTGGGCTGGAATGCAGGCCCTGGCAGCTAAAGAAAGTTCCGTCCACAAGCTACAGCTTCCAAGATGCCTCATTTATTAGTAGAGGCTGCTCTGGCTCCTTGAGATGAATGTTTTAGCTGTACAGATAGATTCAGAAACAGGAGGAGCGCCTGAGTCGGAGGCATGTGCAGGAGGAAGAACGGCGTCATACCCTGGCTGTGCTACTAGCACGCAATGACTGCACAAAGCAGTGGTACTGTGGATTTCACAAAGATGCAAATATTTCTATCATTTTGTATCTTCAAATATAATTATGAATATTAATTATCCTCATATTGGACTGATTTCCAAAATCAAGTTTTTATTATTATTATTATTATTATTATTAAGGAGAATGAAAAACTGGTTGTACATTGTATTAGCCTTTTTTTCTAAAGTAAATCATACCTGAGATATTCAACATTATTTGTGCTTTTTTTCTTATGTAGCTGAGCGTCTTTAAAATAGTATTTAGCTGTGTTGTGGCACTAGTAAAACAGTATGTTTGAGTGGAAGTGCTAGATGATGGAGCTTGAAAGATTTATTATTTATTTATTTATTATCTTTATTTATATCGCGCCAACATATTCCGTAGCGCTGTACAGGGGTTGAGTACATAGCAGAAAACAAATTAAACACCTTGTAAAGAATGGAGGGCCCTGTTTTTGAGC
>CM050176.1:49627494-49632494 GCA_027410445.1 Discoglossus pictus | reverse complement strand
AGCTTTGTGTAATGCTGGCGCATTACGAAAAATAAGAATAGAAGTATACAGTGATAACTTTATACATAGAAGTATACCGTTTGGCAAAATCTCCCTTGTACGAAGAAGAAATACCCATTTATACAAATTATGTATTTGTTAAAATATATAAAAACACCAATATTGAATTTACTCTCTATTAAATGTATTGGGTTAAATGTAGGTTCCATGAGCATAGCTTCAAGATGCTCCCAACAAACACCTAACATGTATATCCAACATTAGCCCCATCGGAGACCTCTGTTGGGTAATCCCAACCCGGATTTGTTGGGGGCATTTTGCTCTCCTTATAAATATATGAGGAATTTTCATTTTAGAACCTCCAATATAATTGATATTAAGCGTGAAAATAATGAGTTTTTGCTGGGTACCTGGGAAATAATGGAAAGCACAATTATTACAAAAAATACAGTATATGGTCAATCAGCTGGGATCTAAGCTAAGTAATATGGGGCTTAAATTAAATAAACTGGGATATCACTTCTTACTTTATGAACCTTACTTATTGTTACTTGTGTTACATAAATAACATGTTAAAAGACTTCCCTTGACACAGCACATGTCTTGAAGACAGTGTAGCAATACACAGCTGTTGCTTTAAGGCAGGTTCCATTACAATTAAGAATAGCAATATATTATAATATTTGTAGCTTAAATGAATCTTGCAAGATGTCTTTTGATATAATATGTGATATAAATAAGATCAACACAGTTTGTGACTTTGGTAACTTTGTTGCAAGATTCAAATGGAATAGATTAAGATATGGAATTTATGTTTACCCAACATCCATGGCCGGATTACCCATTAGGCCAACGAGGCAGCCGCCCAAGGGCGATTCCCTATGAGGGGCGCCATTTCTTAAACAAATGATTCCTGTCTTAAAAAAAAAAAAAAAATTGCAGTTCGTAGACTGGCTACTAGGAGGCAACCACCCAGAACAAGACAGAGGCAACAGGAACGGGAACTTACACGTTCAGAAAAGACAAAAAAGGGTCCGTGCATACCTTGTATACTCACTAGCAGGGGCTTCTCCACTTCACTGCCTAGGGGCTCCAAAAAGGTAGATAATTCCAATCATTTAATAGAAAGAAAAATTCAATAATTATGTTTTTATGTATTTTGACAAATTAACTATTAGTATAAATTGGTAATTTTTCTAACTACAAAGACAAATAACAATTAAGAGTGCTTTTTCCTATGTTCGAAGGAACATGGAAGTTTTCGGGTTTTCATTAGAAATATAATATATCTATTTACTTTAGCTCTGTTTTACTTCCTAAAATCATATAACATGTCATTGGATCTGCTCTGTGGATTATGCAGCTCATTAATACACAAACTGTGAAATGCAGTGTTTCAGATTAGCCTGTCAGTGACCTCTCTCAGGTAGCATGTTGCAGAATGTTGGAGGAGAAAAATAGTTAGGGGCTATTTGTAAGATTTTAGTATAAGTATATAAAAGTAAAGAGATAGATAGGTATTTTATATTCCTAGTGAAATCCATGTATCTAAATTATATACAGGAGCACCTAACCCCGAACATAATGATTTCTGGGTAAATATTATGGGTAATTATAACAATAAGGAAAATATAATCTTATGAATAAAGTGGGAGGACATTTTCTTTAGTTACAATCTCTTCCTTAAGAAAGGCAATGCCATATAAAGAAGAATATATATACAAATAGTATCAGCGCCTTCTGGGACCTGAGAGCTGTAAATCCCTCATAAATCATTCTCCAACACTCATTTTTTCTAAACCTTAAGTGTTATCAAATGTCTAATTAATCAAACATTAGTCACTCCCAGAAGCTCACCTTAGCAGCTCTCTTGTGAAAAAGTGTCCCTGTTGTGTGTTAAACACTGACCTGCAGATGTTAGGGGATACATGTCTACAAATTGGAGTCTGGACTATAATTATGATTGAAAGCTAACTCCTCTGCCTGCCCCGGGTCACCGAGAAAGCCCAGCGAGCAAGGAGTGTGGGCGGAACATTCCCTGTCAGTCATGTCTGGGGGTCTTACTGCCTGTATCAGGAGGGGTTTGGGGCGTCTGGTCTACACAAGTAACCGCTATATTAAATATGATTATAATATAGGGCAAAACAAGTTTTTGTATTAATGTATCTGTATTCATTCAGAACATGTTTATATCGTTCCACTGGACAATGTATCCAGTCTGGGATTGTATCAACTAAATGTATCTCTTTTGTATCGATTTTACTATGTTTCCAAAATATTTAAGATTGATTTCATGGCTCATGTATGCTAATGGAGTGGGTCTATCTGCCAGATTACAGTGCAGGTCTTTATTTTGGCCACTACAGAGACAGGCAAGTAGACTGTAATCCTAATTTTGTTTGTCGTTCAGTCATGTCCGACTTTCCATGACACTATGAGCTACATTTTGTGTCTGGGTGCGATTATCCATACGGTTTTCATGGCAAAGATACAGGAGTGGGTTTTGAGTTCGTTCTCTGGTGGACTATAATTTGTCTGATCTCTCTGCTATGACCTGCCATCTTGGGTGGCCCCTTCTGGATCCGTACCTTGTTGTGGTGAAGGGGCGTGTATACTTTAATGAAGCTGTAAAATACACCATAAAGGGTCACCCAAGATGAGCAGGTAATAGCAGAGAGACCAGATAAATTGTGGTCCACTGGAGAAGGAACTGGTAACCCACTCCAATATCTTTGCTAAGAAAACCATATGGAAAAGCACAACCAGAAAGCTGGACCCGACCGAAGGACTGAAAAAAAAAAAAAAAAAACATGGTATAGCTCACAGCTTCATTGAGGTACACAAGCCCCTTCACCATGACAAGGTAGCAATCCAGAAGGGGATCCTAATTAGTAGCTAATTAATATGCATGAGCTGCTCATTTTGCCTTTAAATAGCACAACTACAACATGGAATTTACCAGGATTGATTGACTTTAGAACAAAATGGGTAACACAACATATAGCCAGTATTTCATGTTCTCTAAGAATAGCCTAAAAATGGATCTTGGGATCACAGAGTTCCTTTAATGTATGTACTGTATATACACAGATATCAAAGCAATGAATGTAAGTGACAGTCTTAGATAATTCAGCTTAAAAGTAATGTATTTTATGCATAAATTTCATGAACAGATTAACTCTCTTTCCTAATTACTTTATTCCATATAATTAATTATGTCTACACTATAGGATGATAAATATAAAACACATGCCCAGTTGCTATAAAAAAGCTGTCTCTGGAGAGCCACAGTTGCATCCTTTGAAGCAATGTCTTGCATCTGGTCCAGTAAGGGGGAAGTGGTGTGGTGTCCCTCTTAAACTTATCTACTTATCACACAAAGGCACTGGACTTTGGCTGTTCCCTCTTCCCCCTCCTTCCACTAATAACTACAAACACTCATCCCATTGATTCAGCTCTCAGGATGTGATGTAACAAACACAAAATGGATTCCTGTACTCATAAACAGTCTTCATCATTATAATATTGTTAGTTTGGTACAATTTGACAAACAAGCAGCTGATTATCAAACATTTACACTACAATATGATTTATGGATTTAACTTTTTTGCTAAAAAAGAGAATTATATTAGTTTTAAAAAATAATTCACGTTTCTCAATTGTCATTGAAATATTCTCCTTTTCACCTCATCACAGCCCTTCTCATCTCATCTCAGCCCTTCTCACCTCATCTCAGCCCCTCTCACCTGATCTAAGCCCATCTCACCTCACCTCAGCCCCTCTCACCTCACCTCAGCCCCTCTCACCTCATCTCAGCCCCTCTCACCTCATCTAAGCCCCTCTCACCTCATCTCAGCCCCTCTCACCTCATCTAAGCCCCTCTCACCTCATCTCAGCCCCTCTCACCTCATCTCAGCCCTTCTCACCTCATCTAAGCCCCTCTCACCTCATCTCAGCCCCTCTCACCTCATCTCAGCCCCTCTCATCTCATCTCAGCCCTTCTCACCTCATCTAAGCCCCTCTCACCTCATCTCAGCCCCTCTCACCTTATCTCAGCCCCTCTCACCTCATCTCAGCCCCTCTCACCTCATCTAAGCCCATCTCACCTCATCTCAGCCCCTCTCACCTCATCCCCTCCCCTCTCACCTCATCTAAGCGCCTCTCACCTCATCTCAGACCCTCTCACCTCATCTAAGCCCCTCTTACCTCATCTCAGCCCCTCTCACCTCATCTCAGCCCCTCTCATCTCATCTCAGCCCTTCTCACCTCATCTCAGCCCCTCTCACCTCATCTCAGCCCCTCTCATCTCATCTCAGCCCTTCTCACCTCATCTCAGCCCTTCTCACCTCATCTCAGCCCCTCTCACCTCATCTCAGACCCTCTCACCTCATCTAAGCCCCTCTTACCTCATCTCAGCCCCTCTCACCTCATCTCAGCCCCTCTCACCTCATCTCAGCCCTTCTCACCTCATCTAAGCCCCTCTCACCTCATCTCAGCCCCTCTCACCTCATCTCAGCCCATCTCACCTCATCTCAGCCCCTCTCACCTCATCTCAGCCCTTCTCACCTGATCTAAGCCCATCTCACCTCACCTCAGCCCCTCTCACCTCATCTCAGCCCATCTCACCTCATCTAAGCCCCTCTCACCTCATCTCCGCCCCTCTCACCTCATCTCAGCCCCTCTCACCTCATCTAAGCCCCTCTCACCTCATCTCAGCCCCTCTCACCTCATCCCCTCCCCTCTCACCTCATCTAAGCCACTCTCACCTCATCTCAGCCCCTCTCACCTCATCTCAGCCCCTCTCACCTCATCTAAGCCCCTCTCACCTCATCTCAGCCCCTCTCATCTCATCTCAGCCCTTCTCACCTCATCTAAGCCCCTCTCACCTCATCTCAGCCCCTCTCACCTCATCTCAGCCCCTCTCACCTCATCTCAGCCCCTCTCACCTCATCTAAGCCCCTCTCACCTCATCTCAGCCCCTCTCACCTGATCTAAGCCCC
>CM050176.1:49497494-49622494 GCA_027410445.1 Discoglossus pictus | reverse complement strand
TTGCCCTATAGAATATATTATTCTAATACCATAATTCCTATGCATACTATAAATTACTATACTAGATTAATAATAAATTACATTTAGATTTCAATTGTTCTTGTACTTGCCACTATTTTCACAAAATTGTAAATCTCTCTCTCTCTATATATATAGAAATTCGATTTTCCCAAAGCTGTAAAATATTAATATCCAATTAAGACAATCTATAATCTTAAATTGGGTTTTGGAAAATTGAAGAAAAAAAAAAGATAATTTAATTGGCTTTTTTTTAAAATAGCAGTTAGTTAAAAGTTTAACGCAAATATTATAAATAATAAGTAGATAATACTCTAATAAAAACTATTTTATTTTATATAAGCTGATTTTTGCAGTTGTGTATTTTTTTATTTATTCGCCCTCAAATTACATAAATACGCAATAAATATAAATTACACGAAATGCACATTAAACAGAAAATATTGTTCTACAGCAACGTGACCCAATTTATGTTTATATTACATATATATATATATATATATATATATATATATATATATATATTATATATATATATATATATATAAATATTACACATTTACATATATAATTATATATGTATGCTTATCATTTATCTATCCTTAAATTATATTGAATAATATTATGTTATATTAAATTATATTGAACAATATTATATTATATTATACTATTATTATTATTACTATTATTATTATATTGAATAATATCATATTATATCGAATAATATTGCCAAAGAGTTGTATATACAATTTTTATATTTTAATATTAAATAATAGGTATATGTGCAAAATACAGTACATTTGTGATCAAATGTGACAAATGTACAATTGTTTTGCTGCATGTATATTTATAAAAGAATGTATATAAATAAATATATATATATATATATACAATGAAAAATATAGATACAAATATACATAAATATAGATATATGTGTAATATTATAAATATAAATGTCATTATTTGCTGCCTACTAAAATAAAACAATTTGCCACAAATGTTGATGATTTGTAACAGTTGTTGGGATTTATGTTTTCCAGCCAGATTACCTTTTTTTCTCATATTGTATAAAGCAGTTTATACAAAGCCAATCCTCCATGTAATATATCCTGTTACCTGTGCTGTTCCTCCACCTGTTGTGTGGGTCACAATACCAAGTACTGCAGCTGGCATTTCAGGGGTTAACAAGTGTTAGATAAATGTCTATATAAAGGGTCTTTCAGGGCAATCCAATAATAAAGGCTTTACATCTGTTTTCACCCACACACATTTATTGAAAAAAAGCGTATAAAGGTGGTAATCCCGTGTATTATTAACGACCCCACAGAAGGGCTTAAAAGCTTAATAAATCTTCAGGTGACTGGTGATTATTATATTGGGGTGACCCATCTCCTGCAGTGTTATTATTATGATAAGAGAAGTAGGTCTCACATTACTCTGTAACATATCTGATTAAGGGAAATACATATATATTTTTTTAAGAAAATGCTGCTTTAATTTTGATTTTTTTTTGTATTTCTAGATACCAGATGATTAATTACATTTAAGGATAGATAGATATGTAGATAAATGGATAGATAGATGGATATGGATAGACTTTTTCTGTTTAAAAGGTATTGAAAAAATAATTAGTATATCCTCTCCAAATTTAAAGGGTTAGCAGTAAAATTTAGATTTTCTATGAAGGGTTAATGCTTGCTATGATGGGAGCCCAGCACCCCCCCCCCACCCCAGCATACCCCCAGCCCCAGCACACCCCAGCACTTTAAAACCACCCAGCACACCCCCATCCCCCCCCAGCACAGCCCCCCTCCAGCCCCAGCACACCCCCAGCCCCCAGTACCCCCCAGCCCCAGCACACCCCCAGCCCCAGCACACCCCAGCCCCCAGTACCCACCAGGCCCAGCACACCCCCCAGCCCCAGCACACCCCAGCCCCCAGTACCCCCAGCCCCCAGTACCCCCCAGCCCCAGCACACCCCAGCACCCCCAGCCCACATAACACCCCCCCCCCCCCATGCCCCAGCACACACCCCAGCACACCCCCAGCACCCAGCACCCCCCCCCCCCCCACACACACACACAACCCCCCCCCCAGCACACCCCTGGATCATGTTAAAGGATTTGGACACAGATTTTGTGTCTGTTAGAGCTGTAAACTGATCCTGAAGTTTCCAAGTGAGATTGAAGGACATGTGTCTGTAATGAAATATTTCCTAACATTTCAGGCCAAGTCGGTTATTTATGATGGCATTTAGCCTGTGAAAACAAATCAGTGATCCCACCCACAGAGCCCAGATCTCAGGGCAAATACAGACATGGAGTGAGGGGGGACAGGCAGAGCTGCTGGGTAGCATGGAGCAGGACCACCAGAAAGCCATTGTACTGCAGGACAGGGAGGGAAGGAGTTAATTAAATAGAGTATATAAATACATAATCCATACTTCATTTTATATATATATATATTAATTTAATGTATTTAATATATTATACTATGTAGTATGACAACTCTCTCTATATATATATATAATTTGTATAATATATATTATACTATATATCATCAAATCTATCTGCATATATCTATGTATCCTATTAGCTATACTTTAGTGGGCATGCATGTGTGTGTCTCTCTATATCTTATTAAGATTTATAATTATTAATGAAAATAAAAATGAAAAATACTAATTATGTATCAGCAATCATTTTTTGAAGTGATTATCCCTATAATGATCAGTGTTTTATTAACTCATTCAATTGGTTGATGGCACTGATGGGTTTTGCTTGGTCTCCCTTACTAGGTATAAACACCAATTGCTATTGTAGCATTATTATTATTATTATTATTATTAACATCTGAACTAGACTTTACATTGCCAGGTTCATCTCCTAAGGGGGCACAGAACCTGCAGGTAGCTAGACCTGTTTTACTCTATTTGTTGACAGTCTGCTGTCTAATATCCCCCTCTTCTGCTGGAGTTGAGCTCGCCCAGCATCACAGGAGCAGTGTTTAGTGCTCCCCTGGGAGAGACCACGCGTGCTGGACACGGGGGAGCTGAAGGTTGATGTGTCCAGGTGCATCCACATAGAGTGACTACAGACTGGGCAATCTGACACATGCAGGGCTGGGGAGTGTGTTTTACACTAAGCTGTTCATTTTGGAAATATTGTCACATTATGCTTATTATCTATTTAACTCTGTATTAATATATACATATAAACTCCTTGCAGTCCACTGCAAGCCATTCTGTCAATGAAAGGGTTAATGGGCCACTGTAATATTCTAACTGCCATTATGTTTATGTTTTCAGTAAGATAAACAACTTTGCAATTTACTTTTTTAGACAAAATGACATATTCTTAGTAAAATTAAATTTTCTACTTCTTATCGGAGATTTTACTTAACTCCAGCATAGTGTCTTGTATCAGGTTATCAGCATTTTGTATCAGTTTATCAGCATTTTGTATCAGTTTATCAGCATTTTGTATCAAGTTATCAGCATTTTGTATCAAGTTATCAGCATTTTGTATCAGTTTATCAGCATTTTGTATCAGTTTATCAGCATTTTGTATCAGTTTATCAGCATTTTGTATCAGTTTATCAGCATTTTGTATCAGGTTATCAGCATTTTGTATCAGGTTATCAGCATTTTGTATCAATTTATCAGCATTTTGTATCAATTTATCAGCATTTTGTATCAGGTTATCAGCATTTTGTATCAGGTTATCAGCATTTTGTATCAGTTTATCAGCATTTTGTATCAAGTTATCAGCATTTTGTATCCCTTTATCATCCTGTATCATTATTTAATCCCCTGGCCAAGGCTGGATATTATTCTTTCAGCATCCCTGTCATTGCTCTGTCATGTGGTACCTAAATGATATCAGTGGTGCTAAATGGTACTGTAAAATCACATTGGATGTGTCAGGTCATTTGCTAATTATCACAAGGAGACATTTACCAACTCTTAAACATACACCTAGATTCACTAATCTTCACCAAGATGTAAAGTCTATCACTGAAGGTGTAATAAAAAAGACTGCAAAGTAAATGAAGGGATGATGTGAAAAGCACTTGGATGCTTAGTAAATTCCCCCAATATAATGTTGGATGCTTAGTAAATTCATCCAATGTCATTTTGGATGCTTAGTAAATTCCCTCAATGTTATTTTGGATGCTTAGTAAATTCCTCCAATGTTATTTTGGATGCTTAGTAAATTCCCCCAATGTTATTGTAGATGCTTAGTAAACTCCCCCAATGTTATTTTGGATGCTTAGTAAATTCCCCCAATGTTATTTTGGATGCTTAGTAAATTCCCCCAATGTAATTTTGGATGCTTAGTAAATTCCCCCAATGTTATTGTAGATGCTTAGTAAATTCCCCCAATGTAATTTTGGATGCTTAGTAAATTTCTCCAATGTTATTTTGGATGCTTAGTAAATTCCTCCAATGTTATTTTGGATGCTTAGTAAATTCCCCCAATGTTATTGTAGATGCTTAGTAAACTCCCCCAATGTTATTTTGGATGCTTAGTAAATTCCCCCAATGTTATTTTGGATGCTTAGTAAATTCCCCCAATGTAATTTTGGATGCTTAGTAAATTCCCCCAATGTTATTGTAGATGCTTAGTAAATTCCCCCAATGTAATTTTGGATGCTTAGTAAATTTCTCCAATGTTATTTTGGATGCTTAGTAAATTTCTCCAATGTAATTTTGGATGCTTAGTAAATTCCCACAATGTGATTTTAGATGCTTAGTAAATTCCCCCAATGTGATTTTGGATGCTTAGTAAATTCCCCCAATGTTATTTTAGATGCTTAGTAAATTCCCCCAATGTTATTTTGGATGCTTAGTAAATTCCCCCAATGTAATTTTGGATGCTTAGTAAATTCCCACAATGTAATTTTGGATGCTTAGTAAATTCCCCCAATGTTATTTTGGATGCTTAGTAAATTCCCCCAATGTTATTTTGGATGCTTAGTAAATTCCCCCAATGTTATTTTGGATGCTTAGTAAATTCCCCCAATGTTATTTTAGATGCTTAGTAAATTCCTCCAATGTAATGTTGGATGCTTAGTAAATTCCCCCAATGTAATTTTGGATGCTTAGTAAATTCCCTCAATGTAATTTTGGATGCTTAGTAAATTCCTCCAATGTTATTTTGGATGCTTAGTAAATTCCTCCAATGTTATTTTGGATGCTTAGTAAATTCCCACAATGTGATTTTAGATGCTTAGTAAATTCCCCCAATGTGATTTTGGATGCTTAGTAAATTCCCCCAATGTTATTGTAGATGCTTAGTAAATTCCCCCAATGTTATTTTAGATGCTTAGTAAATTCCCCCAATGTTATTTTGGATGCTTAGTAAACTCCCCCAATGTTATTTTGGATGCTTAGTAAATTCCCTCAATGTTATTTTGGATGCTTAGTAAATTCCCCCAATGTGATTTTGGATGCTTAGTAAATTCCCCCAATGTAATTTTGGATGCTTAGTAAATTTCTCCAATGTTATTTTGGATGCTTAGTAAATTCCCCCAGTGTTATTTTGGATGCTTAGTAAATTCCCCCAATGTTATTTGGTATTTTCCCCTAGAACACAACCATCACATCTTGCAGCCCTTGCATCACTTCCAGAAATGTGGTGGGGGTCCCGAGACAAACATTTGAGGGTCTCTTTCCTTAATATTTATGCAACTTTGCAGATTTCTGTAATTCATTTAAACGACTAGGCTTTAAATATCAAAAACTTATTTTGTTGTAAAAAGAAGATTTTTACATTACTCACAGCGAGTCCTTCTGTGTTACTGGCCATCACATGGGGGTAAAAAAGAAAATATCATTAAATTATCCTTGTTAATAAGAAAAAAGCTTTCAAAGATTCAAAAATCTCCATCTATTTCTATGTTTTTAAAGGAAAATGATGACAACAAGTTTGCTAACTCAGAAAACTATAAAACATTTACCTTTTTGTACTTTGTCTGTAGTGGGGTGAATTTACTAATCATCAGAGGTGGCTGAGATGGCGACTTTCCCCCATAGGATACCGTGCATACTAAATACAGGGATGCACATCACAAGCACATGCGATGCTTAGTAAACACCTCCCCAATGTGTTTAGGGCTCAAGATGAAGGAATATAAGGTTGCAACATGTTACATTCTTCCAAATACTTAATACAGTTGAAAATTCCTACATAGATATATATATATCACATATAATAGTTATGGTAATTGCGAGATGTCGTCACGCAATGTTAAAATTTATGGGCTTGCATATACGCAATGAGGGTCTTTGGACCTCATTGTGGGCCTTGCGATGAGCGCCAAATGCGCTCGTCGCGGTGCCCGAAAGTTACGGGTTTGATGGGGACTGCAATGAGCACCAAAAGCGATCATTGCAGGGCTCATGATGAGCGCCAAAGGCGTTCATTGTGAGGCCAGTACGTGACTGGCCTGACAGGTCTGCAATGGGCGCCGAAGGCCCGTAACGTAGAAAGGGGAGAGAGGCACCGAACACTTACGAGTTACAGGCTTCAAAAAATGTACAGTTTTACTGTCCATTTTTTTTAAACCCGTAACTCGAAAGCCAATTGGGGCTTGGAGAAAATAATCAATTCCCCAAGTCCACAAATGGTTTCACACGCGTAAATGCAAACAGGAGCACAGGGGGGGGGGGGGGGGGGAGACACAGGGGAGGGAGTGGGGGGTAAGAGACACAGGGGAGGGAGATAAGGGATAAAAAATGTAGGGGAGGGAGAGGGGGCAAAGAGACACAGGGGTGAGAGAGTGGGGAGAGGCTCATTGCGGGGCACGAAAGTTAGAGGGGGGAGAGCCTCGCCTTGTGTGGCAAACAGCATTGCGAGGCTTTACATTTTATTGTCATAATTTTTGACGGGCAAGTCGCTAGTATATCACATATATAGTTGTGAGCGTACGGGCCGTTGCTCACGCATAGCGAGGGCCGCGGCTCACGTAGCGAGCCCGCGGCCCTCGCGTAGGCCCACGCGAAGCGAGGGCCGCGGCTCACCGCACCCCGGGAGCCTGCGCGGCTCCTCCTGCCGCACCGATGCTCCCCAGCGGCCCACAGCACCCCGGGAGCCTGCACGGCTCCCCCTGCCGCACCGATGCTCCCCAGCGGCCCACAGCACCCTGGGAGTCTGCACGGCTCCCCCTGCCGCACCGATGCTCCCCAGCGGCCCACAGCACCCCGGGAGCCTGCACGGCTCCCCCTGCCACACTGACGCTCTCCAGCGGCCCACAGCACCCCGGGAGTCTGCACGGCTCCCCCTGCCGCACCGATGCTCCCCAGCGGCACACAGCACCCCGGGAGTCTGCACGGCTCCCCCTGCCGCACCGATGCTCCCCAGCGGCCCACAGCACCCCGGGAGCCTGCACGGCTCCCCCTGCCGCACCGATGCTCCCCAGCGGCCCACAGCACCCCGGGAGTCTGCACGGCTCCCCCTGCCGCACAGACGCTCCCCAGCGGCCCACAGCACCCCGGGAGTCTGCACGGCTCCCCCTGCCGCTCCGATGCTCCCCAGCGGCCCACAGCACCCCGGGAGCCTGCACGGCTCCCCCTGCCGCACCGATGCTCCCCAGCGGCCCACAGCACCCTGGGAGTCTGCACGGCTCCCCCTGCCGCACCGATGCTCCCCAGCGGCCCACAGCACCCCGGGAGTCTGCACGGCTCCCCCTGCCGCACCGACGCTCCCCAGCGGCCCACAGCACCCCGGGAGTCTGCACGGCTCCCCCTGCCGCACCGATGCTTCCCAGCGGCCCACAGCACCCCGGGAGTCTGCACGGCTCCCCCTGCCGCACCGATGCTCCCCAGCGGCCCACAGCACCCCGGGAGTCTGCACGGCTCCCCCTGCCGCACCGACGCTCCCCAGCGGCCCACAGCACCCCGGGAGTCTGCACGGCTCCCCCTGCCGCACCGATGCTCCCCAGCGGCCCACAGCACCCCGGGAGCCTGCACGGCTCCCCCTGCCGCACCGATGCTCCCCAGCGGCCCACAGCACCCCGGGAGTCTGCACGGCTCCCCCTGCCGCACCGATGCTCCCCAGCGGCCCACAGCACCCCGGGAGTCTGCACGGCTCCCCCTGGCGCACTGACGCTCCCCAGCGGCCCAAAGCACCCCGGGAGTCTGCACGGCTCCCCCTGCCGCTCTGATGCTCCCCAGCGGCCCACAGCACCCCGGGAGCCTGCACGGCTCCCCCTGCCGCACCGATGCTCCCCAGCGGCCCACAGCACCCCGGGAGTCTGCACGGCTCCCCCTGCCGCACCGACGCTCCCCAGCGGCCCACAGCACCCCGGGAGCCTGCACGGCTCCCCCTGCCGCACCGATGCTCCCCAGCGGCCCACAGCACCCCGGGAGTCTGCACGGCTCCCCCTGCCGCACCGATGCTCCCCAGCGGCCCACAGCACCCCGGGAGTCTGCACGGCTCCCCCTGCCGCACCGATGCTCCCCAGCGGCCCACAGCACCCCGGGAGTCTGCACGGCTCCCCCTGCCGCACCGATGCTCCCCAGCGGCCCACAGCACCCCGGGAGCCTGCACGGCTCCCCCTGCCGCACCGATGCTCCCCAGCGGCCCACAGCAGGAGGGAGACAGGATGGGGGAAGGGAGGGACAGGATGGGGGAAGGGAGCCAGGAGAGGTGGGTGAGAGAGGGGCGTAACGAGGGCCGCAGCGAGCCCGCGGCCCGAGACAGGATGGGGGAAGGGAGGGACAGGATGGGGGAAGGGAGCCAGGAGAGGGGGGTGAGACACGGGGGGGGGGGGGGAAGGGGGCATAGAGACACGGGGGGGGGGGAGGGGCATAGATTCACCGGTGGAGGAAGAAGGGGGCAAAGAGAGACAGAGAGGGGAGAGACACAGGAGAGGTAGAGGGGGAAGAGACACAGGGGGGGAAGATGAGGGAAATGAGAGACAGGGGAGGGAGAGAGGAGGGAATGAGACAGGGGAGTGATAGAGGGGGCAAAGAGAGACAGGGGAGGGAAAGAGGGGGCAAAGAGTGACAGGGGAGGGATAGAGGGGGCAAAGAGAGACAGGGGAGGGATAGAGCGGGCAAATAGTGACAGGGGAGGGATAGAGGGGGCAAAGAGTGACGGGAGGGATAGAGGGGGCAAAGAGTGACAGGGGAGGGATAGAGGGGGCAAAGAGAGACAGGGGAGGGAGAGAGGGGGCAATGAGAGACAGGGGAGATATAGAGGGGGCAATGAGAGACAGGGAAGGGAGAGAGGGGGAAAAGAAAGACAAGGGAGGGAGAGAGAGGGCAAAGAGAGACAGGAGGGGGGAGGGAAAGAGACATGGGAGAGAGAAATGTTTGGGAAAAAACTTGATCTTGCCGTCATTTTTTGACGGGCAAGTCGCTAGTATATATATATATCAGTGACTAAGAGCCAACTTCCACTTCTGGGTCACTACCCTGTCATGGTGAAGGGGCTCGTGTACTTCAATGTAGCTCTGAGCTATAAAATGTAGAGTCACCTAATATGGGCAGATGTCACGGTCCACTGGAGAAGGAACTGGCAACCCACTCCAGTATATTTGCCATGAAAACCTTATGGATGAGCAAAACTAGACACAAGATGTGCCTGGCGTACTGCAGTTCATCGTGTCATAGAGAGTCGGACACAACTGAACATCTAAACGCACACTTAATGTCACTGGGGTTCAGTTTAATTATATGAACATTATATTGCAGAATAACATCATTTTACACATTCTTTGGCATACTGTATACAGGGGAAGTATGCTAGAAAAATGCTTTTATACGGTGGTCCTTTAAATCTAATTTTCCCTGTTTCTACCTTTCCCTAATCCACCACATGCAGCTTACATCAGACACACACATTACATTGATTCATTCTATACATACACAGATTTATTGTATTTAAAAATTAAACGCGTTTTCCACACCCCCAGAGCTGCTTACATAGGCAGTGTACCTACCAATAGAAACACTAGTTTTGGGGACGGATATTAACCGATTATTAACCTTCAAGCCAGCAGCAGCTCAATGCAGAGATCTACAGATCAGTGTCTGACTCCTCCTACTTCATTCTACCAGGAGACTACACACTCCATGATTCCTTCCTGCACAAACTGCCATCATTGATTGTTACAATGTATTAAAATGTATTAGCTGCCTGTGGTTGGGCAAAAAAATGATGTATTTTATGCTAGTTTTAGCAGCGATTTTCAGGGGTGTTAACTAACAAAAGTAACTGCTTGCAAACTCAAGGGATTTAGCAAGCATCAGGGTAAGTTTGTTAATGTTTATTTTGGTATTTTTCATGAAAAATGTTTTTTGCATACACTACTTATTCTCCTCTGTCAGAGGCATTCATAATCCAGGAAACTAGATAAGCCTTTAAGACTATTTACCCAAGCCTTTGAGTAAAATATATTTATGGAAGAATTGTATGAGCCCGGGAGAAAAGTTACATAGTTACATAGTAATTGAGGTTGAAAAAAAATGGAGTCCATCAAGTTCAACCTTTTAAGATCTCCTCTGATCTGCAATATGCTGACTACTTGTTAATTGATCCAGAGGAAGCAAACAAAAAAAAAACAAGTAAATCTTTGCCAATCGTCTCAAAATGGAAAAAAAAATATTAATTCCTTCCTGACCCAAGATACTGGCGATCAGATTCCTCCCTGGATCAATACTCTCTCTCAAATTTTCCCTGAATTCCCTTTTTAATTAAAAATATATCTAATCCCTTTTTAAAGTTATCTATTAAATCCGCTGTCACCACCTCCTCTGGTAGAGAATTCCCCAGATTAACCACCCTTACTGTGAAGAACCCTTTTCTTTCTTTAAGGGGAAATCTTTTTACTTCTAACCTCAAGGGATGTCCTCTTGTCAGTTGAAAACCTCTTGGCACAAAAAGCTCCCCGACAAATCTTTATACTGACCCTGGATGTATTTATATAAGGTAATCATATCTCCTCTTAGACACCTTTTTTCTAGAGAAAATAAGTTTAATTTGGTTAGTCTTTCTTCATAACTTAGCCCCTCCATTCCCCTTATTAATTTTGTTGCCCTTCTCTGTACCTTTTCCAGCTCCAAAATGTCCTTTTTATGAAATGGTGCCCAAAATTGTCCTCCATATTCCAAATGAGGGCGTACTAGAGATTTGTATAGTTGCAGAATTATATTTGCTTCCCTGGCTTCTATACCCTTCTTAATACATGCTAATATGTTTCTTGCCTTTGCAGCTGCTGCTTGACATTAAGCACTGTTACCTAGGTGGTTGTCCACAAGCTCCCAAATCCCTTTCAATATCTGATACTCCTAGATTTGCTCCTTTAAGTCATATACAACTTATTTTTATCACATATATAGTTGTCAGTGTTCGCAGGCGTTTGCGATGTTGGTCATGCTTTTGCGTCCCTCACGAAGAGCGGTGAGCCATTGATGCACGCGCAACTTAGGGTTTGGGGCCCGGACGTTACCAACATTCGACGGGGGCAGCAATGAGTGCCAAAGGTGCTCATTGCAGGGCTTGCATCACCCCGCAGTACCTGGTTCCTGCCAGTGGAGGGCTTGCGATGAGAGCTTGAGGCTCTCATCGGAGGCCCCCCGAGATCGCATCTCCCTGCAGTACCGGGTTCCTGCCTGTAGGTCAAACACGTACCTGGATGCGACCCTGCCAGCAGCGCCGAACTCCGTCTTCTCCTCTGTGCCTCCCTTCCTCTGGCAGGAACGACTTTCTGGATCAGGCCGCTCATCGCGCAAGTGGGATGCGCATGCGCAATGCACAGCTTCATCCAGAAAGTGGTTCCGGCCGTAGCACGGGAGCGGCTGAAGGGGTGAGTGAGGCCTTGCTGGCAGGATTCCATCCAGGTACGACACACTGGGGATGGAGAGGAGGGAGGAAACAAGACGTGGGAGGGAGAGGTGGGGGGAAACAAGATAAGGGAGGGAGAGGAGGTGGAACAGCGACAGAAGAGAGGGAGAGGGAGGAACGAGACACAAGGGAGGGAGAGGGGGAAAGGAGACATGAGGGGGAAAGGGAGAGGGGGAAAGGAAACACAAGGGGGAAGGGAGAGTGGGAAAGGAGACACGGGGAAAAGGGAAAGGAGGAACAGGAGAGGGAAAGAGGGGGGAAAGGAGACACAGGGAAGGGAGAGAGGGAAAGGAATAGGAGAGGGAGAGGGGAGAAGGGAGAGTGGGAAAGGAGACACAGGGAAAAGGGAAAGGAGGAACAGGAGAGGGAAAGAGAGGGGAAAGGAGACACAGGGAAGGGAGAGGGGGAAAGGGAGAAGTGGAAAGGAGTCACAAGGGAGGGGAGGGGAAAAGCAAACACAGGGGAGAGAGGGGGGAGCAGACACAGGGGAGGGGGGGAGGAGACACAGGGAGGGAGAGGTGGGGAAACGTATTCCCGTCATTTTTGACAGGCAATTTCCTAGTTAATATTAATAATATACACCTTTTAAAAACTTAAAATATATAATATATATAAGAATTACTGCACACACTAAAAAATAAAACATAACCAAAACATGGGGTATATTCACTAAGCTTCACAGGGGCTGCAATATGGCAATTCCACCACTAGAAAGAGACATTGTAGCCCTTGGGAAAGTTAATGAGTCTGGGGGTTGACCATACAATAGCAAATACATTTTTTTTCTAGTGATAATACATTTATTTCTGAATTAACCAATTTTGTTCCTGGTATAACCCGTGAGAAATACAATTATTCGCTTTGCCACAGACCTATTAAGTGGTTTTGTGGCCATTTAACCTTTACATTTTGTGCAGCATCTCATTTCTCTGCAATCATTTAACATCCGTAAAGTAAATACAGAAACGCAGAGTTACTGCCTCGTAGTCACAAATCATTACAATATATACACACATGGCACTGCCCCGTCACTCGGAAATGGATTTTATTGCGTCTTGTTAAAATACAAAATAAAGCACAATTTTATTCTGGATTCAACATTTGTATATAAAACAATAACATTATTATTCTAAAAAATATTTAAAAAACACATTTATTTCAACATCATATGCTATAAAAATATATGTTTGGAATATCTCAGTGACTATGAGGCAAATTCCGTGTCTGGATCGCTACCTTCTTTTGGTGAAGGGGCTCGTGTGCCTCAATGAAGCTGTGAGCTATAGCATGAAGGGTCATCCAAGATGGGCACGTCATAGCAGAGAGGTCAGACAAATCACGTTCCAATGGAAAGGAACTGGATGCGGCTGGTGAGCTGCGGTCCATAGGGTCATGGAGAGTAAGACACAACTGAATGACTAAACAACAACAAGAGACAACATGGGCAGGGAATGTAATACAACTAACTTTTAATTAGAAAAAATATTAATGTTGATGCTTTTACTGGTCCCCAGGGCATCCATGATACCTTGATTGTATTGTGTGTGTGTGTGTGGTGTTTACATTTCTACAGGAGCAGGACTTTCAGTTAACCTTGAAAGCTGTCTGCTTCTGAAATTACTATTTTTATTATTATTATTAATAATAATAATAATAATAATAGCTGATAACGTTGATAGTTTGTCACATACTTCACACATGTGAATGTTTTCCGGAACTACCGTGTTCTTTTAACCCTTTATATCTTAGTGCTTGCAGTTCCACTCCGAAAGTGAACATCTATGTGCAAATATGAAACAATACCCAGCGTATATCTCCTGGGACATATCTTAGTTTTGCGTTCCATTGTGTCATTTGGAAGGTCCCCTGTGGTCAAATATTTTCCAGGTCTTTAAAAAAAATATTTAAAGTTATATTCAATCATTCCTTATTAGAGGTTTCCATTTTCTTTTCTCAGCTGATTTGAAGCCTCATTAAATTGGAGTCTCTTAAGTCCAACGTGTAGCTCGTAACGGCTGCGTGCTTGAAATTTGGCCGAGTTACGTTGCTATTAAACTGGAAGGGGCTGCAAGCTACGGGTTTGAGACGAAAATTGTAGCTTACTCGTAGAACGATGGATTTTGGCCGTGCGGACGATCAATTAGTGTAGACCGTAGTTATGATTTCAGATGGAGCCAATGGAAAAAGAGATTGTTAGCGTTACGTCACTGAAAAAGGGGAGGGTAGATTTCCAAGTCCTACGGGTTTCAATTACAGTTTGCGATCGGACCCACATTCCAGATATAATGCAATATTAATAAAGCTGTAAATATGATATTCTATTACAAGCGAGTTACAGTATATGTATTAACACATTGATTGCCGTGATCATTATAACGCAAAATATAAACATGAAATAAAGTTTTTTCGGGGCCGATTTGCGAGCTTGAGAATGTAGTGCTATTAATTCTAAGACCTAACATCACTTTCCTTTTGATAAATGTACAGTAGTGAGTTTTTATTTGATTTACAAGTGCTACGTATTGTACTTTACCCCCACTCTTGAGCACACGTTGGGCTTTGGGCTCCATATGCATGTTACATGCTTGCTCGCGAGTGACTACATTGCAATGTAATAGCTAAATCTAAAACGTAGTGGTTACGGGCTTGACGAATCAAAGGATTAATGGGCTGGAAGTTCAACGTTGCTCAACATGTAGCCTATTCTCGTCCGTCCTACGTCTGCTGTGAGCTACGTTACAGGGCTAATTTAATACCCGTAACCCATACATTTTGAGTTACGGGCAACATTTTGAAATGTAGCCCCAATTTAATGAGGCTGTTGGTTTGCTACATTCTACGGAGGGTGTGTTCTTGTAGACAAATCAGTTTTTCATTAGACCTAATGAAAGCACTGGTAGTTTTAGATGCTTCAAGTCCATTCTACAGTATAATTGCATATTATAGTTATATATATATAATAATATCTGCGAATGTTGGGAACGTTTGCGATGTTGGTCACGCTTTTGTGGCCCTTGAACAGCCATTGACGCACGGGACTGCGAGGGCCGGACCAAAGGTGCTCATTGCAGGGCTAACTATGAGCGTCACAGGATCTCATCACTAGGCCCGCGGGAGTTAGGCTGCAATGAGGGCTCGCAATGAGCGCCGCTCATCGCGCGGACCGTACAAGTTAGGACCAAAGCACGTAGATGGACTGTGCAGGTCGCAAAGTTACAACTATAATTGCCAGGCTTACAATTTTACTCCCATCATTTTTGACGGGCAATTTCCTAGTATTATATATTTTGTTACATTCTAAAGTACTAATAACTTGCCCGTCAAAAATGTCAATAAAATTTGAAGCCTGGAAATGCTGTTTGCCACAATATGCAAGGATATGGCCCCTCTGAGCACCTTCGGCGCTCATTGCAAGCCCTTCTTCGGCGATTTTCAATTGTGAAAAAAGGCAAAATATGCTTCAAATTAACTTGCAACCCCACTCACAGGCTCCCGGGCTCTCCCCCTGTGCTCATTGCAGCCTAAGTCCCGCGTGCCTCAACTGCTCGTCTCGCTTTGTGAGGCTCGCAGTGCAATGAGCGTCTTCAGAGGTCATTGCAGCCTAAGTCACGCGTGCCTCAACTGCTCGTCTTGCTTTGTGAGGCTCGCAGGGCAATGAGCGTCTTCAGAGCTCATTGCAGCCTAAGTCCCGTGGCGTGTCTCAATGGCTCGCCTCGCTTTGCCCTATGGGCCACAGCAGGACGACAACTCACAGTACGACAACTATTAAATGTGATAGTTCATCATAAAATACTTTTTTAACTACACAATCCCTGAATTAAATCCTTTGTCAGCTTCGCCATTTACCCTAATTGTGATTTTGTTATTTTTTCCTTCTTCCCAAATTACAGGGATTTTCCCCTATTTTATAGCTGCTGTCAGTGGTTCCAGTGGCCGAGCTGCTGATTTATACCGGGGTCTACATCTGTTTTTATTGGGGGCTTAGTAAAATAAAACCTTTTGTTGAGATAGGAGGGTTTATTACCAGCTGAGATCTGGCAACCGTTGGCTCGTTGGAGTCTCATCTTGACGGAACCCATACTCCTTATTTAACAGCGAGGTATCCTGGCACTTAGTCTTGTGTGGCATGTCTGCTCTTTATATAGCTTTCTATCCATTAGATGGTATCTTTATACAGTTTCACTTTTACACAGGGAATAAACTCTGGGCAAATTACAAATAATGATAACAACCCATTGGAGCACATTTACTTGTCCCAAATAGGTTAGACAAGCCGTTTTCCAATATAATGGAGCTAAGGATTTTGGGAAGTGAAATGCAAATTAGGCTTATCAGTAAACTATTTATTATTAATATTATTATTATTATTATTATTATTATTATTATTATTATTGCTACATTTTATTTGTAGAGTGCCAACTGCTCCCATAGAGGAAGGGGTAAAAACAAAAAACATATTTGTAATACGTATAACATGCCAAGAAAAATTATTATTTATTGGTGGTCCGATGAGGCAGCAGGATCCAAGAAGGATTCACTGTCTTGAGTGTTTGGCATTAAGGTACAAGTTGGCTGGCCACTCTGAATAGATGGGAGCGTAAAGAGGGTTTGCAACTGTGAAGATTGGGGAAAGTCTGGCACAGAGGGGTAAATAATTCCACAAGTTGGGGCACCACTATTCACTGGAGGGTTTGATCATGAGGCTAAAGATCAAATATATGACCATATCCTGAGAAAACAGGATTCCCTAGAGAGTTGGGAAAGATTGGAGGCACACAAAGAAGGGAATGGAAGTGGTGGAGGTGAATAGGTGAGGTCATTGAAGCAATGAATAGGAACTTGAGGGTGCTCAGCCTGGTGTGCTGCTGTACATAGGGTCACAGAGAGTCAGATACAACCGAAAGACTGAACAACAACAATAAATACCATATCTGGTCCTTTTAGTAAAATTCAATTGCAAAATGACTTGTTTAAAATATTGGTTTGGAATTTAATCAATTCAGTCTCCTTTACAGTGACACAATCCAAGAAGTATGCAAGAAGCTGATGACGGAGATTTATGTCATAAGACTGAAGTTAAGATGGTAGTTGGCGGAGAATCTGATAAGTAGGTTTGTAGGTGACTGAGTCTAATTCTAGTGGGCATGGGAAATCATGGTAGGAAGAGTGGGGCAGCTCGTGTAGAACCACTAGTGAGATATACTGGCCCAGATGAGATATTTAAGATGGACTGGAGTTGGGAGAGGCTAGTAATGAGAAGGTCAGTTAGGGGGGGGTTGCAGTAGCCAATGCAAATAATTAATAAACTATAATATTGATACATATTAAAAATAAAATCAGTAATTGAAGGAAATAATTGTAGCTTTTAATACTTATATTTGGATTTTAGCATCGGGGGTGGAAGAGGATCTACAAAGGAGAGGTTCAATAAACATGGCATTGGTTGTGGATTCAGTGAAGGTTCCTATGGCGGAAATTTGTCCTTGCAGCCATTCAGGGCCCATGTGATAGCTCGATGAATATCCCCATTTATCTTGCTCTTTTACACAGCAGGAAGACCTTTAATTGAATGTTTAGGGCAGCTTCCAGGGCCGCTCTGCACCCACCTTGGACATCTAGTAGGAGGTAGACAGAAGCAGAACTGCTAGAACATGCATCAATAAAGTTCAAAATTAAGTATTATAGTCTACATTGATTTATTTTCTTTATTTTTTGGGGCACTCAATTAGCAAATAAAAAAAATAAATAATGGTGGACATTATTTTATTATTAACAGCATGAAGCAGAATGTTTTCTTAGACATTGTCCCTGATAGACTACTACAATGCAAATCCATCACTACAAAGTGTGTGTCTGCATACCCTGCAATGGGCGGACCGATCCTTGGACTATTTGAATGATTTTACGGCATAAAAACAGATATTTTAATTGCTTCTTACTTAACCAGTGTACAAACAAGTAGATGAATACATAGGTATATTACATACTTAGTAAAATCCAGATACTGTTTATATCCCTTAAGGTGGAACTGTGGAGTTCTTGGAAATAGTTATTGGAAAGTTAGTATCAGGATACACTGGTAATTCACTGAAGATCCTGCCATACTCGTTGAATGATGAAACAAGGTAAGGTATGCATACATGTGTTTGATTAAACATGAGTGAAATAAGACCCTAAACATGGAAGGGGTAGCAAGAATAGCAGGGGACCTAAACAATAGCACGGCTTTTGGGCGCACGAGACGTGCGCGCCGTAATGTGCGCGCCCACAAAGGCTGACAAATGCGCGCACCCACACCAGCACTCTGCACTCACCCTCCCCTCCTTCTCCAGCTCTCCAATCCTGAAAAATCAACATCTCCCCAAGTACTCACCCACCCCCTAGTATTCACCCTCTCTTACCCCAGTATTCACCCTCCTTAGTACTTTCCCTGTCTTCCCCAGTACTCACCCTTTCTCCCCAGCTCTCTCTCTCCCCACTACTCACTGTCTCTCCCCCTAGTATTATTATTATTATTTCTATTATTATCCTTTATTTATAACGCGCCAACATATTCCGCAGCGCAATACAGGGGTTAATACCCACTCTCTAACCCCAGGTCTCTCTCCCCCAGTACTCATCCTCTCTCCTCAGTTCTAAGCACGCTGGTGTTGGCGCTCATTTGTCGGCGTGCACATGACATTGCGCACGTCTCGTGCACCAAAATGTTGGGGTGCCGGCCTAAACAGGTAAGAGTGGTAAAGACTAAGAGAAGTCCAAGACCTCAGAAGAGTATTAAGTAACAGAAATCCAGGAATAAATAAGAACAAGCACTGGGAGCGGAAAAAAGAAAGGCAAGAAAAGACTAAAAGGAAAATAGTTCATAATTGGTTCATCCCCTCTGCAGCTTATGAAGATAGTTTATGTACTTCTAAGTACAGGATTTGCACTCATAGTGACCAATCAGTGTCAACATTTTGCAACCGGTTATTTGAGAGGGGTTACTGACAGGCTAATTTGAAACAATGATCTTTACAGTCTGTGTAATCATAAGCTACTACCGAGGGCAGACCTAAAACAGTAAAATTGTACTATTTAAGGCAGAAAAACAAAGCTTTTAAGCAATTCCTAATAAAATAAAGTACATAAAAGTAAATAGATACATAGGTATATTAAATGCCTAGTGAAAGCCAAAAATCTTCAATATCCCTTTAAAGTCTAGTTCTTAAGGTGGATCTGTGGAGTTTTTGTGTTCTTATAGCCTTAATAGCAGATATAATTCTCGAAGTGTTAGCAAAGTGGTATATCTTCCATATATCTTCAGAGGTCATTCTTGACATAAATTACTTTATTTAATTTGGAAAGAAAACAACACCAATCCTCACAAATTACAAAATTAAGGAATATTTTATAGTTCATAAGGCTTTTAATACAAATTAAAATAAAATATGTTAAAGATATGCATTTATAATCAGAAAATGCAATCTTTTTAGAATACAATGTAAAATGCAGTTTGCTAAATGTTGGTATTGGCAGTCTCTAGGGGGAATACTTTCTATTTGCTAATTATCAGATACGTATAATGGGTCATTAAGAGCCAGGAAATGAACTCCCAAGTTCTACATTTTTTCGTTACACTGGAAAGACCCATTTTGAATGCATTTCTCCCTATTTATGACAAGTGTCAGAGAACATGTGTTAACACGTGTAGTGTTTATAATAAATGTTAGAAAAGTTCAACTATTGAGTAATTTAATGATGAACTTACGTTAAATAAGTTTCATAAATCGTATCTCGTTCTTTATATGAGTTCACAGTAACTCGATATCTATAGCTCATGACTGGAAAAGTCAATGGAATATGGACAAATGTTCCAAATTAGGGTATTTTACTAAATGTAAAAATGCCAATGAAACCGGAGAGAAGAGTCTCCACGGTATGCCATCAGATTAGAGAAGATTACATTCCAAAAATATATGGAAATGTTCAGTGAAAAAAATCTATGCTTCAGCGAAAGTGCATGCCCTAAACGAGTCCGAAATGTTTTGATAGGACGTCATCTATGCAATTAAATAAGGCTAATTGTACTTAAGGGGTAGGCGTTAGCCGATGGCTAGGTGTATTCAATAAAAGCACAGGAAGTCACTTAATTTTTATAAAATTCACCCACGGGTCATATGTGTTTTTAAAAATTAAGCCAATGCCTGGAATTCATATTTAAGATTAATAAATACATTAACATATATGTATTTTAATATAATAATATTCAAAAGGGCATAGAAAGGTTTACAAAGAGAAGAAAATCCACGGAAAAGTTTTTTTTAATGATTTTTTTCTAGCAAAATGAGCTATTTATTTAATTATGCATTGACCATGTATAAAAATTGAGAGGTCTCTAGTGTAGAAAAATACAATAGAGATGTTCAATCTGAGAATAACCACGTAAGTTTGTTCTATAGGTCTGGTTACCTTACAGGAAACAAAGGGGCAGGCAGCCTTGTGAATCTCTGAACTGCATCGACCTTGTGCTTTTATCCCATTTCTTATGAATGTAAGCCTCAACAAGAAAACACAGACAGCATACTCTCATGGAGCCTTGAATATACTTCCCCTCAAGTTGCTTTTAATCAAACACGTTGTTTTTTTAGTTGATTTGATGTTTCTTGACCCAAGCATGGCCCAGTTTGTATCCTAAATCACAATGATTAGACGCCGATCATACTTTGAAGATAATGATTAAACACAGACCATGTTTTGGAGGAAAAAACAGCCACAGCGTTTATTGGTAAACACGGTAATAAGGTCATCAATAAACAATAATCAAATCAATCACATATATAGTTGTGAGCGTACGAGTCGTTGCTCACGCTTGCGGGCTCGCATAGCGAGCCCGCGGCCCTCGCGTAGCGAGCCGCGGCCCTCGCGTAGCGAGGTCACTGGGCAAGGGCCTCAGTTGCTGGCATGGAGCGCCGAAGGCGCTCCATGCCAGCAACTGAGGCCCCTCGCGAAGCGAGGGCCTCAGTTGCTGGCGAGGTCACTGGGCACGGGCCTCAGTTGCTGGCATGGAGCGCCGAAGGCGCTCCATGTCAGCAACTGAGGCCCCTCGCGAAGCGAGGGCCTCAGTTGCTGGCGAGGTCACTGGGCAAGGGCCTCAGTTGCTGGCATGGAGCGCCGAAGGCGCTCCATGCCAGCAACTGAGGCCCCTCGCTAAGCGAGGGACTCAGTTGCTGGCGAGGTCACTGGGCAAGGGCCTCAAACCCTCGCAAAATTCACGTCGCTACTCAAAAAACACGACACACAAATTACGACACTCGCTAAATTTTACGAGGAACGCAACAACGTACGAAACACGTTACCACACATTACGACCTCGCAAACATCGGACGCAACACGCCGACATACAAACATTTAAAACACAATACATACACACAGCACATACATAAAAAACTTACCTACACCAAGAGGGAGCACCCAGGACCTCAAAAATGCAACTTACACCTCGATTTTACTCGAAATAAAAACGAGGCTACAGCACTCTAAACTCGCAAAACACCACAAAACACCTACGGATATTCCGATACAGACCTATACCACACATTACTCGCCATTTTACACCAATGCGGAAGTACACGACTACGCTAACGGTTTGGGCTCGCGCACGCACAGTGTTACACTGCACACATTCAGCACGCTTACACAGCAGCTCCACACCACTAATGCTGCAGCAACATCAACACAGATTGCCAGCTCTTCATCACAATGCTTCAAAATAGGTACACTATATTCATTTACTAATTTAGCTACCTTACAATTTCATTGCCGTCATTTTTTGACGGGCAATTCGCTAGTCACATATATAGTTGTGAGCATACGAGCTTGCTTAAGCCGTTGCTCACGCTTGCGAGGGCCGCAGTTGCTGGCATGGAGCGCCGAAGGCGCTCCATGCCAGCAACTGAGGCCCTCCTGGTCACCAACTGGATACTCAATCACTGTATTTACCTGAGCCCGCGGCCCCTCGCGTCGCGCTAATAAAAAACCGGAAGTGGGTGTACCAGAACTCACTGCACAAAACTTCAAGTCCCAGAATGCTCAGCAGCACAAGCAGTAGCCACTCAGCACATTAGGGGGCGAGTCTAATATATAATATAGCTGTGTATGTAAATCTGTCTCTCACTCTGCAAAAACAAATGGAAAGATAGAACTGTTTTTTTAAAGTTTATGTGTCACATTTAATGTATATATATTTAAATATTGTGGTAGGGAGGATTATCTCTGAGGACCTGGACTTTTATGTGAAATCAATATACTCTAGATGGCTTCTTATTTACATTATACAACATATATATATATATATATATATATATATATATATATATATATATTTATATATATATATATATATATATATATATATACACTATATATATATATATATATATATATATATATATATACACATTATATATATATATATATATATATATATATACACATTATATATATATATATATATATATATATATATATATATATACACATTATATATATATATATATATATATATATATATACATACACTATATATATATATATATATATACACATTATATATATATATATATATATATATATATATACACATTATATACATATATATATATATATATATATATACACATTATATTTATATAATATATTTATTTATATATACACACATTATATTATATATATATTTACACATTATATATATATATATATATATATATATATCACATCACATATATAGTTGTGAGCGTACGGGCCGTTGCTCACGCTGAGGCCCTGCAGCCACCTCCTCCCCACAATACCCCGCCGCTGGAGAGAGGGAGCAGAACTCCATGCCCCATTACACCCATCAGACTACTTACATTAATTGGAGCATCTCAATTCACCTCCGCCATGTCTCCCCTGCCTGCACATTTTCTGAACAGCTTCGATGAATGTAAGTAGTCTGATGGGTCTGATCGGGCCCATGAAGGCCTGGCCTTGGGGGACATGAAGGCTTAGCCTGGGGGGACATGGCATCATGGGCTGGAGGCCATAAACGTCGCAACGCAAATAACACGGCACACACATTACGACACTCGCAAACACCATACCACACACGTTCACACACATTACAGCCTCGCAACACTCGGACGCAACTCGCGAACATTACAAAATTAAAAACACAATACATACACACGGCACATACATAAAAAACTTACCTACAGCAACAGGGAGCATCCAGGACCTCAAAAATGCAACTTACACCTTCGTTTCAATAAAAATAAAAGAGTTTGAACAATAAAAAATTTGATATGCGAGAGAAAAAATGGCCGCCGAACAAAACGAAAACGAGGCTACAGCACTTTCAACACTTAAAAAACACCACAACACACTCGCAAAACAACACCCGAAACTCGAAAAACACCACGAAGCACCGACGGCTAATCCGCAAACACCCATAACACAGATAACCCGCCATTTTACGCCAATGCGGAAGTACACCACTACGCTAACGGTTTCGTCTCGCGCACGCACACTCTTACACTGCACGCATTCATCACGCTTACACAGCAGCTACACGCCACTAATGCTGCAGCAATATGAAAACAGATTGTCAGCTCTTCAACACAATGCTTCAAAATAGGTCAAGTATATTCATTTATTCATCTACTATATATTTTAGTATTACACACCAAACAGCATTAGCTACCTTACGATTTGATTGCCGTCATTTTTTGACGGGCAATTCGCTAGTGACATATAATGGGAAGGAGCCTGGTCAGAGACAGTACCCCCTATGCCCCCAAACCCTCGTCCAGGGCCTCCTGTGCTGGAACAGCCGTACCACCGTAGGGTAGGATCTCACCCCTGTCCCGGCAACTCCCCTCATATCCGCCGCTGTGACAAAACATAATGCACTTCTGTTATCATGTTTTATAAACATCAACTATATAAACAGAACAACAACCACCTAATACCATTAAACTTTATAAATATACCACCCATATTACTCAATCGTCATTCATTCATTTTTTTTTTTTGAGGGATGTGTGGGAGGGTATCTAGGCTCCTGGCTAGCTGCGACTGGAATGGTGCTAATGGCGCCAACAGAACCTTATAAATGGCCCCACCCCCAGCTAGCCACTTCCAATTACTGTAGCCCGGTCCTGCCGGGTCAAGGGGCTCCTCCCTCCACCGCAGGAGGTCTGGGGTGGTCTTCGGAGCCCTTCAGTATTGCAACCTTTTTAAAATGAATATCATTTCAATACCTTTAAAGCTATATCTAAGTTTCCTTATATTTAACTTTTTCTAAACTAACACCCGCTGCTTATATCAGACACACAAACTACATGGAGTCATTCTATACACACACAGATTTATTTAAAAAGGAAACTTGTTTCCACACCCACAGAGCTGCTTACATAGGCATAGTGTACCTACGAATAGAAACACTGCATTTTGGTATGTATTTTACCTGTTTACTAACCGACAAGCCAACAGCAGCACAATGCAGGGGACTACACATCCATGATTCCTTCCTGCACAATCTGCCATCGCTTATTGATACAATGTAGAAGCTGTCTGTGATTGGCCCAAAAAAAAAAAAGCATTTTATGCTAATTTTAGCTGGGATTTCTAGGTGTATAGCCAACTTTAGGGTAGTATAATAATATTTTTCATGCAAAATGTTTTCATACACGACTGATTCTCCTCTATCAGATGCATCCATAATTCAGAAAACTTAAATATGCTTTTAATGCAAAATGTTTTACAAAGTTCAAAATAAATAAATATAAATCTTAATTTGCAAATATTGGATTCAGTTTTGCTTTACTGATAGTGAACATTTTAGCTTTGATCATAAATGGAAGTGTCTATTGATTCAAATAAGTTCTCTATTTGGGTTTGTTAAAAGGCGGTAGCTTTGCATATCCACTTGACAAATATACAGTAACAATAGAAGAGTAGTACATAGTAGGATAACCCTCAAGCTAAAGGCAGATGGAACTCCACCATGACACAAATGAATCAAATAGAAGATTGTTTCGGAAAAATGCTATCATGCACGTGTTATTAGTTTATTACATATTACACTTCACAAACATGAGAAGCTTTTCCAAAATTACAGTGATTTTATTTTTTATTTTTTTTAAGAGCCCTCCTTTTCCACTAAACTTGAACATCAAATCCCTCCATGGGCCAAAACCTTGTGATTTAGCCTCTGAGCAATGTTTAGGTTTACTGCAGAGAGACCGCGCCATTGTCGTCCTTTTTACTTTAATCTCTGCTCACTTTGACTACTTTCTCATCACAGATTTTCAGCAAGTTGAGTCACACTCAAAGAACACGGCACTAATTAATCAATCACTTAACACTGCCTTGAAAAATGAAATCTGTTTGCTTTCTGAGGGAGGGCGTCCCATGAACTGTGGGTGACTCGGCTCCTTGGGAGTTCTGACAAGTACTTCTCCTCATTAATGTTACTGTCGGACCACTCCTGGTGGTCTGTGTCCTCAAATCTGCCGTCCCCACCAACACAATCTCTTCATTTTTACTTCTACTATTCTTTCTCTATTCTATCTTGCCTATCATTCTTCCAATTGTTTTTTTTTATATTTGAAATTATAATGATTTATAATACATATTTGCCAAGATGTTTACAACTGACAAGAGGTCACCCCCTAAGGTTAGAAATAAAAAAGAAATGTGTTGTTTACAGTAAGGACATTCAGATTGTGTAACTAGCTACCAGATGAGGTTGTGGTCAGGGGTGTAGGAGCCAGAATAATTCCGGGGGATATAAGGCTCATTGTATACTCCGACCATAAAATAGCACCTATATACATACATACAAACATAGAAAAATCAGGGGGGATTTGTGTCCCACCTCCATCCCCCCCAGTTCCTACGCCCGTGGTTGTGAGATGGGTTTAAAAAGGAGATGGACGTTTTTTTTCATAAACAGGGCATATAACAATGGTGGGCAATAAGTAGCCCAGGGCATTCAGCATTCAATTGACTTTGGTAGAATATTCCGCTTTCAACAGTCAAGTGGATTTGATTGAGATGCTACTAAGGACTTCAAGCATGTCTGGGATAATTCTAAGGTCAACCGGAAGATTATTTAAACCAAACATTTTAGGTAAATAGAATGGGTAGACTATATAGGCCATTTGGTTATTATCTGCCATAAAATCTATGCAAAATCAATGTTTCTATGATAATGTACATTAGACCCAGTAGGGGGCTGGCAGTTAAAACATTATTTATATTTAGGGGTTAGAAGAGAGGAAATCCACTGAGTTACTGTAGCACTCCAGATTGGGCTAACACTAGTAAATCTAGACAAATATGATACAAAGTCTCTTTAATACTTCTCCATAACTGTATGCTATATGTATAATTATTCTAATTGAACTTCTCCATGACTTCTCCAAGACCTCTCAGACACCTATTGAAGATCTCTCAATAACACTATTACTCCTCTCCACCTGTCCCCAAGATCTCTGAACCTATGATGAAGACCTGACTTCTCCAATACTAAATATCTCTTTTAAACCCCTCCAGTATCTCTCCAAGACCTCTCAGTAACCCTCCAATACCTCCCTATAGTTCTCCAGTATCTCTCCAAGACCTCTCAGTAACCCTCCAATACCTCCCTATAGTTCTCCAGTATCTCTCCAAGACCTCTCAGTAACCCTCCAATACCTCCCTATAGTTCTCCAGTATCTCTCCAAGACCTCTCAGTAACCCTCCAATACCTCCCTATAGTTCTCCAGTATCTCTCCAAGACCTCTCAGTAACCCTCCAATACCTCCCTATAGTTCTCCAGTATCTATCCAAGACCTCTCAGTAACCCTCCAATACCTCCCTATAGTTCTCCAGTATCTATCCAAGACCTCTCAGTAACCCTCCCTATAGTTCTCCAGTATCTCTCCAAGACCTCTCAGTAACCTTCCAATACCTCCCTACAGTTCTCCAGTATCTCTCCAAGACCTCTCAGTAACCCTCCAATACCTCCCTATAGTTCTCCAGTATCTCTCCAAGACCTCTCAGTAACCCTCCAATACCTCCCTATAGTTCTCCAGTATCTCTCCAAGACCTCTCAGTAACCCTCCAATACCTCCCTATAGTTCTCCAGTATCTCTCCAAGACCTCTCAGTAACCCTCCAATACCTCCCTATAGTTCTCCAGTATCTCGCCAAGACCTCTCAGTAACCCTCCAATACCTCCCTATAGTTCTCCAGTATCTCTCCAAGACCTCTCAGTAACCCTCCAATACCTCCCTATAGTTCTCCAGTATCTCTCCAAGACCTCTCAGTAACCCTCCAATACCTCCCTACAGTTCTCCAGTATCTCTCCAAGACCTCTCAGTAACCCTCCAATACCTCCCTATAGTTCTCCAGTATCTATCCAAGACCACTCAGTAACCCTCCAATACCTCCCTATAGTTCTCCAGTATCTATCCAAGACCTCTCAGTAACCCTCCCTATAGTTCTCCAGTATCTCTCCAAGACCTCTCAGTAACCATCCAATACCTCCCTATAGTTCTCCAGTATCTCTCCAAGACCTCTCAGTAACCCTCCAATACCTCCCTATAGTTCTCCAGTATCTCTCCAAGACCTCTCAGTAACCCTCCAATACCTCCCTATAGTTCTCCAGTATCTCTCCAAGACCTCTCAGTAACCCTCCAATACCTCCCTATAGTTCTCCAGTATCTCTCCAAGACCTCTCAGTAACCCTCCAATACCTCCCTATAGTTCTCCAGTATCTCTCCAAGACCTCTCAGTAACCCTCCAATACCTCTCTATAGTTCTCCAGTATCTATCCAAGACCTCTCAGTAACCCTCCAATACCTCCCTATAGTTCTCCAGTATCTATCCAAGACCTCTCAGTAACCCTCCCTATAGTTCTCCAGTATCTCTCCAAGACCTCTCAGTAACCCTCCAATACCTCCCTATAGTTCTCCAGTATCTCTCCAAGACCTCTCAGTAACCCTCCAATACCTCCCTATAGTTCTCCAGTATCTCTCCAAGACCTCTCAGTAACCCTCCAATACCTCCCTATAGTTCTCCAGTATCTCTCCAAGACCTCTCAGTAACCCTCCAATACCTCCCTATAGTTCTCCAGTATCTCTCCAAGACCTCTCAGTAACCCTCCAATACCTCCCTATAGTTCTCCAGTATCTATCCAAGACCTCTCAGTAACCCTCCAATACCTCCCTATAGTTCTCCAGTATCTATCCAAGACCTCTCAGTAACCCTCCCTATAGTTCTCCAGTATCTTTCCAAGACCTCTCAGTAACCCTCCAATACCTCCCTATAGTTCTCCAGTATCTCTCCAAGACCTCTCAGTAACCCTCCAATACCTCCCTATAGTTCTCCAGTATCTCTCCTAGACCTCTCAGTAACTCTCCAATACCTCCCTATAGTTCTCCAGTATCTCTCCAAGACCTCTCAGTAACCCTCCAATACCTCCCTATAGTTCTCCAGTATATCCAAGACCTCTCAGTAACCCTCCCTATAATTCTCCAGTATCTTTCCAAGACCTCTCAGTAACCCTCCAATACCTCCCTATAGTTCTCCAGTATCTCTCCAAGACCTCTAAGTAACCCTCCAATACCTCCCTATAGTTCTCCAGTATCTCTCCAAGACCTCTCAGTAACCCTCCAATACCTCCCTGTAGTTCTCCAGTATCTCTCCAAGACCTCTCAGGAACCCTCCAATACCTCCCTATAGTTCTCCAGTATCCCTCCAAGATCCACAGCTAGCTCTCCAGTGTCTTGCGACCAATAACAACCCAAAATCTCTCCAGGACCTCCCAATAACTTTTCACTATCTCCCCAAGACCTCCCACTATCTCTCCATTATCTCTACAATACTCCACAATAGAGTTCTAGTATTTCTCCAATGCCCCCCAATAGTTCACCTGTATCTCTACAACACCCAATATCTCTCTAAGATCTTCCAAAATGTTTCTAATAACCCTCCAAGACTTCACAATTGCTATCTAGGATGTTTCAATATCTCTCAGTATCTCTCAAGTCCTGTCTAGTATCTCACCAAGATAAATCATGAAGGTAGCTTTAATATGATTTACAGAAGGCGTGGAAACCTTTTCCCCGTAGGACATCAAATACATCAGTGATCCCTTTCAGTTAACCACTCCCTGCACCCCTCATCATTACCTGCTCCTCTCAGCTATCTCATGGGACAAGATTTTTTCTCCCCACGCTTTCTCACCAGCCAAGTCTTCCTATCATAATACCTGAATAGCACTATAAGTGTACCTGGAGGCGCCGGGCCCAATGACTTGATATGACCAGACTGGAGACCTCTTGCACCCGGCCTACTGGTGTGTTATGACTGGGACGGGAGCTAAGCGGATATAATCCCTACTTGTTAACAGAAAGAAAGCCTATCCCTGTACCTCCCAATTGTCAGCCTAGACCGTGTCCTCTCACATTTTCGTGCCTCAGCTTTACCCGCTGAAAACACTATCTTCCTATCCATCATGGGGAAATCTAGCAAGAAAACCCAGCAATCTAGAGGAATTAAGGATTACTTTCAAACACAAGCCCCTCCACCGGCTCCATCTCCACAGCCAGACCCCACCTCTTCAGACAGCTCGGACATCGAGGATACCCCGAATTGCCCTCCACATGTGGACTTGACAGATGCTACAGTGGCAAGTATAGAAGCTCTCTTACAAGCTCGCCTACCCACGGCAGTCAGGGAAATCTAGCAGGAAATCCAAGACTTGGGTCAACGCACCAACCACCTGGAAAACCTAACAGATCAAATCATTGAGTCACAATCTTCTGATCGGCAGGTGATTGACCAACACTCATTGCATATTTCCACCCTTGAAGCCAAGCTAGAAGATCTGGAGAACCGCTCGAGACGATTCAATGTTCGCTTCCGTGGCATCCCTAAAGCGGTAACTAATCTTTTGCTGTACCTGCAAACAACTATTCAGTCCATCTTTCCGACACACCCAGAGTCAGCTTGGGAAATCGAGAGAACTCATAGAGCCTTGGGAGGTCCCCCGAACTCTGATCAACCAAAGGACGTTTTGGTCCACTTTCTCCGCCAGAATGCAAGAGACCTTCTTCTACAGGAAGCCAGAAAGTCCCCCGCCATTGTGGGTCCAGAAGCCCGCAATTGCAATCCTCATTCACAACAAAATTAAATATAGATGGGGCTCCCCATTCAGCCTCTCCTTTCAAGTGGGCTCATCCGCTTATACAGCTTTCTCACTGGAAGAATGTATGGCCTTCCTGGCTCAACTCAATCTAGCCCCAGATCCTGGACTGTCGGAACCCCCAAACCCTCTGGACCCCAGCTCGGTGGAACCTGCAAAAATGCTGCCTTCTCAATGCCCGACTACGCAATGGGTGACAGCCTCGAAACCTAAGCAACCCTGGAGACCTTCCTGAATAGACTTCACACCAAACATCTCTACGCTTCTTTCTAAACCCTCGCTGGACATTCCTAGTAATCCGGTTGCGCATTCCTCATCCACGAAAATCTAATTTTGGATCACTTTCCCTGATATTCATCAATGACTATTTAAGACTTGCAATCTGGAGTCATTACTCTAGGCTTGCACTTCCCAGTAGGATATGCTGAATTCCTACATACTTTCCAAGGCAACTTTGGAACTTTAGATTACTTGGTTCTCTTACCCACACCAAGTCCACTTTCCCCTGGACCAGGTTTGGTATGCCATGTATGTTTATTGTCCCTGGGAGTAAGATTTTAAACTGTATCCACTATATGCCTGAGAAAGGGCTTTAACCACCTTCCCATTCTCCTGTACAAGGCAACATCAAGCCCATTTGGATCTTTTCATATAATTTAGACCCGTGGTGGATCCACTAACCTTCCCAGGAAGGCCCCCGCCCTAGTCTCCACTCACCCCTAACCCCACCCCCGGCATTGGGCTGGCCTAAACTGGGGTCCCTCAGGCCCCTCAATTTAAATCTAATCTTAGACTCAAAAACCCTCCTACACAGGCCCCCTCAGGTCCATTAATTTAACCCTTATACACGCCTGGACCTATACTTTGCCCCACCTCACTAGTAGGGATTCCAAGGTTGGGGAGATGACCCCCCCCCCCCCCTTGCCCTCGGCACTTTGTGTGCCTTAAGTTATTTAGTGAGGATTTACCTCCAGTATACTTTTATATTGTTTTTTATATTGTTTGATAAGATGTTGATTTTCTGAATGTTTTAAACTGTTCTTTTTGTCTCTATTCTCCCCTGCATCCTGGGCTGTCTGGCTCCGGTCCTTCGTTCCTCCTCCGCCTCTGGTCCTCGGTCGCCATGGTCTCAACATCTTCCTGAGCATTCATTACTCCCACAGGTACAATGACACTTCTTTCACCTTTCTCACTCACAATGTTAAAGGGTTTAATTCCCCATTTAATAGGCGTAAAGCCTTTATCTCATATAAATCACTTCGACCCTCAGTAATATTTATGCAGGAAACTCATTTTTGCTAAAGGAAACCCCCCCCCCCCCTACTTACACAAATAATACCCCTACTTCATAACCTCAACTTGTCCCACTAAGAAGGCAGACGTGGCTATACTACTCCATAAAGACTTCCCTTTCACCGTGGAGAGTACAAAAATTGACCCAGAGGGCAACTACATTTTACTAACAGGATCCCTTCAGAATACTAGGATCTCTCTTATAGCTCTGTACTCCCCCACTACCGCCCCCCATAATACTCTCATTAAACTCCTTGCTCATTTCAAATCAATAGATACAGGCAAAATCATTCTAGGGGGGGATATCAACTTAGCTCTAGACCCTAGCATGGATAGGCTCTCTAAGTCCCAGGGAGATAAATTCTCCAAAAAACTTAAGCACATCCAGAGACTGCTCGAGGAGACTGAAACATCAGGGAGAAAGAGAGTACGTATTTTACTCCCCAGTGCATGGCTCACTCCTTCAGTACTTAATGCTAGCAACAAAGAGTCATATAGCCAGACAATGGAAATCTCCCACTCTTACTTTACAATCAGTCATCAATAAGATGAAGTACATTGCTATAAATGAAAGGCTGATCCATTTACTGGAGGACCGTATGCCTATTTTTCTCCAGATATGGAATCCCTGGATTCATTCTCCCTATAGACCCCCTATCAAGTGAAGTCTTTTTAATTAACATTGTGCTATCCTTTGCTAATACTTAGATCGGGGCTACGGACCGGGGACTGGAGGAGGCGGGACGGGCGATGGATCCGAGCTGGTAACCAACAGGACTTATACTTCAGTACCCTTGAGACAAAAATCGGTTTTCGAATTTAAATTTCATATGTAATCAACAATGCTTTTTATTTTTCTCTTTTATTATACTGTTTTAGCTCATTTAGAGTTATATTGTGTCTATACAACATAGTTTGTTTTTTGTTTTTCTTTTCTGTTCGTTTCCTACTTAGGCTCTGGATGTTTGCTCTGCTAGACCGAGCCTACCAAACTGTTTTATTTTAAGTAAACTTTTTCCTTTGAAAATTGGAAAAACTTAGGTAACCTGGCTCCCCATAGACCTTCCCACAAGTGGGGATAGATCTTTTTGGCTAACTTGATTACAACTATGATATGGTATTTTCTTAATGTGTAATGTAATGTTAACCTTTTCTTCTTTCCTTTTCCCCTTAATTGGGTATGACTGTCTGTTAATAATGTCAAACTGCTACTTGGCTTTTATGTTATCCTCCTGTTTTTTTGGTTACCTAATAAAAACCTTTGAAAAAAATAAATAAATACATCAGTGATCTACTTTGCAGCCTTTTCAAACATAGTGAATCTGAGCGATTTAATTCCAAGACGGCTTTTATAAATCTCCAAGATCTCCAACATATCTGCACTACCTCTGTAATATGTTTCTGATACTCTACCAACACCTCTCCAATACGTCTCCAAGACGTTTCCAATAAATCTCCAAGATTAGCTCAATGAATCTATCCTACTGTCATCTCAATCACCTCATGGCCCACTAAGTGAGCAGTCTTGCATAACTTTTGGAGATGACACAAGTTATCAAATTGTCTCCATGGTATAACATAGACTTGGATAAATTCTCCTAAAGTATTCCAAACATCTCACCTTAGGAGACCAGCTCTCTGGATGTATTTGTCCTTCTAAAACCCGTTAAATCACATATATCACTTATGCCTGATTCTAGAGATTCACCAGTGATAACTCACTGCTTGGCAACTTCTGTATTAATCTGAATATACTTAATTCCTTGGGTGTGAGTGGTCGTGGACTCATGAGCTCCAGCAATCTAGTTACTTCAGAGTGTATAGCAACAAAAGGAAGACACAAATATGAAATCCTTCCAAAGGCGCTCATTGCGAGCCATGCAATGAGCGCTGAAGGTGCTCAGAGGGTCCATAGCCTCACATTGTGTGGCAAACAGCATTGCTAGCCTTACAATTTTACTCCTGTCATTTTTGATGGACAGTTTCCTAGTATATGTTATAGTACTAGGAAATTGCCGTAAAAAATGACAGGAATAAAATTTGAAAGCTGGCAATGCTGTTTGCCAGACAATGCTTGTCTCCTACTCCTGTAACTTGCGACACATCGAGAGCCCATCACAGCGTCTACCGTCTTTACAGGCCTCGCGATCAGCGCCTTGGGCGTTCATCGCGAGCCGCACAATGAGCGGCTTTGCCACTCATTGCTGGCCTTGGCCAATCCGCCACTTGTCTTGGCCAACCCGCCATGTGTCTTTTCCCCACCTCTCCCTCCCATGTGTCTCCTTCCCCCTCCCCTGTGTCTCCTTCCCCTCCCCTGGGCCTCGCGATGAGCACCACAGACTAAGCCTGCGTGCTTCAACGGTTTGGCTCGCTTCGAGAGGGCCGCAAGTGCGTGACCAACATCGCAAACGTCACCAACATTGCAAGATCCACAACTATATATGTGATATATTAGACTATACAGAATCTGAAAACCAAATAATTACAAGGAAATTAGGCATCTTACAATATAATAATATAATTGCATTGAAAAACCTGTATAATACAATAAAAATATTGACAGTCATTATTTAATTCAGTTAGTGTACACGTAAAGGTCCAGCTTTTATAACTTTTATATTGTGAAGATCCAAACACACTACTTATTGTGTCTTATACTTTCTGATTGTGGCTTAAGATTTCTGTTAGCCCTGTTGAATGTATTTGCAGTTTTAGCTGCCACATTCCCATTATACAGATAGAAGATTCCTATGCATTCAAAGTTAATGAGCAAAAACCAAAATTAATTTTCAAAGCAAAAAAAAAGCACAGACTTTACATTTTTTAATTATACATGATACTATTTTTTTACTACACCCTTCCATTTTTCCTTTCTCATCTGATTACTTTCTCAGGAGGTGGTGTTCTTGTAAACTAATGAACATTACATTATCGATAATGAGAACATTGGCAGTTGTCTATATCATATTCCCACTTTGCAAATAGAAACTTCCAATGCATTCAAAATATCCCTCTACTTCAGGAAGCCGATTAGCAGAAACCAAACAGGTAGCTTCCACTGCAGCATAAATGCATATAAAAGGTACATTCATTTGAGGCTGTATTAGATTTTGTACTAAAACATTTAGCTTATTTTTAAGTTATCTGCTATCATTTACTTGAGTGCTATCTCTAAGTGACAGTGTGACCCTCTGGGGGGCAATAGTCATTATTACCCCCCATCTTTTACAGCCTGGTCTGTTCTGCCCAACATCATTTGTTGTTATCTGGTTCTCTCTTAAAGGGACAATTACTGTCACCTTAGTACAAGTGATTGCACTTTTTGGAGCAGTTATAACTCATACCAGGCTCTCTTTGTACTGTTGGTCTGGTGATGGATGGATAAACCATGAAAGAACACAAACATCCCTTTAATCTTTCTTCTAGATGTTTGCGGGTACAAATGACGATCCCACCCAGCCCTGCTGGGATTTCAGTGGTTGCAAGTTCCTTCTGCCAAATTATTATGTACAAAAGTAATCAAAACTGTGTTTTCAAAACCAAATTCCCAAACCATGTATCATAATCCTAGATCTTCTTTTCTCTCATTTACAGTTAAGTTTCCTATAAACACAGTAAATGAGTCTTAAAGGGCCACTGTGGACATAGAGGCACAATCATTTTATAATGCAAAAAAAGTGTATTTTCAGAGTTGAAGCTTTAACATCATATGACATGCTGCCTGTAACACGCTCTGACGTGTAAACGCTAACAAGTGTTCGCTATGATATGTTCTCTGTTCTACATGTGGTTTTACTTAAGTGAGGTTACATGTATGAACACCTTTAGGGATAGGCACAATGGGGGTCCAATGGGACCCTAATAGTACACTTTTTTTTTTTTTAGGGTGGGACAATAAGATAAGAGTGACACTATTATTAAACCCTATGTGGTTTTTAAATTAACCTTTTAATACCTACTGCCCACTTTTGAGCAGTGCCGCAGTAAATCAATTTACCCTAATTTTTGGTTACATAAATCATATAACCCTACTTACCAGACAGTAATCCGGTCCTGACTGCTGTCCCTGGGCTCTGTCACCAGCTCTCCAACCAGCCAAGTGCGGTGCCGCAGGTCTCCAGCGTGTGATGTCACTCGTCAGCTACGCCACCTAGGGATTACCCCGCTACCCATCATGAAACCTTGAATCGCCCACTAGTAGGCGGTAGGGACCAGATTGCCTACCACTGATAGAACCAATCAGAATAGGGGAAAAATAGAGGAATGAAGTAGAATGGGAAGATTTCAGTCCCTACCTTTTCATAGGTTAAAATCTTAAAGCGCTATTTACTTCACTGTAAGTGCTCTTCACGGTCTGAAAGGGCACAAGATTGTATTTAAAAATATGATTTTTTTTAATTACACTAATAACAGCTAAAAAAATATACATTTTTAAGTTTGTTTACATACAAAGTGTATCCTGCCTACTGGCTGTTGCATGAATAACACATAGCCAAGCACACAGTGAAGACAGGGATTTATACCCGTTTTTCTATGGATTCAGGACTGCACTGACCAGTTAACTCATAACTGACCTGTTTAGATGATTCCAGCTTTCCATGCTCTGCACAGATAGATTTGTTAAAGGATAGCATTTGTTTTTATTTTGCTACCTTCACTGAGCTCTAGCTGTGGGTCTGCCAGTGGGTAGTCAGTGACATAGTTACATAGTGTTGAGTTCTCAGTGAAAGATGCAGGTATTTCAAAAATTGAAAAAGTATTTCAACATGCTTTTAGGATATCCTAATTACTTTGATGTGGTGCAAATTGTGCTGAATGAAGCGGCACTTTAAGCGATCATAAAAGGGGCTGGATTTTTCACATTCATATACTCTATTCTGATTGGTTAAAATATAATTGACACATACTTCAGTAAATAAGAAGCCTAGAAAAACTCGAAGCAAGGACATGGTCAACAGCCATTAGTTACCAGTGGAGCTCCTCAGAGGAGGAACTCTGTTAGTTTTAGTTTTCTTTGTTATATATCTACATTTCCTGGATTATGAATGAATCTGATAGAGGAGAATCAGTAGTGTGTAAAAAACTTTTTTGCATGAAGAAATATCAAATTAAACATTTACAAATGCACCCTGATGTTTACTAAATCTCTTGAGTTTGCTAGCAGCAGTCTTTGTAAGTTGACACCCCTGCTAAAATTAGCATAATATTCACAATTTTTTTTTGCCAATCACAGGCAGCTAATACATTTTAATACAATGTAACAATCAATGATGGCATTTTGTGCAGGAATGAATCATGGGATGTGTAATCCCTTGTAGAAGGAAGTAGGAGGAGTCAGACACTGATCTTTACAGCTTTGCATTGAGCTGCTGCCTTGAAGGTAAGTAAAGGGTTAAAATCAGTACCCAAATGCAGTGTTTCTATTGGTAGGTACACTGTGCCTATGTAAGCAGCTCTGGGGGTGTGGAAAGCATGTTTTATTTTTAAATTAAATAAATGTGTATGTGTATAGAATGACTCCATGTAATGTGTGTGTCTGATATAAACAGCAGGTGTGAGATTAGAAAAAGGTAAAAACAGGGAGACTTAGATATACTTTTAATTATTTTTATTTATTTTCATTGTGAGACCCGCATGTTAGAGGGGGGGGGTGGGCATTGTGTGGCGAACAACAGCATTACAAGGCTTTAAATGTTTATGATGTCATTTTTGATGGGCGAGTCGCTAGTATATTTATATCAATCAAAATCAATTATATATATTTAATATTTTTTTTATTTATTTATAAGTTTAATATTCATTTATGCATATACATTGGACCTTTGTTATTTCACTTTAGGATTTAAACAGTTTATAAATATTACATACATTTAACATATCTGTATATAGCCAAGTACTGTTAAATACAAATTACCCAACATATTTTGGTTGTACTATCAAAATCTCAGCAGTTTGAGGAATTGATATTTCCAGTACGTAGCAGAAGCCATTCTTATTAGCACACAAGATACAAAATAAATAGTAGAAGATTGCATAGCTGCCTCTTGTGATCAGCCAGCCAGGTGCCTTTCTTAGCTAAGTGCACCTAGGCCACTACCTATTTTGTCTAATGTTAAATCTGACCCTGGTCGCAGTGAAAAGGTTAATGGAGTAAACATGTCAAGTGGATATATTAATATAAATATTGCACTTTCATTATCTTAGGAAGAGGAAATGTAAATGTATACAGTGTAGCAAAATAAGTGATAAGCTCTGAGTGCGGTTTCCAATCTCTAACCAGCTGGCTAATATAGCATCCCTGGGAGCCACACGCATGTAATAAGGCCATTTATTATGAAATATTGTAATTCCAACATGATCATTGTTAAATACATTTTGATATGCTTACAACCCCAGTGTGTGTATATAATATCATTATAAATTATATATTATTATGTAACTATAAGATGTATATATATATATATTTTTTTATTTTTATTATTTATATACTAGAATATTGCCCGTCAACAAATGATGGCAATTAAAGTGTAAGTGAGCTAAGGGTGTTTGGTGTATATAATGTGGCTGATTTAGCGTTGTTCGTTTTTCTATGTTGTGCGAGTTTTTCGGAATATGCGTAGCTGTTTGGTGGTGTTTTGCGTGTTTAGGGACCTTTAGCCTTGTTTTAGTTTTGTTCAGCGGCTATTTTTTCTGTCGCTTAGGTGATTTTCGAGTCTCTAAACTATGAAATTTGTGTTTAAATGGAGGTGGAAATTCACTTGCAGAGGTCCTCGGTGCCCCCCCTTGCTTTTTATGTGTTTGTTGTTTGTATTTGTTGTGTTTGTAATGGTTTTGGTGTTGCGCGGGTTGCGTCCTTGCTTTCTAATCTCATAGGTGTTTTTCGGCAAATCCGTAGGTGTTTTGCATCTTTAAACTGCTGTAGCCTCATTTTTGTTTTTTTCGGCGGCCATTTTTTCTCTCGCTTAGAGAATTTTCTAGTGTCTAAACTGCTTTAATTTTATTTAAATTGAGGTGTAACTTTAGTTTTCGAGGTCCTGGATGGTAAGCTTTTTTTGTATTTGTTGTGTGTATTTGTTGTATTTTTGATGTTTTGATGTGCGCGTGTTGCGGCCGTTTTTTGCGAGGTCGTAATGGGTGGTAACGTGTCTCATATTTTGTTAGCGTTACGACATAAAGTTTGCGAGGGTCGCAGTTGCTGGCAAGGAGCGCCTTTGTGATACTGTTTATATATATACTTCTGGATCACAACCTTGTCGTGATGAAGGGGCTTACGTACTTCAGTAAAGCTGTGCGCTATACCATGTAGGGTCACCCAAGATGTACAGGTCATAGCAGAGAGGAAATATTGTGGTCCATTGGAGAAGGAACTGGCAACCCACGCTAGTATCTTTGCCAAAATAACCTTATGGATAGGCAATAAGCACAACCCAAGGCATAAGGATTAGATGTGCCTGGCATGCTGCGTGCCATAGGGTCACGGAGAGTCTATGACTGAATGACTTAAGAACAACAACTATAAATAAATATATATATATATAAAAATAATATATATATATATATATATATATATATATATACACATGTATATATAATTATATAATTATAAATTATATATGATTATATGAAAAATATGTGGTCTGTAGTGTAGATATATCACATTATATTGAGACACAATAGGATTATTTTATATTCCACTTTCCTGACATTACAGGAAACAAACGGACAGTGAGTCTTATGGAGCTCTGCACTGCAACTCATCGTACCTGTGTTCCCATTCAGTTGAATGTAATGAGATAGGAAAAAACAATTAACAGGCTCTCCATGAGACTTTGTTTACTCTTCCTCTTAATTCACTTGTGGGATAAAGGACGGGTCAAACATGTAGTTTTTTTATCTGTTTATTTGATGCTTTATCTGTAATTTTCTTAAATAATTTTTTTTACAAACCACAATTTAGTAATGATTGAGTAGTTGAGTTTTCGGAAAGCGCTTGAAACTGAAGAGTGGTGGAAGATCTGATAGAGTGTGGTCCACAGGATGGGAGCAAAGTCTTAGAGACAATAGTATAAGGAGTTATTGACAGGTGAAGAGAGACATATAACGAGGGAAGAGCAGGTGGAGAGGTTAGGGGAGTATCTGGAGATTACATCTGGTATGTAGGAAGGTGCAGTTGTTGGGGCTTTGTAGGTGAGTGTCAGGATTTTTTACTTAATTCTAGCAGGTATGGGTAGCCAGTGAAGGGAGTGGCACATGGTGATAGATATGAGCCTAGCAGAGACTTCTAAGATGAATTGGAGGAGGAGAGAATCTAGTAAGACGAAGGCTGGTTAGGATTGCTTTCCAGTACTTTAAGCCAACAATGATAAGTGAATGAATTTGGATTTGGTTGTTTCTTTTGTGAGAAAAGTGCTTACAATCTAGAAACGTATGGTATGCTTAAAGGTATATATATATGTTTCCTAGGTTTCAAATGTTTGGTAAGAAACAAGCAGTGGTTATCAGCAAATTATTGGTTATTTGTAACTTTAGTGTACTTACAGGCAGGAAAGTAAAATACAGCTTTGCACACCCCCAGGAATCTTACATAACCAGGTAAACACAGCAAAGTAGCCAGGTAATGAGCTTGACCTTGGGGTCTGAGCTCACAACTATATCAGAACACAAGTATATATATATATAAGAAAGAGACTAAATATCCCAGGTTGCTTTGCAACACATGAACCCCAGCGTATGATACAAATGTATCTGCTTTCTCCTGATTGGCCAAAACAAATTATGAATTTTATGTTAATCTTAGCAGAGATTTTCAGGGTGTCAACTGACAAAAGTCTCAGCTTGCAAACTAAAAAGATTTAGGAAACATCAGGTTGAGTTTGTAAATATTTATTTCGGTATTTTTTTATGCATTCATAATCCAGGAAACCTACATATGCCTTTAAGTGCATTGAAAAAAATATATATTGAGATGCTTAAGAGAATGATTTGAGTTAATGGTTCGAGGTGCTGAGCCAAAGAAATATGGACCCTGTCACAACCTACAATGATGATGGAGTATAGAGAATCCTAGTCCTCTTATCTCCTGTAGGTTTTAGACCTAAGATTTGGGTGACTCAGACCAATGGACCTTCTTTGCTGATGCAAGAGCATAAGTCCCAGCTTTTGGTAGTGTGCGCTGGGAACCCTGGAAGGAAGTCAGAAACGATCTCCTCTGCCAGCATATGCCCTTGGGTAAATAATACACCTGCACACAAAGTCTTGATGAAAATTATGAACAACTTCTTTATTTTTACACAAGTATTTAAACAACTCACAAAAACAGTACAGGGAGTGGCTACCCCTTTGTCCAACCCTTATCTTCCTCTTGGCCAATGGGGTAATCTCCAGAGTAACTTGATTACCTCTAGCCAATGGACTAGAGGTAAGCTCTGGGAACTTCCAGACCCCTCCCCTGGGCCGCCCACTAGGTGTGGCTAACAGAGTCATTTGGGCGCTGGCAGTCAAGAGAGACACATCTCTTTGCTATGGCCCAGGCCCCTGGATCTGGGCTAGGGAGACCCCAGAGGCCCCCTGGATAGATGGTGCCCCTATGTCTGTTGGGACCCTATTGTTCCTGACTTAAGTATGTGTACTTAAAGGATTAACCTTGGTGGCCAGCTGGGGTCCTTCTCCTGTTGCAAGATGTATGTGGCAATGTATCCAGCATGACTACCCCATACTATCATATACATATGTGTACATATTCCACACACTGTCAGTCTATTTAAGTACAAGCGTAAAAGCGCACCCCACATAAAACCACCTAATGTCCTCATAGTATATGGGATTGGGGCAGGGTTTCCACATCAATCCATCTCATGCATTATGATGACTTTTATTGATGGTGATGGGAACTCTGCTCATTTCCTTAGACAATAATCATAATAATATAACAGTATAACCGTATAACAGTATAACAGGGTGTCTGGGAGCCCCAAACCTTTTGTTCTTCCACATGGCAACAGCATGTGGAAGATAACCCAGCCCAAAATGGCCACTGCTGCCAGTCACAAAATGGCCCCAGCATAGTTCACACCAAATCCAATATGGCCACTGGCTGATTCATGACAATCCTTCCCCAAGCGGGCGGAGAACATCCAAGATTTTCTCAGCTACGCTGATAGTCATGAATCTGCTGGTTTGGCCAGGCCCGCTGCATGCTAGGCAAGTTCATGTCGGTGCGCACACAGTCCCAAGGTGCAGAGTAAAGACCTCCCCCAGCCCTTGGCCTTGCTCCCACTGTATAGAGCAAATTGCTCTTGCCCTGCACCCCCACCCAAAACAGTCCAGGATCCCATCTCTCTGTTTTTGGCAGCAGCATGGAAGTCTCTGGGGACACAGTGGGTTGCACCCATACATTCTTCTGAGGCAAAACCGTATTTTTGGGAGCCCCATAAAACAACCCCTGTCCCATAGCAACCCCTTTCCCCCCAGCCAGTCCCCACAGCTGGGCTGGGGTCTCTAAAAAAGTCTCTGGGCCTATGGGATTGCAAGGGGGCAGTCCAGTACTTCCCTCAGCAAAATTATTATTGTTGGGAGCCCAATAACACAATAACTGCAGTAAAGTACATACTGGTCTGCGCTTGACTCCAGCGTCCCTGATGGAGTCCGGACTTGGATGCTCCCTTTGCTCTGGCTCCTGGAGATCTGTATCTTTGGACAGACCCTCCTGGTTTTCTTCCCCTGGGTCTGTCTGTGTTGCAGCCTGGAGAACTACGCTGTTCCCACCCAGGCTGTGCTTTGGGGCCCTCAGCTGACCCTCTTCTATTGCCTTTGGTTGAATGACTGTGCTTTGGCTCTCTGATGTAGGCTGAGGAGTCTCGCAATTCCCACCCAGCTGGTTCTTTGGGGCCCTCAGCTGACCCTCTTCTTCTATGGCCTTTTGCTTTGTACCCTTATCCCAGTCCTCCAGGTTTAACTGGCCCTTAGGAGCGGTGTCTGTTCCAGTGGGCCTCTGGACATTGGTTATCCAGGGTATCTCCCCACTTGGTTCACCCTCTACTATGGTGCCACACTGCACCCACGGCTCCTTTGCCAAGGCTGGCAAGCTTGCTGCCCCTGTCGGGCTCTTGGTGCCCCTGGCACTCTCTTGGTGCCCCTGGCACTCTTGCTGTGTGAGGCCTGGTTCCCTGTAGCTAACAACCAGTTCCTTTCCCTCCCCACAGTCCATTACATAGCCTCCTGGGCTCTGTGCTTCACTAGCACCTTTTTTAGCAACTCTCCTGGGGTGTCAGAGTACAGATTTTGGTTATCTGTTGTAGGCTGGGGAATCTTATCCTTCCCACCCAACCTGACCTCTACGGCCTTCTCCCCAGAGTGCATTACATAGCCCTCCCCACAGTCTCTTGGGTGGCTATCCTGAGCCCCTGGCTCCATTAGCAGTTCTGGCCCATACACATTGCCTAGAACTTCTGAGGGCAGACTTAGTTCATCTGGCCCTACCTGTTGAGCAGTTACTGGGGTTTCTGCCAGGATTTGTGCTGGAAGGTAGTCCTCAGGTGAGACCTGTTTGGAGAAACTGTGCTCTGCTAGCATTTCCTCTGGGATTAAGTCTCTTGGGGTATCAGGGGACAAACATGGGTTATCTGACCCCACCCAGGGAACATTCCCCTGGGTCTCTGGCTCTTGGAGCTGGTGATTTGGTCCCAAGCTGACTTTACCATCCCTTCTAGGCTCTGACACAGTCTCTATATTTTTTAACGGAACGCATTCTCCATCACTATGTTCTCCCCAGACCCCTTGCACACAATCACTTCGGTACATACCATCTGTGTTGTAAAGATCTGGCGACCAGTCCTCTTGACTGGGTTGTTCCCCTCTTGATGGGCAAAATGTCTCCCCATAGATCTCGTCCCACAACTCAAAATACTCCTCCTCCAGCTGCAGTTCCTGCTCAATCAGGTGTACCATTAAATTAGCCTCCATGGACCACGGTTCCAGTCCCAGACCACGACAGCGTTCCACAAACAAGTTGTTGTGCCTTTTAAAGGTTCCTATGCCCCCTTCCGGGTCACCATACACAATGTCTTGGAGGCCAGAATCTATCTCCAAGTGGAAATCAAACTCCTCTCCAAGGCCACCAACTATTCTGGCGTGAAAAACTTGATATTGGTTCTCCAAGGCAACCTCTTTTCTTACTAGTACTTCCAGCCAGCCCATTAGCTCATCGTCCTGCCACTGATTCAGAATCGCCATCCATTTCTCTAGACGCAATGTCTCTCTGTAGCCAAGTCTTTGCTGAGCTGGAGTTCTCGCTCCATTGCGCTCCTGCCAGATCCTCTGGCAATACTGGTCTAGTACGTTGGACACCTCTTGTGCGGTCATCTTACTGGGGTATAAGTGCCTGGCTGCTTTAAACCGTCTTGTTGCTTCTTTGGTGATATCCGTCTGTTCCATTCTTGGTCTTTCTGTAGAGTCGTCCCACCTCTGCCAGCCAATTGTCACAACCTAAAATGATGATGGAGTATAGAGAATCCTAGTCCTCTTATCTCCTGTAGGTTTTAGACCTAAGATTTGGGTGACTCAGACCAATGGACCTTCTTTGCTGATGCAAGAGCATAAGTCCCAGCTTTTGGTAGTGTGCGCTGGGAACCCTGGAAGGAAGTCAGAAACGATCTCCTCTGCCAGCATATGCCCTTGGGTAAATAATACACCTGCACACAAAGTCTTGATGAAAATTATGAACAACTTCTTTATTTTTACACAAGTATTTAAACAACTCACAAAAACAGTACAGGGAGTGGCTACCCCTTTGTCCAACCCTTATCTTCCTCTTGGCCAATGGGGTAATCTCCAGAGTAACTTGATTACCTCTAGCCAATGGACTAGAGGTAAGCTCTGGGAACTTCCAGACCCCTCCCCTGGGCCGCCCACTAGGTGTGGCTAACAGAGTCATTTGGGCGCTGGCAGTCAAGAGAGACACATCTCTTTGCTATGGCCCAGGCCCCTGGATCTGGGCTAGGGAGACCCCAGAGGCCCCCTGGATAGATGGTGCCCCTATGTCTGTTGGGACCCTATTGTTCCTGACTTAAGTATGTGTACTTAAAGGATTAACCTAGGTGGCCAGCTGGGGTCCTTCTCCTGTTGCAAGATGTATGTGGCAATGTATCCAGCATGACTACCCCATACTATCATATACATATGTGTACATATTCCACACACTGTCAGTCTATTTAAGTACAAGCGTAAAAGCGCACCCCACATAAAACCACCTAATGTCCTCATAGTATATGGGATTGGGGCAGGGTTTCCACATCAATCCATCTCATGCATTATGATGACTTTTATTGATGGTGATGGGAACCCTGCTCATTTCCTTAGACAATAATCATAATAATATAACAGTATAACCGTATAACAGTATAACAGGGTGTCTGGGAGCCCCAAACCTTTTGTTCTTCCACATGGCAACAGCATGTGGAAGATAACCCAGCCCAAAATGGCCACTGCTGCCAGTCACAAAATGGCCCCAGCATAGTTCACACCAAATCCAATATGGCCACTGGCTGATTCATGACAGACCCTACATAGTAAATTAGGATAAGTGCTTGAGAGGCTGGATGTGCATCACATATAAACTGTCCAGAATAATAAGCTTAAAAGGGCACAACATGAATTCCACATATTATATATTTATAGATAATAACAAGTACTTTATCAACTAAATGTTATTCATTTAACAGTAAACCTACATTGAAATCTGAAGTTTTTACCTGATAATCAGCCCTTCTGATCCATTTGACAAACATAGTCTGACATCTCGTTCATTACTGGCAATAATTGCTAATGGGTGTCCGGTAATACTGTTTTTCAGTCTAAAACTGTATAAAATTGAAAAGATGCCATGTCATGTGTGTCAGAGTAACTAGGTTAATAAGGCTAAATACTCCCTTGGAGCTGCACGTGCTCAATCTTTTCAATTGCCCAATCTTTTCTCACATAAAAGAGTTTCAATTAGTCAATATTAACCAAAACAAAATATAAATGTATGAATAAATTAACTTTAAATATGAAAGTTATATTTTTACTCATTATAAGTATCTGGTGGTACTTTTATTGCCAATACCTGTTGTCCCTAACCTGAAATAAAAGCTATCTCACTGTTTAGAGAGCTTAAAACTAAAAATTAGTATAAACATGCCAAAATGTATTAAACTTCCTAGGAACAACAAAGTATTTTCCTGGTGCTGCAATTGGCGAAGATTTCATAGCAGTCTTAAAAAAAAACTTTACAGCCCTTGTGATGCTTAGTTCCTTTTTTTCCAACCAAATGTCATCTAGTTTATTATTTTCCTTTTTTGTACATACATATTCCGTAGTGCTATACCGGGGTTAAGTACAAGGCAAAAACAATACTAACACATTGCAAAAGAATGGAGGACCCTGTCTTTGAATTATAAATCAAAAGCACAAAGTGCCCTTCCCAAAGCACCTTACAAGATTAAAAACTTACAATCTAAAGGGCGATGTTACAGAGCATTTTAAATGCATTTAGGAGCTTGCGGTTTCCTGTGGATTTTTTTAGGGTCTCCTTACAATTATTATTATTATTATTATTGTTTATTTGTAATGCGCCAACATATTCCATAGCGATATACGATCAAGGCAAAACAATAGCAGTATTAACACATTGCAAAGGATGGAGGGCCCGGTCTTTAAACTTAGAATCCAGTGCCCCATGTGCTTCCCCAAAGCCCCTTGCAAGACTGAAAACTCACAAACTTACAATCTAACAGCCCGATTAAATTGGATCTACTTAAATTGGAGCTACTCGAGATTTGCATGTTACGGCTATTAAATTAGCCACGTAACGTTGCTCGCAGCGGACTTGCATGTTAACATGCAGGACGGGCATCCGATTTGAGCTACGTTGAACTTCGCAGACGTAAATCCTTTGATTTGTCATGCCCGTAACCGCTACTTATTCAATTCAGCTATTAAATTGCAACGTGGTCACTCAGAAGCAAGCACGTAACACGCAAACAGAGCCCAAAGCCCTACGAGTGTTCGAGAGCACCCACCTGGCGGGCAAAGTCCAATACGCAGCACTTTGTAGGCAAATAAAAACACACTACTGTACATTTATTATAAGGGAAAGTGATGTTAGGTCTTAGAATTAATAGCACAACATTGTCAAGCCCGCAGATCGACCCCAAAAAATACTTTATTTCATGTTCATATTTTGTGTGATATCGATCCCTGCAATATACTGTAACTCGCATGTAATAGAATATCATATTTACGGCTTTATTAGTATTGCATTATATCTGGACTGTGGGTCTGATCGCAAACTGTAGCACGTAGGATTTGGGAATCTACCCTCCCCTTTTTCAGTGATGTTACAATAACAATCTGTTTTTCCATTGGCTCCATCTGAAACCGTAACTATGTAATTGATTAATTGTTTGCGTTCAAGGAAAAAATATATACTATTTGCTTATATAGAGACCTTTAGAATTTACCAAATTGCAAATTTATAAGGCTGATGGTTTTTAATTTTACCAGTTACCATCAATTACACTGCCACCTCAAATATCCACTGGAATAATTTTTCCCTAAATAGCTGCATGTTATCTATACTTTGTACTAACAATGCCAATTGAGAATCTAGATCTTAATCATTTTTTTATAACCGATCTGCAGATTAGATTTGAAGTTAATCGTAGGCTTGCTGGCAAAGTTTTCCCCATGTTCTATGCACCTGGAGAGGCAGGAACAGTTTAGGGTTAGTTTTTTTCCCTGAATCCAGGAAGGTGGATAGGTTCACCATCAATATAAAACAAAATACAACTTACTGTACTGTAAAATATTGTACTATATCTGCTGTTTCAAATAATTTTAACAATAACAGTATTGAATTTCTTCCAGTATCCATTTTTAAGTTGTGAAAAATATTTATATAAATAATAATAATGTGGGATATTTTCCAAAACTTTGTTTTACATAGCAAACAATATGGGAACAGATGTTTATTTTATGCATACACCTCTGCCCTTTCAACGTCCCTATACGTGATTTTGCTATTTGGGAAGGTTCCCTCACTTCATATTTTTTAGGTAAGATAAGAAAAAAATGTATTCAACTTTTACTATATATTTAAATAACGAATTACTAATTTTTAATCATGCCCCCAGGCTGAGTAAGCGTCAGATCTCTCCACCTCCTGAATAAAGTATTGTGGGCGGAATGGAGCCACTCAGGAGAGACAGCCATCTAAACTGTCATATCACAACTATAGTATGATAGTAGGAGGTGACTAGAACATGTGTGTGTACATGGCTAAGAGGTCAGGTTACACTGTTTCCCCACTACTAATGTTTTTTTTTTTAGAGAGTGGTTTTCAATTTGGCACTTCCCATTGGGTGGGTCCACTCCAGCAACAATACTTAATTCAGGGGATTTCTACCGGACCCTACACATAAAGTTCCTAATAACAGCGTACCACCTTGAATCTATGAACTAAACTTCAAAATACTCCCCGAACTGCCCCCTCTGCAAATGAGTTGCTTCTTTCCACCTCTTGTTACCTCACTCCCAGCTTTAAGACTTTTCTCAAGTTGCACCTTCTCTGCAGAACTCCTTGCATTGCTTAAATATCAACGTCCTTCAACAGTTTAATTAACCTACTAAAACAAATATAACAAATATATATATATATATACATATATATATATATATATATATATATATACATTGACTGACCCTACCACATAAAGTCCCCAATAACAGTGCATACCCTTGAATCTTTGACCTGTAACAAAATTTCAATATATATAAGTGAGAGACAGACAGAAACAAACACAAAGACAAAGATTATGTTTATGATTATTGTTTTTCTGTATTTTGTAGTGCTAGAAAGTGTTCCTTATTTACTCGTTGAGTTTCGGATAGATAGATAGCTAGATAGATAGATATATAATGTATAATAATTTAACTAAGCTATATTTGCTTTCAGAGTGTTTTAGTTGTGTTTGTATCTAAAATAATTCCAGTCAGACCAGGAAAATTCAAGTGCCTATACCTTGATTGATTACTAATTTAACAGAAATTCATTATAACAGAAACATGATGAATGTCTAACTCCTAATTTTATATGCAATATCCAATTATTATTTTTATAATAATAGTAGTTGATAGCTAACTAAGAGTACTCATAAATACATTTGGTAAAAAAATAAAAAGTTTAATGTTACAACCTTATTTATATTATAAGCCCTTTTATATTACAATAAAATCCCCCAAAGTATTTGCAGATCACATGTTAAAACTATTGATACTAGCATATGCATTTTCTATAATTTAGTGACACTCTCCATCCTCTTCTATTTAGGGAACCCAAGGGTGTCTGTAAATATTTTATTTGTTTTAAAAAAAAGGAAATCAGCATAAAAATAAGAAGAAATATAATGTATCAGTTTTTAAATATCTATCTATCTATCTATCTATCTAAAATGCCCATAGACACACATATTTATTTTATTATATATTATGATTAATATTAATATTACCAACAATATCTAAAATATTTGATAAATAATAAACATAATTATTTTAATACATATTATTAATATTATTATTTTTATTAATATCTAAAATATTTATTCAATACTATTCAATAATAAATATAAAAGTCTTAGTTTATTTTCCCTGAAATTATTAATGTCTTTTAATTATATTTTTTTAACTAAAATGACAAATGACAAATATTTAATGCCTTTAAAAAAATAATATATGCTCAAAAAGCCATTAAATATATTCAGTAATCTCTAATTTATATTATACATTGGAAATTAAGAAAATTACACACACAAAAAAAATAGGCACTAATTCTGGTGCAAAAAAATAAATAATATATATATATATATATATATATATATATATATATATATATATATATATATATATTGGTAAGGATAATATTTAGTCTTTAAATCCTCAATTATAACATTACTCACCTTTAATTGAGTTCAAATATATTTATCTCAAGTATTTGAAAATATATAATCCCTTTATTTTTGTTTCCAAAAATGTACTTTTTTTTATATAAAAGCTGTGTTTATTAGTGAAGGTTCATCCTCTGATTTATTGGTATTAAGAGTTTCCTGTCGAATCGTTCTTTTCCATAATGTGGAATACAACAAGCAGAGCTAAGCGGAGCCTGTCATGTTCTGATCTGAAATGTTTACTAGATTTTAGATTTACATCTTCCAGGTGTTCTTTTGGAAATTACTCCAACATTCAGTTTACACAAATTTATAATATTCTTATCTGTTACATTAATAAATGATATTTGACAGTTTTTTTTTTAAATTACACCCATAGATGCAAAATAAAAATAGTTTTATATTAACACCCTACATCTGTGAAAATTGGAAATACTTTGATCTTAGATATTATTAGTTATAGCTGGAAAGTAAAATCAATGTTTTTTTTCTGCTTTTTAATGATTATGGCCAAAATTGTAAGTTAAATATAGAGAGTTTAAAATATTCTAATGTAAAGAAAAATATTTATATTAGTTTACTATTATAAAAAAACATATTTTATTATTTTTACTAATTAAAAAAACAATTATAACTTAAAAGAATAAAAAAATATGTAATAAGTTTCTCTATATTTTATATATATATATATATATATATATATATATATATATATATATATTTATATATACTGGCAAATCAGAAGTAGTATTTTTTTTGTTCTAATTAGAAAAATAAATGAAGGTAATAATAGGGTGTTTGTTTGGGTATATGTTCAGATACCATTCAATTTCTTGTAGTGGTATTAATTGGACTAAGCATATATCTACTACTAATAAATTAATCGGCCAATTAAATAACAGATAAAGCTGGTTTTAATATTACCTTTTGTTTATAAAGAGGCAATATGTTCCAGCTGAAAAGAGGGGGAAATGAGAAGTCAAGCATTATATTTCCACGTATTTAAATACATTGATGGTTAAAATATATTTTTCTTAGTTCTGCACTTCATCTGAAATTGTTTGATACCCCTTCAAAAAAAATAACAATTTCAACATTTGTATAACTGCTTTATTTAACAGGTTGATTAATGTCTGTAAAAATATGCAATTCATGTATTTTATTAATCGGTAATAAAGCAAAATCTTAAAATAATTTATTAACATATTAAGGAAATAATTGTACATCTCCAGTGCAATAAATGTTTTAATGCTAGATAGAAGAGAGACATATTCTAAAAAAAATCTACATAAATAAATATAAATATAGTATATATTTATAATTCACCACCCTGCCAAATATTATAGATTACATTTCATAATGTGTGTTTCTATTTTATCGATGTCATTATTTTATCAATAGTATATAAAATAATAAAAAATGTATTATCAGTAAATCATGTTGTGCAAAATAATCTGTTAGAAATTAAATAAGTGCTTATTAAATACATTTATAGTAAAATAAATTTGACACAATTCAACAAAATAAGTGGCTGCACCATTTATTTTAAGCAGTACTATACATTGTAATTTTGCTGCACCTATATTATTTCAGAAAAATTATGAAACCAACATTCAACTTTATTTATTGGGGATTTAAACAGTGTTAAGGATACAAAGGAAATAGACAAACAATAGACAAATAAACAAATAATAATCATGAATTTCTAAAGCACATTCCAACAGTGGATCATCACAATACAGAATTAATATTAATTGTAGACAATTACAAAGGATAGTAAGAAAGTTTCTCAAATACTACAACTTCCTTTGCCCTTTATTTCCAGGGCTCAAACAGTAGAGCAATCAGTGTTTACTGTTTGTTTAGACCCATGTGTTTTATGAGGGCTAAACAGGTGTATAATTACAAATAATTACCCATATACATTATGACACAGATTCCGTGAGGATAATAGATCTCTTGCATGGAAGGTTGAGAAAGCACATTTCAAAATGATTCCTCAATGGCTGTTTAATGGCTACGTAGATTAGTACTTTAATTTTTTTTTCTCTCATAAACATATGGAACCTGTTTCCTGGGAAAAAGGAGAGAGAGAGAAAAATAGACAGATATCCTCAGGCAATTTTTTGATTAACCAAAGTAAATTGTACATCAGAGTGTAAAGAAAAAGAAATTTGACGTACCTGGTGGTCTCTGTAAAGCTGTTTAATGGAAAGAAGAAAAAATATATAAAATAAACTTTAGCCCCTGACGTTCAGGGTGGGCACTGCCATTTCTGCTCTAGGGTCCTTGCTTCTGGTAAGTGTTATGGCTGTCATTGTACTGTACCTGGGTAGGGTTAGAGTAAAAACATTCCCTGAATTCCCTTAGACCTATCTTCATTCAGATTCAAACTGTAGGACCATGTCGCTACTGTCAAAAAGAAAAAATAGAGCAGGGCCTGGTTAATCTAAACTCGACAGAACAGTACAGAGCCTACAGTCTTCCACTGAAAAAAAAGTTGACAAATTCATTGTTTAAAGTTACTCTTCAACAATACGTACAACACTATGAATACTGCACAGCTGGCTCATGTTCATGTGAACGCGTTTCACAGTTTAGGCATTTTCTGGCAAAATATATTTTATATGGATCTGGTTAAAATTTGGATAGAAAAACTATAATTTGTAAAACAAAAATGTCCAGACCAACAACAAAGACAGCTGTGTCTTTTAGTTATTATGTGTTTTTGGTGTTAGTTTGTTTACATAGTGTACATAATTAGCATTGTTTATTTCTGATGTTTTAAAATGGAAAGCTTTGGTTAAAAAAAGTTTTTGATGGGAAACAATGTAGGGTTTCTATTTTAAGGAGCCAAAGACACTTGGGGCAGAAATTAAGTTGATGAAGATGTGGTGGCCTAACCCATTCATTTTCGAGAATAATGGTTTGTCATAAACACATGTATGGTAAGTTGCTGAAGCTGCAATAGCTGTTTGAGATACTCGTTTGAATAACTACTAAATGAGTAAATGCTCATTTAAATTTTGCTTAGATGGGTGAATCAAATAAAAATCATAGGTTGGGAAAATTGTTTAATTACAGAGTTAAATAACAGAAAGTTAGGAACAGCTATCCAGAATACAATGTAACATAACAAAACATCCAATGCTCTCTCCAATATATCAGCTCTTTCCTCCAAATATTCCCTGAACTGTCCCCATGCTGTGCCCCAACATCTGCTCTCTCATTATTTCCTCCCACTTTGCCTGGACAGTACATACTGTACAGAATTCCCTACATTGCTCCATCAGGTCCCCATATCATTTTCTTAGATGTTTATGATACATCATTAAAATGTTTAAGAGACCACCCACCCACTTGTTTCTCCAGTTGATATAGCCACATAGCTGGATCAGTCTTTTCTTGGTGTTTCTCTGTCGTTCCTCCAACACTACTCGTAGTGTATAACCCCTTAAAAACTAAATGTATAAGTGGTCTTATTATAGCTTATGTAGTAATTAGTATAGATATATTTAGTATCACATGGGCTACAAAGCAGATCGATGAAGACTACAATGGTTAAAGGTATATCTAAGTTTCCCTGTTTTTAACTAATTTAGCACATGCTGCTTATATCAGAAACACACATTACATTGATTCATTCTATACATAATTGTATTTATTTGATTTAAAAATAAAACGTGTTTTCCACACCTCCAGAGCTGCTTACAAAGGCACAGTGTATCTACCAATAGAAGCACTGCATTATGGTACAAATTTCTAACCCTATACTAACCTTCAAGCCAACAGCAGCACAGTGCAGAGATCCAGAGAGCAATGTCTGCCTTGCTTCCTTGTATAGGGGACCACATACCCCATGATGCCTTGTGCACAAACTGCCATCACAGATTGATACAATGTATTAGCTGCCTATGATTGGCCAAAACAAATCTTATGCTAAATTTAGCAGGGATTTCCAGGGGTGTTAACAAACTTTAGGGTAAGTATAATAATGTTTTGGGGGGGAATTTTTTGATGGTGTTTCTCTGTCTTTTGTCTAAACTTTCCTCCATGACTACCGGTCTTGTTATATGTAATGCAGTAATTGGGGTAGATTTACTTAGTATCACAAGGGCTACAAAGCAGATCACTGAAGACTGCAATTATTGTGGAGAAAATTGCCTTCACAGGCTCTATACTAAGCTAGCGGGTCTATCCTAAGACATATATAGTGCAATGCTATGGAATATGTTTGCACTTTATAAATAAATAATTCCATTAATATTTCTGATAGTTTATAGGTTGCACTGGACATGCACAGTGTATATAATATATGAATGTCAAATTAAACTGGGAATATCTGGAGGAGGCAGAACATATTAATATGAATTGGAGCTTTGTCTGTGTATTAAGGTACTAAGTATAGTTAGCTAGTTAGTTATTTAGTTAATTAGTGAGTTAGTTAGTTGTGGAAATGAAATAGCCATGGTGAACATGTATTTTTCATTTTCTTCCTTCTTCATTCATCTTTCTATATATATAATATTTTTTTATTATTTTTTATTTCTTATTACTAGAATATTGCTTAATATTACATTTGAAATTATATGAGAAGTTGAGAACAACAAAAACAACTGAGATAGAGTTGCAATAATTGTATTATTTATAAGAGGTTAAATGTTAAAAAAACTTTTGGGTATTTTTTCATTATGAAGACATGTTTAAATGCCTTGTAACTTATTTTTTTCATATTAAAAATTAAAAGAAAAAGAAAAAAAAAGAAATGAAAGGGCCATATGAATGGAAAGGATGTGGAAGAGAGGCCATACTTCCTTCCAAGGAAAGAGATTTCCAATAATGTTCTGAAGCGGCTCTGCTAGAGTAAACAACACTAAACTTCAAATGTAAGTTATAAAAGCAAAACATTGATTTATTTTTTATTTTTTTTATTGGTTTTGCCATTGGTGAATTGTCAAATAATCAAATGGAACCCTATCTGTGGGCAGTGCCTTTACCAAATGTTACAACTTAGTTGGAAATTGATCTATCAATTTATTGACTTTAAAGTACCTTGCCTCTACGACATCCCTTCTGTGCATCAATAGGTAGTAAAGCCCAATTTTTTTATTTTAATTAAAAAATATTTACTTTGCCAATTGCAGTTTTTAAAAGAGCACAATATATATATACGGTATGTGGAATTTCTGTGGCCTTTTAAACTGTAAATACTTAATAGTCTTACATAGGCTCCAAATGAGCTGATGTTTTCTCAAATGTTTAACTGATCTAGGGTTTGTCCCTTTCAGACAATGATCAGTACAAGAGCGGATCTACCGCACCTGTACTCCGGAAGGGTGCCCGAGGGGGTCAAAAAATGTTTTGCCCATGACCCTCCATTCACTAGCTCCGCCATTAGCTCAGTAATTCAGATGTATCAGTCATATTTGCCTGCCAATGTATACTCTGTTAGTTTCAATAGGTTACACTTTATATTTTGTATTTTTGCATTTTTCATGCTGCCTATGATTGGCCAAAACAAATCTTATGCTAAGATGGTTTTTAAAGCTTTTAAATACATGAAAAAAAAGAATTATGTTTCATGTCCATTTAAGCCAAATCTATAGAATAAGAAGAAGATGGACCTTTTGGGGTAAATGTTGTCAAAGTCGCCATAGCTCTAGCAGTGATTTTTTTATTAAAATATTGAAATAAAAAAAAGATCAAAATCAAACATAACATAAAAATAGAACTCACAAAGAAAAATGAGATCAGTATAAAGTGATTTATCGGTATCCAAAACTTGGGTATTGAAGCCTCTGCCAAGAGCCTAAAAGCCAACGTCACGGCCATTTCCACTTCACATGGGCACATTTCTTTTGCTTTCGTCTGTGTCTAAATAAATAAAAAAGGAAGCTCTCTTTACAGTCGGGAGCAATATCTTCCTACGAGCAATGTTTATTTTACAATGCGGTGGTAATAATTTAACCCTTTGAAAAATGTCATTCACTCCTTGAGAGACCTGCGACGGATGAAGGATTCCAAGAGATCAAACAGCCATATTGTATACATCTGCCATGTATGATTGAGAAGCCATTGGTTGACTTCCGGAAGATGAAGCACAAGCCTCCCTACAGACGTAATTTGCCCCCACCTTAAAAGACATTCGGATATCTGTACTGATTCGGATGGACTGTCTGATAAAATTCGTATTCAGAGTTTTTTTTTTTTTTATTAAAATTTTACAGAAAGGACATACCGCATATTTCAGGTCTCTGCAACAGGATGTGGCACCAATTCAAATCTTCATACTGGAAACTCCATGTGGCCAGATAAGAATTGTGTCTTCTTCCCTTTGACTCAGCTGTGACATTTAAATGTTTAAAGCACAGTCAGAATGATGCATTGTAACCCCACCTGAGACAACAACCCAGTGTCCAACTTTCCATTATTCCTTAAATAAATATATTAAAGACAATTAATGCTGGTCTTAATAGGACTCTTTCACCCCAACCGAAAGTTGATTTAATTTTAAAGAGCATTAAAAACTGGCTATACATTCTACAGTAAACCATTTCAGAAATGTTTAATATTTATTTTGCAGTTCCTGTAAGCTAATGTGCCGCTCAGTATGCTAATTTGAGGTCCAGTATGCTAATGTGCATCTCAGAGTGCTTGATAAGTGTAGGAAATGGGTCGAACTGCCAGATAACATTGGGGGCTTTATTCTGTCCACTACAAAGACAGACAACCAGACTGTAATCCTAATTTGCACATTAAAGCAGCTAATTAATATGCATGTGCTGCTCATTTGCATATACATACAGCAACAACAATATGCCATTTTCCAGGACTGATTCGCTTTAGAAAAAAGAATAACACAACATATAGTTAGTTTTTAATGTTCTTTAGGAATAACCAAATAAGACAACAACTTTATTTTAGGGTGACAGAGTTCCTTTAAGGGGAGGTTGGAACTTCAAAAATCGTTCCTACCACTTTTCAATGGCCATAATACACTTATATATAATTATTTAATAGGGTTCAAATTCAATTTTTTAACTCCATATGTTGTATAATTGAAAGGGCAGCTGTACTCCAAAATGTATTGTATCATGCTCTTATACTGTAGAAACTGCATGAAAACAAGCGGCCTATAGTGTAGAAAATGTACATTAAAGTGATATTGGCAAGGACATAGGAACTTTGAGGGGTGTATTGGGGGGTGGGGGGCAAATCCCCCCCAGACACAAAGAAAGTATCAAAATTAAACTTAACCATACATTACCAGATTACCAGCGCTATAGTGCAGTATGTCTTTCCCATATAAATATATATATACATATTATATTGGTATATGGACATATATATTGAGAATTTAAAAAAAGAAATGTAAAAAAAAGTTTTTGAGGGACGCTGCAGCAATGGGGACCCCTAGAGCATGGCCCTGGTGCATCGCACCGGGTGCACCGGCGGTATATCCGCCCCCTGCTTCCTGTCCTGGGAGTTAAATTATCCCCCCCCCAGTTTTTGGGGGCTCCTACACCCATGGATATAAGAATGTATTTTTTCCACCTAAGCCCTGACATGTTGCAGGAAGCAGATGTGTGTTTGGCCTCAGAAATCTATGGACTGCAACAACCTTGTGCTTTTATCCCTGTAAATCCTCATCATCACTTTATTGGACTATACTTATTCCATATAAGGGGCCACAGACAGTGAGTAACCATTATCAATCATGAGGATCGGCTCAAGATTGATTGTTTGATTTGTACTACTTTATTGCCCTTATGGGAGATTGTGTGACTTCAGAATATAGCATGGATTAGATGGGCTTTTGTATATTGTTTTTTATATTTAACATATTGTACACTATACTGTACTAGGAAATTGACGGTCACAAATTACGGGAATACAATTGTAAGTCTGGTAATGATGTTTGCCACACAATGCAAGGCTATGGGCCCTCTGCTCACCTTTGGCGCTCATCGCGAGCCGATTGCAATGAACACCTTCGGCGCTCATTGCAAGGCTCTCCCCTGTTTATTTTATAGGCCTCGTGCTTAAGTGTAAGTGTCTTTGGTTGTGTTAGTGCCTTGGGTTAAGTGTTACTGGATTGGGTTAAGTGTTACTACCTTGTGTTAAATGTTAGTGCCTTGGGTTAAGTGTTACTGGCTTTCATTAGGTGTTACTGGTTAGGGCTTTGGGGTAGTTTTACGTCCTTCGTGCTAGTTTTTCATCCTTCATCCTTGTTTTTGTTGTGTTGCATTTTTTCGGTAGCCATTTTTTTCCTCGCTTAGGCGAATTTCGAACGTGAAAAAACGACAAATATGGCTCAAATTAACTTGCAACCTCACTCACAGGCTTCCCGACTCTCCCACTGTGCTGTGTGTGAGTGTGGAAGTGAATTTGAGGCATATTTGTTGTTTTATTGAGGTCTTTACAGTTTACGTGGTTCGGCCGATAAGGTCGGATTTTTGCAAGACTCACATTGTATGCGCGGGTTTTGGTCCTAAGTCCTACGGGTCCTAAGTCCTGCGTGCTCCAACTGCTCGCGTCGCAGAGCAATGAGCGTCTTCAGCGCTCATTGCAGCCTAAGTTCTTTGCGAGGCTCACAAAGCGTGACCAACATCATAAGAGTTCCCAAACAACCCCACAGATTCACAACCATATATGGGATCACTATTGTATTTGCTGCTTTACACACTGTCGTATTTGAGGGTATTTATATGGAGTGCTACGGATTCATTAGTCATATACTCCAATCTTTGGAGTGGAGACTTCTCTTCCACAGGAGAAGGAACTGGCAACCCAACTCTTTGCCATGAAAACATTATGGATGAGCTCAACCAGCGTGCTGTGGTCCATAGGGTCACAGAGAGTCCGTCACGACTGAATGACTACACAGCAACAGAATCATCGACAGAACATTATTTTGGGGGGAAATCTGAATGTCTAGACTCTTTTTATGAGTACAGGACACTGTCCCTCCACTAATAGATAAATAAGCACAAACTCATAATGCAATTCTCAGAAAGTGATGTAACAAATGTAAACTAGATTCCTGTACTCAGAATCTTCAAAAAAATCAGATTTTCCCTCAAAATGTTTTATGCCCATGGACTACACAACTCTAATCTTGTTAGTATGTTGCATACAAACAATTGCATTTCTTCTTGAGCTACAGTGATCATTTAACCACTGTATGTATGTTTGAGCGCTGGTAGGTATAATAACACAATTATATGAACAGTATACAGTATATATATATATGTATATATATATATATATATATATATATATGTATATATATATATATATATATATATATATATATATATATATATAATATGGACGCAGAGGCAGCAGCACATGATCCCCTTCCACGCTCCAGGGCATTAAGCCGTGGGGTCAGATGGCTAGAAGAGCAGCTAGCCGGCCCCGTAGGGGATGTGTCTTCACCCATAACGGTTCCCCATGGCTGGAGGCCTGGGGGATCTTGGGGACACATTCCCCTCAGCCAGGTCTGCAACGCAGAGGGTGTCCGGTAGAGGATGAGAGGTTACCACAGGCTTTTCAGACAGTGAAGGTTTTCAGCGCAGCAGCCGTTACCTCAGAGCAGAAAGAGAAATGGGCGCACAGGGGGCACGGGCATAAGTCATAAGGAATGGACTATGCCTTCTCATGTACCTTTAGGCCAGCTCATAATCTCTGACACTCCTACTTTGGCTGCTCAACAAAAGGGAGGTACGGGTCCAGCTAAGGTCAGCAACACAGCAAAACCGCCTTTAGGGATCGTCAGGGGGTGTCCGGGTCGGATAACCTGCATACCATCGATAACACTACAGCATCATCAGTGCCAGTTATACAGTTGATAAGACACCTGGTGTTGAGGTGCTTGCTGCTGAACATATGGTGTCGGGCTAGTCTTATATCGGCTTGGAACGGCATTGCTGATGCGCTTTTTTGTTCGCAGTGGGGACGTTTTAAGCTGTTGGCTCCAACGGCAGAGAGGCAGGGTGTCTGCCTTCTGGTGTAACTTTGGGAGTATGGAGCGCAAAGATAACGCGCCTTATAAGGAACTCCATGGTGCCAGCCATGTGGAATGCCTATAGAAAGGTCTGGTTGCGGTGGAACAAGCTGGTTAAACTAGCTAGGGACGCAGAGTCGGAGGAAAAAAGGACAGATATCCTGCTGTGGTTCCTTCTCAGTAGAAATAGCGAGGGTTGCTGGAAGGCCTCAGTTGGGCGGCAGGTGGCGGCCTTGGCCTCTATGTTTAAACTGGCGGGGCAGCAGGATTTGACCATGGTCTTTGTTGTAAAGCGATTGGTATGAGGCATGTTTAAAGTCAGCCCATACATGACAAAAGGCGCCCGATCACGTTTGCACTGAAAGAGGTTTGTCATTCCCAGTACGAGATCTTGCTTATCCATACTGCCTTCTCCCTTGCGTTTTTTGGTGCATTTAGGATCAGGGAGCTGGTTGCGGCTTGCAGGCAAGTCACAGGGGGAATTCAGTTGGTGGACATCAAGACGGATCAGGAGGGCAGGGGTAAGGAGGTTACCCTGCATAGAATTGGTGCAGTCTGTTGCCCAGTGGATTGTGTGAAAAATGCATCAGCGGCCAAAGGGTTGTGGGCCGCTGTTGGTGCATGCGGACGGTCTCGCACTTTCCCGGTTTCAATTCTCTAAAGCCTTCAAATTACGTTTACAGCACCTTGGTTTGAATTGGGCAGAATTCGGTACTCATTCCTTCCGCATGGGGGCAGCCACAGTGGCTTCAGGCTTGGGCTTGCCGGAAGAGGTAGTTAAGAGAATTGGTAGATGGGAATCGAAGCGCTTCATAGCTTCATAGCTATGTGAGGCCTTTGGCTGCCGTGTACTAATTGCTCTTTATCCTTTGCAGGCGCCAAGAAACAACTTTGGATCATCGGCCACTCATTTGTGTACTGGGCACAGCAGTTCACCTCAGTTTCGCCTGATGGCCTGCAACTGGTCTTACCAGAGGAAGACATGCAGGTGCAGTAAGCTGGTGTGAAGGGTTTGAGATGAGCTTGCTAATTCCCATGCCTTGCGTTTGGTAGCCCCTCCATTGTTTTGATTCACGGTGGGGGAAATGACCTAGGGGTGGTACTTAGGAAATGGCTAGTTAGGGATATGAAAAGGGACATCATAGGGTGGAATGATAAGTTCCCGGGAGTAGTCATAATTTGGTCTCAGATAATTAGGAGGAGAGTATGGCCTAGCCCAGGGACCTATTTCGATTAGACGGCGCGCAACGTAAAGTTAACAAACTTATGACCAGTTTTCTCATTAAAAAAGGGTGCCTGGTGCTACGCTATAGAGAATTTGAGGACAAGTCTGAGAATTCTTAGTTCCTGCCCAATGGCGTGCACCTGACCAAAATTGGGCTGGAACTTATGATGCTCGAGTTTAAAGAGGGTATTAAGCGGGCCAGAGCTCTGTTGGGGGAATTTGCAGCTCCATAAGGGGTTCCGTCTCTGCTCTATGGCGGGTAGGGGAGTTGCCTGAGCCAGGGGTAAGCAAAAAGGGGCTTGCCCCTATCTCAGGGGCGTGTTGCGGTAACAAGTAGGAGGGCCAATGGGCGCATGCCCAGGGGCAGAGGTTACTGCCGCTGGCCCGGCTCCTCCCATAAGGTTTTGGTGATTATTGTTGTAAATATGTTTAAATAAAGCTGTGACCCATTGTTTTCCCTATTCCGGTTTTCAGTGTCAGTGATTGTTTGTTGCTCTGTAACTTATTTTGCTATTATAATACGGTATTTCACGTCCATCTGCTCCAGCTCTGTATGTTGGAGTGATATTTAAGGGAAGGAATAATATAAGGGAAGGAATGCTCCCCTGCTGTACTTCCAAATCCAAGATAAGCTTGAAGAGAAATCTTGCAAAATCCAGGTTTGTAAACGATGTAATATTTATCAAAAAGAGCAGCGTTGTAATCTGGGGCTTTCCATTTACTAATGTTCTACCTACTTTTTATCCAAATATAGATCTACTATGGAGCATAAGCTTAGCTTACTGTGTAACATGTATTTATTTTATACAGCGATGACAGTGGACATTTGTGATCTATGCTACAAATTCATAGCTTTAGCAGCTGTATAAACTAGGAGTTTAAATGCCTTTTTAGCAATAATCTTAATTTTAGTAGATGCTGTTTGTGCCTATGAGCTTCCATGATCTCACGTCCTGCTGGCTTGGTGCCTGGAGCTCTGTTAATCTTTTTATCTGTTCAGGAGATGAGAGAAAGAGGAGGGAGTGGAGATTTGTCTTCTCATTGGTGATGCAGAGCAGCTTTTAATATCTGATGGCCAGTGGTGAAGCTTCTGCTAATGCAGCAGGTGCAAAGCACAGGGGCCACAACGGGGGAGGAGCCCTCTGCTACTGCCAATAAAAGAGGAATGTTCATTTATTAGATGAGAATGAGGAATAATTGCTTTAAAGGACTGTGATCTGATCACCATAGGAATGATCTTGCCATTTACCTGCACTTGTGTATGTTTTATTGACCCATATAGAGTGGATAGGGCAATTGCAAGAGGGGCCCCCAAGTCATTTTGCACCAGGGCCCTCCATTCACCAGCTCCGCCACTGCTGTTGTCTACATGCACAAAAGCCCCAAGATACAGTTCAACCTACAAATCCTGCTTTTACTGCTCTGTTACCATCTGATCGTGTACTGGGTGGGAAAATGTCAATAATGTCATGTCCAATAATCATGGCGCACAGGGCTGCTAATGTTAGTTTGTCACATACATCACAATTATGATGTTTTCCTGAACTAAAGAGGTCCAGAGAACAGGAACTATATAGTGTGTATAAAATAAATAGTCCACAAGATAAGAGTACTGTAGTATTGGATATACAGTATGTATGATCTATAGGGAATATATATTTTCAAATATTTTAGATAAATACATTTAAACTTTAAATTTTCAGAATACATATTAATATTCCCACTATATATATTTGTTTGCACTAGAAATTGTGCCACAATTACTGTATATATTTAATGCATTTATGAACACAAATTATTTTTTAAAGGTGTTAAATATTTGACATTTGTTATTATAGTTAAAATATATAATTAAAAGACATTAATAATTAATGGAAAATAAACTAAGGCTAGAATTAATTAATGAATATTTTTTGGGATATTAATACAAATAGTAATATTAATAATATAAATTAAATATGTGTGGGGATAGATAGATAGATAGATAGATAGATAGATAGATAGATAGACTGATAGGCAGATATATAGATGGATGGATGGATAGATAGATAGATAGATAGATAGATAGATAGATAGATAGATAGATAGATAGATAGATAGATAGATAGATAGACTGATAGGCAGATAGATAGATGGATGGATAGATAGATAGATAGATAGATAGACAGATAGATAGATAGATAGATAGATAGATAGATAGATAGATAGATAGATAGATAGATAGATAGATAGATAGATAGATAGATAGATAGATGGATGGATGGATGGATGGATGGATAGATAGATAGATAGATAGATAGATAGATAGATAGATAGATAGATAGATAGATAGATAGATAGATAGATAGATAGATAGATAGATAGATGGATAGATGAGGCTGGAGGACATCCACAGGGGAATGGGAAAGTTAGATAGTAAGTTAAGGGGCAAGGGTGGAGGAAGGAGATCTACAGCCTCATTAAATTGGAGCCTCTTAAGTCCAACGTGTAGCTCCTAAGGGCTGCGTTCTTGAAATTTGGATGTTTTACGTCGCTATTAAACTTAGAAGAGCTGCGAGCTACGAAAAAATAATTTTGAAAACCAGTTCTCGGATGTTGGAGTTGCGTGCTTGAACGCAAACAATTAAGGAAGCACATAGTTACAGGTTCAGATGGAGCCAATGGAAAAACAGATTGTTAGCGTTACGTCACTGAAAAAGGGGATGGTAGATTTCCAAGTCCTACGGGCTTCAAGTACAGTTTGTGATTGACCCGAAGTACAGATATAATGCAATATTAATAAAGCTGTAATTATGATATTCTATTACATGCGAGTTACATTATATGTCTTAACACATTGATTGCCGGGATCGATATAACACAAAATATAAACATGAAATAAAGTCTTTTTCGGGGCCGATTTGCGGGCTTGAGAATATTCTGCTATTAATTCCAAGACCTAACATCACTTTCCCTTATAATAAATGTTATCTGCATTACAAGTGCTACGTACTGGACTTTACCCCTCTTGCGGGTGCTCTCGAGCACACGTTGGGCTTTGGGCTCCATTTGCATGTTACGTGCTTGCTCGCAAGTAACCACGTTGCAATTTAATAGCTGAATTGAACAAGTAGCGGTTACGGGCTCATCAGATCAAAGGATTTACGGCCGCGAAGTTCAACGTTGCTCCCCACGTAGCTTATTCTTGGCCGTCCTGCGTATTGAAACACAAGTCCGCTACAAGCAACGCTACAGGGGTAATTTAAACCCCGTTTGGAGTTACGGGCTACATTTTAAAATGTAGCCCCAATTTAATGAGGCTGATAGTGAGTAAAGGGAGAATAAGAGGGACAAAAGATTGTTTGGGAGTAGAGTGAGATCATTTGCAATTAATAATGGGATCAAATGGAGGAATTATTTTTTCTGCAAATGTTAGATTATTGAGCTAGAAAGTTTGGTATTTTAAGCAAAATTACATAATTACTTAATTAATTAATCTCATATAGGAGGATATATATTAACCATAAGAGCATGCACATTTTTTTATAAATTAGAACAATTATAGATTTTAACACTTTAACATCTCTGTGACTATTAATATCCTTTAACGTGGGCATGCTCTTCTGGTTCATCACTTCCATTGTGAGTGATAATTCATCACATGAGAGAAAATCAATAGCAGTACGGGAGGACTTTTTTATGTAATTTATGCTTAAATTGTTCAAGCTCAATTTTCTAACACAATTAACATACAGAATAACAATCAATTATAATTATATTTTTAAAATGTGTGATTTTTTCATTTCTTCCGTATTTTTGCTGCGTCCAGCCTTGTTATTTTGCTAAATCTGACCCAGCTCTCACCATTAATAATAGTGGGGGACACCAGAGATTTGGAGTGACCACTCTATATTTTGTGGTTTATATAGTAGTTACACCCTATTAGTAAATATTTATGAAATATTATATAGATTAGTTCATCTATATAGAATCTCTATATAAAGCACTATAATCATCACAATAATCAGAATATTTAGACTGTCTGTCAACAATTGTTCAGTTTTCAGATGATAATGCGTTATGTTCTGGCTATAACCCAACGTGTTGTGGTCTCCTCCAATTTTCCGCTTAAATAGATGATTATCCTTTTTCAGCCCCTAAATCTGCACATTAGTCCAGCAGGCAGACTTCATGTAACAATCCGCAGGACAGTAAGATGTCTGTGGGTTCCTGGCAGCCCGTGTCAGCTGACAGATCGGTCTCGGAGGAGAGGCTCCTAAAGTGGAGTGTTCCCTGGAAAGGTCCGAGCGGCAGCTTCCAACATTACATCTAAACGTCAAATTGTACGTCTGAATTCAAATGAAAAACAACGGCGGGAGGTCAGAATGTACAAATAGTCTCTGCTTTATCCATTTAACCTCACTCGTGGATAATGACTGCAGGAGTGACTCACATTATATGGCTGCACTTCAATATCCCCGTGCACATGTTTATTACATATTAATCCAATGGCTGCCATTAACCATGCAGCTTAGAACTGACGTATCTAACAAACGATCAATATTAGCAGCTGCGTAATGAGCACAACATTGTTTTTAAAGAAATGTTTGGCTGACTCAGCTTGTGTCATGACGGATTCCGTCTTGGACTATAACACAGGCCAACACACATTTTGGTGCCTCAAATGTTAAACCTGTTTCTGGGTATAAATGACCTGCTGATTTCAAAAATGGCACCAGATTTCCCTATCAGCTCTAGATTTTGAGATACAGAACTTATGCCATATACCACTTTATGGTTTCTGATACAAACTTTCCAGTCATTCGACACACAAGAAGTTCCTTTTGTAAGACTTCAGAGAGTAAGAACTGCCAAGACAACCCTGCATAAGATTCCAACAATAGTCTGCCATCATGTGTACATCTCATCCTCCTTGGTATCTGGCTTCCATTATTTTTATGTCTTGGTGAAATCTTTCACCTTGCTCTTCGCTTAAGTCACCAAGGATCTTTGGAAAGCTATCTAAGTGACTGGGCAGATAATGGACTTTAACAGTTATGTTACAGCCAAGCCTGCTAAAATGAAAGAGCATGTCCTCTAATAATTGTGTGTAGTTGTCTGCCTTCTTCTTGCCAAGAAAGTGTTTCACAACAAGAACAAACGAACACCCGGCACATGATTTGATTTCATTCATTGATGCTATGAAATGTGGGTCATTTATAAGTTGTCTGATCTGTGGACCATTGAAAATTTCTGCCTTCAGTTTTTCCATGGTAGGTCCAGGTAATTGATGTGTTATGTATTCAACGCACGAACCGTCTTTATTCAAAGCTGTACAGTATATGTAGTAGTGGCAGTGTGATTCATCAGGCCTAGCTTTATATGTAGTGGTGGCAGTATGATTCATCAGGCCTAGCTTTATATGTAGTGGCGGCAGTATGATTCATCAGGCCTAGCTTTATATGTAGTGGTGGCAGTATGATTCATCAGGCCTAGCTTTATATGTAGTGGTGGCAGTATGATTCATCAGTTCTAGCTTTATATGTAGTGGTGGTAGTATGATTCATCAGGTCTAGCTTTATATGTAGTGGTGGCAGTATGATTCATCAGGCCTAGCTTTATATGTAGTGATGGCAGTACGATTCACCAGGCCTAGCTTTATATGTAGTGATGGCAGTGTGATTCATCAGGCCTAGCTTTATATGTAGTGGTGGCAGTATGATTCATCAGGCCTAGCTTTATATGTAGTGGTGGCAGTATGATTCATCAGGCCTAGCTTTGTATGCAGTGGTGGCAGTATGATTCATCAGGCCTAGCTTTATATGTAGTGGTGGCAGTATGATTCATCAGGCCTAGCTTTATATGTAGTGGTGGCAGTATGATTCATCAGGCCTAGCTTTATATGTAGTGGTGGCAGTATGATTCATCAGGCCTAGCTTTATATGTAGTGGTGGCAGTATGATTCATCAGGCCTAGCTTTATATGTAGTGGTGGTAGTATTATTCATCAGGCCTAGCTTTATATGTAGTGGTGGCAGTATGATTCATCAGGCCTAACTTTATATGTAGTTGTGGCAGTATGATTCATCAGGCCTAGCTTTATATGTAGTGGTGGTAGTATGATTCATCAGGCCTAGCTTTATATGTAGCGGTGGAAGTATGATTCATCAGGCCTAGCTTTATATGTAGTGATGGCAGTGTGATTCATCAGGTCTAGCTTTATATGTAGTGGTGGTAGTATGATTCATCAGGTCTAGCTTTATATGTAGTGGTGGCAGTATGATTCATCAGGCCTAGCTTTATATGTAGTGATGGCAGTATGATTCACCAGGCCTAGCTTTATATGTAGTGATGGCAGTGTGATTCATCAGGCCTAGCTTTATATGTAGTGGTGGCAGTGTGATTCATCAGGCCTAGCTTTATATGTAGTGGTGGCAGTATGATTCATCAGGCCTAGCTTTATATGCAGTGGTGGCAGTATGATTCATCAGGCCTAGCTTTGTATGCAGTGGTGGCAGTATGATTCATCAGGCCTAGCTTTATATGCAGTGGTGGCAGTATGATTCATCAGGCCTAGCTTTATATGTAGTGGTGGCAGTATGATTCATCAGGCCTAGCTTTATATGTAGTGGTGGCAGTATGATTCATCAGGCCTAGCTTTATATGTAGTGGTGGCAGTATGATTCATCAGGCCTAGCTTTATATGTAGTGCTGGCAGCATGATTCATCAGGCCTAGCTTTATATGTAGTGGTGGAAGTATGATTTATCAGGCCTAGCTTTATATGTAGTGGTGGCAGTATGATTCATCAGGCCTAGCTTTATATGTAGTGGTGGCAGTATGATTCATCAGGCCTAGCTTTATATGTAGTGGTGGCAGTATGATTCATCAGGCCTGGCTTTATATGTAGTGGCGGCAGTAGGATTCATCAGGCCTAGCTTTATATGTAGTGGTGGCAGTATGATTCATCAGGCCTTGCTTTATATGTAGTGGTGGTAGTGTGATTCATCAGGCCTAGCTTTATATGTAGTAGTAGCAGTATGATTCATCAGGCCTAGCTTTATATGTAGTGGTGGCAGTATGATTCATCAGGCCTAGCTTTATATGTAGTGGTGGCAGTGTGATTCATCAGGCCTGGCTTTATCTGTAGTGGTGGCAGTGTGATTCATCAGGCCTAGCTTTATATGTAGTGGTGGTAGTATGATTCATCAGGCCTAGCTTTATATGTAGTGGCGGCAGTGTGATTCATCAGGCCTAGCATTATATGTAGTGGTGGCAGTATGATTCATCAGGCCTAGCATTATATGTAGTGGTGGCAGTGTGATTCATCAGGCCTAGCTTTATATGTAGTGGTGGCAGTATGATTCATCAGGCCTAGCTTTATATGTAGTGGTGGTAGTATGATTCATCAGGCCTAGCTTTATATGTAGTGGTGGCAGTGTGATTCATCAGGCCTAGCTTTATATGTAGTAGTAGCAGTATGATTCATCAGGCCTAGCTTTATATGTAGTGGTGGCAGTATTATTCATCAGGCCTAGCTTTATATGTAGTGGTGGCAGTATGATTCATCAGGCCTAGCTTTATATGTAGTGGTGACAGTATGATTCATCAGGCCTGGCTTTATATGTAGTGGTGGCAGTATGATTCATCAGGCCTAGCTTTATATGTAGTGGTGGCAGTATGATTCATCAGGCCTGGCTTTATATGTAGTGGTGGCAGTATGATTCATCAGGCCTAACTTTATATGTGGTGGTGGCAGTATGATTCATCAGGCCTAGCTTTATATGTAGTGGCGGCAGTATGATTCATCAGGCCTGGCTTTATATGTAGTGGTGGCAGTATGATTCATCAGGCCTAGCTTTATATGTAGTGGTGGCAGTATGATTCATCAGGCCTGGCTTTATATGTAGTGGTGGCAGTATGATTCATCAGGCCTAACTTTATATGTGGTGGTGGCAGTATGATTCATCAGGCCTAGCTTTATATATAGTGGTGGCAGTGTGATTCATCAGGCCTAGCATTATATGTAGTGGTGGCAGTATGATTCATCAGGCCTAGCATTATATGTAGTGGTGGCAGTATGATTCATCGGGCCTAGCTTTATATGTAGTGGTGGCAGTATGATTCATCAGGCCTGGCTTTATGTGTAGCGGTTGTAGTATGATTCATCAGGCCTAGCTTTATATGTAGTGGCGGCAGTATGATTCATCAGGCCTAGCTTTATGTGTAGTGGTGGCAGTATGATTCATCAGGCCTAGCTTTATATGTAGTGGTGGCAGTATGATTCATCAGGCCTGGCTTTATATGTAGTGGTGGCAGTATGATTCATCAGGCCTAGCTTTATATGTAGTGGTGGCAGTATGATTCATCAGGCCTAGCTTTATATGTAGTGGCGGCAGTATGATTCATCAGGCCTAGCTTTATATGATGTAGTGGTGGCAGTATGATTCATCAGGCCTAGCTTTGTCTGAAGTGGTGACAGTATGATTCATCAGGCCCAGCTTTATATGCAGTGGTGGCAGTATGATTCATCAGGCCTAGCTTTATATGTAGTGGTGGCAGTATGATTTATCAGGCCTAGCTTTATATGTAGTGGTGGCAGTATTATTCATCAGGCCTAGGTTTACTTGTAGTGGTGGCAGTATGATTCATCAGGCCTAGCTTTACATGTAGTGGTGGCAGTATGATTCATCAGGCCTAGCTTTATATGTAGTGGTGGCAGTGTGATTCATCAGGCCTAGCTTTATATGTAGTGGTGGCAGTGTGATTAATTAGGCCTAGCTTTATATGTAGTGGTGGCAGTATGATTCATCAGGCCTAGCTTTATATGTAGTGGTGGCAGTATGATTCATCAGGCCTAGCTTTATATGTAGTGGTGGCAGTGTGATTCATCAGGCCTAGCTTTATATGTAGTGGTGGCAGTGTGATTAATTAGGCCTAGCTTTATATGTAGTGGTGGCAGTATGATTCATCAGGCCTAGCTTTATATGTAGTGGTGGCAGTGTGATTCATCAGGCCTAACTTTATATGTTGTGGCGGCAGTATGATTCATCAGGCCTAGCTTTATATGTAGTGGTGGCAGTGTGATTCATCAGGCCTAGCTTTATATGTAGTGGTGGCAGTATGATTCATCAGGCCTAGCTTTATATGTAGTGGTGGCAGTATGATTCATCAGGCCTAGCTGTATATGTAGTGATGGCAGTATGATTCATCAGGCCTAGCTTTATATGTAGTGGTGGCAGTATGATTCATCAGGCCTAGCTTTATATGTAGTGGTGGCAGTATGATTCATCAGGCCTAGCTTTATATGTAGTGGTGGCAGTGTGATTCATCAGGCCTAGCTGTATATGTAGTGATGGCAGTATGATTCATCAGGCCTAGCTTTATATGTAGTGGTGGCAGTATATGATTCATCAGGCCTAGCTTTACATGTAGTGGTGGCAGTATGATTCATCAGGCCTAGCTTTATATGTAGTGGTGGCAGTATGATTCATCAGGCCTAGCTTTATATGTAGTGGTGGCAGTATATGATTCATCAGGCCTAGCTTTACATGTAGTGGTGGCAGTATGATTCATCAGGCCTAGCTTTACATGTAGTGGTGGCAGTATATGATTCATCAGGCCTAGCTTTACATGTAGTGGTGGCAGTATATGATTCATCAGGCCTAGCTTTACATGTAGTGGTGGCAGTATGATTCATCAGGCCTAGCTTTACATGTAGTGGTGGCAGTATGATTCATCAGGCCTAGCTGTATATGTAGTGATGGCAGTATGATTCAGCAGGCCTGGCTTTATATGTAGTGGTGGCAGTAGGATTCATCAGGCCTAGCCTTATATGTAGTGATGGCAGTGTGATTCATCAGGCCTAGCTTTATATGTAGTGGCGGCAGTATGATTCATCAGGCCTAGCTTTATATGTAGTGGTGGCAGTATGATTCATCAGGCCTAGCTTTATATGTAGTGGTGGCAGTATGATTCATCAGGCCTAGCATTATATGTAGTGGTGGCAGTATGATTCATCAGGCCTAGCTTTATATGTAGTGGCGGCAGTAGGATTCATCAGGCCTAGCCTTATATGTAGTGATGGCAGTGTGATTCATCAGGCCTAGCTTTATATGTAGTGGCGGCAGTAGGATTCATCAGGCCTAGCCTTATATGTAGTGATGGCAGTGTGATTCATCAGGCCTAGCTTTATATGTAGTGGCGGCAGTATGATTCATCAGGCCTAGCTTTATATGTAATGGTGACAGTATGAATCTATCTCGTGCTACCAAAGGTTGTCCTCCAAACATATATTCCCTCGGAGGCCAATATTTTCGTGTTCATGTTTGGCCCTTCTATCCCATATCTATATCTAAGAAACTAGAGCTGATGGGATCTATCCAATGCAATTTTCTGGATCACCACCCCAAATAACCCCATGGACAGGCCTAAAAACCAAGACACCAAGAAAAAAAAAATTGTTGGCCTGGGTTATCAATGGGCAGCAAAGTTGTCCTACTGGGGCTTACTCTTCTAGTGGGGTATATTGTCAATTTCCTATTTAGAGAGAAAGTTTTTCAACAGTATTGATTAGTGATGTTATCTGCATCCACATCCTCCCACCTCTCTTATACTTGATAGGAACAAAGAAACCCATTAACACATGTTTAAAAATGATATACTGTATTTGTTTATTTTAAACTTTGTAAATAACATTATCAACTCAAGTTCTTCATAAGAGCAGACTAGTGGGTAGGATTCAGTGCTTCCACCACTGCAACCTGGTTTCGATTTCAGTCCGGGAACCAAGAGGTCACACCACCCTGAAGACATGCAGGGTTGGGCCTGGTTAGTACTTGGATGGTGGACCACCTAGGAATACTAGGAGCTGTGTGCTTTGGCCAACTGGAGAAAGAACTGGCAACCCACTCCAGTATATTTGCCATGAATACCAAGTGGATCAGCATGGTGTGTTACCGTCCATGAGGACATGGAGAGTCGGACACCACTGAATCACGCAAGCACACACATAAATATGACTCTTCAGAGGCATATTAACTTCTCTTGATCAGCAAAATACACTTCACCAAAGTACCTCATGAGTGGTGTTAGGACTCCTCCATGGGTGGTGTTAGAATTGGCTGAAGCTTAATTTAAAGAATTTCATCTCCAAGTTTGGTATCATAAAAATAGAATTAAAAAATAAGTATTTGTGTATTTGAAAATTAGCTATCACATATAATAGTTGTGGTAAGTTACAAATGTTGGTCACGCAATGTAAAATGTTACGGGCTTGCGCATGCGCAATGAGCTACAAAGGCACTCATCGCGATGCCAGCATGACTTTGCTGCAATGAGCACTGAAGGCGCTCATTGCAGGCCTCGGGTTGTGCGCCAAAGGGACCCATCGTGAGGCCCACACGACTTTGCTGCAAAGAGCGCCTTTGGCGCTCATCGTGAGCCCAGCAAGACTTTAGAAAAAGGCAGGCAATAAGCACCTTAGGCATTGATTGCCAGGCAAACGGTGAGCGAGAGACAGACAACACTTTGAAAAAAATATGACTTTAACGACCGCCAAAAGACGTCAATTACTTCAAAAATGATATTACAATCTCACACACAGCACAGGGGGAGAGGCAGGGTGCCTGTGAGTGAGGTTGCATGTTAATTTGAGGTTTAATTGGCGTTTTTCAAGAGATCAAAAATCCGCTAAGCAAAGAAAAAAATTGCGTCCGTAGACCCATAATTGTTTGAAAAAAGTCTTAAAATGAGGCTGAAGGCGATAACACTTAGAGGCTCATTGCGAGGCCCGCAAGACTTTGAAAACGGCTGGCAATGAGCGCCAAAGGAGCTCATTGCCAGGCCCACAATGAGCGCCATAGGTGCTTATCGTGAGGCCCGCAAGACTTTGTGTTAATGACAAATTCCTAATTAAAATATCTAGTTCCTACTGTTAGATCTTAAGATCTCTGTGTTCTTCAGCATCTAACATCATCTTAGCTAGAGGTCGTATTGCAATGAAGGCAAGTGCTAAAACATGTATGCATATATTTACATTTATAGAAATGTACTCATTCATATAAGAACATCTTGTGTTTATATGAAGGTTCTTTTTTAAGGCTTTTTAAAGCTAATTGTGCATACACAAAATCTGGACAATACGTAAATAATGCTATAAACTAAGTCACTGAGCGTCCATGTTTATGTCCTGTTTACGAGAGCTTTGTGTCATATATACAATTACTTTTATATATGGATGTGGTAACCATTAAGGTGCTTAAGTACATACATATCAGGATTTGTGGAAATCTTGCTGACGCCCACTCAAAGCTGTGGAGCCAGGTTTGAAACACTTGAGAGTAATTATTTCTAGAGGGAATCACCCATTATGGTGCAGAAACAAAAGGTTTTGTCGATATACATAAGACAATATTTTGGTTATTGAAACAAAAAAAAAATGTATATACAGACTGGGGTCTGTATTATTGTAATACGAGTCTTGTTTCTTACACCGCAGGCGAAGGATAATCAACATAATCTACAAACTGGAGCCACATATGATGTGCCATGTCTTTCTTAATGTGACGAGGGGCAACATAAAACAAAAAACAAAAAAAAAAATATATATATATATATATATATATATATAAATACATAATACCCTTTGAAGTTTATTCAGTTATAGGGAGACTTACACTACAATCATTTATTAGCTTTATTTTAAAGTGACACAGCAGATATGATATAACTTAAAACTACAGATAATAGGTATCATCAATTTATCGAAAATGTAAAAAATATGGAGGAGTAGCTAGCAAATTAGACAAGTTTCATAATGTTTACATGGACAGCTATACTTTTCTAAGAGTGCTCCTTAATACAAAACAAAGTTAAACTTAGGTAGAAGTGGTTCATGTCCTTACTGGTGATTATTATCAATAAATGATAATTACCCCTTGGTGACCAGTATTGTTTTTAGTTTAAAAACAAGTGAAATTGCCAACAGTGTCAGTATTCAGACCCCACGGGTAATCAAGTTGATTAGTCTAATGACTCTTTTGGGTCTACACATAGTTGTTTTTTTAATTCAATATAGCTTGAGACTGAAGACCTCTAAAGAGTTTTATCCCAATCTGCCTAGTGTTTTTCACTAATTGTTGCCCCATTCCCTCTCAGTTAATGTTAGAAAATACATTTAAATTAGCTGAAACAGACATGGAAGTCACCAAAACTGATGTGGATGACCAGGTAGAGGATATATAGATAGGAATATCATCTGGAAAGAATGTTTACATTTTTATAAATGGTCAAGTCTTGACTCCATTATAGGCATTTCACGTAATGCTGGTATAGTCATGCCACGATGAAAAATCATATGTACGTTTGATTTTAATTTTAAAGACAGGGCCCCCCATTCATTTGCAATGTGTTAATTTGCCTTGTACTTTTTCCCTCTTTAGAGCTTCGGAATATGTTGGCACCTTACAAATTAAGGATAATAATAATAACATAGAGTCCAGTAATCAGAGATCTCTCTCTGTCTCTCATTGACTTTGGACTGTTATACAGACACTTGCTTGCTCTGCAGGCTAGAAGTCATTAAAAAGATGTTATTCTAACAGTGTTTAGAATGGAAGAGAGTGACTGTGACTGGTAATGCACTGCAGAGCCCAGTTTATGTCTGTTACCTTATTTGTTTTATCCTGTGATCTCAAAAAATATATTTAAAAAACATAGAGCACATATGCCTGGGTTTAAACCGTGGAACTGCGACATTGTGAGACATACTATGTCCGCTAAGCTATCTAGACAGATGACTTGTACTGTGCTGTGTTGCACTAAGCATTAAAGAACAACAAATCCATCTCCCAACAATGCACAGGAGGCTCTACTGCAGTCACTGGTGCATCTTCATTATATGTACAGTAGTCAAGGAAGAGATTTAAAGAATTGATACAAAGACATTTCAATTACAAAGAGGGAGGTTTGGTTGTTCTAGAATTATCAAAATATTACATTGGAACTCATTTAGCAAAAATGATTTCAGAGAATTCCTCTTGTAAACTAGTTAGTTGGCTTCGTTTGAAAAATAGAGTAAGTTTAATTTGTAACTGTTATCATCTTTTACTGATACATTTTTTTTATTTAGAAGATAGGTATTATCTACCTAGAATGGAGATTGTGACATACGTATATTAAAAAACAGACCTTTATATCCCGAGATATAAAAATATAGACTTTATAATACTATTTTAAAGCAATGTGCAAATGCAAATGGAGATAGGAGTATGGAAAGATATCACCCGTATGTCATCTACTGAAAAGAAGAATTCATATTCACAAGATTAAATATCTTAAAATTTTAGACAAAAAAAATGAGGAATGCAAATGATGCATTGATTAATAATATCTAAAATTGCAAATTTGAAATTATCCTGGCTGGGTAGAATAGCGGTAGTAAAAATGTCAATCCTACCTAAAATAGTTTTTCTGATGAGGATGCTCCCGCCAACTTTCCCAAAAAAGATTTTACTCTCTCTGCAAGCACAGATAGATAGATTTATCTATCTAAATAAAAAACCCAGAATTAATAATAGTATTGTCAAACGTAAATGTAATAAGGGTGGGCTGGCAACACCTCTGATTGAGGATTACTATGAGGCAGTGAAAATGGTACAAATATTAGATTTATTGTTTTGTGACAACTCAGCCAAGTGGAGAGATATAGAAGTATCATTCGTTCAGAGGATAACCATAGAAGATTGGATTTGGTATGATCCTGGCCAAGTGAGATTAAACAACCTTTCATGGGTAACCAAAGCAAGTCTAAAATCATGGTTCAAGATTAATAAGAAATGTAAATTCATAGAATACCCCTCCCTGCAACTCCAATTACATTTATTATGAAAACTAACAGGATGGAACAAGTAGATTTTTGAGATAGAAGGGGATCAGTAGAACGACCTTTACGACAAAAATGGATTTAAATCTTTTGAAAGTTTATGTCCTGGTTTAAATTTACCACCTTCTAAATGGTTGGAACATAATACTTTAAAGGAGATTATTAAAAAATCTAATCTTGATTTAATTTGTACGAAATCGTTGAGAGGAGATGTTTCAATAAGAAAGGGAAAAAGATAGGCATATCAGACTGTGTTCACCTTAAGGAAATAGCACTTATTTGGGGAAATGTTGAATGCTGGGAGAGAGATTTTGATACCCAATGGGATAATTCAGTGCGGTTAAAAGAATTTGCCCCAACTTCTAAGGCTGTATCTTGCACCACACTTAGAGAAACACACTTTTAATTAGTACAAAGATGGTACAGATTACAAACTGTTACAGAAGATCTATCCGAAAACAGCTAACGGTCTGTGCTGGAGAGTTGCAATGGTCATGGTACCCACAAGCACATATGGTGGGATTGCCCTATAGTAGAGGCATTTTGGTCTATGTGCTTGGAAAATATCATATCTATTGTTAAAACTCCTCTAGTAAAATCCAGGATTGGTGCTGTTCCACATCTTTCCTAATTTTATTAAAGAAAGTGAAAAATATTTGGTGATTCAAATCTTGCTAATAATTAAATGGCTTATAGCCAAATATTGGAAACAAGGAAAACAAAATATCTATCAATATTGATAGATCGTATAACATCGAAAGATACATCGGTATTATAGATGCAAATACCACAATCAATAAGCTTTGAAATAAATGGGAAAGATGGGAACAGCTAAACAAAGAAGATTGTTCATGTTCCTCTCCGTCTTTATGTATGTCTAAATGTTTTGTATATTTTTGTATAACTTGGAAGATATGCTGCTATTGTATTATAAAATTAATGTATTATTTTGATATCTTTATAATAAAAAAGGGGAAAGAAAATAATATGTAAAATTGCAAAAAAATGTTTTATAAAGGAATATTATTGCAAAGTAAACCTAAAGGATTGTTTAACATTGAAGTTGAAACAACACAGCTCTGTATAACAAGGGGAGTTGGATGGCTTCAAATACTGGGGGAATTTGCTGAAGGATTGCTGGTGGGTGAGATATGTTGTGATGGGTAATGACGAGCTGAGGGCATGACGTGAGGGTATCGTGATATGCATTAAAGCCTTATTTGTATCAAAAATATTATTCAAAGTGACACAGCATTGATTTGATATACAGACTTCATAAGACATTAGCATTTATGTTTATTTTTTATTTTTTTTCATAGGTTTCCCCCTTTATTTTACATTGTATGCACATTAGGGCCAAAGGTGGTAACCTACTACTACATCATCCCACAACACAGGGCTCATTTTAGTATTTTAATTATAGTAAATCATATAAAGCATGGAGTATATTGTTGTCATGTCCATCGATACCGACATTTTTGGACTTGATCTTTAAAAGTTGAAACAATCACCAAAATTACATTATAACAGTTGTATTTTTAGCTCTTTTTGTTGATTACCAGGTCACATTATCCGTGCAACAAGTCTGAGGGAAATCTTCAATTCCACATGCAATTGTGGTTATAAATAGAACAGAATTCATTTCTGACAATTCAAACCATAAATTGAACAACTCATTCATCACATATTTTGTTTGGTTCTTGTGCATTATGAATCAAGAGTAAAACACTTAGTATACTTATAAGGTTCATTCCATGGGGAGAGAAGTCACTATCCATGTATGTTTTAAGGGGAAAAAGGGGAGGGAAGGTGGAGTATTTTAGATTATTATAGATTATTTTTTTTATTATATATATATTTATGCAGTGTAATAACTGTTTTTCTCGGAATTCTGAGCTGGAAGCAGTTTTTTTTTAACTTGCTTTAGACATTCAAATGTGAACACAGATGTGCTTTTTATTTACTGTACGGTGGAGGGCTTCTATCGCTCATTTGCCCACCATATCTTAAATGATTGTTGTGGTGAACTACCTACTCATAAGATCCACAACACAAGCTGAGATCCCGCTCCATGCTGATGATAGCCAATAAACTTGAAACAGCTGTACACGGATAGGATACTCAGCTTGTGTTTAATCCAACCTTGGCTTTGCATTAAAGCTGTGTAATACAGCATGCATAGGCTTAGAGAAAGCCATGTTTGATAATGGCTATGGATTGAAGAGCAATGCATTTGTGGGCACATTTGCATGTCCCAGCTCAACTTCCCAGAATGCATTGTAATAGCTGTTTTTCTTGGAATTCTGAGCTGGAACACGGATGTACTATTTATTTACTATATATATATACTGGTTATATATATATATATATATATATATATATATATATATATATATATATAGTCAATATTTACTCACGAACATGAGAATTCCATACATTTTCTGTTGTTCTCATTGCAATGGCCGGCATGTTCACATTACATGGTATAATTTGGCAGACTCCCCCTGAGAACTACTGTTAGATATCAGGCAATGGGTTTGAGTGTACTGACAATATTCTGGATTGGGGATGATTGTATTGTGTTAATATGTGTGAGCTCCATCTTTCTAGACATCTGGTTTTATTACTTTTGCTTAATGATAAGTTGGAATTCTGATAAAGGAAATTTAGATACAAGTTTAAAGGTCTGTATATAATATGAAAAGTAAATAAATGATCCATTATCTAAATTTGATTTTAATTTCTTTTTTTTTTTTAAATGTTATTGTATTTTTAGTACTATGTTGTTGTTGTACTATGATAAATAAAACTAATAAAAAATATTAGAAAAAAAGGAGTAAAGAGGAGCATTTACTGATTTAAATCATAACACTATGCAAGACAATAAATTAAATTGCTGTACACCAGATTTCTTATTTTTATGCACTAAAATAAAATTGTACAAATGCTTAAACATGCACTTTTGAATGCATTATGTAGTGATTTGTTGCTGTTGTCTAGTCATTCAGGGTAACGTCCAATCTGTAGCACTTTAAGTGCAAATATACACACACTACTATACTAATATGAAAAGGGAAAGTGATGTTATGTATTGAAATAAATAGCACAACATTCTGAATAAAATAAAAAAAATAGTTTATTAATATATGTTGATATTAAAAAGATATGACAATTTTATTTATAGCTTCAATAAATAAAATGTGTTTATTTTGTGGTGAAATATGATATATTTATAGACAATGTATTAGAGCATTTGTTCCTAGGCAACATGGTTTTGTGACACAGTATCATATTTTTTAATTACACATATGTTTATTTTGGATTGTTAAGTGGCAAATAATGTTAAAATGTAATCATTTTGTAGTGATTTGTATGCTATAGTGTCACTTTAAATGCTTCTGGGGACTCGGCGAGGGTTGAAAAACTACTTGCGAGGGGTCTTTGGTACTTGTAAATATTTCTTCTGCTTTTTGCAGTTACGGCAGTGCTTTTATTTGCAAGTGATTCGTAATATCTTATTAGCCTTGGGTTTGGGTGTCAGAGTCTAACGGAGTAACTCATAATTTATTGTCGTTGCGAAAATCAATGGAGATTTTTGCCTTGCTTTTTGGCCTTGTTGTGAAGTTCACTCGTAGCAGTGACTCATAGGAATTATCTTGCAAAGTTTTAGGGATGGGGGATTAACATAGCTAGGTAGAATTTGCACACATAACTGATTTTTCTCATAGGACATTTTCTAGAATGCAAACTACTAAGTTTTCTATGTAGATTAAAATGGATTAACATTTGCTCTTCTTTTGCATGATAGAACATAAAAGGCTTCACTGTCCCTATAACAGAAATCTGACCAGGGGCTGGGATGGGCAATGCCACCCATTCTGTACTCGTAACATATTTTTGGTATGCACTATTGCAAGAATCATTTACATGTTTAACATCCTCCAGGTTTTTTAAGACATAAAACATTTGGCCTCTTGCAGCTGCATGCCGAGCCATATCTGAGACTGATAGAGCCATCTCCGACCCGGTGCTCTACAACGGATAACCGTGAAACGTTTTGTCTCTGTAACAATAGCCAGATCTCCCAAAATATAGGGTCATTCGTTTCCTTGCAGATATATTTCCCTATCCAGAGCTTACTATAGCTCAAACAACAATTTATAAACTCCAAGATTTTTTTTTTCCTCTAAAGACAAAGTGCTTTAGAGTGTGCGCCAGATTCCATCTTTAAATGGTATGAGGAGTTTGCTGTTTTTTTCTCTCTCTCTCGTACCCAGCTGACTGTAGGTTTACTGTCTGTAATCTGGGCTTTGTAAAAGCATTTGTCAGCCTGTATATTTCATTTTAAGCTCGACCACCCATGAGCCTGGACAGACAGGAAGTATTTGTCCTGTTGCACCAGCAGCCAGTTTGAATCTTGGCTGCAAACGAACGGAATTTCGTCACAAAGGCTAAGGTTTTTTGGCAGTCACTTGGTAACATCTCGTTTTGAAAATCCATCCTTGTTTATGTTAGATGATTCCTGAAGTCTAAATTTGGAAATTCAGTGTATTGCGCTAATCCTTCAATTCTAGCAGGGATGGATTCTGGGTATCTTCACCAACCCAAGGAGCGATATAACGGATTTATTTTTTTTAGAGGATGCTCTGGGGTTGAAATGTAAATGGCTTTAAATGCATTAAGTGAGCATAAAGAAACAGGAAGGAAACTGGCCATGTAGAAGTACAGAATTGAATAACAACGTAGAACACCTTATACATAATTTGAAGAAAATCAAAAATGTCAATTTTATTTCGTTTAATGCCAGAAAAGCAAAGTATAATGTAAAATATACAAAAATAAATGCAGCGTGTCCCACTCAAGTTTTGAGCCCATCTTAGATACAATATGATAGCTAACCTTAAAGGACCACTTTAGTTTTCTCATAAAAGGTCTATAAAGAATAATTACGTAAGGCTTGTTAATACAAAAAATACCTTTATTAAACGCTTACTGTGCAATTAAACACTTACTATTTTTTAATGATCCCCTAGACTGTATAAGTTACGGATCTCTCCACCAATAAATTAAGTATTGTGGCTGGAGTGGACCCACCCAGGGGGAAGTGCCAAATTGAAAACCATTCTCTGAAACACAATTTTCTTTCGGGGAACAATGTAACCTGAGCTGCTAGCTATGTACACAAACACTTCCCAGCCACCACCCACTATCATATACAGTTGTGGTATCCACTCCAGAAACAATACTCTGTTCATTTATACTCCCATATAGAGCACCATTTGGCAATAGAACTAAATGAACTAGTAAGTCCCAGTATGATAACTCTCCACCTCAGTCTACATGTAAACTAGCCGTCCAAGATGGATGCATCCATGACACAAGAATCAGCTAAATGTAAGATTCAATTTAACAATGCTTTTATGCTAATGGTCTGAATATTGTTGTTCGTTACATATTTATCAAACATGAGAAGTTTTTCCAAATTACAATGGTTCTTTAAGAATTTAGACTCCAATAAACAAAAAAAAAGCATGTGCACTTTTGGGGAGTCTACACACAGACACCAATTAAATTCTAAGGAAATATATAAAATATGTGTTAACACTTATTAGCAACTCATCATCTCTCCTGCCATTGGCTACTCCAAATCTTAATCATAAAACATTTCCTGGCATAAGGGCTGGATCTGCCTTTTTGGAGCCCATAGGCAGTGAATTGGAGGAGCCCCTGCCAGTGAGTACGCAAAGTTTGCCCAGACCCATGTTTGTCTTTTCTGTACGTGTAAGCTCCTTTTCCTGTTGTAACGCTCTTGTTCTAGGTGGTTATCCCTCTAATGGGTAATCCAGTCATGTCTGACATACTATAAGCTATGGACTTTCACAGACCACATTTTCCTACCAGCATGACGGCCAAAAACTGTCAGCTTTAAGTTCTGTGCATCCCTGTATTTACTATGCCCTTCTGAATGAGATATTGGGAAAAATTGAGATTACAGCCTTTGACCCCTATTCAATTGTCAAATTGCAATTACAGAAGCCCGTAATAGAGCCTTAAAACATACAGATATTGATTTGGCTACATTTTGCTACTCGCAATCCATTTGCGAGTTACAGGCTTAAAATCGTTGCGGTTGTCAAAATACTAGCTCCATCCTATCTCCTTCTTTGATGTTTCAAGCCCGCAAATGTTACCAGTGCTAATGACGCAAAATCCATATTCAATTGTAACAATTCAACAAGTCCGCAATTGCCTTCTAACCCATAAATGGCAGATGTCTCAAAAAATTCTGTGAGTACTAGATAGGAGTCGCAAGTGGATTAGACACCCGTTTGAAGCACTGTAAAAAGCAAATATAAACACAATACTGTACTTTAAAATACTGGAAGAACAATGAAAGACAGAATCAATTGCGCAACAGTCTCAAGCTCGCAAATCGGAAATATTATTATTTTTTTTTACGTTTTATTTCCGTGTTATATTGATCCCAGGAATCAAGGAGTTAATACATAGCAGGCCCACATGGACTAGAACAGTTTATTTATTGATTTATATTGATTTTACATGCCTGGATTGTGAGCCCGATTGTAGATCGGACATCTAAACACTAATAAATTGTAGTATAAACTCCATGTTTTACTGACGTCATGATGGCGGTCTCATTTACTATTGGCTCTGTCTAAATTGTAACTTAGTTCATTAACATGATCATGCCCTGAAATGCTACGTATGGGTTCATAGTATGCGTGTTGGGGCTGCTAGCCTGTAATTGCAGGCTTGAGCAATTGAATACGGGCCGTGTGAAGGTTATTACAGGCTTGGAGTTAAACGGGGGCCTTTGTCACTCATCTCAGCCACTCAGTGCTTAGTAAATCCCCCTGGAATGGGCTACAAGACCATCGCCAAGCAGCTTGGTGAGAAGGTGACAACAGTTGTTGCGATTATTCGCAAACAGATGAAACACAAAATAACTGTCAGTCTCCCTCGGTCTGGGGCTCCATGCAAGATCTCACCTCGTGGAGTTTCAATGATCCTGAGAACGGTAAGGAATCAGCCCAGAACTACACGGGAGGATCTTATTAATGATCTCAAGGCAGCTGGGACCATAGTCATCAAGAAAACAATTGGTAACACGCTACGCTATAAAAAGGACTGAAATCCTGCAGCGCCCGCAAGGTCCCCTGCTCAAGAAAGCACACGTACAGGTCCGTCTGAAGCTTGCCAATGAACATCTGAATGATTCAGAGGAGAGCTGGGTGAAAGTGTTGTGGTCAGTTGAGACCAAAATCTAGCTGTTTGGCATCAACTCAACTCGCCGTGTTTGGGGGAGGAGGAATGCTGCCTATGACCCCAAGAACACCATCCCCACCGTCAAACATGGAGGTGGAAACGTTATGCTTTGGGGGTGTTTTTTTTATGGGGACAGGGCAACTGCACCGCATCAAAGGGACGATGGACGGGGCCATGTACAATCAAATCTTGTGTGAGAACCTCCTTCCTTCAGCAGGAGCATTGAAAATGGGTCGTGGATGGGTATTCCAGCAAGACAATGACCCAAAACACACAGCCAAGGCAACAAGGGAGTGTCTCAAGAAGAAGCACATTAAGGTCCAGGAGTGGAGGGAGCTGAAGGTTCAAGTTGCCAAACACCAGCCTCAAAACCTTAATGACTTGGAGAGGATCTACAAAGAGGAGTGGGACAAAATCCCTCCTGAGAGGTGTGCAAACCTGTTGCCCATCTACAAGAAAACTCTGACCTCTGTGATTGCCAACAAGGGTTTTGCCACCAAGGACTAAGTCAAAGGGATCAAATACTTATTTCCCTCACTGGCCTGCAAATCAATTTATAACTTTTTTGACATGCGTTTTTCTGTTTGTTTTTTTTTGTTATTCTGTCTCTCACTGTTATACCCACCATTAAAATTATAGACTGATCATTTTTTTGTCAGTGGACAAACGTTCAAAATCAGCAGGGGATCAAATACTTTTTTCCCTCACTGTAGGTTACACAAACGCATTTGTACTAGTGCACATAAACTTGCAAACATGTACTTATTTATTCAGAGCTATATGAATTTATAATAGCTTATTGTGTATATATAATTTAACTATTGCATGCAAAACTGATTTTTATTTTCAGAGTTTTTACCCCACTCCAGCACACCAGCTTTTATGTTGGCATGTGGTTAAAACATTCCTGGCCTAGATGGAATGGCCCTTATCAACAACTTTTTAATTGTCCTGTTCCTGTTTTAAAATATCTATTACTATTGCTAATTGCTAAAGGCCACCTTGGATTAGTCAGGACACAACATACTATAGGGAGTGAGGTCCTTGCAGTATAACAATATATGTATATATATATATATATATATATATATATATATATATATATATACATATACATTGCTACCTCAGTTTTCGTCTGCTCCGGTTCTAGCCTTGTTCGGAACTTGACGCATCTCACATAGGAAAGAGTTTCTGGGAACTCGAAGCTTGCTCGAAAGTCCACGAGCTTGTGATACCCCACATCCTGTCATTCAGGAAGTGGAATAAAGTTCTGTACTGTGGCATAGCATTGTAAGTGCCTACAAGATCTCAAGTGCAGTCTGTGCCTATAATTACCAAAGTGCAGCCTGTGTCTAGAATTAAAGAAGTATAGACTGTTCCTATAAGCTCCAAATTGCAGCCTATGCCTATAAGAACCAAAATGCAGCCTGTGTTTACAAGAATTAAAGCATAGCCTGTGCCTATGAGAACCAAGCAATAACCTCTCTCCTCCTTCTCCTCCTCTGCATCGCCACCATCCCATTGGGCCCTCAAGTCCTCTCAGTACAGTTAAAGTGAAGTTAAACTCTCTGTTATTTGATGTAATTACTGTTTTTTATTTATGCCTGCTTAGTTTTAATGTTTTGTATCCAAAAACAGAATCATCAGTTCAAACTAAAATTTAAAAATTCTGGGGGCTCGGAACGGATTTTTTAAATTTACATTGATTCCTATAAGAAATGCTAGTTTGAAACTCCTCCTGTCGTCCGAAATGGATGAAGGACGAGAACCGAATTAGCACTATATATTTATTTAATAGCTATTATTTTTTTATGTGGGCATGTCTTTGTAATCTAATTCATTTTTCATTAGTCCTGTTGAAAGCATTGACAATTTGAGCTGCCACATCTCAGTTGTGCAATTTAAGCTTCTTTGTGAATTCAGTGTCCTCCCATCTAAGAAAGTTCATCAGCGGAATCTCTAATGGCAGATTTCACTTGAAAAATATTTTCAGGACAATGTATTACTTTCCATATGCAATTATATGAAAGTGTAGTTCTTCATTGAAGTAAGTGCTCATTTGATGGTGTTTGGGGACCCTTTACTTCCAGCGGAAACATCTTGACAGACTCTCTGAGCCTCCGTTTGGTAAAATCTATAATATTTTGGACAAATTCTAAACTAAACATAGACACAAGTGTGTGATAATGCAAAAATTTTGTTTTTCTAGCTCTCAATAAATCATTTTTCTAAAATTAATTGAAAACAATACAAAGCGAGACACTGGAATGATTAGGGCTCTCCCGAGCTGGGCTGCCTGGGAGGTAAAAATGATAATGTGGAAACTGCAGACGATAAGCAAATAACTCACAAAAAGAGAATAGATATGATTTCAGGAGACTGCATGCAATATAAGAAATCACACTCATATTTTATCTCTAGTTCTAGGCTTAGCTGGGAGGTTATGGCTCAGTTTGCTGTGACTGATGAAATAAGCATGAACCCAGCGATTGTTTAACTGCAGAGTAAACATATAATGCATTTATGTAGGAGACAAGATTATAATGTATTTAAGTGCCATGTCCCTGTCCCATTAGTGGAATATCATATTACCTGTATTTGACTCCATAGTACTTCTAGAAGGTACCACACAAAATATTGACAATTTTAAATATTTTGGGCCAGAAAAAGGAAAATTAGTTAAATAATCATATATTGTACCTTTGGTTTTTAAAAATGTACACATTGTAGCAGAGGTGGAGCTGGTGAATGGAAGGCCATGGTGCAAAAAGACAAAATTGGGGCCAAAAACATTTCTGTGCTGGCCCTCCAGTACCAGCTCACTCAGTGCACCTCCCAAGACCTTGTCCCAAAACAGCACCCCAAGACCGCTTCCCATAACAGCACCCCTCCCCAGGTCCCTTTTCATAGCTGCTCCGCCAAGACCCTTTTCTATAGCAAACTCCCCACAAGACCCCTTTCCTTCGCTGCTCCCCCAACACCCTTTCTACAGCTGCTCCTGTTCCCTTACCTCCTCCCTACACTACAAAAAAAAATGAAATGCAAAAAAAATTAAATTTGTAAAAAAATTACAAAGCACAGGGCCCCCTAGGATCAAATTTGCCCACCCTTGACCTTGCCTGTTTGTTTTTAGGTTTGTAAGCTCTTTGGAGTTGGGACCTTGCACGAAAAATGCCTTATTGCGTCTTATTTGTATTTCTACTCATCTTATAATCTTTTTTTATGTGTAATGCACAGACGTCTTTACTCTTAACTTTTAAACTGGGCTACAGAAAATGGTGGCACTTTATAAATTAATAAAAAAATAAAATAATAACAATATAATAATATAATAAAATAATAACAAGCTTGATTTACTAAATTCTCGCAAAAGCTTTATGCATATTGAAGTCCATTCCACTTTGGATGCTGTTTCACTTTCTCAAACAAGAAATATATTGTGCAACATTTTTTTACTAAGCATATTTATTCAGTGACATTAAGGACGCACATTAAGTTGTGATTGCAATGGCATATTGCGCATTAACGCTACTCATGTCTCCATATGATTAGCTAAAAATCAGGCCATTATAATTACATTCACGTAATGCCTGATGTAACCTTATATACCCTTATATATATCCACCCCTTTACACTTTGCAAGCAGAGTAGCTCATGCGTGTTGTAGGGGTCAGGCATGAGCAGTTTAGCAGCTCTTTCCAAAGGCATGGGTGTAATTCCGTGTAAAAAAAAATATGTGAAATACAGAGGTATTTAGATTCCACACATGAGCCATCAAAGGCGCAATATTGTTTGGCAATGATCGAATGGTTGTCATCATGCCATTGATGATGTATAATAACAACAAACATCAGCACCACATATTAATAACTTTTGTTTATTATGTGAGTCTGTCAACCATATAATTAAAATAATGAAAAAGTGAAATAATAACAATGAAATTATGAAGCCCATGTCGCATTTTATATATATATATATATATATATATATATATATACACAGGAATATTTTGTTTAACACTGTAAATGGGTCCAGGCAATAGGAGTGCTAAGTGAAGCAGCTCTAAGCGGGGCAGTTTAACATGGGGAAGATAGGGATAGGGGAACTCATGAAAAAATACAATTGAAATTGAAATTTAAACTTTTTGGTTTTATATAAATTCCAGAAAAACCGCAAACATAACACTAACACAAACTGAACATTGGCAGAAACATAAACTTAAAATTATTGATGTTGAAGCTTCTGGATAACCCTGGATTCTGTTTTATTTGGAGAGAAAAAAACAGCGTTATAGCGAATTAGAAAGTTAAAAGGGGTCCGGCAGGTAGAAACAGTGTTATTGTGGGGCAATGCTATAGAAAATCAGAGCGTTAAAAGGGATTTAGCAGGCAAAAACAGTATTATATACAAGTTTAGCATTAAAAGGGGTCTGGTAGGAAAAACAGCTCTATAGCGAATCAGCTCTAAACACGGTAGATTTAAGCGGGGTATACCTGTATATATATATATATATATATATATATATATATATCCACGCTGATTAGGCAGTAACCTTAAAGCGGATGTCTGTGGGTGAGATTTCCAGCTTGTGTATAATCCATCCTGAGCTTTGCAAAAAAGATGTGTAATTCGACATTCAAATTTGAGCACAAATGTACTATTTATATACTATCTATCTATTTATCTATCTATATATATATTTATATTTATCTATTTAAATATATATTTAGGCAACTGTAAGCGTGATTTGGGTTGATGTAATTTTGCTGTTATTTGAGTTATGTATGTAAGTGACTGTATATTGTTAATATAGTTTTATTTTAATAAAAAATATACCTTTGTCAGGGGTTGAAACACGTGATGTTGAATATCGGCATTGTAGGTAGTAAAAAGCAAGATTTGTGTTTAGTCAATTCTGAGATCTTTACCACAGCAGTACTAGCAGGACACAAAATACAGCTGTACATGTCCTGATTGGCTTAACAAAATTAAACTATTTTCCATTTTTTTGTAAGTTGAATCTATCAACTGTCTTGGCTTTATATATTTTTTCTAAATGCTGGACAAGCCAATATTTTTATTATTATTATTATTATTATTATTATTATTATTATTATTATTATTATTAACTCTTATTTGTAACGCGCCAACATATTCCGTAGCGCAATACAGGGTATGAAAACAAGAAAAGTACAATGTTAACAAACTGCAGAAAATGGAGAGCCCTGTTTTGAGCTTAGAATCTTTGCAGAAAGTGTTTTTTTTCCAAAGTACCCTACAAGATTGGAAGCTCTCTACTGAATCTAAAGGGAATGGAAGAGGCAGAAGCCTTGGAAAGAATAGACAGAGTCAGGAAGGAAGTGGAATTTACTTACTATGAGCACATGCAAAGTTTTTATTTAGAAGGAAAAGGAAAGGGTTTGATTGAAAGTCATTTGAGGTGAGTGGCTCTAGTATGTAATATTTACAGATAGCATAACATGCAAATGGGAATATAAGGTGAGGGGCCTTGGTTAGGAGATATATCTCCAGAAGCCAACAGATGGTTATGTGGGAGACATGATGTGGAAAAGTTGAGAGGAAGAGCCCTAGGAGAAGTAAGGAGGTTATGAGGAATATTCAAGGAAAATAACATTTGACTCTGAAACACATATACTAAATCATTGCAAGGCAGTTTCTTTCAGTATCTTGAGTTACAGAAATGCATTTCATGGTCGATAAAAATGTTATGAGTTTTCGAGTAAGGATCAAGTTGGAAACTGCCAATATAAACACAGAAGTGTATAGTGGGATTTATTGGAATTTATTGATGAAACTTAAAATCCAATAATCGCAGCATGCAACATGCTTTAAGGAAAATTAATTAAAAGAAAGTCTTCAGTGTATTATGTATTAAGTGCAGGACTGTATTTCCCATTGGGCTTCCATCTGCCCACCAACAAAAACAGCTCACACATACATGTTGTACTCCTATCAGAGCAATCCATTGATGGAGTCAAAGTGTCTTGGAGATGGAAATACTAAAAGCTTCTCTTTGATTGGTTGAATTGCTCTGCCTATCATCTACACATTATCTTGACATAGAGGATCGAGGAGATTAAAGGAATCACGACTCCCAGAATCCCATGGGGTAAGACTTTCAACTAGGGAGAGTTACAGTAGATATTTGAGATACACCATACGAAGCGAGGTGAGCCGTTAACACCTAGCACTTAGGCGATGAACGCCAAAGGCACTCATCACCTGCGAGCCTTGTGTAGCGAGGTGAGCTGTTAAGGCAATTAAACTCGCAGCACAAAGGCAATGAGCGCTCATTGCCTGCTCGCAAAGCAAGGCGATTAGTGAAGCTAATGAAACATGCGGGACTGATCCGCTAAACACTTAGTAAACGTGCAATCGCATTAGCCTACAAGCACTTGACAAACGCAGGACTTTGAAAAAAATACAAGACGCAGGACTTTGGAAAAAAAAGTACGAGATACAAAAAATACGAGGTTAACGGCTGAACCGCGAAAATCCCCCCCCCAAAAAAAAAATTAAAACAAGGCTACACGACCCCGGACGTCGCAAAGCACTGCCAAACGCATAGCACTTTCACACAGCAACGAACAAACGACAAAATACACTGTTACAAATGACGGAAAATGCTTGCGAGCCGCGTAACACATTAATAACATTACAAATCTCCAATGGCGCTTTACACAACTAAACCAACGGATTTCGCTGGGGCACACAAACAATTTCTAATGCAAAGTTGGGACATTCATTACACTTTATCGTCAGGGCACCAACACTCACTGTACATTGTATGCTGCTGGAAAATATAAACAGATTGTTAGCTCTTCAGGCTATTGATTGCTGGATATATTAATTACAAATAGGTAAAGTATATTAACTTATTCAAGAAATAATGAATTCATTATTGATTAAATAAATATAGATAAATATATATCTCTCTTTATGATGAGTGACAAGGGTGCTCAGAGGAGCAAAAATAGATGAGATGAGAAGCTCGACATGAGCGCTGAAGGCGCTTAGAGCGAGGCTCACAATGAGCGCCGAAGGTCCTCAGAGTACAAAAAGGTTTACATTGTGTGTCAAACAGCATTCCCATTGCTCCAAATTGTATTGTCATTTTTGACGGGCAAGTCGCTAGTCACATATATAATTGTGGACCAAGAACGTTGGTTACGTTTGGGGCTTTGTCACGCTTTGCGGCTCTCGCACGTATATGGATTGTGGGCCTCGCAAAATTACGGCTTTAACGGCCGAATCACTGAACTGTAAGCACCTGAAAAAAACAACAAATATGCCTCAAATTAACTTCCACACTCACACACAGCACAGGGGGGGAGCCAGGGAGCCTGTGAGTGAGGTTCCAAATTAATTTGACACATATTTGCCATTTTTTCACAATAAAAAAAAAATGGTTGTTGAAAAAACGCAACGAAAACGAGGCCAAAGGACGTAAAACTAGCCCGTTGCATGTAAAAACGAGCCCTAAGCAGTAAGACTTAACGCAAGCCAATAACACTTAACCCAAGACAGTAACACTCATGTGCAACGCCTTTAAATTACACAGGGTGATAGGCTGGCAATGAGCGCCGAAGGGCGCTGAATGGCGCCAAAGGGCCCCAAAGGCGCTCAGGGCAGGGCTTGCAATGTGGAAAAACAGCATTGCCAGGCTTACAATTTTACTCCCGTCATTTTTGACGGGCAATTTCCTATTTTATAATAAATTTATAATCTGTTCTATGCAAGTGATTTTTAGAAATGGTTCAGCTCTCATGATGTTAAATAGTACAGATCCACATAAATAACTTCTATTTATAATTATTTAGCAAAAGGTGATCTTTTTTGAGACGACTTAAACTCCAAATTGGTACTCTTCCTATGATATTTACACCTCAGCTCCATCCACATTATAATATATAATACTTATTATACAGGTATGGAGAATACTTTTCTATAGGGCCCACCCATGAGGGGGGGCCCAAGGCAGGTAGGGAGCTCTTCGAGTGGTGGTGGTGGTGGTGACTGAAGATGCATTTACAATCAGATCATTATTAACTGACAATGATCAAGTTAGGAACAAGCTGAGGAAGCAGAATGGAAAAGCATGGGCTCTCGAGTTCTTTCAGATTTACCTACATACAGGAGTAAATAATAATATATATCATATTTATAGTGGAACAGAAAATATGGTGTTTGTGAAAAAGGAATTTGGTGCATTAATTTCACCGCATACAGGTATTTGATTACAGGTCCCTCATTTAATGACCGTCTCTTTATTGGAAGAATAAACATTAATGATCATATTTCCAGTATATTGTAATTAGTAATCTTTGCGACTTTAAAAGGGATATTGGGCATTTTTGTATATATATATATATATATATGTATTTAGTTCACTGGAATACCATATTGTGTACGCTATATATAATATCCTGATGAAATTATTGGACACCCTCTCTCTGTCTCAACCTATTTCTTTCTCTCCTCTTTTCCCATCTCTCCTTCCTACTCCATATTGCCTACACTTGCTGTATGATGGAATAAACATGAGATATCTGCCCCTTTCACTGGAAATGTGAGCGTTACTGTGGAATTCACTGCTATGCTCTTCACATATTAAGAGCAAGACATATTTTACAGGCAACTGAAAACCTGCCCCCACTTTAACAACACAATTAAAGCCTTAATACAACCATTTGTCTTAATTATTAAGTGAAGATGTGTCTCTTTCTGAGCGGGTTCATTGCAAAGATCATTTTAAACTGTCCAAGTCATTTTCCCAGATTTGGCCTCATACCAACTACTGCATTGAATGTAAAATTCTTTAAATACTTGTTATATTCATGCTGCCAAATTCGAAATGAAGATTAGTGATGCTAGGCCCCATATGGGTGTTGTGTCCCTGTAATGTGTTATTATGTGTTTTGGGTTGGACAATGTAACGGAGTTGGAACACGAAGTCTAATATCTCCGCTGGTATACTGTAAAATATCCAAGAAGCACTGCGCCGCCTCACAATCCCCATCCACCCATATTGGACAACACTCAATTGGAAGTCAAAAAATACTGCCTTTATTTTGTTATGCAGAAATATATATACACCTCTTACCACAGGCAATACACATCCCCCATATTTGGCCACACAATACACATAGAGAGACAATAAGTGTGGCCACACCTCCCTGAGGCTACCTGGCTACTTTGATACAATCAGACATTGATCAGATTATACTTCTCTTTGTTCTATGTCTCATAATGAAAACACTTTATACAATAGACTTCCTTATCTTATGAGGAGTCTCTGTAATAGGATTATCTATTAGCCTAGTAGCTGTAATATTCTGAGCCAATATATTCTGTAGAACATAAAACAACCTATCTAGAGTACAGCAATGTGATCATATTTTAACCATAAGAATTAAATAACCATAAAAAAGGGTAAAACAGTGATGGGTTCCCTTACAGACAATCAATCAACTGGCTCGATTTTCAGGGACTACTTTTTTACTGATTGGAACTTTAAGAATTTAGCACCTGACCCTTCCTCAGGACATGTTCTGAAGCAGGCAGCTTGCATCAATAAATGCAAACTCTGTCCTCCAGAAGTGTAAATGTCCCTTTCATACACAAAACTCTTACCAAAGTAAAATGGATGCCTCCAGCAACCAGCATTTATTTTCTAAATAAAACCTACCTTTTGACTTTTTCCCTGTCTAGTTATGTTTAACCTCAACATTTTCAATCTTACATGTTTTTGTTTTTTTTTCATTTTCAAGATTAGGGCTTGCTTTTATAAATTGGTATGCTACCTGAAATCAAACATTTAATTTAGGGATCAGGCCAGTAAACAAACAATACTTTGCCTTAAGGAACAATGGATTGGCCTGCAGACTCCAGGTCATCTCATCTAAGGTAACTTGGAATTAAATGGCCATCATAATTAAAAATAGGCATTCCAACTTTGTTAATCATGTATGTAACAACATTAGCACCTGTGTCAGGCATGAACATACAAGCATTTTTAGAGATAAAATTAACTTTTGAAAACGTTGTAAATAGCATATGTTCTTATGGGACACGGAAGTCACCGTATGCAAGTTCTTCGCCCATTTTATCTTCCATATCTAGTTCCTTAAATCTATTCTTTGTTTCCACTGCATATTCACAGGAAATATTATTTATTTCAAATCTTCTCAGTCTGATATTTTTCTCTCCTCTATCTTTGCTTATAAAATATATAGTCAATCTGGTTTCTATATTGTCCATCTGGTGCTGTCCATGTCTATAGTCATCTCGGACGCTTTACTTTGACCAGAGACTTATCTTGACAGAATTCTTCCAACTCTGCTTAAGTTTTTACCCCAAGCCCAAACTTGCCAGTTATTCCAGGAATCTTTTTGTTCCTTATTTAGTTTTCTAATCTCTTATGATGAGAGTAACATCTTTTCTTGATGTTATATATATGAGGTGTTGAATATCTTTATAGAATTGGACTTCTTCTGCCTCTTCGGCTTCCATGTTTGGAACATAGACTTGGATCACAGTGATGTTAAATGGCTTGCCTTAAACTTGAATTGAAATAATTCTGTCATTTAGACAGAATGACATAGGGGAGGGAGGGGGAGAAAGACAGAGGGGAGGGAGGGAGGAGGGGAGAAAGACACAGGGGAGGGAAAAAGAGGAAAGAGACACCGGGGAGAGAGACACAGGGGAGGGAGGAGGGGAAAAGAGACACATGGAAGGGGGAAGAAAAACAGGGGAAGGGGGGGAGAGACACAGGGGAGGGGGGAAAGACACACAGGTGGGAAAGAGACACATGGGAGGGGGAAAGAGACACAGGGGAGGGGGAAGAGACACAGGGGAGGGGGAAAAGAGACACTGGGGAAGCAACAACAGGAAGGGGGAAGTAAAACAGGTAGAAGAGACACAGGGGAGTGGGGGGAAAGACATACAGGGGAGGGAGGAGGGGAGAAAGACACAGGGGAGGGAAAAAGACGAAAGAGAAACCGGGGAGAGAGGAGGGGGGGAAAGAGACACAGGGGAGAGAGGAGGGGAAAAAAGACACATGGAAGGGGGAAGAAAAACAGGGGAGGGGGAAAGAGACACAGGGGAGGGGGGAAAGACACACATGCGGGAAAGAGATACAGGGGAGGGGGGAAGAGACACAGGGGAGGGAAAAAAGAGACAAAGGAGGGGAAGCAACACCGGGGAGGGGGAAGAAAAACGTCGGGAAGAGACACAGGGGAGGGAGTGGGGGAAAAGAGACACGGAGGGGGGGGGGGACACAGGACCTGGTCACTTGATTCTAATTAGTGCTACGGGTACATATTCTGCCAGAGCAGGGGAGGTGTAAAGCATCCAAAAAAAACCAACTTTAAATGCTTATAAGATACGTTGACTTAGCAGCAATTTTAAAGATAATCACTTTTTACCTGATTTTTTACCGTCTTCCTGATGATGCTCATCACATATGGTGACTCCATTAGAAAATGTTCAGGCATATTTCATTCTTTACACTATTCCCATTTCTCTGAATCAGTATGAGGTTACCAGTCCTTTCTTGCCCGGTGATCTCCACTCAGGAAAGAGGTGAATCATGGGTTTAAAATGAAATCTGAAGTTGCTTTGTATGATGAGATTTGATGAGTTTTTTTGGTTTCTTTCTGGTAACTAACTGGAAAGAAGAAGAGATTTAATCCCTTTATTGTGGTAAAAAAGCTAAATTAAGTAATGAGTGATTTTGCAATCAGTTTTATATTAAGTGCATGGACCCTTATGGGACTCAACCACTTAGCAGGAAGTTAAGTCATGAAACATTGAGGAATCTTTATAACCAACGGTAAGAACAAAAACAACAAGTCTCAGGCAAGGATCTGCCATTTAGATTAAGAGTTACACATGGTGTAAGATTACAGGTGGAGTCAAGTTCATTTCTTGCTTATGGCTGTCTGAAATTTTAAAGTAGCAAAACCCCTCATAAAGAAGTAATGGGCATTTTATTAAATATCAGTTATTATTTAAGAAATAAAGGAAATAATTAGCAAAATCTTAAAAACAATTATGGGCTGGTAAACATACAATTCAACAGTCTCAATATAAGGATAGTTACAGCGCAACCACCTCCATATGTCTGATTCCCGATGATAGAGCTTTATCAATGATTGCTGTGAGAGAAGATACATCCCAGGATGTCTTATGTGATTGGTTGTTGTGATAATGTAAACCATATCTGCAGTATAAGGAGGCAGCTAAATAAAGTTCTAATTTTATTTTCACATCTGAAGCAGAAAATAATTTTTCCATGAACCAAGCAATACTCACTGGCGCATTTACCAATGATCAGTCATAACACAAGAATGGAGGTAAAGAGGCCGCATTGTTTATTGGAACAGATTTACAGGTTTAATACTGATATGGGGAGGAATCGACAGTATGCCCCGCGCTGAACGCGCGCTCAGGGCCAACTGTTATGTCACAGACGTACCACCGTAAAGTAGGGATAGACCTCTTTTACCAGAAGGCCGGCGACTCCCCTTATCCCCACCACAGCACAACAGCAGTGTATCTCATGAAGCTGCGCTCCCCCCAAACGCCATGACCGATGAACACCTGTGTCCAGCTGTGGAAACAACTGCGCAAACGTGCCAAAGTATCCCCTCAGCAACCCATATTATGCCCCCTTTCTACACCCGGTCTGGCTAGGTCAGGGGGGCCTGGAAATTCTGGGCACCTCCAGAGCCCAACATAAAGCTCCAGCACATTGACTCCCCCTACTAAGAGATAGCTAGAAGGTGGTCTTAATATTGCAAATTCATTTATATTCCATTTTCAAACAGTGCACATTTTGATACAAACTTTTAATAAAGTTTAAAGCTTGTTTAAAAAAAAAAAAAATACATGTTAGTATAGTACCGTTGTTTTTTGTCTGCTCCTGTTTGCATCATTTTCAGACTCAATGCATCTCACAGCCGGAAAATTGCTTGGAACTTGATGTTTGTTCGCGACACCCTGCATTCTGTCTTTGCAAGAGCCCAACTGCATCCTGTGTCTGCAAGAGCCAATGTACAGCCTGTGCCTGTAAGCGCCAATCTGCAGCCTCTGTCTGTAAGTGCCAATCTGCAGTCTGTGTCTGTAAGATCCCAAGTGCAACCTGTGCCTGTAAGTGCCAATCTGAAGCCTGTGTCTGCAAAAGCCCATGTACAACCTCTGCCTGTAAATGTCAATCTGCAGCCTGTGTCTGCAAGAGCCAATGTACAGATTGTGCCTGTAAGCGCCAATCTGCAGCCTCTGTCTGTAAGTGCCAATCTGCAGTCAGTGTCTGTAAGATCCCAAGTGCAGCCTGTGCCTGTAAGTGCCAATATGAAGCCTATGTCTGCAAAAGCCCATGTACAGCCTCTGCCTGTAAATGTCAATCTGCAGCCTGTGTCTGCAAGAGCCAATGTACAGACTGTGCCTGTAAGCGCCAATCTGCAGCCTCTGTCTGTAAGTGCCAATCTGCAGTCAGTGTCTGTAAGATCCCAAGTTCAGCCTGTGCCTGTAAGTGCCAATATGAAGCCTATGTCTGCAAAAGCCCATGTACAGCCTTTGCCTGTAAATGTCAATCTGCAGCCTGTGTCTGCAAGAGACAATGTACAGATTGTGCCTGTAAGCGCCAATCTGCAGCCTCTGTCTGTAAGTGCCAATCTGCAGTCTGTGTCTGTAAGATCCCAAGTGCAGCCTGTGCCTGTAAGTGCCAATCTGAAGCCTGTGTCTGCAAAAACCCATGTACAACCTCTGCCTGTTAATGTCAATCTGCAGCCTGTGTCTGCAAGAGCCCATGTACAGCCTGTGCCTGTTAGTGCCAATCTGCAGCCTGTGTCTGTAAAAGCCCATGTGCATTATGTGCCTGTAAGAGCCAATCTGTAGCCTGTATCTGCAAGAGCCCATGTTCAGCCTTTGCCTGTAAGTGCTAATCTGCGGCCTGTGTCTGCAAGAGCCCATGTGCAGCCTCTGCCTGTAAGTACCAATCTGCAGCCTGTGTCTGTAAGAGCCAATGTGCATCCTTTGCCTGAAAGAGCCAATCTGTAGCCTGTGTCTGTGAGATCCAATGTGCAGCTGTGCTTACCAGAACCAAAGTGTAGACTGTTCCTATAAGAACCAAAGTTTCAAGCAATAACCTCTCTCCTCCTTCTCCTTATCGCTACCATCCCATTGGGCCCTCAAGTCCTCTCAGTACAGTTAAAGTGAAATTAAATGATATATTATCTGATGTAATTATTGTTTTTTATTCATGCCTATTTAGTTTTAAGTATTGTATCCAAAAACAACACCATCAGTTCAAACTAAAATGTGAGAAATCTGGGGTCCAGAACGGATTATTTTAATTTACATTGATTCCTATGGGAAATGCTTGTTTGGAACTCAACCTGCTGTCCGGAACCGATTAAGGACGAGAACCGAGGTACCACTGTATGTCCATTTATGGAATATCTTTTCAATGTTAGTTTTTTTAATAAAATGAAATGAACCAACCCAAGATTGGTCCCAACTCAGGAACAGACCTGGAAAATATTAGTTATGACCTGAAATAACAAAGAGAGGATTCATTTCCAGAATATATTATTTTCTAAGTATGACAACAACAGAAGCATAATAATTTAAAAAGACCCTTTTACTAAAATATAGCAGTTTCAAGGAGTTTGTATTTAAAATATTTATATAGGCTGTTGTCCAAGGGGCAATATTTTAGTAGGAACATTTTAATTTAATAACAAGCCTCTTGCTGCTGTGTAATTATTTTGAAATAGCAGTAGGATAAATTATTATTAACCATTTTTTATTTATTTAAGAACATATTTATTTTTATTTACAGCTAATTTATTTGTATTAATTATTGTTACTATTATTCTTATACGTGTATATGCAAAATGGCGGAAACAAATTTAGGAAAATGTTTTGCTTTTCTAATACGTAATAGAGCTCCGACTGAAAACCACTACTAGATATACAGCCTTATTAAATTGTGATTTGGCCAATTGAATAGGGCTCTATATAAGCACAGAGCATATTTATTATAGAAGTTTTTAGTTAGTGAAGACCTTGCTTTTGGAAAGAAGTTCAATAACTAAAAACTTCTGTAAAAAAATATGCTGTGTGCTTAATTAGAGCCCTAATCAATTGGCCAAATCACAATTTAATAAGGCTGTTAGTATATATTACAAACCTGTGTAATATATTACATTAATTACAACAAGCAATACGCCACTTAATACAATATGAGAAATTCATAAGCGCAGCTTATTATCAGTCAGTTAGACCCCTCTCACACCCATCAAGCATTCAGACAAAGTAGCACACTGAGATGCACATTAACATACTGAGTTGCATATTAGCATACTGAGCCACACATTAGCATATTGAGTTGCATATTAGCATACTGAGCAGCACATTAGCATACTGAGATGCACATTAGCATACTGAGCAACACATTAGCATACTGAGTCGCATATTAGCATAGTGAGATGCACATTAGCATACTGAGCTGCACATTAGCATAATGAGATGCATATTAGCATACTGAGTCACATATTGGCATAGTGAGATGCTCATTAGCATACTGAGCAACACATTAGCATATAGGAGCAGCAAAATACATTTTAAATATTTAATTATTTACTGTAGAGAAAAACTGCTATAACAATGTATTGTAATCTATGTTGTTTAGTGGTTTAATCTTTCCGTGACCCTATGGACCGCTGCCCATCAGGCACATATGTAAGCCACTGCCCCTCTGAGCTCCATCAAGCTCATGTTCAATGCTATCTCATCTATCCATCTCCGTCTCTGCCATCCCCTTCTTTGTGTACAATGTGTAGCCAGCTTTTAAAGATCTTTAAAAGTCTCTTTAAATTATTTGTTTACAACTGGACCGCTTTATAAAAACAGCACCGATTACAGAGGGTTCAATACTTTTATATTCCATGTATTTTTGGTTTCTGTTGTACTTCAGGATAAGGAAAGTTTAACATCATATTAATAACCGTATTAGTTCCCAATATTGCGCCTCTGACCCTGCGATCCCCTCCCCACACACCGTACATTTGTGTACATACATTAATCATTGTGGATTACTATTGTATATATTCTGCTTTAACAAGTCACATGATACGCCTTGTGTTTAATTGTTTTAGATGTGATGTTTTACACAAATTATTTTCTCTCTGGAAAGGTTAGAAAGTTCGGTGTTTAAACCAGTTTATAAGCAGAAAACCTAACCCATACTCAGCGAAAGAAACAACTCAACCTCCAAATGTGTTTTAAATTGTATTTATTATTTTGGAACATACAATTGTTTTATCTTCTGGATTTTTTCCTGAGTTACTGAACCACTGGGGTATTGTCTGTTTTTGTATAAAAAATCATATTCAGTCAACTAGACACAGCAAAGGTTCCACATGTGGATTAATTTAAACTTTAGGTAATTGCAAGTACTTTACTAATTGAATGTTATTAAATAATTGATTTTACTTACAGTAAACTTACATTAAGAACCCCTGTATCTGATTACAGAGTTTTATGCATGCTTGAAATCAACACCTTCCCAGGCTGTTATATCATAACTTGAAACCAAGAGCTTGTCAGGCTTTTATTGATGAACTTGAAATCAACACATTGCCAGGCTGTTATTTCAAAGTTGAAGCTAACAGCTTGCCAGGCTATTACCTCATAACTTGAAACGGGCAGCTTGTCAGGCTGTTATTGTGAACTTGAAACCAACAAATTGCCAGGCTGTTATTTCAAAGTTGAAGCTACCAGCTTGCCAGGCTGTTGCCTCATAACTTGAAACCGACGGCTTACCAGGCTGTTATCTAGGAGCTTGAAACTATCAGTTCTGTTAGGCTGTTACTTTTTTCTAAATATATTATTAAAGATTTGTTTTAAAAAATAAGGCTACATTTAAAAAATAAGTGAAATCCTAATATTTGCTACAAAATAAAATGTAAACAATATTTGTAACTGTTTCTGTTGTTGAAATTCCAGTTTACTGCTAAACAAATCTCATTTTAAATTCTGTCATCAGGTCAGTTACAAATAATTTGAGATAAATTGAATTTCCAAGTTTGACTACAGACAGGGCTGCTAACAGATGGGAGGTACTTTTTTGAGGTGCCCACCCTGGAAGGGGGCCCCATGATGGCAGGCATTTTTATTATGTGCTGAGATGCCTGTCATCAAGGGAGGAAGAGAGCTCCTAGAAACAGAATGTCTGGCTCCTAAGTATTAGATGCATTGGCTGCCTCTGTATATATTGGTGCAAGGAAGAGCTATAATTGCCAAGTTTATAAAATATACTAATTTATTAAGGAAAACAAATCTAGATTTTGTACAACTATATGTGCAGTTCACATAAACACTTTCTATGGGGGTATGGAAAATGGGTAAGCATTGGTTTTGGGGTGATGGTTATTATATTCATACTGGGCCCCAAGATTTCTGACTGAGGCCCTAACTTAAGGGAAAAACATTACAAACGTTTTCTTTCATCATTGAATATAAGATAGAATAACTGACGGGCAGATAAAAAAAACAACTCCTCCTTTATGTTACCAGTAAGTTAAGTTTCCCTGTTTTTCTCCAAACTAACACACGCTGCTTATATCAGACACATTGACGCATTCTATATATATCCATATTATTTTTTTGTAAAAATAAAACGTGTTTTCCACACCCCCAGAGCTGCTTACATAGACACAGTGTACCTACCAATAGAAACACTGCATTTGGGTAGGGATTTTAATTCTTTACTAACCTTCAAGACAAAGCCGCACAATGCAGAGATCTACCGATCATTGTCTTGGCTCCTCCTGCCTCCTGTTCCCAGGTGAAAACAGGACTACACATCCCATGATTCTTTGGTGCACAAACTGACTTCACAGATTGATACAATGTATTAGCTGCCTGTGATTGGCCAAAATGAATTATGAATTTTATGCGAATTCTAGCAGGGATTTCCAGGGGTGTTAACTCTCAAAATCAACGGCTGCAAACTGAAGAAATGTTGCAAATATCAGGGTGAGTTTAATAATATTTATTTTGGTATATTGTCATGCAAAAAATGTTTCCATATACTACAGATTTTTCTCTATCAGTTTCAATCATGGGAAACTTAAATATGCTTTTAAGATGTGTAAAGAAGGACTTGCGGAGACGCTGTTACTTGTGTTTCCTTATCTGATTTCCGTTAAAAGCACAATATATTGCAGATTAGACATCCATAAGGATCAAGTTCGAAACATAATATTTTTAATGCATGCTAGTAGTTTTTGGCCCTTTAATAATTTCTCAATATATTAAATTTGCTTAGACAGATCTATGTAGCCCACAATTGCACCACGTTCTGGATTAGGAACCTTTAACCTTTTCTGTACACAAACAGTATTAATAATACTCCATATCTACGTGTTAATTGCAGGCTAGAGGGATATAAATTGTTAAAGTGATAACTCGTGAGCGTGAATGTCAGAATATTTCTCTAATGAGTCATCCAGTTTCATATTGTAAGCAAAACTGGGATTAGATCCCGACCGTTCACCTACAAATCACAGTTTAATAATGGGATTAGGTAGAATTTATATGTAGAATTAAACTTGTCAGAGCTTATCATGCAAAGGTAACCAGAAGGTTGGGTACATTAAAATATGGGATTTGGGACTTAATTTAATTAAAACAAGTATCCAACAATAAAAGCTAAATTACCTTAATACATATTTTAACGAACATTACTTTAGTAATAAATATATTTTATTTAAATTTAGATCTGTATAAAGGAATTGTTGTTACAGCAGCACTGTAGTGAAGTAACAACATTAAAAGATATGTAAACCACGGAGATAAAAACTTTTTTTTTTTTGTCAAAATTATAACTTTTAAAGAGGAAGAAACAGGGACAGACTGGAAACCGTTGTTAGATAATTGGATCTGACATAAATTGACACCACACCCCTTCACCCTCATTCAATGCAAAAATAGCTCTCCAGAAAAAAATGTAAATGCCCCTCTCGCACACAACTTCCACCAACATATCATATTTACTTGCCATTGTGCTGAAAAATCTATGAACAATCTATACATTTCAGGTTTAAAACGTTTTTAGTTTGAAAGGACACTGGTAAAACAAGTCAGAGAACTTTAAAAGTAAAAATCCCATCTTGAATAACACACTAATATTATTTTACAGGATTATCATTAAATTAGCACAATTCTATAACGGTATGAATTGTTACAATATTTGTAATGTCCCACTTTCACTTCTAAAGTGTTGTGCTGGCCCGAAATAAACTGATTAACTTATGATATCATCTTTTTGATCAAAATGACTGTTCCATCTAATTCTTAATGTTTGCTATGGGTGATTCAATAGGTTTAATGACAGATAAGAACCAATAGGCCCATCAATTCTGACCATACTATCTACCGAATTCCACACATCACGTTACAAGATAGGTTTAAACTCTTTGAGTCTCTACAATTTTCCCTCTTCCATTTATCAGCCAGGTCAGCGGGACAAACCCCCCCCCCCCCCCCCCCAGATTGTATGAATAGTTGACACAACAAAATAGCAAAATTAAACTTAATCATGCATCACCAGATGGGGCCACTATATATATATATATATATATATATATATATATATATATATATATATACAAAGAATGAATAAATATATATACCTTGACTTTGCATTAAAGCTGTGTAATACAGCAGGCATAAGCTTAAAGGAAGCCATGTTTGATAATGGCTATGGATTGAAGAGCGAGGCATTTGTGGGCACATTTGCATGTCCCAGCTCAGCTTTCCAGAATGCAGTGTAATAACAGTTTTTCTTGGGATTTTGAGCTGGATGCAGGTTTTTAACTTGTTTTAGACATTCAAATGTGACCACAGATGTACTATTTATTTACTATATATATGAAAATATATACATAATTGGTTGGCTGCAGGACTGGGGCCCCACCAGGTGTACCGGTGGTAGATCCACCCCTGCTGTCTGTCCTTGGATCAGAGATGAATTGCACAACTAAGGGCCACAGTTTATCTCTTCCCCCCCCCCCCCCCCCCCCCATTCACTGGAACACAGGAATGAGTAATTTTTATTGTTGACATCTTAACTTTATTTTTTTCTTAAGAAATGTTTTAAGTCAATATGTATATTCTTGCAAACCAAAGTTGACAGTAGACTTGCCCTGGAAACCACAGCAACATCTTAAATGTTCAGTATACACCACTACACAAGCTAAGTGAGAATGTTGACTTCATTTGACCTGTAGTATTACAGTAGGTAATGTTTTGTGTTGTGATGATGATGATGGGCAGCCAATGTATTTAATTGGCAAACCATGAAAGAATTTTAGGAGATGGGGGTTTAGGTACATAGTCCAAAAAACATTAACATTGAATATGGCCGGTTATCAAACAAACTGAGACAGGGAGAGATTGACGGAATCCAAATGAAGGCAGAAGGTTTTTTTGAGGTTTGGAGTGGGAATTGATACAGGAGGTGATTGATGCTGAGTAGGACAAGATAAAATGAGGACCCACTAATCACCCCCAATTAAGTAAAAAAAAAAAAAGGTTCCTGAAAAAAAAGAATCTAAAAAAAATATGCTGACACATTAAGAAAAGATAACTCGATAATGAAAATATCCAGGTTGCTCAAGGCGTGGAGAGTGGAATTTGTCAAATAAATCTTTCAGACACAAAACTAAAAAACAAAATTACTTCTGTTTTCCTTCAACTTCCAATCTTTTCCATGTAAAACATGCAAGGTTCCTTGAGATGGTGCCAAAAAACAACATTTTAATCTGTAAATTATGACTAAATAAAAGTATTTCTATAAGAAAAATGAATTTCCACTTTTTTAACTGACCAATGAAAAGATGTATTTAAGGTTCACATTCAACAAATATTTAAATATTAGATTAAATCTAACGATGTAAGCCCATTACTTCCATGGCAATTACATTAAACAGACTTTTGCAAACAGAAGAAAATACTGATATTTTGATTTATAAAATAATTCATTTGCAATAAAACATTGTTTTTTTATTTATTTATTTATCTTAAAATTTCATGTGCAATCTTCATATATTTCTAGTTAATGTCTATGGGACTGATCAATATCTACCACGTATTTGCGCAAAATGGCTGCTAGCGACTGCTGCAGTTTTTTGAGCAAATTACATAGGGATCAAATTACAAGACACATTAGACTCATAATGTATTAAAGACGCATCAGGGGTGTCTAAGCCCTTATGCTGCTATGGCTCCCACAACAGCACTGCTGCGCAGACTACGGTGCTATCAGTACCGAACTCTGCGCAATATTGCTGAAAAGGTTAAATGCTTTCTCCCCCCATATATCAACATAAACCCCTTCCCATGGCAGAGAAGAGGTTAAAACTATAAGTGATCAGGAGGGGGGTTTCAAACCCCACAGCCAATCACCCCTACAAGCCCTGAGTACCCTTCGGGGATTCCCTGCTCCCACACGGTGAAGTTTACCCCCAGGGAAGGGAACCCATCGAGATTCCTCCTCTCACCCAGTAAAGGGAACCCCTAGGGATTCCCTTCCCTGCTCACACCCTATCAGTATTAAGTAATCAATGACACCCATAAATTAACTCTGTACCACGGAGGTCCTTAATGGAACTCCTTGGCACCTAAATGTTAACCCCTATCATGGGGGTCCCTAACGGATCCACAAGGCACATTTAGACATATGGACCTTATCAACCTGAGCATTCTAATTGATTAAAAAAACTATTCCCATGCACAAAGAGCATGGTGACATATAAATTATTCTGATTGGCTAAAATACAATGAACAAAAATGTATATTTGAACCACAAAAGCGAGCGAAAGCCATTTGCGGCGGGCGCCTTCTCATAGGAGGAATGTCAAGATAATTTTTTTTAAAGCAATTTTTTTTATTTTTGTAAGCCATTTCCAGGCCCAGAAGGCTTCAATCAAGAAAGAATAAGACGTTCATGGCTACTAACCTAGATAGCCCAATTGGTCCATGGCAGAATTATGAGGAGTGATCATCGCTGGAGGAACTTTAAGGTAGGTATTACTACTTATTCTATTTACAGATTTATTTATTTTATTTTAATGTAATGTCTTTATTATTTTATTATAATAATGTCTTTTATTTTATTGTGATTAGTATTTTATTGTATTTGTAATTTAGTTTTGTTTGTACTTAGGGTTAATCTCTTATTTTTGCAATTAGTTTTTTAATTACTATGTTATTTGATAATGCAAGGAATAATTTTATTGTAAAGTTAAAATATGGTAAATAAAATTAGAAATTAATGCATCTAGTGTAAAATGTTATAACAATAAACACATCTTCTGTTTTTCCCTCACTGGCACATATGCGTGGGCCACCGGAGGCGGTGCTGTGGGGGTTGGTTGGCATAACGAGGGAGGGAGATTTGATTGGTGTGATTTTGTTTCCCGGGCTTGTCAGGTCTTTTCCAATTGGTCGCTTCTCTGCGACCGTGGACCAATAGCAACCATGCCGATACAAAGATTCACTTCAAGGCAGGAGGTTCACACCATATCAGTGCTTCCCACCGGCAGATCACAGACCCATCGGCAAACGCCCTACTGTGATTGGTCACCCTGGTTTAGGCAACAAATTCAAAGATACCTTTTTGAAATTTGCTAAACCTGTTTTTCGGATTTCTTTTGTTTTACCCCTATAAATGTACCATGATTCAACCTATTAAAGTCATATAGCATTTTTGAGACTATGTACTGCATTCCCTGGTGGATCAGTGGTTAGGATCCTGTGCTTTCATTGCTGCGGCCTGCTTTTATCGATGCGACCTGGGTTCGATTCCAGTCAGGGAACCAAGAGGTCACACCACCCTGAAGCAGTGCAGTGAAAATGTATCTGTTGCTCTGGCACTGGCATTTCTGCGATTTCCTCTAATCAGCTTTAAGTATGAAAATAAATTGAGTCGGTAATATTAGAGAAGGAGGAAGAGAGGAGGAAGAGAGGGGCAGTGAAGGGGAAACAGATATGCTCAGGAAATAAGGGCAGCAGGGAAATAGAAGGAGAGACATAGGAAGATAATCATGGCAAGAGATGGAGATAGCAGTGGTGGAGTTACTGCCTGTGCCAAAGGTGCAAAGAAAGAGGGGGAGAGATTAAGTGGATAAGAGAGAGATGGGGGTAAGAAAAAGAAAGTGACAGAGATAGGGAGGATAGATAGATAGATATATTGATGGACAGATGGATGAACACACTGACAGACAGACCTGGCGATGTACAAGAAAGAAGGTTACATACAAAAAATGGGGGAAATAAAAAGAGAGATCGGTGAGCAGGATAGGAGAAAGGGAGACAGAATAAGAAAAATACAGAAATAAAAACTGTAAAGAGGATAATGAAGAGAGTGAAAGTGACAGATAGGGAGGAAGAGAGTGAAGAGTGGTGACCAAAGAGGAGAGTGAAAATTAGAGTGTAACAAAGAAGAGAGAGAAAAGGACTGGTAAGAGAAGAATGGGACAGTGAAAGAGGGTCAGAAATGTACAAGAGTAAAGGAAAAAAGAGGGGACTGAAGTATTATAGAGGGAGAGAGTGGAGTGAATGAGGAGGGAGAGTGTGGGGTGAATGAGGAGGCAGAGAGTGGGGTGAATGAGGAGGGAGAGAGTGGGGTGAATGAGGAGGGAGAGAGTGGGGTGAATGAGGAGGGAGAGAGTGGGGTGAATGAGGAGGCAGAGAGTGGGGTGAATAAGGAGGGAGAGAGCGGGGTGAATGAGGAGGGAGAGAGTGGGGTGAATGAGGAGGGAGAGAGTGGGGTGAATGAGGAGGGAGAGAGTGGGGTGAATGAGGAGGCAGAGAGTGGGGTGAATGAGGAGGGAGAGAGTGGGGTGAATGAGGAGGGAGAGAGTGGGGTGAATGAGGAGGCAGAGAGTGGGGTGAATGAGGAGGCAGAGAGTGGGGTGAATGAGGAGGCAGAGAGTGGGGTGAATGAGGAGGCAGAGAGTGGGGTGAATGAGGAGGGAGAGAGTGGGGTGAATGAGGAGGGAGAGAGTGGGGTGAATGAGGAGGGAGAGAGTGGGGTGAATGAGGAGGCAGAGAGTGGGGTGAATGAGGAGGGAGAGAGCGGGGTGAATGAGGAGGGAGAGAGTGGGGTGAATGAGGAGGGAGAGAGTGGGGTGAATGAGGAGGCAGAGAGTGGGGTGAATGAGGAGGCAGAGAGTGGGGTGAATGAGGAGGGAGAGAGTGGGGTGAATGAGGAGGGAGAGAGTGGGGTGAATGAGGAGGCAGAGAGTGGGGTGAATGAGGAGGGAGAGAGTGGGGTGAATAAATAGGCAGAGAGTGGGGTGAATGAGGAGGGAGAGAGCGGGGTGAATGAGGAGGGAGAGAGTGGGGTGAATGAGGAGGGAGAGAGTGGGGTGAATAAATAGGCAGAGAGTGGGGTGAATGAGGAGAAAGAGAGTGGGGTGAATGAGGAGGGAGAGAGTGGGGTGAATGAGGAAGGAGAGAGTGGGGTGAATGAGGAGGGAGAGAGCGGGGTGAATGAGGAGGGAGAGAGTGGGATGAATGAGGAGGGAGAGAGCGGGGTGAATGAGGAGGGAGAGAGCGGGGTGAATGAGGAGGGAAAGACTGTGAAGAGCGTAAAGGCTTCTATCACCATTTTAATCATAGGGAAGAGGAATTCCAGATCAATTGAAGCTGGAAAGTGTACAATGTTGTATAAATATCCAAAAATACAATGTTATAGAGAAGTTCTAAATGGCTAAATGGAATGATGGAGGCAATTTGAAAATGCCTGGTTTGCAAATAAGTCTGAGTATTAAGTATTATTATTATTTGCCTTTATATATAATAAAGTTACAACCTTTTAAGCAGCACTATATACAAGGGGAAACAACATTGAATACAAAGGGTAGGTGACTCATAATTAAGCCAAGCTTTTAGTTAGACAGAACGTGCAGATTAGGTGGCTCTTTTGGATCTCATGTGCCCCCAAATCTTTGTTTCTGTGTACGTGTAGGAAAGAGAGTCAGCGAAGTACAAGACTGAGCCTCTTATCGAAATTTATGAAAGACAAGAATTACAGATAAAGATTATTGCATCATAAAATTAGACTGCTAAATACTCATAAGTATGTAATGTGTCTACGAATATCCACATGCCAATCCAGCATGTAAGGGTTAATCAGCAGACCATGGGCTTGCATACCAGAGTGAGCAGCTATCAGTTTCTAAAATCAAGGAGTGGGGGGATATCTCACCCAGCAATGTGTGGGGGATAGAGCTCGAAACTTGCTGTGGATCACTGTTAAAGTGTCTCTCAATGCCAAAATCTGTTTGCAAGACATTGAGGGGTACAGGGTCTTACAGCTGCTTTGATAAATTAGGATAAAGTCTGAAGAGGCAGAAAAGTCAAATTTCCATTGGAAATACTCTTGTCCATGTCTTCTTGATTGGATCGTTTTGTTTCACTGATCTTGGTGTAAAATATCCTCCTCCCGGCTTGGACGTGGTCCATCTCTACTCCCTTACACTGATCTTATGCTATGACAGATGCTGTTATGTGGGTGGCCAATGGAGGCGGTTGGACTTTCCAAACTGATAGAACCCCAGAACAGTAAAAAAAATCATAAAAACACCCTGGTGGAAACATAGATATATCTACAAATTTGCTCTTTTCTCTTTAAGAATTGGAATTTTAGACCTGTTTTTTGGCTGTCTCGACCCTACAATAGATCACATTCATTTCAGAAAAATGTGGGTCCAGACGAGCCTCCTGTACATTTTTTTATAGATTCTGCACCAGCTATGAAAAACAGAGCAGTATTTTCTCTACGTCTGGTTAGTCTTGAGCAGAGGAAAGCTAATATTTGAGTGTTCATGGTTCAGTAATGACTATATCTGTACAAGAATTCAATCTATTCAGCTTGGTTAGAAAAAAAGGCCATGGAAAAATCTAGTAACAGTTTCATTTTCACATTTTGTATTACTTGGAAATAATAACTGCTAATTAGTTTTAAATAGTTAAGATATTCCTTAGTAAATGAGTATATTTAGTAATAATGATATTCTCATGTCTTTCTCAGAGGTTGTGAGTGGAAAAACAGCACACGAATAATTCTGTTGCAAGACTGCAAATATTTTTGTTTCATGTTTGATGTTATAATAAACAAAAAAAATAAGATATTGATAACATTTTATTTTATTAAGCTTTGCTTAAAGCTGTGTTATACAGTAGACATATGCCTAAAAGAAGCCATGTTTGAAATATATTGGATTAGAGAACAAAAGCATTTGTGAGCACATTTGAATGGCCCTGCCCAGGTTCCCAGAATGCAGTGCAATAACTGTATTTCTTGGAATTCTAAATAGGAAATAAGTCTTTTAACTTATTTTTAGACATATGAATGTAAGCACAAATGTACTATTTATGTATTTACTCTCTCTCTCTCTATATATATATATATATATATAGATATATATATATATATTCAGTATGTATGTATATATATATATATATATATATATATATAGTTGAATAATCAGAGTATTGCAGTGAATAGTGATACCTTTTTTATTGGACAAACGTATTCATAATAAAGCGACAAGCTTTTGAGAGATAATGCCTCTATCAAGTCAAAAAGTGATACTTGATAAAGAGAGGCATTATCTCTCGAAAGCTTGTCGCTTTATTATGAATACGTTTGTCCAATAAAAAAGGTATCACTATTTACCGCAATACTCTGATTATTCAACTGGATTACTGGACATTCACGGCTACCTCACTCTTCATATATATATATATATATACATGTTTTTATCAGTATTGCTTTTTGACTTAAAGAGAGGTTTATCTCTTGAAAGCTCATTGCTATATTATGAAAAAGTGTGTCCATTTATTATGACAAGCTTTTGAGAGATAACCTCACTTTATCAAGTCTGGGGCAATACAGAATTCTGGATAGGAAATAAGTCTTTTAACTTATTTTTGACATTCAAATGTGAGTACAAATGTGCTATTTACTATATATATATATATATATATATATATATATATATATATATATATATATATATATGCTTCCAGCTCAGAATTCCGAGAAATACAGTAATTACACTGCCCACAAATGCCTCGTTCTTCAATATATAACCATTTTCAACATGGCTTCCTTTAATGTTATGCCCGCAGCATTACACAGCTTTTACACAAAACCAAGGTTGGATTATACACAAGCTGGGGATCCTACCACGGACAATCTTAATGGCAATGAAGTATATAGTCTTGTCATAGTATTCTAACCAAATCGTATTATTTTTATAAAGTTATGTTTCGTTCATTAATACGCTGTAAAACAAAAAGCTTAGATCTCTCTCTTTCTCTCATCTGATATTTTGTATTCCAGTTTGAATCACACAAAACCAGAGTAACAAATGAAGGGCCAGGCGAACTAAAGTTCCATGTATGCTGTGTGACCCCTAAATGACCAGCCCTGAGACACCTATTTGACCTCCAGGAATCTTGACTACCAGTCAACGCATCAATCACTAAGCTGCCTTATACATCAGGCTAAAAGCAAGAGCTGACCAGAGATTACCCAAGGAATTAAACAAAACCACTAAAAGCACTTACTCAGAGTTGAGGGATTTCACTTTTCAATTTTTAAATTCTGTTTTTGAAAAATATAAAGCTGTGTCCTGACAAAGCCCCCCTACTGATACTTACAGCAAGTTCAAGAGAGACGGAATTCATCAATGCTGCTCTACATCATTAGATTACCCAAAACCCAGTGATAAGTAATTTTTAAAGCCGGTGCATATTTCACTATTTTAAGAGTTATTATATATCCCAGATATTCATCCAGCTGCCCTTCATCACTGCTGCCTGCAAGTTGCTTCTCTCTGCAGGTCCTGAAAGGACCCAGCTCACAAGCTCCCTGTACAAAGCAAAAAAAGTGGTTTCTTCAGGTGTACTAAACCCAAAGAAAAGCTGAAATGTATTGTTGCAGGGAAGAAAGTAGACTAGCATTTGGAGGGGGCTTGTAATTTATGGTCCCTTCAGGACCTGGGTGATTGTGCGAACTGCAGATGACAGCCAAGGTGCTTTGCTGTGAAAGCTAACACAGCACCATTTAATTATAAAAGAGTGACTGGGACAGAGCAGTACCTACGAGTTCTGGCTCCCTTTGATGTGTTGATCACCTGACCAGTGGATTCCCTATGTGACTTTATTGTTGATATTATATTTTTATACAGTTTTATATTTATTTGTGTTTGTGTGTTGCAATTATTAATCTATGCCTTATTGGGATTAATACATTTTGTGATCATTTTCTTGGCCAGGATGTGATAATTTTTCAGCTCTGTTTTCTTTTTGATAAAAGTTTTCTAACGATTTATATAGAAAAAGGGAATGGAAAAATATTCCAAGTTCCCTGAAGTGCTGTATTCACAGTCTTTTGAATTAATAAACTCGTAACTACCCAAATATTTTAGAAAGTAAAAAGTATCACCTTGATGTATAAACTATTATACAATATGTCCATTGGTTTTACTGGAAAACCTTAGATTAAGTAATACAAGTTTTCAATAGAACATTAACCTTAACAGCGTCCAAGAGCCTTTCCTTATAGAAACAACTAAGCAAACATGACACCTTAATTACATATAAAGGTTTTAATTATTTAAAAAAAACATACTGTAAATATGGAACTTCCAAGCTTCTTTAATGAGCTAAATGTTAGCTAAGAGGATTGCCACAATAGGGCTGGTAGCCAAATTGCCACACATATTCTAATAATCACTCTTTTCACCACTTCCAAAGCATTGCGGAACATCACCTCTCCCCTGCAGGATAGGACCTAAAACGTCAACTGCTAATACAGTGCCTTGCAAAAGGATTGTTTGAGGATTTGCATCATTTAATTTACAGAACATGCCCACAACTTTTAAGATGTTTTTGTTTTGTTTTTTTATTGTGAAACAAACAAAAAATAGGACAAAAAAACAGAAACAGTCAATGGGGATAACTATTCACCCCCCCTAAATTCAATACTTTGTAGAGCCACCTTTTGCATCAATCATAGCTCCAAGTCACTTTGGATAAGTCTCTATGAGCTTGCCACATCTTACCACTGGGATTTTTGCCCTTTTCTCATTGAAAAACTGCTCCAGCTCCTTTAAGTTGGATGGTTTGCGCTTGTGAGAAGCAATCTTTAAGTCTTACCACAGATTTTCTATTGGATTGAGGTCTGGGCTGTGACTCGGCCATTCCAACACATTTACATGTTTCCCCTTAAACCCCCAAGTGTTGCTTTAGCAGTGTGTTTGGGGTCATTGTCCTGCTGGAAGGTGACCCTCCGTCCTAGCCTCAAATCACGCACAGAGTGGTACAGGTTTTGCTCAGATTATCCCTGTATTTAGCACCATCCAACTTTCCCTCAACTCTGACCAGTTTCCCAGTCCCAGCTGCTGAAAAACATCCCCACAGCATGATGCTGCCACCGCCATGTTTCACTGTGGGGATGGTGTTCTTTGGGTGATGTGATGTGTTGGGTTTGCGCCAGACATAGCGTTTTCTTTGATGGACGAAAAGTTCAATTTTAGTCTAATCAGACCAGAGCACCTTCCTCCATACATTTTGGGAGTCTCCCACATGCCTTTCCGCAAACTCAAAACGGGCCATTTTGTTTTTGCTGAAAGTAATGTCTTTCTTCTGGCCACTCTGCCATAAAGCCCAACTCTATGGAGCGTACGGCTTATTGTCGTCCTATGTACAGATACTCCAGTATCTGCTGTGGATCTCTGCAGCTCCTCCAGGGTTACCTTAGGTCTCTGTGCTGCCTCTCTGATTAATGCCCTCCTTGCCTCGGTGAGTTTTGGTGGGCGGCCGTCTCTTGGCAGGTTTGCTGTTGTGCCATGTTCTTTCCATTTGGTTATGATAGATTTGATGGTGCTCCTGGGGATCATCAAAGATTTGGATATTTTTTTATAACCTAACCCTGACTTGTACTTCTCAACAACATTGTCCCTTACTTGTTTGGAGAGTTCCTTGGTCTTCATGGCAGTGTTTGGTTAGTGGTGCCTCTTGCTTAGGTGTTGCAGCCTCTGGGGCCTTTCAAAAAAGGTGTGTATATGTAATGACAGATCATGTGACACTTATATTGCGCACAGGTGGACATTATTTTACTAATTATGTGACTTCTGAAGGTAATTGGTTGCATTTTATGGGCTTCATAACTAAGGGGGTGAATACATACACACATGCCAATTTTCTGTTCCTAAAAAATAGTTTTATGTATATATTTTTCTCATTTCACTTCACCAAATTAGACTGTTCTGATCCATCACATAAAATTCAGATTAACAAAATATTGAATTTAAGGCTGTAATGTAACAAAATAGGTAAAAAGTCAAGTGGAGTGAATATTTTTGCAAGGCACTATAAGTAAAGCTCCAGGCATTTCTTTTTTACTTGCCAAGGTGTTCATTTTTTTAATAAAAATCTAACTAACTTTCAGATATATTATCAAAATACAGTGTAATTATACACAAACAGAAATTACATATTTTTTTTATGCAGAGTGTCTGCAATTTTGACACAGTCGATAATATAGTTTATCACAATAGTTGTGAAGTTTTTCCTAAACTACATCTGTCTTTTAATCTTTTTTTTGTTTGCTTGTTTTTGTTTTTCATGCAAAATAACTTGTACAGTTTAAACTTGCTTTTTTAAGAGCTTGGGATACATAAACGTGATTTCCATATGTATTCAATGTACATCTGAACAAAACAGCCTCACAATGTGGATATAATCTTTATATAACCATTTACTGTCAGAAACATTAGTCACTTTCCATTAGTCAATTTAGTTTTTATGTACCAAAACCCCCATATGGGCAATAAAGTCAGGAATTAGAGTGCTCGTATTTAATTAGTTCTGCTCAACTTGGAGCAGTGATTTTTCTCCTGTCTTGAGATTGTGATAAAGACACTGCTCTCATCGGCAGTCGACTCCATGTTTAATTAATTCCAGATGCCACTAATTAGCCCGTCTGCAGCTACAGCAAGGCTCTCCTTAGCCCATCCATACCTCTGGTAAACTGGATAGGCGCAATCTGTAGCCCACATGCTTTCACTCACAATATAACTAGATATTTTCTATCTCTTAAAAAAAGTAGGGCATATTTGGAAGTTGCAATGTGTCAGCCTATGTGCTACTTTACAGAAGAGGCTATATTATTATTATTATTATTATTATTATTATTATTATTATTATTATTATTATTATCCTTCATTTGTAGCGCTCCAACACATTACGTATGTAGACATGTGGGTTAGCCTCCCAGTGGAAGTGGTTGGAACGGTGGCATCTGCCCCTGTCTGGTGCCCCCCATTATACAAGACACCTCCAATGGATACGATGCCTCACATGCCACATCACTTCTAGATTGTAAGCTCTTGTATAAAGGAGGGCACCAGACAGGGGCAGATCACACAGCACCAGGCTGGAGCGCAGAGCGTCATCAGAGTGCAGTTCTCTTCGCTCTGATGACGGCGCTCTATTCAGCTGCGCGTAAAGCACGGGGTGCCAGTTGGAACAAATACACTCAATTAATTCTATAATGTCTAGTAAATGTATATGACTATTCTGAGTATTATTATTATTATCGTTTATTTGTAACGCGCCAACATATTCTGTAGCACTGTACATGGGGCAAGCTCAAGACAAATACAATAGCAGTATTAGCACATTGTCCTTGATCTTATCATCCAGTGTCCAAAGAGCTTCCCCAAAGCAGCTTGCAAGATTGAAAACTCGCAAACACAGAAGGATGTGCCCGACATGTTGTATCCATATGGTAACCGAAACGACTGAAGGCCTAAGCAACAACAACAAGAAAATATTAGGGCACTGAACCACCTGAGTTATGGGTGCATATAGGTACATTAGACTGATTGGCTGCAGCTGACACTCTCAAATCAGAAATCATCACAAGGAGTTCATAATACTGATTCAAACTTACATTATCATCACATATTATAATTGTCAAACTACAAGACGTTGTTGCGGTTTGCGTGGTGCGTATGACTTAGCGCTGAAGGCGCTCATTGTTTGCGAGTCTTGCATAGTGAGGCGAGGGTGCTCATCGCCTGTGAGCCTCGCATAGCGAAGCAAGCCGTTAACTCGCAGCACTTTGGCGATGAGCCTGTAGCGAGGCGAGCCGTTAAGGCACTACATCTCCCAGCACTTGGGCAATGAGCAGTGGAGGCAATGAAACACGCAGGAGGTAGCCTCCAAACTGTTAGGAAACGCAGGATCGCCTTAGGCTGCAAGCAGTTGACGAAAGCGGGACGTAGAAAAAAAAACATTACGAGATGCGGGACTTAGAAATAATAAAATACGAGAAGCAGGACTTACAAAAAATAATACGAGATAGGAAAAATAAGAGGTTAACGGCCGAACCGTGCAAAGCAAACAACATGAAAAACACAAAAAAAAAAAACAACAAAACCATCACACACAGCACGGGGGAACAGCCAGGACGTCCGGGAGTGAGGTGGAACGCGAATTTAAGTTGATTTTCCCAAGTTTCGGCACTTGAAAATCGGCTAAGCAAGAAAAAAATGGCGGCCCAAAAAAATGAAAACGAGGCTACACGACCCTGAACCGCACAAAACACCGCCAACCGTGTACCACTTTCACCTAGGAACGTAAGAGGTACAAAATACACTTCTACAAAGGACGCCAAATGCTAGCAAACCGTGTAGCACATAGACATACAATCCTAACTTGCAACTCACAACATTACGCATCTACAGTAACGCTTTACACAAATAAACCAATGGTTTGCCCTCGCGCACGCTGCCTACTTCTAATGCACAGTTGGGACATTCATGACGCTTTCTCCTCGGGCCAGCAGCCGTCCCACTGGACATTATATGCTGCGGGAAAATGAAAACAGATTGTTAGCTCTTCAGAGATTGATGGATATATTTATTACAAATATAGGTAAAGTATATAAATGTATTAAGTTACTAATTAATTGATTATTATTTAAAAAAATATAGACATATGTATCTGTCTTTGTGATGAGCGCCGAAGCTGCTCAGAGGAGCAAAAGCACACCAGAGGAGAGGCTCGCAATGAGCGCCGAAGGTCCTCACAGTGCAAAAACCTTGACATTGTGTGGCAAACAGCATTGCCATGGCTTCAAATTTTATTGCGCAGTCATTTTTGACGGGCAAGTCGCTAGTGTAAATATAAAATAAATGTTTTAACCGTTGCACATTATGCACAAAAAATATGTATACAGTCTATGTTCAATAAAAATGTCTCTTTACAGTCCAGTGGTCTGCGCTTTACTGCAGAGGGATTATGTGTAACTGACTTCCAGACTAATGCAATAGACCAGGGTGGAGCAGCAGATATTTCTTATCAGTGAGACCTCTGACATTTCTGCTTCGAAGGTTTATTCATAAATCACAATGGAATCTAAAGTAGCTGAAGGGATGATACATAGTGAGAGGAGGGCTCCTGAGGAGGTGCATGTATACATAACAATGTATAAGGCAAGACTTCATGGGACCTTTATATATAAAGGGTCACAAATCCTGCTTATAGTGCTTTTAGCATAATACAATTATTTTTATCCAATTATATAAAACTGAATTGCTATTATTCATAATGTTCCTCTTGTTGCCTCCCGGGCTGCAATGTTGGACTATCTTCCTCCTCACATAGCTCGGAATATAAGGAGTTTGGCAATCTGTGATTCTCCATATTGCACCTCCTATTACAAAAGCATAAGTAGTGGCTTCCAAGTCCAAGTGGGCAAGTAGTATAATTTCTTCTGCACGTAGCACTGCAAAAAAATAAAATTAATACTTCACTTTTAAAGACGGGGAAACCCGATGACAGACATTAGAATTAATTGCACAACAGTCTCAAACTCGCAAATCTGCAATAGAATGTTTTTTTTTTTATGTTTCATTTTGGTCATCAATTTCGGGAATCAATACATATCAGGCCACCCACATGGACTAAAACAGTATCGCCATTCATTTTTATAATTTTGAACATTGCCAAATTGCGAGTCTGATCGCATATCGGACTTCTAAGCACTAATTGACTGATGTGTAACCTCCATGTTTTACTGATGTCATGATGACGGTCTCATTTACTATTGGCTGTTTCTAAATCGGTAGTTACGGGATTGCTTAATTGATCATGATCATGCTCTGAAATGCTACTTACAGGTGCATTGCTTACAGTTTTGGCTTTCGGCCCATAACTTGTGGGCTTGTTCAATTTAATCACTCTGTAACTGTAGCAAATCTTAAGCCCGCAGACATACAATCTGTATAATGTAATCTGCAGGCTTGCAATCGAATAGGGGCCTTGGTTTAGTAAAATCTGAACTTTAAAATGTATTCTGGGCCTATGGTGAAGCAAGAAAGTGACTGTCAGGCAAGGATAATAGAATCCGTTACATGTGACATTCACCATAGGCTGACGTATATGGCTAGTGATTAGGCTACTAAGGAGTGAGTTGGAATATAATTAAGACATATTATACAGAGGCCTAACTTGCTAGAAATGTAGAATTGAAATAATACATCCCAATATGCTATAGCTTTCAAATGTTAGCATTGGGTAGTTGCAATTAAATTAATTGTGTATTAATTTAGCTAACTCTTATCTTGTGTCAAGGTACAAAATCAAAATATGTTTTTGTTAAAATTGAATAACAAATGTATCTAAATAAATATTAAAAAACATAAATAAAACTCTCAAAACATGGAAATTATTCATTTAATTAAATACAAAAACAAAAATAAAAATAATACATTTACTTTGCGCTACGGAATATGTTGGCGCGTTATAAATAAAGGATAATAATAATGTATACTTTTAAAGTCCAGTAAATAAATAATCAAACTAAAGAGAGACAATTAAGTGTGCATGATGGAATAATAGAGGAGAAGTGACGAAGCAGAGGTGTTTGGGTTCCTGGGCAGTTTGATGAGCTTTATTGGGGTAAGAATCAGCCATCAATAAAAATGTGGAGAAAATAGAATTATTAGCATTTATTTATAAAGTGCCCGCATAAGATAGATAGATAGATATATAGATAGATAGATATATAGATAGATAGATAGATAGATAGATAGATAGATAGATAGATAGATAGATAGATAGATAGATAGATAGATAGATAGATAGATAGATAGATACAGAGACAGATAGATAGATAGATAGATAGATAGATAGATAGATAGATATAGATAGATAGATAGATAGATAGATAGATAGATAGATAGATAGATAGATAGATAGATAGATAGATAGATAGATAAATAGATAGATAGATAGATAGATAGATAGATAGATAGATAGATAGATAGATAGATAGATAGATAGATAGATATAGATAGATAGATAGATAGATAGATAGATAGATAGATAGATAGATAGATAGATAGATAGATAGATAGATATAGATAGATAGATAGATAGATAGATAGATAGATAGATAGATATAGATAGATAGATAGATAGATAGATAGATAGATAGATAGATATAGATAGATATAGATAGATAGATAGATAGATAGATAGATAGATAGATAGATAGATAGATAGATAGATATAGATAGATATAGATAGATAGATAGATAGATAGATAGATAGATGGATAGAGAGATAGATAGATAGATAGATAGATAGATAGAGAGAGAGAGAGAGATAGATAGATAGATAGATAGATAGATAGATAGATAGATAGATAGATAGATAGATAGATAGATAGATATAGATAGATAGATAGATAGATAGATAGATAGATAGATAGATAGATAGATAGATATAGATAGATAGATAGATATAGATAGATAGATAGATAGATAGATAGATAGAGGGATAGATAGATAGATAGATAGATAGATAGATAGATAGATAGATAGATAGATAGATAAAACATTTTGCTTATATTTTATTCCTCTACTCTTTTACATGCAGATGGTGAAAGGGAATTCATTAATTTTCTTTAACACATCCTTTTAATTAAGAATATTTCCATTTCTGAATTCCTTGTATCCTCTTTTAGTATTGAACGTATTAATACAAACTGAATAGTGGACTTTAGATCCAGAGGCATAAATGCTCCTGTTGACCTTTGTAGCTTAGGACATTGGTACATCTGGCTTGAATTACTTTTTAAAAGGTTGATAGTAATTACGGTTACTGGAGCTAATTCACTTTTGTTTCTAATGACTCCTCAGTCTCAGGATCTTTACACGAGGAAACAGCTTTCTTATCTATACCTGTATCAGACATCCAACTGGGTCTACAATAATCTGTAAGACTGATTTCAGTAAATATATCCAAAAACATAACAGTTATGTGGTAACATGTAATACAACGACATGGGGGATACGTCTAGCGCAGAGTAAGGGAACTATAGGAACATGATTTAATGCATCATAGAAATAGATTTAGAGAGAACAGATATGTGATTATTTGAAGAAAGCAAAAATGCATTTGTGTTCCAGGTCCTTACACCAAAGCGGGCCAGCCCTATCAATGGATTGGGATCAGATTGCAGAGTAATGCATATAGGGGAATCTTAAAGAAGCCTATACCAGCTCTACGCATTTGTATCTGAAGGTGGTCTAGAAACATTCAATGAGTATGGATCAGTGGTTGGGAAATACAGCCTGTAGCATATATCCTTATCCATGAACACATTTTAATGAACCCTACCCATATACTTTATTGGGAATAAGATGATGGCATGTGCATTTGGATAATTGAATTGGTGATAATATATGTGCTGGCCAACTCATAAAAAATGGCTGTACCAAGTCTCAGCAACAGAACACTCACCATAACGGTGGTTGCTCCATGAATATTATTTACAGCAGTATAGATGAAAGACATATTATTAATGCTCAGGTACAACATAAAATACTTTTTTTGGTACAAGAAAAGTTTAGGATCTATCCTGTTGTGTTGTCGGGACAAGTCCGCCGCCACAGTGCGGCCTCCAACCGCTAGATGGCGCTGACGATATTTTACAGTGCTGCCTATATGTGAGAGAAGTTCTAAGCTTATAATGTTAGCCTAAACCTTGAACTAACCCTAACCCTCACCCTAACCCCAAATCTACCCCTCACCCTGACAGTTTAGTAAGCCTTGACTCTATGATATGGCACCGGAATATCGGCAGCGCCATCTAGCGGATTCTCACCGCCACTGCTGCTGCCTTGTGCTGCGCCAGGATAACAGGATAGGACAAAAGTTTATTTTCCCTCCAATATTTGACTAAAGATTTTATAAAAATATATAAATTTCATATTCTAGTCTTGGTCTGCTTCCTGATTTCTATTTTAATGGTATGGTAGTCATGAAATGAAATATTTTTTATTAAAAACAATGACAAATGTAAGTTACAAAATTAGTTATAATTATGAGAATAGGTTCATCTATATTTTTCAGTTGTGGGTACTATTTTACATACCTCAGCGCTATGGAATCTGCTGACGCGCTACAAATAAAACGTAATATTAATGCCTTATATAATTAATGTTAACACTCCCACACGGCAAAGACTCTCAATGGGTTGAGAGGTTGCTAAGTAAGACAACTTAGTGACTAATGTGAAGGCTATGATGGGGAAGGGTTTCCTGCTTTAGCTGAATTTTTCGGCCCCAAAGATTCGTAAGTGAATTTTATCCAATGAGCGATCCATACTGTTATTAAAACATATATTGCAGGTACTGATAATAATATTTTATTTCACATCAACCATACAATATGCATTTTTCATATGAGCTCCCCCTTTAAAGGGCAGGTTTGGACATCCTACACTAAAATCTATTCTCTTAGTTGCCAATAAAATCTGTTTTTATTGCCTGTTGTGGTTACTCATTGTAAATTAGTCAGCCTGATGTCATTCCTGGCAGAGTTTTTCAGGGCTAATTTGAAGGATAGCCCGCAACTTGATCTGAGCAGATTTCACAGAGTATTACGTGAAATGAGCATTGCTGTAACTTGGACGTTTTATTTTATTTTCCTTGGAGACAAAGGGACTGTCTTTCTCTCTCTCCATATACTTCACTCACACTTTGCAAGAGCCTAATTTCTGAAATGCATTTCCATTTAAATGTTGTAATCTGGTCCAAAGAGTTTTGGCTCTTCGGCAATGAGAAACAAATGGCACTGCCACCAACTGGTGCACACTAGTAATGACTTTATTGGACTTAAATAATCCTCGATCACACTGGTGAATTGTGAATACTCTTGCACAGGGACTAAAATACAGCTGATTAAATATAAATAGAATATCATAAAACGGTATTCAAAATAATTTTTGGGACACCGAATCACTAATAAAAAAAAATAACATTTTGATGCAGTTTTTTTAGCATATTGATTTGTATTCTATTCACTTCCTGTTAATGTGGGGTATGCTCCTATTCCAGTAACATTAGCAATTCTTCCAAGTAATGCCTTCACAGTACTATCAAAATACACATTAAAAAAAGAAAATATTGTATTTGTTGCACACAATAAAATATCGACAATTAATCACTGTCTGAGATAATCTATATATACTGAATGTTGTTTTAGAGATTATTTATAATTTGTGTATAAAATTTACTTGGTATAATTTTGTATATAAATCTTGTTGCCAACTCAATATTTATAATGAAAAATTGGCAATGTACATCATTTTTAATTTAATGCATGTTTGTTTGTTATTTCAAAAATACATAAAATATTATAAACCTACAAAAAGAAATCTTGAATACTCAAAATATATTTTCTCATAATGTTTAGCTGTATACAAGCAGCCATATCAAAACATAACTAAGATTAAATGAACATCAAATTATAGCCATAAGTAACCAAATATTCCTGAGTTAAAGTTTGTGGTTTGATTTATTTGAATCTACAGTTAGATAACAACGTATTGAGCAAAATTATATTAATTCAGTTAAAGTTGGGGAGGTTTTTGGCTATCTAAGCTGCAAGACATGGAAACATGATGCATAGTTATTCAGAACAAAAGGTCAGGACACTGCTTGTTTCAGGTTTAGTGAGTATTAAATCAGTGTAAAATGCAGAGTTAAGGGTTTGGGATGTCAGCTCTGATTTACACTCACAAACCTCTGATGAATGTTCTTTACAGGCTGCTGCTGGGCCACTTACTGATAACTCTTGATTAAATCCATACAGCATGAGGGTCTGGTGGATGATGACCCCTGACATTTGACCCAGAGACCTTAGCTGTTCTGGCAAAAGGAACTACTGTCTGGTGCCTGATAACCTCAAGACAGAATTCAGGTTTATTGTGACCTCTTCAAAGTTTGAGAGATGTACACATAAGTTTAGAAAACTGATTGGTTGTTGTAGAGTAGCCCCTATTTACTTTAAAAAATTGCAAATATATATATTTTTATAGAATAATATAAATAATATAAATCATAAAGTAGTATTATATACATGAACAATATTAAATATAACATTACATCAAATATAATTACAAATGTTTAATATAAAGAGTAAATAATCCAATAACTTATTAAGAATGTATACAAAATGTAAAAAGAATATCAAATATCTTATCAAGGTTGTATATAATTTAACTTAAAATATAGTGTGATTTAAAAAAGCTTTATATAACAAAATTCTATTCTTTTAATTATTAACATTGTTATTTCAACATTGTAAAGAAAATATCTTGATTAAAAGGATTAAAAAAGATTTGTAAAATTTTAATAATTTATCTTTTTAAATATCTACACTAAAAACATGCTGATTTGATAAATAGATTTACAAGGGAAAAATGTGTTTGTTGTTCCAAATCAAAGGTATAAATTACAAGTTCAGAGAGCAATAATTGTAAAAAGGTAAAAATATTACAGCTTTGATACTGAGCTTAAATGCAAATAAAGATTCAATATTTGAAAATATCAAAATTAATATATATATAAAAAAATCTTGAGCAAAAGGTTTATTATTTATTTTAAAATTTCAGTCAAAATGTTTTTTTTTATTTATTTATGTTCTCAGCTACCAATAATAATAATAATAATAATAATAATAATAATTTAATCTGTTAAATCATGACATTTTTAAATCTCCAATTCTGGGAATTTCTGATTAATGAATTTGGAAATAAGTTAAACTTAAAAAACAGAGAAAAATCTTACCTACAATAAATTAATATAATAATGCAAAAAACGTTGTTTTATTTTTTTTATAACAGTCTTCAAAATCAACTTGCAATAATGTATGTGTTCCCTGGTACTTCCTGTTGTGTACCTTCCTCCACCCACAGCTCTTCCTCAGTTCAAGTGGCTTCTGTCCAATAGGGCATGAGTCATGGTGAGTATGCAGAAAGTATAACAAAATGTCTATACGTCTCTGTGAGGGTAGTAAAAATTAATGGCAATTATGGCACCTCCCTACAATGATATTGTCTAAACTCTCCAACAGCTTTCTTGGTTTTACTTTGCATGTTGTGAATGCTGCTTGAAAATGAGCACGTACAGTGCAAAAGGAAACTGCAAATGGCCAAAAAAGAGAACATTGGGTAATTGATCAGAATACCTGTATAATTGTCTTTTATTATAATTCAAATCACAAGCAAATTTATATTTCCTAATCGTTGCCATTTGGTCACAGATAAATAAACATTATAGTAGAAGTATGGATGTAAAATATTTTTACATTCAGTTTCATTAATTCTAGTGTTAATCACAAGACAAATGGTAAATATAATTAGTTGATGCTCGTTTCCCATGGGTTTTGTATTTTAATACATGGCAAACAATCAGATATACAGTAAGTTATGGAATTAGTGGTAACATAGAGTATGGTATGTTCCCATTTTTTGTAAATTATGTTTCATTAACAATAAGATATGACCTGTAAAAAAATCAGATATTATTGTCAAAAAAATTATATATTTAGACTTAATCACATTAAGCATGTACACGCACTAACACCCTTATTAAATTGTGATTTAGTAAATTTAAAAGGGCTCTATTTAAGCACAGGGCATATTTTTTTTACAAAAGTGTTTAGTTAGTGATCTTCTATCCAAAAGCGAGGTCTTCACTAACTAAAAACTTCTGTAAATAATATATGATGTGTGCTTAAATAGAGCCCTCTTAATTGTACTGAATCACAATTTAATAATGCTGTAAATGCCTTTTATTTTAGTGAATTAGCCTGTGTAAAATGAATCACTAGAGATCCACTTGCGAAAAAGCTCTTAAAGGTATATTTAAGTGAACTGGATTATGAATGCATCTGATAGGGGAGAATTAGTAGTGTATGAAAACAAGTGTTATATAGAAAAGTTCAGTTTAATTACAAAATTATTTGTACAAAAGTCAAATCCAGCAGTTCACACCCACAGGACGCTAACATAAGTTGGGTACACAGGAAATACAGCAGTGTACCCACAGGAAATACAGCAAGATACATACGTTGACCTTTCTGGTGGAAGTAACTGTTGCAGTTCTTGTACAGAGCACATGCCAGAAGCCACTCAGGGGAAGAATGATACCATTTATTAGCCTGATTCGGAATTTGAATGTTATGCTAATTCAGGTGGGGTTTTCTAGGGGTGTACACAATCAAATGCAAATGGGAAATCTTGCTTACTTCAAGGTAAGCTAATTAACATTTATTTTGGGATATTTACATGCAAAAAAAAAGTTTTCAGAAACTACTAATTCTCCTGTATCAGGTACATTCATAATCCAACTCACTTACATATCCCTTTAACCAGACAAACCCACTTTTAACCAGAGTAGATCACCCAAACCAAGCTACCATTCAAAACAATACAAAAATCTTATTGCCGATCCACAGCCACTAAACTAAAGCTTTACACACTCTACCTTGAGACAGCACCCCTATATTTTCTATAGGATGGGAATATCCAAGAACCCCCTGCCAGTTTATGAAGCAAGCAAGAGGCTGAAACTAAATACTGGTGTTTTTTTTAAGGCATTTATTTGTAATGTCTTGTGGCAGGGATGGGGTTAGGTTAAAATGTGAGGGCATTAGAAAGAAGAGACACTCCCTTCCTTGATGAGTGCTAAATCAAACCACAAAACTAGAGATGTAATGGGTGTTTGAGATGCGCATTTTTTGTCCTAAGGGTATGGTGGCACTGTTACCATTGTGGGTAGAGTTTACTAA
>CM050176.1:49419994-49492494 GCA_027410445.1 Discoglossus pictus | reverse complement strand
AACGTTTTGTGGAGGAACTTAGGAAAAAAACGTCCCACACGCACACACGTCATGTACAATATTTAAATTTCAATTTAAGACATTGAAAGTGGAATTATAGAGAGATTTTGGTCTGCTGTGAATTTCCACAAATATAAAGTAGCTTTCGAGCAGACAGATTCTGTTCAAAATGTTTACCCAATTTCAGAAATAGTCCTAGATAATACTATATGATAGCTGCTCTTGATTGTAAGCTCTTCTGAGGAGGGACCTCAATTCTGTAGCACCAAATTGCATTGTATTGTCTTTGTATTTCTGATATAATCTGTATTGATTTACTTTTGTAATTTCTGATTATTGTACTATTGTAAATAATAATAATAATAATAATAATAATAATAATAATAATAATATATTCCATAGATGTGGGAGTGGGGATCTACCTCTATTAGCTCCACTTACTTTCTACCAGTTCAGATTTTTCAATGTAACTTGAAGTCTGGAAAACTTTTCTTCTCTATAGAGCAATATCTTCACAGTGTGTGACAGGGGATCTTCCTGCAATCTTTAGTAAATATTTAAAATAAAACGTTTAATTTTTAATTATTGTATTACATTTTCATTGATGGAAGCAGACATTGTTTTAAGTCTAACAGGATTAGGCACTTGGGAGGAATGGATTCAGATAGCATTTGTATTCAGTCCTGGTACAAGTACATGTTGGATAGCCCTTCAGACAAACTAGCGCCAATGGCAAGGTTGGATTTAGCTAAATTAAAGACACCATTTTGGATCACTACCTTGTCTTGGTGAAGGGGCCTGTGTACCTAAGTGAAGCTGTGAACTATACCATGACGGGTCACCCAAGTTGGGCAGATCATTACAGAGAAGTCAGACAAATCGTGGCCCACTCGAGAATGACCTGACAAGCCACCCCAGTATCTTTGCCAAATGAACTGTATGGATAAGCACACCCAGACACAAGATGAGCCAGGCATACTGCGTCCATAGGGTCATGAAGAGTTGGACACAACTAAATGACTAATCGACAACAACAAAATCAAAAAATTATATGTATCGATGTTGGAATCTTTTTAGTTTTATGTTTTTTTTACGTGACCGAAGCAGCACAGATTGAATTGGATGTAAAAAAAAGGGAACTGCTAGCACTGAAGTGGTTGGCCAGACTCAGGACACTGGTACTTTGCACAAAATAAATTGCAGTTTATAATTCTATTCACTTGAAAAAAAAAAAAACTTTGGATTCTTGACATTAACAAGAACCTGCGTGCATCATTTCTCCAGTGTGACCGCAATCCATCCATCTTCCTATTTGGTAACACACTGCTGGTGGTTAGAGGAAGTCATTCATCTCTCCTGAAATATTCCCCACCTCCCCTGCCCACAACTACATTACAGACATTTCCATTAGCAGCTCTTGGAAATATCCCAGTTTACACCAGTCCTGGACCTTATTTTTTACCCAGTTACAGCTGGTGGAGGGTCTGGCTCATTCTACAGTCATGCTTGTCATGACCCCCCTAAAAAGAGCATTATAGTATGTGGATGAAAAACCTGCAGTCCTAACACAGCAAGGCAAGAAAAGACATGGAAACACACAAATGGTAGACATAGCCCGCAAACATGGGGGCAGGAGCTGTGGTGTGAGGGGGAGACAGGGCTTACCCTCCCCCAGAGTTTTCTATGTGTATATATATTTGTAGAGAAACAGTTGTGCAGCATTTGCGCGCCATGTGCTGCATCCCCAAAATTATATTTTGTCAACTTTTATGCACATTTTTTATGCATTGTTCACAAAATACAAGAAAATATTAAAACAATAACTCCAAACTAATAAGATCCATATAATATAAACATTTAACTAACAAAGCTTAACCAGTAAACCCTATCACTAATATAGTTGTCGTCAGCCGAAGTGTGTCACACTCGCAAATTGCGAGTTACGCATGCGCACTATGCACAAATTGCGAGTTGAATCGCAAATTGAGACTTTGAGCCCGCAAGTACATGGCAGAAAGCCAAACTTGTAAATCATGCTCCTATATGTAGTATTTTCGGGCCTGATCATGATCAAGTAAACAAGACTGATAACTTACTGCTTAGACAAAGCCAAACCCTTAACTTGCTGCAAAGTATGATTTGCAATCAGACTCGCAATCCTGATATGTGAGAAGTAGAGGGAGGGAGTGAAGGATAGGGAGGAAGAGAGAAGGATGGAAGGAGGGGGGAGAGATGAAGGAAGAGAGAGAGAAAGGGAGAGAGAAGGAGCGAGAGAGAGTGAAGGAGAGAGAGAAGGAAGGAGAGAGAAGAAGGGAGAGGGAGAGAAGGAGAGAGAGAGAGAGAGAGAAAGGGAGAGGGGCAGAGAGAGCGAGAGGGCGCAGTGAAAGAGAGAGGGCGCAGAGAGAGGGTGCACAGAGAGAGAGACAGGCTACACAGAGAGAGGGTGCACAAACAGACAGATTTAACACAATATTATACCATCATTTATGACGGGCAAACTATTAGTATGATATAATGGTACTTTCTGGTTATGGTACTTTCTGGTTATGGTACTTTCTGGTTATGGTACTTTCTGGTCATGGCACTTTCTGGTTATGGCACTTTCTAGTTATAGTACTTTCTGGTTATGACACTTTCTGGTTATGGGACTTTCTGGTTATGGTACTTTCTGGTTATGGTACTTTCTGGTCATGGCACTTTCTGGTTATGGCACTTTCTAGTTATGGCACTTTCTAGTTATAGTACTTTCTGGTTATGACACTTTCTGGTTATGGGACTTTCTGGTTATGGCACTTTCTGGTTATGGTACTTTCTGGTCATGGCACTTTCTGGTTATGGCACTTTCTGGTTATAGTACTTTCTGGTCATGGCACTTTCTGGTTATGGCACTTTCTAGTTATAGTACTTTCTGGTTATGACACTTTCTGGTTATGGGACTTTCTGGTTATGGCACTTTCTGGTTATGGTACTTTCTGGTCATGGCACTTTCTGGTTATGGCACTTTCTGGTTATAGTACTTTCTGGTCATGGCACTTTCTGGTTATGGCACTTTCTAGTTATAGTACTTTCTGGTTATGACACTTTCTGGTTATGGGACTTTCTGGTTATGGCACTTTCTGGTTATGGTACTTTCTGGTCATGGCACTTTCTGGTTATGGCACTTTCTGGTTATAGTACTTTCTGGTTATGGTACTTTCTGGTTATGGCACTTTCTGGTTATAGTACTTTCTGGTTATGGTACTTTCTGGTTATGGCACTTTCTGGTTATGGTACTTTCAAATATGAAATCCAGCTGTGTTTACAAAAACAAATCCAGGACCACCATGTTCAGGGGAAATACAAAGCCATTGGCTGCATGTCAGTCCTTTGCAAAGATGATACACAACATACCTTACTGAAATCACTTTATGTGTTTAGTTTAATGCACTACAGGTGTTGTATCTGGGATGTGTTCAACAAACCAGTTCTTTCTTGTGATTTACTCAAATCTATCTTACTCAGTCCTACTCCACATGCTCTTTTGCTTTCCAATTTAATCAAGGATTTTATTCTAAATATACAAAAAAAATTCCAAAAACAGTTGCATCAAAACTCTGGGGAAAAAAACATGACATTTGCTACAAGAAGCATACTGCATAAAAATATTATTTTTTTACACCTTTATTTCTTGATTTAATATTTGAAAAAAAAAAATCTAAGCATGTATTTTATTTCATAATAATATTCTACCACAGGTGTTCCTAGGAAGTAATATATTTATACTAGTGATACGGGGAAACTGAGTATTTACTTATTTCATGTCATAAATGTATGTGCTGTGTTAAGGTTTCAGAGTAGATCTCAAAAATGATTACTGTTTTTATCACTCAAAAAAGTATTTAAATATTTTAAGTTAATATTTAGTGAACTTTTGATTTTCAAGAGGCAGACAAAATGTTTAGGAGCAAGTGTTGCCTACATGTACATAACTTTAAATAATATTAATAATTAATAATATATATTTAGAAGCCGTGGTTCAGTGCTTTCATCGCTGTGACCTGGGTTCGATTCCAGTCAGGGAACCAAGAGGCCACACCACCCTGAAGTCAAGTAGGGTTGGGCCTGGTCAGTACTTGCATGGGACATCACCTAAAACTTCCAGGAACTGTATGCTGTGGCTCATTGGAGAAGGAACTGGAGAAAACAAGCATGTGGAAAAGGTGTTTTCCTTTTAAAAAATGATACAGAATTCATGTTATTATCAACAGTCAGGCAATTTCAGTGTGCTGCCGCTGACACTAATACTAAAAGATATTAAAAACAGAACGCCAGCACTAGCGGATCTCAATCTATAACACAATATGTATCAGTTACAGACTCCAGCCTTATTATTTATGCAGATTCTTGTAGGAGGGCTTCAGAGGCTAAACTAAAATGACAATATCTAAGTCAATTCTTGGTCAATTTTAAAAATATTAACACATTTTTTCCACCATCTAACTAATGATGTAGAACACATTTAGCAACTCTTGTGGTCCTTTCATTTCAGCAGTGTCTCTTGGAGCTGTGGGGGGGGGGGGGGGGGGGGTCTATTGTAGATTGTGATTCCAGTTAATAATATCATTAAATTCAAAAATATTTAGCAGCCTTTCGACAGAACTGAAGTCCTATCTGCATCCACAACACCTTCTGGGAGACTGATCCTGAAAGGCAAATGGTTCCCATCAATAAAGGAAAAACAAACATAATAGTTAATAGTTAAAATCATTATTTCTTTTAACTTTCTAAAACAATTTGTCCATTATCCAGTCAAGAACTGAAAAAGTCTAAGGGCCTCATTCAATTGCAATTTGGCCAATTTAATGGGGCCCTAAACAAGCACATAACATATTTTTTTAAAGAAGTTTTTAGTTAGTAAGCATCTATCCAAAAGCAAACTTATTTTAAAAATATATTCTATGTGCTTATTTAGAGCCCTATTCAATTGGCCAAATCGCAATTGAATGAGGCCATAAGTATCTACAGTGGATATAAAAAGTCTACACACCCCTGTTAAAATGTCAGGTTTATGTGCAGTAAAAAAATGAGACAAACATAAATCATTTCACAACTTTTTCCACCTTTAATGGGACCTATAAACTGTACAACTCAATTGAAAAACAAACTGAAATCTTTTAGGTAGAGGGAAGAAAAGAAAAAAAAACAATAATAATAATGTGGTTGCATAAGTCTGCACACCCTCTTATAACTGGGGATGTAACTGTGTTCAGAATTAAGCAATCACATTCCAAATCATGTTAAATAGGAGTCAGCATATACCTGCCATCATATAAAGTGCCTCTGATTAACCCCAAATAAAGTTCAGCTGCTCTAGTTGGTCTTTCCTGAAATTTTCTTAGTCGCATCCCACAGTAAAAGCCATGGTCCACAGAGAGCTTCCAAAGCATCAAAGGGATCTCATTGTTAAAAGGTATCAGTCAGGAGAAGGGTACAAAAGAATTTCCAAGGCATTAGATATACCATGGAACACAGTGAAGACAGTCATCATCAAGTGGAGAAAATATAGCACAACAGTGACATTACCAAGAACTGGAGCTCCCTCCAAAATTGATGAAAAGACGTGAAGAAAACTGGTCTGGGAGGCTACCAAAAGGCCTACAGCAACACTAAAGGAGCTGCAGGAATATCTGGCAAGTACTGGCTGTGTGGTACATGTGACAAAAATCTCCCGTATTCTTCATATGTCTGGGTTATGGGGTAAAGTGGCAAGACGAAAGCCTTTTCTTATGAAGAAAAACATCCAAGCCAGGCTACATTTTGCAGAAACACATCTGAAGTCTCCCAAAAGCATGTGGGAAAAGGTGTTATGGTCTGATGAAACCAAGGTTGAACTTTTTGGCCATAATTCCAAAAGATATGTTTGGCGCAAAAACAACACTGCACATCACCAAAAGAACACCATACCCATAGTGAAGCATGGTGGTGGCAGCATCATGCTTTGGGCTGTTTTTCTTCAGCTGGAACTGGGGCCTTAGTTAAGATCGAGGGAATTATGAACAGTCCCAAATACCAGTCAATATTGGCACAAAACCTTCAGGCTTCTGCTAGAAAGCTGAACATGAAGAGGAACTTCATCTTTCAGCATGACACCGACCCAAAGCATACATCCAAATCAACAAAGGAATGGCTTCACCAGAAGAAGATTAAAGTTTTGGAATGGCCCAGCCAGAGCCCAGACCTGAATCCGATTGAAAATCTGTGGGGTGATCTGAAGAGGGCTGTGCACAGGAGATGCCCCCGCAATCTGACAGATTTGGAGTGTTTTTGCAAAGAAGAGTGGGCAAATCTTGCCAAGTCAAAATGTGCCATGCTGATAGACTCATACCCAAAAAGACGGAGTGCTGTAATAAAATCAAAAGGTGCTTCAACAAAGTATTTGTTTAAGGGTGTGCATACTTATGCAACCATATTATTTTATTTTTATATTTTTTCTTCCCTCTAACTAATAGATTTCAGTTTGTTTTTCAATTGAGTTGTACAGTTTATAGGTCACATTAAAGGTGGAAAAAGTTCTGAAATGATTTATCTTTGTCTAATTTTTTTACTGCACAAAAACCTGACATTTTAACAGGGGTGTGTAGACTTTTTATATCCACTGTATAAAGCAATAGTGAAACTGGACAACCGGTTTGTCTTTAGAAAAGCAAATAGATGTATTAAGACATCCATTAACATAAACATAAGTCTAAATAACATTCAGAACGTTATTACACGTTTCACAACAAGTGGAGTGAAAAATCAAAACAGAGGAGCAAACAGTAATCATCTAATGGCAACTGGGAGGTGTGAGATGCTCCTCCCATATGCTATTAACACACATCTGTAATGTTATTTTTTTAACACATGTTTTGACTTTTAAATAAAATGTTTATGCTACATATAATTCATTAATATGAACTTAACAAATACATACTTTTTAATCTGTTACACATTTTTTTTTATATTACGTTATCATACATGGAACATTGTTTTTAATGACTGATAGAAAACATGGTAGTGCCCTTTTAAACTGAAAATGTTGTTACAAACTAACAACCAGGGGCGCAGGAACTGGGGGCGATGGGGGGATCAAATCTCCCCCAGATTAAATAAATAGGGGACACAAAAAGTAGCAAAATTAAACTAAATGATGCATTGCCAGATTGGCCACTAGATGGGCGCCAACACTATAGATGTCTTTCCTATGAAAGTTTTGACCCATAATTTATCATATATATATATATATATATATATATATATATATATATATATATATATATATGTATATATATATATACATATATATTATATAAATTATATATATATATATATATATATATATATATTTTCATTATTTTCAATTGTAATGGGGGGGGCAGGGGCATTGAGAATTTAAACAAACAAAAAAAAAAAAAGTTATTGAGGGGCACTGCAGCAGTGGGGCGCCCCAGAGAAGGGCCATGGTGTGTTGCACCAGGTGCACCGCCGGTAGATCCGCCCACACTTCCTGTCCTGGGAGTAAAGTTGAATTATCCCTCCCAGATTTTTTGGGGCTCCTACACCCATGCTAACAACAGTTATTTCATCTATATTCCAGTAATATGCAGCGTCATCGTGGGATGCTCCGCCAAGAACACGTAAAAAATGCAATAACCGCCAAGAAAAACTAATATTCAAGCTTTTGTCTGTTTTATATTATGTAAGGGATTTATAATTAACTCAGATATAAAACTTGCTTGTCAAGCCTTGACATGACCCCTCCCATTATATATCTGGCCTCCCCAGTTCTCGTAGCTTGTTTGCCGCTGTCCATGTAAGGCAGACTGCAGAGCGTTATCAGGTTAAAACTTTAGGTTGGACTCAATTTGTCGTCATGAAAAGCTTTTTAAAAAATTCCACTGCTGACATGGTGTCTATAAAATATGCCACAGAGCGAGTACAAAGCGCCTACTGCATAATTCGTTCTTGGCCCTGCGTCCTGGTGCTGCCGGAATTTTTGGAGCGGTTCCCGGGGCTGCTACTCAACTTGGAAATAACAAACACCTTGGCATGAGATGAGCTGGACCGTTCCAACAAGTGGTTTCAGGACATTATGGTTCTGGAAGGGGGTGACCCTACGTTCCATGAACCACCAGAGCCCCCTATTTACTATATGCTACTTAAAAGAATTACAACTGGTAAAATGTTGTAGCAATTGCAACTGTGCATAAGGAAAAACATACGATACATCTCAATGATACAGCAGAACTGCATATTCTACACACGTTATAGTAAAAAATGTAGGACAATGGTTATTACTGTATGAATCACAGCTGATTTGTATGATAATAGAAGGCAAAAATAGTCTTTTCTGTTGCAAACTTCAATTAAAGTAGAAGCCAGTTAGTGAATTAATCATGCAATAATGCAATAAATATATTTAGAATATCTTGCAGTTAACATACAGTTAAAAATATAGGGTCCTTTTCTATTGCTCAATTTGTAGATTTATACACACTTAAAATCACTTTTTAATATTGCCACATATTCTATTAGCGTTGTCACTATGTGCCGTCCAAAGATGCAAATTTGGCCTTCGAACTCCATTGGTTTAAGCACGGTTTGAATATTACGAGCGCAAACTAATTAAAGTTACATAAAATTGATATTATAATAGATGTTCTAGCTCGCAAATAAAATCTAACCCCCACCTGAAAAAAGTATCAAGTTCTTGTTTATGAGTACTAAACAGGACTCGCAAGGGGCATTTTTCAAACACTTATTAAAGCTGTAACAGTAATTAAACACACAATACTGTACTTTAAAATTACGGAAAGGCATGGAAACACATTAGAATCAATTGCATAACAGTCTCAAACCAAAATATTTGTTTTAACTGTTAATCCTGAGTAATATCAATTCCGGGACTCAAGGGGTTAATACATATCATGAAACCCACATGGACTAGAACAGATGCTTTAATGCATTTTATAGAGGGCTAAGTTGCTTGATTGCCAGCCTGATCGGAAAATATTACTTATTGTCACTAATTAATTTGCAGCCTCTGATTGCAATTTACGTCTTACTTCCATGTTTTACTGAAGTCATGATGATGGTCTCATTTACTATTGGCTGTGTCTAAGAAGTAAATTACAGTCTTGCTTAAATATTGTCAGCCCCCTGAAACCCGACTTAAAAAGGCAGGGTTTATGAGTTTAGGCTTAAGGAGGTAAATTGTGAGCTTGAGTCAATAGAATACATCTAAACATTTAGAGAAAAAAACTCCTGTAGCAAAAATTACAGGTTAGAGGCATTTGTGAGCTCCTAATAGAATAGGGTTCTTTGTTTTGTATGTATTTATTTATATATATATATATATGTATATATATATATATATATATATATATATATATATATATATATATATATATATATATATAGTATATATTAATAATCCAGTTATAATATAACAGAAATATATAAATATAAATATAAATAAATATATATATATATATATATATATATATACATTTAGAATCTATATTGCGTATATATATTTATAATTTGTAATATAATATATACATATATATATATATATATATAAATATATATATATATATATATATATATATATATAATTATATGTGTATATATATATATATATATATATATATATATATAAATATATCTGTATACATAAATATATATTTATTTATTTAATATATACTCACAATCCATTTATATTTATAAGCTAGTTATAAACTAACAGATATATATATATACACAGTGCCTTGCAAAAATATTCACCCACCTTGGCATTTTTCGTGTTTTGTTGCCTCACAACCTGGAATTAACATGGATTGTTTGAGGATTTACATCAATTAATTTACAGAACATGCCACAACTTTGAAGATGTTTATTTTATTTATTTTTTATTGTGAAACAAACAACAAATAGGACATAATAACAGAAAAAGTCAATGTGCATAACTATTCACCGCCTAAAGTCAATACTTTGTAGAGCCACCTTTTGCGGCAATCACAGCTCCAAGTCCCTTTGGATAAGTCTCTATGAGCTTGCCACATCTTACCACTGGGATTTTTGCCCATTCCTCCTTGCAAAACTGCTCCAGCTCCTTCAAGTTGGATGGTTTACGCTTGTGAACAGCAATCTTTAAGTCTGACCACATGTTTTCTATTGGATTGAGGTCTGGGCTGTGACTCGGCCATTCCAACACATTTACATGTTTCCCCTTAAACCATTCAAGTGTTGCTTTAGCAGTGTGTTTGGGGTCATTGTCCTGCTGGAAGGTGACCCTCTGTCCTAGCCTCCAATCACGCACAGAGTGGTATAGGTTTTGCTCAGGAATATCCCTGTATTTATCTCCATTCATCTTTCCCTCAACTCTGACCAGTTTCCCAGTCCCGGTTGCTGAAAAATGGGGGGATGGTGTTCTTTGGGTGATGTGATATGTTGGGTTTGCGCCAGACATAGCGTTTTCTTTGATGGACGAAAAGTTCAATTTTAGTCTCATCAGACCAGAGGACCTTCCTCCATACATTTTGGGAGTCTCGCACATGCCTTTTCACAAACTCAAAACGTGCCATTTTGTTTTTGTTGAAAGTAATGGCTTTCTTCTGGCCACTCTGCCATAAAGCCCAACTCTATGGAGCGTATGGCTTATTGTCGTCCTATGTACAGATACTCCAATCTCTGCTGTGGAACTCTGCAGCTCCTCCAGGGTTACTTTAGGTCTCTGTGCTGCCTCTCTGATTAATGCCCTCCTTGCCCGGTCCGTGAGTTTTGGATGGTGGCCGTCTCTTGGCAGGTTTGCTGTTGTGCCATGTTCTTTCCATTTGGTTATGATAGATTTGATGGTGCTCCTTTGGATCATTTTTGTAACCTGTCCTGACTTGTACTTCTCAACAACATTGTCCCTTACTTGTTTGGAGAGTCCCTTGGTCTTCATGGCAGTGTTTGTTTAGTGGTGCCTCTTGCTTATGTGTTGCAGCTCTGGGGACTTTCAAAGAAGGTGTGTATATGTAATGATAGATCATGTGACACTTAGATTGCACACAGGTGGACATCATTTCACTAATTATGTGACTTCTGAAGGTAATTGGTTGCACCAGAGCTTTTTATGGGCTTCATTACAAAGGGGGTGAATACATACGCACATGACAATTTTCTGTTTTCTATTTCTAAAAAAATAGTTTTATGTATATATGTTTCTCATTTCACTTCCCCAACTTAGACTATTGTGTTCTGATCCATCACATAAAATTCAGATTAACAAAACATTGAATTTAAGGCTGTAATGTAACAAAATAGGTAAAAAGTCAAGGGGGTGAATACTTTTGCAAGGCACTGTATATATATATATATATATATATATATATATATATATATATATATATATACTAGTGAATTGCCCCTCAAAAAGCCAGGCAATCCTGTTTGCCACACAATGTGAGGCTTTTGCTTCTTTGAGCACCTTCGGCGCTCATTGCAAACCTTTCCACCCACCTACTGTATGGGCTGCTCAGTTCATTAACCTGCAAGTTTTGTGCTTGGAAATGTGACTCTTTCCAGCATCTCCTTCCCTGTGTGTTTCTCTTCTGTGTGTCTGCTGACTGTTTGTGTGGGGGGTGCTGACTGCCATTTGTTTTATTTTCAAAGTCCTGCATGCCTGGCGTTGTTGGTGTAAGTGTTACTGTTTTTGCCTTGGTGTATTTTCTAAGTCCTGCGTGCCTGGCTTTGCTTAGCCTCATTTTCACCCAGTTTCAGAATTTCTTTAAGTTTTTCGTCCGACATTTTTTTCCTCGCTTATCCGATGTTCGAGTGACGAAACACGTCAAATAAGGCTCAAAATCACTTGCACCCTCACTTGCATGCTTCCTGGCTCTCTCCATGTGCTGTGTGGGAATGTGTTTTTATTATTTTTTAATTGTTTTTTGTGTTTTTCGATTTCTGCGGGTCGGCGGTTAAATTCGTATTTTTCCGAGGTCATATATTTTTTTTCCAATCTCGCATGTGTGACGGGGCCGCTGGCTGCAATGAGCGGTTTCGGCAATGAGCTCCTAATTGCTCATTCAGCCTAAGTCCTGCGTGCTTCAATGCCTCAACTGCTCACCTCGCTTTGGGAGGCGAGTAGGGCAACGAGGTTGGAAGGCCTCAATGGCATTGCACCAGAAGGGAGGTCAACAGTATATATAATATGATATATCTATCTATATATATATATATACCGTATTGGTCCAAATATAAGCCGCACCCGCATATAAACCGCACTCGTAAAGTTCAAGGGGAAAAAATAGAAAAAAGATAGTACTCACATATAAGCCGCACCCGTAAAATTGGAGAGAAAAAGACTCTCAAAGTGATCAGCCATTGCAAGAAATAGGCTTTTTTTGCAGGTTACAGGCTTTACAGGACGTTAGAATCACTAAAACCGTAAATCGCTATTCAATAGCGCAGTCTAAAGCACTAAAATCGGCACCTTTAACTCGCAATCGCGCACCCTTAACTCGCAATCGCGCTTCCTTAACTCGCAATCGCGCATATCGGCAGTAACTTTGCGTTCTCAAATAGAAGCCACACGCATTACAAGCAAAGTTCGCAAATCGACAATGATTTTTTTACGGTCGCGAATATAAGCCGCATCTTTAACTCGCAAGCTCAAAAATCGGAAAAAAGGTGCGGCTTATATTCGGACCAATACGGTATATATATATATATATATATATATATATATATATATATATATATATATATATACTGTATATACAGTGGGGGGGAAACGTATTTGATCCCCTGCTGATTTTGAACGTTTGTCCAAACAAAGAAATGATGACAAAGAAATGATAAGTCTATAATTTTAATGGTAGGTGTATTTTAACAGCGAGAGACAGAATAACAAGAAAAACACATGTCAAAAAAGTTATAAATTGATTTGCAGATCAATCGGGAAATAAGTATCAACTTAGTACTTGGTGGCAAAACCCTTGTTGGCAATCACAGAGGTCAGACTTTTCTTGGAGTTGGACACCAGGTTTGCACACATCTCAGGAGGGATTTTGTCCCACTCCTCTATGTAGATCCTCTCCAAGTCATTAAGGTTTCGAGGCTGACTTTGAGAGGGTCCCTCCACAGATTTTCTATGGGATTAAGGTCTGGAGACTGGCTAGGCCACTCCAGGACCCTAATGTGCTTCTTCTTGAGCCACTCCTTTGTTGCCTTTGCTGTGTGTTTTGGGTCATTGGAATGTTGGAATACCCATCCACAACTCATTTTCAATGCCCTGGCTGAGGGAAGGAGGTTCTCACCCAAGATTTGATGGTACATGGGCCCGTCCATCGTCTCTTTGATGCGGTGCAGTTGTCCTGTCCCCTTAGCAGAAAAACACCCCCAAAGCATAATGTTTCCACCTCCATGTTTGACAGTGGAGATGGTGTTCTTGGGGTTATAGGCAGCATTCCTCCTCCTCCAAACACGGCCAGCTGAGTTGATGCCAAAGAGCTCGATTTTGGTCTCATCTGACCACAACACTTTCACCCAGTTCTCCTCTGAATCATTCAGATGTTCATTGGCAAGCTTCAGACGGACCTGTGCATGTGCTTTCTTGAGCAGGAGGACCTTGCGGGCGCTGCAGGATTTCAGTCCTTCACAGCGTAGTGTGTTACCAACTGTTTGCTTGGTGACTATGGTCCCAGCTGCCTTGAGATCATTAATAAGATCCTCCCGTGTAGTTCTGGGCTGATTCCTCACCGTTCTCATGATTATTTCCACGAGGTGAGATCTTGCATGGAGCACCAGACCGAGGGAGACAGGCAGTTATTTTGTGTTTCTTCCATTTGAGAATAATCGCACCAACTGTTGTCACCTTCTCACCAAGCTGCTTGGCGATGGTCTTGTAGCCCATTCCAGCCTTGTGTAGGTCTACAATCTTGTTCCTGACATCATTGGACAGCTCTTTGGTCTTGGCCATGGTGGAGAGTTTGGAATCTGATTGATTGCTTCTGTGGACAGGTGTCTTTTATACAGGTAACGACCCGAGATTATCAGCACTCCCTTCTTACCTGTATAAAAGACACCTGGGAGCCAGAAATCTTGCTGATTGATAGGGGATCAAATACTTATTTCCCTCACTGACCTGCAAATCAATTTATAACTTTTTTGTTTTTTGACATGAATTTTTCTTGTTCTTTTGTACTTTTTTCTCTCACTGTTACAATACAGCTGCCATTAAAATTATAGACGGATCATTTCTTTGTCAGTGGACGAACGTCAGCAGGGGATCAAATACTCCCCCCCCCCCCCCCCCCCCACTGTGTGTATATATATATATATATATATATATATATATATGGCACCATAAGTGAGGTCAACAGGAATGCGGAGGGGGGCCCAAAATAGTTTTTTGCACCGGGGCCTTCCATGGACTAGCTCCGCCACTGGTAAAGGGTTAAAATCCATACCCAAATGCAATGTTTTTATTGGAAGGTACACTGTGCCTATTTAAAAAGCTCTAGGGGTGTGGAAAATACATTTTATTTTTAAATAAAATAAGTCTGTATGTGATTAGAATGAATAAATGCAATGTTTGTTTTTGATATAAGCAGAATGAGTTACATTAGAGGAAGGTAAAAACAAGTTAGATATACCTTTAATGGTACATGTGGTGGTTTAGAGTAGAAAAAGGATTTTATTGTGATGAAGATCACAAGTACTGTATTTCTCTTTCCCCTTATACACCCCTATGGTAATGACTCCAGATGAGTTGAGAGGTTTTTAGGAACCTTCTTATCTTAGTGTATTCTGTGAAGGCGAATAGGTTGTATATCCTGTTTTTGCTGCTTTGCCTTCCCAGAGAACATTAGTGAATTCTGGCCATTTTATTAAGGAATCCTCCAATTGTTCTATGTATATCCTGGGGTAACCTTACTGAGTGATAAAACATGGTGTATTTGTGTCTTCAGTAAAATTACAAATTGTAGAGGATTTCCAGAAGTGTTGAGCCGGGTGTTAAAATAATCAACAGTCTGTGGTTTTATTAAACCTGTTCTGGATCTGAGAATAAGAAGACATCAGAGCGAAACCATCATATCCAGGCCACCCAGAAACTCAACGCAAATCTCGGCTTACATAGAAAATGTCATAAGAAGGAAAAAATGTGTTTCTTTTCTCGAGTTGTCTTGAAAAGCACTAATATAATATTTGTAATTATTTTTCCTTTTTTATAAAATTACTAATTTAGGAGAATTTTACATCTTTTGTTTTGTTGTCTAATCTAACAACAACTTATGTCATTAGCTGCCATGTCCACTCACACTTTGCGTTTTATACTATTACAATTTGGAGAAATGGCTTACCCTGTCTCTATGAGACTCCCATGTTGGAATGATGGTGCCAAAGGCCCCGATAACCATTGGAAGGGGCTGTTGTCTGAGTGCTATGCTTATAACCCTTGTCATGTTCCATGTAAAGTGATCTCAACTGCACAGTTGTGGTGGGTTGTGATGTATTCTAAGCATGTGTCACAGCCCTTCACAGTATTGAATCTCTCCCGTGTCAGTTTTATAGATTCTTAACAATGGCTGCCAAGAGATCACTCCTACTAACTGTTTGCTCATGTTATTTTTATATGCAGTACAGTTTTATATTCTGTGTACCGACTTTTGGCTTTTACTTTCCAAGTGACTAAGACAGAAGATTCTTGTAAAATGTTTGATCTAGTATTTGTAGACGGCCAATTTGGCTTCTCGGCGCAATGACACAGTCCCTGGAATCCTCTTACATTATCTAACAGGTGAAGTATGGACACTTGTCCGAATTATCATTTATTAACAAGGGAAACTAGTTATTTTAATAATTTCTTGATCATTAATAAAAGTCATATTTAATCATTTTTTTATAGAATTAATAAATAATAAACTCATTTTTAAAGATTAGATTATCAATGGAGAGAAGTGTTTTTCACAATGTTCACCCTTTGTTGTCCTAAAACCTAGAAAGAAGACAAAACCAGACATTTTCCAGTTTAATTTACAAATTTTACCTTGCATCATCCAAGTGAAAAAAAAAGAAAGCCGAAGTTTTGAAAAAAATAAAACAAAAATTAGAGTAACTTAATCTGATAAGAGAACAACAACCTTAATACTTGGTGGAAGCACCTCTTGAGTCTGTTTCATGTATCTCTACCAACTGTGCACCTAAAGGTAAGATTTTTTTAGCCAATCCTCCTTTTTTATCCATTCTTGAAGCTCAGACAAACTGTGTGGAGACTGCTGATGGAGTGCTATACTCTAAAGATTTTCAATTGGATTTAGGTCGGGCTTGCGCCAGATTTTTGGGGCAATTGTGATATTTTTTTACCAAATGCACATTGTCAAGATACTCAGTTGATAGTTCACCAGGGCTGCCTCACAGAGACGCTACGGCAAGGAGTTCAGGAAGTCCCAAGGATCATCCACGGCCGGCTGACAGATTGCTGTCACACATTCGTTCCTGCTATAGTACACCTTCAACATGTTTATATGAATGGCTGGCCATGCTAGTCTAATTTGCAATATGCATTGTGTCATTTAACTTACACAGGTCCTTCCCAGGAAGTCTGTAGATTATTTTCAGGAGTAGCAGCAACACTTGTTGTTGATGAAGAAGAATAAAAAAAGAAAGAGAAGATTATAGAAGCTAAGGTTATGTAAGGTAAACCTTGAATAATTTGTAGTTTGTATAAGGTATGTTTTTAATGTTATACAAGTTATTTGTATAATGTTATGTTCTTCCAATAAAAATATACTTCATCTTATCTACGAAAGCTCTTATCCAAGGCCGGTTCTCCCGTCTCTGAGAAGCTTCACCACCGCGATTGAGTGGCTGTTTACTACCACAACATCAACACGTTTGTTCAAATTCTCTGTGTTGCTGATTAGATTGGGAAGGAACAACGTGATGTTTGAGTCCGAATCCCTAAACTCCTTTGTAGCTTTGCCATCCACCAATACAGGTTGCAGATGGCGGCAGCATACATCGCCAGTGTGTAATTGTATGGAATTGATGCCAATCGATCCGGTCAATTCCACCACCTAATCCCAGGTTGATCCTCAGCCCATCGATCTAGATACTATACTGGGCGATGGTGCTAGGACCCTGTCTATCCCGAATTTTAGGACAGTTTCTCCTAATGTGCCTGAGTTGCTAACATCCATAGCAGCACAATTCTCTCCTAGGCTCATTCTCTGAGTTGAGAAGCCTGGCCTGTCCCAAGTCCTCCCCATCTGTGATCCGCTGACACACTGCTAATCGGTCTCCCAAACAGGACCTGAGCTGGTGTGCCGCTGTTCAATGTGATCTGTGGTGGTGGTGGTGTATTACTGACTACTAGTGGGCCTCCCAATCCACCCCAAATGTCATAATACTGATATGCTAGCTCGCCAGCTGTTTCCTCCATGGCAGGCTGTGATCTTGGAACCAGGCTTTTATGTCCGGAGCACATAGTCTGAGAGTTTTTTAAAGATCAATAGCTGTCTGGCCTCCTCCAGGGTACACACCCCTTATGCTCGCCGCCAGCCCTCCCCGGCAGACAACATCCTGGAACTGACAGCAGTAATTTTCCAGTGTAACAGTGTATCGAGACAGGAATACAGATTTACCACCTCATAAACCTGAGACTGGCTCCAGGGTATGGCCTTGTACACCTGGCTGGCTCAGCCCATGAGGAATCCCTCTCCTCTGGGTCAAGCCGACGACGCTTGCACTGTTGTCCTCGAGAAACTTATTTATGTGTCCAGCACCCTCATCAAATGTTTTCAAACTATACGTTTCAACTCACTGGATTCCTGTCCTCTGAGACTCACCCGAAGCCGAGGAAGCTTTCTTCTGCCCATGTATACCTCTCCCACTGAACCTCCTTCATGTTTTTTTCCATGAAGTGCATTCAATCTGTGCCAGATAAGCCCTGCAGTACTGCATCACTTGACTGGAACCGTCAGATGGCCTCATCCTCCACTCTGTTCATGTGACCTTCTGGTGGGGGGTCGCTGGAGCGGCAGCCCATAACCATGTTCCTGTCTTTGGCTACCTAAAGATCAGACTCACCACATCCAACTGTTTCAGCTCCTGAACCATAGCAGTCCTGGTACGGGACCCTGACATTTTCACTCATCCGGGTCCAGATGAGTTCCACAAGATCTTGAATGGACTTCATACTCCATCATCTCCCACAATCAATCATGTGCAGTGCTGATTCCACCGCTGCCTTAAAGTCTGTCAAGACACCCATCCACCTGGACCAGCCACCACTGGAAATCCATCCTGTTAGGCTGCAATGCCCCCAGTTAAGCTTGGGATCACTACCCATACTTTTTCTTGTCCATCAAAGATATTGTATGACAAATAAAAGTAGAACAAGACTGTCAGTAGTTTTCTTTACTTTGGTAGGAAGACCTAAAGCTCTCATGCTTTGTACTTATCCAACAGACAACAGCCTTATTAGTGACAATGCTCATATTATAACATTAATAAAGTGTAAAAACATAAACATCCCTACCACTATGGTGGGAGAAGGGGCCTTGCCTTGACCGGGACTGGGCTTACACAATGTAGATTCCACCTACTGACCCCAGAGTTTAAACTGGTCGCTTGACAGGGAGTGGTAGCACGTACGCCTTGTGACACCTCAACCCCAACCCTCAACCAGGGTATACATTAAATTAGTTCTTACATCGTGGAGACCTTTGCCTACGTGCCTTTAGATTCAATTTGTTCCTAATTCAAGGAGTATACTGAAGGCCATAACTAGTGGCCACGTGACTTCATAGTGGAAAGTTGGATTGGCAATCAGACTAATCTTAACACATTCTATGACCAGTCTTTGCCATTATGACCTGTAGTTCCTTCAAAATTGCCAATGGCCTCTTAGTAGCCTCTCTGTTTCCTTCTTGCTTGGTCATCCAGTTTGAATGGACGGCCAGATCAATGCAAGATCAGGTTGGTGCTTTATGTTTTCCACTTCTTAATGATGATCTACACTGTGCACCACGGGATACTTAAAGCCATTTGGTTATACCTTCCCGCAGTGGGTGAAGGTCCAAATAAGACATTTCACTGTTTAAATATTTTCTGTAAATCGTTACTGAGATGAGCAAAGAGCTGTGTAATACCACTGCTAAACATGCAACACACACACACACACACACATATATATATAATATGTGTGTTAATGACATAATTAGAGCTTTAGATTTTCTGAATACATACACAATGCTCAAACTATAATGGATATTACCCAACAGGACATTAATATGACATGATCCTCAAATACTCTGCAGTTTTATAGTGTCAATTCTTTGGCAGCCTTTTGCACAGACTGCTATTTTCCAAAAAAAAGAACCTGTTCCATCTCAGGGTAATTTAATAGAGTCTGGACTATATCTTTAAACCCAGAACCTGTCTGTGTAAATTCAGGACATTTAACAAGATTATTTTTGTGACTGTTCCCTGTTCTTGTCTCATGAGCTTTTGCAGGTAAATCATCCTTTTTAACAGATACATGACCCCAGCAAGGCAGGGAGGGGGCTCTTTAATCCATGTCTGCTGATAGGGGCCCAGGAGCAGACACACAAAGGAAGGTCAGAATAAGGTCTTAACTGTATTGATGCTGGTAGCATGGACAGATATGTTATCTCAGGTGCCCAAAATGTTCCTCTATCCCAAATGTCTAGTGGCAGGAGAACATGTGTGTTTTAATGTTAGGTCAGATATTTCCTATGGGCAGGCTCTGATTGGATGCGTCATTTGTGCAACTTTTTATTACAAAGTTGTATCATGTGACCAGCCAGACAGACGCCCCTCGCAATGAGTGTCTTTAGGTAGCAGCCTCATTTTCTTATTGCTGATTGGGGAGCCTGCAAGGCATTGAATGAGCAAAAAAAATGACTATAATTTCTTCAAATCATTTCAGGTACAAGCATTCCAACTTTGCATGTCCCTTTTTCATGCAAAATCTCTTTGTACCTTTTCAGCTTCCCAAATGTCTCATTTTGAAGGAAAGTCCAACATTTTAGGCCAAGACCCTGTTTTCCAGTGTATTTAGTTCCTCGTGTTGTGTTCTCTCACAGTCTAGAAGAAAGATAGAAGACTGGAGTATCAGTTCTGCCAAATATACGTGACTGTGGAGGATTGTGCACTTATTAAGTGTGCGTCTAAAACTAATATATACAATGTTTCCTGTTAACTGCCCACCAGTACAGAAGTGTGTAGAAGCCAGCAGGCAGCGCTGTGCCACGCACCATGGACTTTTTTCTTAGAGTTAGGGTTTGGGTTAAGAGTTGGGGATTAGGGTTAGGGTAGTGGTAGATAACACTTAATAAAATATTGGCACGCACCCTAACCCTAAACCCTAACCCTACCGTCTAACCATATATCCTACCCCCTAACCTTAAACTCCAACCCTAACCCTAAACCCTACCGTCTAACCATATATCCTACCCCCTAACCCTAAACTCTAACACTAACCATAAACCCTACCGTCTAACCATATATCCAATCCCCTAACCCTAAACTCTAACTCTAACCCTAAACCCTACCGTCTAACCATATATCCTACCCCCTAACCTTAAACTCCAACCCTAACCCTAAACCCTACCGTCTAACTATATATCCTACCCCATAACCCTAAACTCTAACACTAACCATAAACCCTACCGTCTAACCATATATCCATCCCCCTAACCCTAAACTCTAACTCTAACCCTAAACCCTACCGTCTAACCCTAAATCCTACCTCCTAACCCTGAAAACAAATTCAACATAGTCTGAGGTGCGCAGTAGCGTGACACCTGCTTGACACTGCACATTGCTGCCCTGGTAGGCAATAACAGGAAAGGTCCCTAATATGTTAAACATTAATAAGTGCCATTAGATTGTCAGCTCTTAAATGGTTTGCTGATATTGTGTACATGCCATTTTAAACACAAATAAAAAGTAGGATCTTTGACCTTTTAAATCCATTTTTGATGCAAACCTACATATTTTTTAGTAATGGAATTTCATTTAATCTGGCGCTTTATGCAAAAAATGTCTTCTATTAATTTACCAAATATTTAAATGTTCCTGTTTCAGCTATATAGATTTTGAGCGACTCATTTTTTTTTTTTTCAAATGTACAAACTGCTTCTGTTTTGTTACATTACACCTGCATAGGATGAGCCAGGAAAAGGAGGGGGTGTTAAATTATTGCAAGGGGCTCAGAGATGACAAGGGAGAAAATGTTAAGGCTGTGCAAGGTCACGGAGGTCTCCCACTAATCTTAATATGACAGAGTCCTGCTGTGTGTTTTATAGTGAGGGAACACACACTGGCCCCATGGAGGTCAAAGGTCACTGTGCAGTGCCCAAATATAGAGGTTTCCTTAGGAAGTTGCTACAACAATGTCATATTTTTTGGTGAGTTCATGAATTCTGACTATGAAGAACTGTGGGAAGAGTTAATGTGATCTGGATCCCACATATTTGTCCAGTATTTCATACAGCAGGTTTTAAACATTTTTCATTGAAAAACGATGCTGCAAAGGTTAAACAGATTCAAGTTTGCAGCAATGTTTAGATTTCCTTTTACCAGACTCACAGCATTGCACCAGCTGAGTTATGGAGCCCTATGGAGGATAATGTATCTAGACTGAGTGATGGCGGCTGAAATGTACAAATCAAAATGTGTCAGATAAAGTTTCTCTTCTTCCTTACAAAAAATCTTAGTAATATTGGATCTATCCTGTTATGTGCACGCACGGCACGGGAAGCCTTTCTGGTGCCGACGGGTTCACTTCCCACGTCCCGATGTACTCCCTAAGCCCCTAGCCCTCTAACCCTAACTCCAAACACCCCTTGGCTCTAACCCTAACCCCCTACACCAGTTACCGGCCCTAACCCCCTAACCCTAAGCTTCTAACCCCCTACACCCCTTTCCGGCCCAAACCCTAACACTCTACACCCCATGCCGCCCCTAACCCTAACCTCCTAACCCTGTTAGCCTAACCCTGTAAAATTACCTTCCTAACCCCAACCCCAAGCCCCTAGCCCCCTACACCACTTACTGGGTCTAACCCTAACCCCCTAACCTGAAAACCCTAACCCGAAAATTCCTAATCACTTACCAGGCACTTACAGACAGCTTCCCAGCGCTGAAGCGTGCATGCACATAACAGGATAGGTCCGTAATATTTAACCCCTTCATCAATTCAAGTGTTTGCTACCATACACTTGTGAATGTGAAGCAAGGGCCCAATTATGCAAAAGTAAAAGTAGTTTGTGGAAATTTGTAAGGTGGCTCATTACCGAAATCTGGGGTATCCAACAGGTAGCTGTCCAAGCTTATACCTGGACACCCCTTCAGCAGTCATCACAAGCCCCTTCACCAATGGTATAGAAAACTACACTTCCATGATGTTTTAAAAAGAGCTTCCAATCTCTCTCTGGTTCTTGCAGATTGGTGAAAGAGCTTGGATTTGTTTTAGGACCTAATTTTTGGCACATTTTATTTTTTTAGTCCTCGTAGTTTGGTCAAAGAGTTTGCAATCTGTTTTAGTTCTTGCAGTTTTGTATAGAAGCCTGAATATTGGAATAGTTTTGATCCAAGATCTTGCAGTCTGTTTTTGTTCTTGGAGTTTGGAAATGAAGCTTACAGTCTGTTTTTGTTCTTGGAGTTTGGAAATGAAGCTTACAGTCTGTTTTTGTTCTTGGAGTTTGGAAATGAAGGTTACAGTCTGTTTTTGTTCTTGGAGTTTGGAAATGAAGGTTACAGTCTGTTTTTGTTCTTGGAGTTTGGAAATTAAGCTTGCAGTCTGTTTTTGTTCTTGGAGTTTGGAAATGAAGCTTACAGTCTGTTTTTGTTCTTGGAGTTTGGAAATTAAGCTTACAGTCTGTTTTTGTTCTTGGAGTTTGGAAATGAAGGTTACAGTCTGTTTTTGTTCTTGGAGTTTGGAAATTAAGCTTGCAGTCTGTTTTTGTTCTTGGAGTTTGGAAATGAAGCTTACAGTCTGTTTTTGTTCTTGGAGTTTGGAAAAGGAGCTTACAGTCTGTTTTTGTTCTTGGAGTTTGAAAATAAAGCTTACAGTCTGTTTTTGTTCTTGGAGTTTGGAAATGAAGCTTGCAGTCTGTTTTACTTGAAAAATTCAAAATGGGAAGAGAGCAGAATGACCCTGTAGTGTAGCATGTACAGAGAATTTATTAAAAAAGTTTATGTCTAACTCAGGACTTTACATTCTAGTAAAATAACCTTTTGCTTTTTCCAATTATGAAAAAGAGCTTGGAGACTGGTATATTTTGTAAAAACTAGCTTAAAGTCTGTGAATTAGTAAAATGAGTTAAATTTGAATATTCTTTAATAGTTCACTGTATATTTAATTGATCATGTAATGAACTTACCTATATTAGAACCCACTTTATTCAATGGAAATAAAGTGTAGAGAAACTTTAGTCTAATTTGTCATCCTGGGCAAGATTCACTAAGATTCTTTGTTAGATTGTAAAAAGGGAAGAATATATATGTAAAAACACTATATTTTCCATCCTCTGATTAATCTCTAAGGGCCTCATTCTATAATCGGCCGTAGGAGATGCGGGGCCGCAAGGACAGGCCGCAAGTTATTTGCCTATTCTATTCCCTTCCGGCCGGAGACTCCGGCAGGCTTGCAGAGGGCGCCTTGTAATCCCTTGCGGCCACACGCGCCGGAGGAAAGCCTTTGATCTTAAATGGCCGCAAGAGTTTCGGCCGCAAGAAAGCCCCGGTTGCTATTCAATTGCTCCGGGAACCCTCTCTGCAAGGCTAAAACCGAGCCGCAGCTTACTTGCAGCAAAAAGGGTCCCGCAGGCACACAAATAAGCACATAATAAAGCCATCCTGCACTCTGAGGAGACTATAAAGTGTTTGTAGGTGTTAGCAAAAATAGCACAACATTCCCCTATACTCAAATCCGTAAATATATATTTTTTTAATTCTTGTCAAATATCCGTGGACAAAGTCCCAAGGGCTTGGAGCACCTCAGACCCGCAAAGGCTGCTGGATTAGCCTCCGTCAAGTCCGTAAATGGGTAAAATAGACCTACGGGTCGTAAAGGGCTTACTTACAAGTCGTAGCATAGAAAAGCCATCCTGTACTTTTATTAGAAGTGAAAGTGATGTTTGGTTTTAGAATTAATAGCTCAACATTCCCCTACTCTCAAATCTGCAAATAAAGATATTTAAATTCATCTATCATGCAAGCCCGCACGGGTTTGAATAACGAGCTACGGGCTTGATCATTGAAGTCCGTGGGACTTGTACGGATTTTAAAATCAAAGTACAATTTGACGATGTGCAAGCTTGAGAATGTTTTGCTATTAATCCTCATGTCCCCCATTATGATGCCTAGCATTTACGGAGCTTTACAGTGCCATCTCGAATTTATATTTGCATTTTCAGTTTTCTGACTTTGCGGACGGAAAACAAGATTTACGGGCGCTGGAAAAACGCTTCCGGCCATTTGCATGATATGCGGCCGGCCGTAAGGAGATATCCTTGCGGTGCCGTCTATTTGAATTGCAAGGTAAAGGTAGCTCTACACAGGGCCGTAAGACGGCCGCAAAGAATCGCAGCTTTGCGGCCGTTTTACGTCCGATAATAGAATGAGGGCCTAAGTAAATAGAAGCTGTGAGATAAAATATGTTACCTTGTGACTAACATTAAAATAGAAATCTGCCAGCAGATGGAGAATATACTAGAGTGATAACACTCATGACAAATATACATTATCCAATTCGTTATAATGATAGCAATATGCGATAATGCAAATAGCAATGTGGGATCGTGCTTTAGGGGGGAATTATAGAGGTGGTGGTGCAGATAGGGATTTACATACAACACTTTCCATTAGATAGTAGGTCACTAGAAAGCTTAAAGAACCACTGGATTGTCATATTTATGGTATGCTATTATGGAGAACTTGACTTGATTTTGGACAAAATTATATAGATGAAAACAGTATTTCATTTTTAAAAATTTTATTTAATTTTGAATTAGTTACATTGTATTTTTGTTCCTAACAGTATTAGACTCCTTGAAAGAATGGGCATAACCTTGGATTCAGATAACATTTCTATTTATTTATGGACAATAGTTGGACTAGCGAACCAAGATGGAGGCAAGCATGTCATAAAGTCAGTTAAATATAAGATTTTCTCTGTAAAATGGTTTTATGTTCATGATTTACATAGTTGCTAATGTTCCTAGTTTGTGACATGTTTCACAAAGATGAGAAGTTTTTCCCAAGCTACACTGTTTCTTCAATGAATACCGTGAAGGCTGAGAAGGGGCTGCAAACCCTGATTATGTTGCGTTGAGCCCCAGTGAACCATAGGGATTTTTGGACATGGACATCAGTCAGCTTTATCAAGGGCTTCTCAGATATATTATAATTTGCCTTTTGTTGGAACTAGTGACGCTGAAGCTTGTATTCCTGGTATGCTGTAAACACAACTTCTCAAGTGAGTGTGATATAGTCCATTGTATTCCATAACTGGTGGGACGTATATGTGGGTATTGGCATCGGTCATGACCCCGCGGCCTCCCGTTCACCAGATCCGTCCATCCCTCTGTGCTTGCCGTTGCTATGTTCATGATTATTCAGCGCAACAACATCCAGGATATAATGTACTATTTTGGTGGCTTTTGTTAGTGGGGAATCTCTCTTTCTGCTTTTGGAAAGGAAAAGCCCACTTAGAGCCCTGACATACAAATGTTTTACGGAAGAGGTGTGGGCTACGCACATAGCAATTAATTGTGTTCTGAAATTTCCAAGTGCTTTTCTGAATGGCAATTTGCTAACGCAACACGGACATAAATTTAGCAGTAGATCTGCTGATGACATGGGAAACAACTGAAAAAACGAGATGGTTTTATGTAATACAGACATTTTTATAGCAGATGTGAATCAATAACGTGTTTCTGGTTGCCTGATAACTTAGAGTATGCTGTATGTATATATATATATATATATATACTGTATATATATATGGCACCCTGTGCTTCCCGTGCAGCTACAAAGCGCATTGTCATCAGAGCACCGAGAACTGCACTCTGATGACGCTCTGCGCTCCAGCCTGGTGCTGTGTGATCGGCCCCTGTCTGGTGCCCACCATTATACAAGAGCTTACAATCTAGAAGTTATGTGGCATGTGAGACTCAGCAGCGTATCTATTGGAGGTGTCTTGTATAATGGGGGGCACCAGACAGGGGCAGATCACACAGCACCAGGCGGGAGCTCAGAACGACATCAGAGCGCAGCTCTCTGCGCTATGATGACGGCCCGCTATTCAGCTGTGCGCAAAGGACGTGCCACTTATATATATATATATTGTTAGTTGTTCAGTCAAGTCTGGCTCTCCATGACCCTAAACTGCAGCATGCCAGGTACATCTGTACAGCAACCAGTCACTACCCCTCTGAGCTCCATCAAGCTCAGGTTCATTGCTTCAGTGATCTCATCTATCAATCTCCTCCTCTGTCGTCCACTTCTTTGTGTGCCTTCAATTTTTCCCAGAATCAGCATCTTCTCTAGAGAGCCCTGCCAAGATATTTGAGCTTCAGCCTCATGATCATAGCTTCCACTGAACAGTTTGTCTTGAGGTTTTTTGTACTGATTGGATCACCTTGCAGTCCAAGGCACTCTAAGTAGTTTTGGCCAACACCAGAATTAAAAGATGTCAATTCTGCGGTGCTCAGACTTCTTTGTGGTCCAGCTCTCACACTCCTACTAGTATAAGAGATTATGATGAGGCAAACTAACAAAATACTTGAAATAATTCTGTCACACAAAAGGAAGCAAAGACATGAAGTAAATGCTGAGGAAAGGTGGTTGAACTTAAAGGACCACTGTAATTCTATGCTTGCAATATGTTCTTTTGAAGAACTGTAGTAGGACAAATTATAGAAAATAAACAAATTAATAAAAAAATAAAGTACCGGTATTTGTTTTTAGGTTGCACTGCCTCCAAGATGTATGGTGTGCTGAGATTTAGAAACGCAGACCCTTAATGTGTCAGACTGCTCCATACATACATATAGTCTGCAGAGCTGACACACCAGTCTTGTATCTTTCTCCTAGACTTTCAGAGTAAACATCAGGAGGAACTGGATAAAGTAGGACATGGTTAGGGATGGAAAACTGGGGTTTAAATGTGAGAGTATCCTTCAAAAGAGGGGTGTTTGGACAGCAAATGATAGGGGTATGTATTAGGCCCTCATCACCCCTCCATGTCTCTGAGGACCGGCAGATGGGATGTCAGGGACTGGCTCTGATCCAAGAACCGGCTGTTGGGACCAACTAGCATGGAGGACAGAAGAGACATGGCAGAAACATGTATCACGGGGCTTAGAACAGTTCAGAAGAGAAGCATTGTATTATTCTTAAAAGGATCAGGTGGTCATACGTTAACATTAGAGGATACCAGATTCTGAACTCATTTTTAGCTTCACAGACAAGGTAAGGGGTTCCCCTGAGGACAACCTGAGAGACAGATGGATGGTGTTGGACCCTCAGCTTATCTGTATGTCTCTCACCTTGTGTATAAAATCCCCAGACGGCCAGCTATGAGTTTCAGTAAAAGTGAATAGTGATGATAATGAATTATAAAGCTGTCCGCACTGCATTCTCTTGGTTTTTCGGAAATCCACCATTGGATGTTTACAAGCATGATATGATAGAGCAGCCTCCATGTTTCTTACGTGCATGCCATTGTTAATAAATCATCACAGAGTTTCCAAACGACTCCCTGGAAATTTGTTATTCCAGACATCTCTATTCTAAACCTCACATGCTAATACTTTGATTTTCTGGCCCATAACATATTTACTGCGATTGTTAGCCATGGCTTATACGGCAATGTATAGTGCAACTGTGTCTAGGGTAGTGAAATGCGTCATGTGAAGTGTTTGCACCCAACAAGTGTGGGCGCACCTAGGTACTAGCCTGACTTAACAGTCATGTTGGTAGATAAGTGGACCAATGGGAGTGTTGGGACACAATGATACTACCCTACTAAGGTACTTGGTAGTAATCTTATATGGAAAGTGGACAAATACAGAAAAGAAATACAAGCTGGTCTGCTGATTTATCACACTGAATGTATTTGTTTTTGGTAAAGACTAGATGACCCTGATGATTTTATGAAATGCCTGCATCACCCGCTCAAGTTGTGAAGATATCTAGTGCAGTCATTCCTGATGCACAACAGCCACAAGCAACATTGGAGGCAGAACTATCTAAACTGATTGAAGATGACGGATACTTTTTAGTTTTTTTCTTAGTGTCACAATCATTTAAACCTGGCATGACAGGGGATTCATTATGCGCCAATTCATACACTGTGTCTGGGGACTTGGAGGCTCAAGCAAATTCCAAAAATTGCAGTGTTGCAATGAAGGATTCTACAGAAATTCCCACCGACTTCTGGGAAAATCTAAAAGTTTTACTACAAGTAGTGTGAGAGACTCCAGGATGTCATCCCACACAAGAAGACACCACAAGGACGCTCACATATCCCCAGCAGGCGAACAGCTGTTGATAATTGAATATTGCTTGACCACTAGTTTTAAGCGATACTACAGTGACCAGATTTTTTTAGATAAAATCTGGATATTTTTTCATTTACAATTGGTGGGTATAAAAACACATTCTCCAAATGTAATAAATATATGTAGTCCAAGTCTGGAGAGAAGTCCTTGAATTCCTTGGAATTCCATAATATCTATTTTATGACTCTTCAATTAAATGTAGGATAAGAAAAATACGTTGAATCATACAGCTTGAATCAAGTATTTATTGATTTTATCAGTATGTACTAATAATATCTTGTGGTAAAGGAAAGTTTCACAAATACTTTTGTTGTTGCTAAAAACAGCAAGTGTAGTAATATTCAATTAGTATATTTCTCAAATACTTCTCAAAAAGTGGAATTATACATCACAATTTCTTGAGTTTTCTATAGGAGGAATTTATCACAGAACACACTAAACAGACCTACTACAGGGTAATGAACAAACATATGCAGTGAACTGCACTGCACACACACTGTCCCGCACACTGGGCTGCACTACACACACACTGCATGCACACTGGGCTGCACTGTACACACACTGCATGCACACACTGGGCTGCACTGCACACACACTGCATGCATACTGGACTGCACTGTACACACACTGCATGCACACACTGGGCTGCACTGCACACACACTGCATGCACACTGGACTGCACACACACACTGCACGCACACTGGGCTGCACTACACACACACTGCACGCACACTGGGCTGCACTGTACACACACACTGCATGCACACTGGACTGCACTGCACACACGCTGCACACACACTGAGCTGCAGTACACACACACTGCACACACACTGGGCTGCACTACACACACACTGCACACACACTGGGCTGCACTGCATGCCCTGCACACTGGGCTGCATTGCACACACACTGCCCCGCCCACTGGGCTGCACTGCACACACACTACACACACACTGGGCTGCACTGCACACACACGCTGGACACATACAGTGGATTTGACTGGGCACACATTAGACCGTACATCTCAACTGTAGCTCTTTTGAAGGGACAGTCCCTCTTTCCAGGTGAAATCCCCTGTCTCTCTTAGTCTATTAGATGTCCCGCTTTTAAATGAATGGCCCACATTTGATGGCACAACCCTGTGAAGGGCACAAGTGGCTAAAAGAGGCTGCTCTCTGAGTGCGTTATCATGTCCATGTCCTTATTAAGGTTGGTTCGTTCTCTGATTGAGCTCCTCTCACTTTGTTGTTCTGCTTACACATGCGAGTGATCCTTCAGCTGTTGATTTTCACTTCTGTGAACATTTTTCTGGCCACATTTAAAATTATACAATGTGACTATTATTGCGCCTTTTTCCTTCCAAAGTGAGAAATATTTTTTTCTGGTGTGAAAATACAAAATTATGAAAAATAGACGGAATTAAAACATGATTTATGTCTTTAACAGTACAGGAAATATTAAGATGCACCCATTGTATTTTGGAAAACAGATTTTGCAGTCCTCTCCGGCATCCCTTTTCCCATCGAGGTTACAGTAAAGGTTAGGGGCATTGTGTTGCTGGGAGCTGAGCTCTGTATTGGGCTCTTTTCTCTGCATTCTAAATCAGCAACGTCATTAAACTCTACTTTCCTAGCCAGGCTGGAGAGAGGAAGCTTTTCCTGCCTCTGGCTGCACGCAAGGACCATATTCTGCACACATTGTAATTACATCTTCCTGCCTGCCCTCGGAGTGACACTGTGTGATCTTTACACTTTTAGAATATATTATTATTATTATTATTATTTTCCTTTATTTATAGAGTGCCAACATAGGGCCCTATTCTATTGACCAATTGTAAAAGTATACACACTTAAAACTGCTCTTAATATTGCTACATATTCTATTAGCTACTCGCAATCCTATTACGAGTTTCCCGCCCACAATCACCACAGGCCAGCCAAACCCACAAAACCAGCCTTAGAACTCCATTGGTTTTAGCACAGCTCAAATATTACAAGCTCTAAAATAATTAAAGTTACACAAAATCAATATTCTATTAGACCCGTAGAGCTAGATCTCGAATAAAGTCTAACCCGCGAAATGAAAAAAAGTATCACGTTTCTGTCAAAAATATTACGAGCACTAAATAGGTCTCGCAAAGCAGTTTTCAAACACTTATTAAAACTGTAACAGCAATTAAACATACAATACTGTACTTTAACAGCATGGGAAGGCATGGAAAGACATTAGAATTTATTGCAAAATAGTCTTAAACCCACAAATATGTAATTAAAAAATATTATTTTTAAAAGTTATTTCTGAGTAATATCGATCCCAGGACTCAAGGGGTTAATACATATCATGAAACCCACATGGACTAAAACAATCTAATAGATTTTATAGAGTGCTTGATTGTAAGCCTGATCAGCAAGTATTACTTATTGGTACTAATTAATTCTTAGCCTCCGATTGCAGATTACGTGTAACTTCAATATTTTACTGATGTCATGACAATGGTCTCATTTACTTTTGACTGTGTCTAAGAAGTAAATTACGGTCTTGCTTAAATATTGTCAGATCATATGATCACTCCTCCTAAAATCAGACTTAAAAATTCAGGGTTTACAAGTTCAGCCTTGAGGACAGAATTTGCGAGCTGGAGTCAATAGAATACATCTAAACATTCATTTAAAAAATAATTTGTGAGTTTGAGGCATTTGTGGGCTTCGAGTAGATCAGGGACCATATTCCTAAGTACAGAGGTAGTACATAAAACAAATGTGACAAAAGTTACATACTGGTACAGGGCAGTATTCCAACATGATAACGACCCCAAACAGACCTCCAAGACGACCAACGCCTTACTAAAGAAGCTGAAGGTAAAGGTGATGGACTGGCCAAGCATGTCTCCAGACCTAAACCCTATTGAGCATCTGTGGGGCATCCTCAAACGGAAGGTGAGGGAGTGCAATGTCTCTAACATCCACCAGCTCCGTGTTGTCATCATGGAGGAGTGGAAGAGGACTCCAGTGGCAGCCTGTGAAGCTCTGGTGAACTCCATGCCCATGAGGGTTAAGGCAGTGCTGGGAAATAATGGTGGCCACACAAAATATTGACACTTTGGGCCCAATTTGGACATTTCCACTTAGGGGTGTACTCACTTTTGTTGCCAACATTTTAGACATTAATGGCTGTGTGTTGAGTTATTTTGAGGGGACAGCACATTTACCCTGTTATACAGGCCGTAACTTACTACTTCACATTGTAGCAGAGAGTCATTTCTTCAGTGATGTCACATGAGAAGATATAATAAAATATTTACAAAATTGTGAGGGGTGTACTCACTTTTGTGAGATACTGTAGATATATACGTTAGCAGGTTTGGGTGCAAAATAATTTGCCCCCCCTCAATTCTCTATAGACTGTGTGTGTGTGTTTGCATCATTCAGTCATGTCCTAATCTCCATGACCTCATGGACCGTAACACACCTGATCCACTAAGTATTCATGGTAGAAAATACTGGAGTGGGTTGCAAGTTCCTTCTCAAGATAGACTCCATAGGGGGCATAAAAAAGCCAAAAGTGTTTGGCTTGACTTTGCAAATGAAGATTTAGAAGGGATGTTTTCCACATCTGGGTGCTCTCTGGTGGCTGTGGAGGGAAATATGGGACCAGCAGACTCGACCGCAGTGCTTGCATGGGAAGACTTGCTCTGGTTTGGGTGCTGCAGTCACAAGACTTTTCCTCTGTCTCCTTTTGTCCTCAAGATCAGCCCTGCGTGTTATCTTGAAAAAGGAGAAAACCTGGTGAATGGTACTTCTCTGAAGCTAGAGCAACCCATCGATGATGGTCAATGTGACGGGCATCAAGGGACTGTTTCAGTGAGTCTTTGTATCTCTTCTTCGCATCTCCTCTGCCACGATTACCAGTGGTGAACTCACCATATAGCACAATCTTTGGAAGCCGATCACCTTACATCCTAGAGATGTGTCCTGCCCAGCGCAACTGTATCTTCAACAGGATGGCCTCAACACCGGTGACTCCTGCCTGTTTGAGGAGTTCAGTGTTGGTGTCATGGTCATTCCAGTGGATGTTGAGGATGGTGCGGAGGCAGCGTTGATGAAAGCGCTTAAGAAGTCATAGGTGATAACGGTAGGTAACCGATGACTCAGAGCCATACAGTAGGGTGGTAAACACAACAGCTCTGTAGACATTGACCATGGTGCATTTATTCAGATCCTTGTTGTTCCAAACCCTTTTATATAACCTGCTGAATAAATTTAGAGTCCTTCTTTGCTCAAGGTCACTGCCAAGAGCAGAGGACCCCTATCCTTTTGTGGGCCCGGCTGCTTTGCATCTGCTCCAACAGCAGTAGCTCTGACATTGTAGATATATCTTGATACAGAAATGTGTCTCTCTGGTGTGTTCTTCCGTAGAACCACATAGTCAGATTGGACTAATGTGATAAGTAAAATTTGTCAGGTTTCACTTCCAGTTACTCTCCAGCCGTACTAGATATTGAAAAGGAAAGAAACATCTAAATATTTGCTGATGCCATTAAATTTGTCAAGATAATTAAATCAGATCAGGATATGACTTCTATAAATTAGAAAAATGGTCAGTTAATTGGCAGATGAGCTTTAACACAGATAAATGTGAACTTATGAATCTGGATGATATTTAAAATCAAGTTCTCATTGTCAGGCATCACCTGCAAAGGCAAATAAAATTACCATGACTTAAAAGGGAATAGAAGAAGACCTTGCTTGGAAGATGGTGTACTGTTTTGGGCATCACTGTAAAAAGGACCTTGTATTTTATTATTATTATTATTATTATTATTATTATTATTATTATTATTATTAATATTAACTTTTATTTGTAACGCGCCAACATATTCCATAGCGCTATATACTTACAATCTAAAGTAAATGGAAGTGACAGAAAAGGGGGGAAGGGTAAACAGATAAGGAATAACAAAGGTCAGGAGGAAAGGGAAAGTTAGGTTTTTTATTAAGTGGAAGAGAGAAGGGAACAGAGGTGAGGGCTCTAGCATGTAATATGTTGTCTGTCTCTAGTGGTGAGATAATATATGCAAGTAGGAAAGTCAGGTGATTCCCATGACTCTATAAATGTAATCTGAAATGGGGTGGGAGCATGAGGGGCAGGAAGGGAGGGCAGTGCTCCCAGAATTCCAGAGTAAGCAGTGAGGCCTAGTGAGACCTGGGTGCAGGTAGCAATTAGGACTAAAAGAAAAACAATGAAAATATGGTGTGAGGGACAGATAGAACAGGGACAGATAGGAGAAAGAGTGAGTGAGAGAAAGTGGGTGCAGTTAAAATAAAGTAAAGGCTAAGACATGTGGGAAGGAGGCAATTTATGCAAGCCATAAAAGGGGGAAGGAGAGCCAGGCAACATAAAGCAAACATTAGTAAGAGTTTGAAATTATGTTAGAAATAATTATATGTCCTCAAATATAATAACAATAATACAATATAAATATTAATAACATATATTAGCTCCTGGTAAGGTGCAGCTTTCAAAGTCTTCTCCATACCTGCTGGTGTGTATGAAACTCCCAGAATTCCAGAAAACCTTATAGAGCTAGAAAAGGCTCAGAGAAGGGCAAAAATATGAATAAGGGGAATGTATGGATTACCAGTAATCTGTGAAGAGAGGCTAACCAAAATATACCCATTTTCTCTAGGAAAAAAAGTGATGCCTATAATAACCTTATATAAATAAATCCTGGATCAGAATAAACTTTGCTTGCCAAGTTTACAGTTGAGGAGAGGTCACCCACTGAGGTCAAGGAAAAAAGATTCTTCCAGGAAAACTAGGATATATGTTCAGGGAATAATCCAATTGCCAGTTTTTGGGGTCAGGAAGGAATTGTTTCCCCTAATAAGAGAGCTTGGGGTTTTATATTTCCTTCTGTATAAATTCACAGATCACATAATACAAGGATCAGAGGAGATCAGAGATCTAAACAAAGATCGGAGATCTAAACAAAGATCGGAGATCTAAACAATGATCAGAGATCTAAACAAAGATCAGAGATCTAAACAATGATCAGAGATCTAAACAAAGATCGGAGATCTAAACAAAGATCAGAGATCTAAACAAAGATCAGAGATGTAAACAAAGATCAGAGATCTAAACAAAGATCAGAGATCTAAACAAAGATCACAGATGTAAACAAAGATCGGAGATCTAAACAATGATCGGAGATCTAAACAAAGATCAGAGATCTAAACAATGATCAGAGATCTAAACAAAGATCAGAGATCTAAACAATGATCAGAGATCTAAACAAAGATCACAGATGTAAACAAAGATCGGAGATCTAAACAATGATCGGAGATCTAAACAAAGATCGGAGATCTAAACAATGATCGGAGATCTAAACAATGATCAGAGATCTAAACAAAGATCAGAGATCTAAACAATGATCAGAGATCTAAACAATGATCAGAGATCTAAACAATGATCGGAGATCTAAACAAAGATCAGAGATCTAAACAATGATCGGAGATCTAAACAAAGATCAGAGATCTAAACAATGATCAGAGATCTAAACAAAGATCAGAGATCTAAACAATGATCGGAGATCTAAACAAAGATCGGAGATCTAAACAAAGATCAGAGATCTAAACAAAGATCGGAGATGTAAACAAAGATCAGAGATGTAAACAAAGATCGGAGATCTAAACAAAGATCGGAGATCTAAACAGATTGACTGCAATGAACTAAAAGTCTTTTTCCAACTGCATTACCATATAATTACCATGTAGGTCCTCTTTTAGTGAGTGAAATTGTGTCTCACTGGGGTTGTAAAACTGCTGTAAATACATAAGAAGTGGTAGATCAGTGGAGCAGTCTTTCAGTGGATGTGCGTATCACAGGCATGTGTGAATGCCTTTACTATGAGGCAGTCCCAAGGCTTAAAAGTTTAGATAGATAGAATGGGCAGGCTGCATATATACTTATTTGCCTTATCTGTCTTATATATAGTAACTGTGTAAGATCCGATATTCTTTATATATATATATATATAGCATATTACATGCCGAGAGGTCTGCCTCAGTTTAATGAAAAGTTGAAAAAACTCAACTTCTAACTAATGGGCTTATTTATGTGTTATGCTGCCCTAGGTATTCAGACTTGCGCCTCCCCCACCCCACTTGTTGCTCTTCCTTCCCCCCTTCTATAATGCAGATCATAAGTGTATGTGTTTATGTACATACAGGTATACCCCATTTAATGCTGTAGGTAGGTAGGTTGTCTTTCTTTCATCCAGCAGATGTTGTTAGTAAAACGCCTCGTCTTGCTTTTCTGCTCCGGTCAAAATCTGGATCATTTGCCACAAATTGATCAACGATTATATTTATGGTTTTCAAACTTTTAGCAAGTCAATCTGTTATATGTCTGAATCACTATTTTTAGGCTTTGCCTGAATCCCTTGTTCTGCCAGTTCTTGTAGGGTATTGTTCGTAATGCTCTCACCAGAAACTTGCAGCAACTCCTAAATACCTGGGCATCAGCATCTCCCAGTCCTGCTGTATCTACCAGGTCGACATTTTGGTCAACAATGGGCTCTTCAGGTTCCAAGTCCCGAGATAGCTCTGGCCATATCTTCCTCCACATTCCTTTCATACATTGATATGTCAATTCTTTCCATGGGAGGTTGGCTTTGCTTATGGTCGGCATGATATATTTCTTCCAAAATTCCATCATTGATTCTTTATTTTGGCTGGCTGTGTTGTCAATAAGTCAATAAGAATATGTGGCGAAGATAAAACGCTTTAAATGTTGTAATGACTCCCCGATTCATTGGCTGGATTAAAGAAGTAGTGCTAGGTGGTAGGAAAACTACTTCAACCGTCTAAGTCAGACAAGTGGGCAGGATGGCTTGGAGCATTATCGATCAGTAACAGTGCTTTAGGTTGCACAAAAATGTTTGATAAACCAATTTTCAAAACTGTACATGGTGACCCACGATTTACTATTACATTGCCAATTGAACAGCATCCTGGGTTCTGGAATCCCTTTCATGGCTCTTGGGGTTTTGGAATGATAGGCCAGCGATGGAGTTACCACCTACAAGAAGGATTAAACATTCTTTGGCATCTTTGAATTCCGGTGCTCGCTTCTGTTTGTGGAAAATCAAGGTGCATTTTGGCATGCTCTTCCAGAAAAGCCCAATTTCTTCAACTTTAAAAAACATCATTGAAAGAGGGAATTCTGTTTCATGCCGGATCCAAATGTAAAGCGGTTTCTCCATTTCCTACAAGGCATAGCTTCTGTATCAAGTTATCTTTTTCACAGGAGATGTTGTGGTTACTGAAGACTTTGTTTTGTCCTTATTGTTCTGAGTTAAAGTTGGCAAATTTAAAGCTGCTCCGATGTCAACTTGACGTTCTCCTTTTTGGAGATGCCTCAGCACCTGAATCGTAATTTGGAGCGACATGCTTTTGCGTCTCAGTTTTGGTGGATCTTCTTTACGCTCACTCATTTTCTGTAATGAAGTACAATTACTGTAGATTTCAGTGGTCAATTAGCAACCACATGAATCGGCCAGTTTGGCTCTTTCGTTGGCATCCAGGTGAGCGCCTTTCCTCCTCTCTGCTGCTGAGTCACGCCGAGGCTCACTTCCAACCACTTTATGACAATGCACTGCGTTAAACAGGGTTCGGCAGGCAAAAACAGCTTTATAGTGAATTGGAGCATTAATTGGGTAATTATGGGCCTCAACAGTGTGAGAGCGAAACAGGGCTAAAAGGGGTAGAGTTAAGCGGGGGTCTACCTAATATGGTTTGGGTTCCCTTGTAATGCATTGGTTAGGGTTTGCTACTTTCACTGCTGCAAACTGGGTTCAATTCCAGTCAGGGAACCAAGAGGTCACAACACTCTGCAGCTGGCATGGTTAGGTCTGGTCAGTACTTGGATGATAGACCACCTAGGAATAGCAGGAGCTGTATGCTGTGGCCCACTGGAGATGGAACTGGCAGCCCACTCCAGTATCTCTGCCATAAATACCAAGTGGATCAGCATGGTGTGGTACAATCAATGAGATCACAGAGAGTCGGACACGACTGAACAATGCAAACACACCTATAAATGGCATGTCAGAAAGTGTAAGGTACACTTGCAGACAGACATATCCCTACATATAGATATTTCTGCGCATATATCAATTTGCTGCAATGCATATTCAGGCAGCCTGCCTCCCCCTGACAATGTGCTGCCCTAGGCCTGGGCCTAGGCCTAGATAGAAACACACCCCTGTCCTAACAGCTAATAGTGAAGATAGATCTGCTCTGCCGAGAATGGAAGTTTTGCTGTTTCTACCCCACAGGTGTGATATTGTACTATGTGTGGCTTCTATATCTAGACACAATATTTTCAGAGGGTCAGTTTAATCTAAATAGACGCTGAGTGGTTTTGTACTCGAACCGAAATCTTTCCCCCGGGGTCTCTCTGGGAGTCAGGTGCAAGACTCTGGCTGGGAAGATCAGTCTCTGAATGTGTAATGCAAGTGTAATTCAGTCATTACAGAAACACCACAAGCCTGATGACAGCCGGTCAGCCCCCTACAATATTACACCTGGTGTCGGAGCAAACCAGAGAAGCCCGTACGGATCAAGGCGCTGACATTAGTCCCAAATCACTAACTGGAAATTTAAACCAATTATTTTGACGCTGTCAGGACTACTTTATGGACAGATTTATCTCAAGACCAGGTACAAATAAGCTGGTAAAGGATGACGGTACAATGTACATAAAGTGGAGCCCGACTAAGAGCATAATTATGGAAGAAAAATGTCATTTAGATCATTTTTAATAAAACAAATAGATGTTGATTCCTCCGGAGGAACCCTCGATATTGTGATGAAGATTGCATATGTAATAGAGAAGTTTATATCTATGCAGGAGCAGGGTTTGCAGTTACAGTGCTCAGGACATTAAGAGGGGTATGGAGGGGTACAGCAGGGGTCATTAACAAGGTAAACTGTGTTTTTAGATTATATTTTCTGGATAAAGCTTCGGTTTACTGCTGTTTTCACGTGTACTATAAAAATAGGTTGAAAATGAAAACGTGTACACTTATTGCACGTTAAAATAATGCAATAAATAAAAGGTAAAAAACAACAACACTTTTTATGATTCGTATAGTCCTAGACATTCGGTGACAGTTGTATGTATGAGAGAGGTGTTTACATTTCTGCAGGAGCAGGCTCAAAGTCATAATTGCAAGCTGTCTGATTCTGAATATATGTGCAAAAGAGGGTAGGTGTCAAATGTCAAAAGATCCAATGATTTAATATATATCCTGCTCTGTCACTCCCTTCTCTGAAAGATAAATAAACAAAACAAGATGGAACTCTATTAACAAATAACCAAAATTGTGGTTTTCTCTAAAAAATTGTTGCATATATACGTCTTACACAGCTGTTAATATTGTTCGTTTGTTGCCTACTTCCTAAAATGTGATTTTTTTAAAATACATTGGCCCTTAAAGAGACTTTTTTAAATGTACATCTTTGACTGCTGTTGAAAGATTTATTATTATTCACAATTAATGACCGCCATTAAAAATGAAATACCCTGTCCCCAGGCGACCATTAGCGAAACCTCTACACTAATAGGACCAATCCCTGTTAATCCAATGAAAACCACAATACCTTTTAAATTATTATGCTCTGAAACAGGAAAAGGAATGAGATAAATATCATAACCTAAATATAATAGTGTTCAGGCGATTAAGCCGTGTCCGTAATAAAAGTAAAATTCTTAATGCGCACAAATATCTTTTTCTTTATACGTAAACAGTGGTCTTTGTCCTAAAAAGCAATATCATTTGTACTGGAGGAATGATGCATTTTAGGGAACCCAGGACTGCTTTATGGGGTACCAGTATATGGGAGCCGAAAAAGAAGGGATCTGCCTCCCAATTTCTACAACAGGTTAGTTTGGAATTTGGTTTATGTGCTGATAACAAACCTAAAGTTATACATCAGAGGGCCCAATTATGGTATAATTTAAAAGCAAAGGCACATTCAAAATTCCCATTGCCAATAATTGCTAATTACCCATGGGACTTGTAACCTATTGTTTGTTTGTTTTTTGCGTCATTCAGTTGTTTCTGACTTTCTGTGACCTCATGAACTGTAACACACCAAGATATCTTTATGTCCACGGTGATGCTGATCAACTTGGTATTCATGGCAGAGATACTGCAGTGGCTTGCCAGTTCCTTCTCCAGTGGGCCACAGCTTACAGCTCCTGGTATTCTTAGGTGGTCTCCCATCCAAGTAATGACCAGGCCCAACCCTGCTCAGCTTCAGGGTGGTGTGACTATTGCTTCCCTGACTGGAATCAACCCCAGGTCATAGCAGTGAAAGCACTGGATCCTAACCACTGGTCCACCAGGGAACCCTCCTAATAGCTATATTTGTACTAATATTCCTAGCTTATTCATCCAATTTTCAACACAAAACCAACTGCGAAATGAGGTCTTATCAAAGCCTGTACACCGATGTGCTCTTTCTGTGGTCCTATAAACATGAGAAGCTTTGCTGAAGCCAATAAAATATTCTCTATCATGATATTTGTATATACAGTATACGGCCACCCTGTTACTTCTGTCCTCAGTCCAAAGTGCCAATCTTCATTCTTATACTGAGCACAAGCAGACGGGAACATTTAGGAAAATCTAATAAAAGATATCGGAATCAAGAAAAATAAATACAACTAATGCCATTTTTTTCCTTCAAAATAAAGCAAATATGTATCATGTACAAGGTTTCCAAATAAAAGGCATTTTTACTGGGGCAGTAAAAATGGGAAAACAGGGACAAGAGCGCAATGGGGGGACCTGACGTTATAACGTGTTGTAAAGTGATTGGTGTAGTTCTTTATTTAAAATGTGCTGTTTTGAAGAACTACACTTGATAACAGGCAAAGTGTTTTCAGATAGTATTAAAATACTAATGATTTGCCCACCATAAATTATGTATCATGAAATGTTACCTTGAATTGTGTATGCTGTCTCTCTCTCTGTCCTGTCTCTTTCACTGTCCTCTCACTCTCTCTCTCTGTCCTGTCTCTCTATTTTCCTCTGTCCTGTCTCTCTCTCTGTGTCCTCTCACTCTCTCTCTCTGGCCTGTCTCTGTCTCTCACTCCCTCTGTCCTGTCTCTCTCTCCCTCTGTCCTGTCTCTCTCTCTCTATCCTGTCTCTCTCTCTCTCTGGCCTGTCTGTATCTCTCTGTCTCGTTTCTTTGTCCTGTCTCTCTTTCTGGCCTGGGTCTCTCTCCGTCCTGTCTCTCTCTCTCTCTGTATCCTGTCTCTCTCTCCTGTCTCTGTCCTATCTCTCTCTCTTTGTCCTACCTCTCTCTATATCCCACCTCTCTCTCTTTCTCTGACCTCTCTCTCTCTCTGTCTGTCCTCTCTCTATCTCTATCTGTCCTGTCTCTCTTTCTCCTGTCTCTTTCTCTCTTTTCTGTCTCTCTCTGTTATATCGCTCTCTTTTTCTCTATGTCCTGTCTCTCTCTCTTTCTCTGACTTCTCTCTCTCTGTCCTCTCTCTCTCTCTCTCTCTGTCCTGTGTCTCTCTCTGTCCTGTCTCTCTATCTCTCCAGTCTCTCTCTGTTCTATCTCTCACTTTGTCCTGTTTCTCTCTCTCTCTCCCTCTGTCTTCTCTCTCTGTCCTGTCTCTATCGATCTCTGTCCTGTGTGTCTCTCAGTCCTGTCTCTCTCTGACCTCTCTCTCTCTCTCTTGCCTTTCTATGTCCTCTCTCTCTATCTATCTCTGTCCTGCCTCTTTCTGCCCAGTCTCTTTCTCTCTTTGTCCTATCTCTCTCTCTGTCCTCTCTCTCTCTCTCTCTCTCTGCCCTTTGTCTCTCTCCATCCTTTCTCTCTCTTTCTGTCATGTCTCTCTCTCCCTCTGTCCTGCCTCTCTTTGTAACGTCTCTCTCTCTCTCTCTGTCCTGTCTCTCTATTTTCCTCTGTCCTGTCTCTCTCTCTGTGTCCTCTCACTCTCTCTCTCTGGCCTGTCTCTGTCTCTCACTCCCTCTGTCCTGTCTCTCTCTCCCTCTGTCCTGTCTCTCTCTCCCTCTGTCCTGTCTCTCTCTCTCTCTATCCTGTCTCTCTCTCTCTCTGGCCTGTCTGTATCTCTCTGTCTCGTTTCTTTGTCCTGTCTCTCTTTCTGGCCTGGGTCTCTCTCCGTCCTGTCTCTCTCTCTCTCTGTATCCTGTCTCTCTCTCCTGTCTCTGTCCTATCTCTCTCTCTTTGTCCTACCTCTCTCTATATCCCACCTCTCTCTCTTTCTCTGACCTCTCTCTCTCTCTGTCTGTCCTCTCTCTATCTCTATCTGTCCTGTCTCTCTTTCTCCTGTCTCTTTCTCTCTTTTCTGTCTCTCTCTGTTATATCGCTCTCTTTTTCTCTATGTCCTGTCTCTCTCTCTTTCTCTGACTTCTCTCTCTCTGTCCTCTCTCTCTCTCTCTCTCTCTGTCCTGTGTCTCTCTCTGTCCTGTCTCTCTATCTCTCCAGTCTCTCTCTGTTCTATCTCTGACTTTGTCCTGTTTCTCTCTCTCTCTCCCTCTGTCTTCTCTCTCTGTCCTGTCTCTATCGATCTCTGTCCTGTGTGTCTCTCAGTCCTGTCTCTCTCTGACCTCTCTCTCTCTCTCTTGCCTTTCTATGTCCTCTCTCTCTATCTATCTCTGTCCTGCCTCTTTCTGCCCAGTCTCTTTCTCTCTTTGTCCTATCTCTCTCTCTGTCCTCTCTCTCTCTCTCTCTCTGCCCTTTGTCTCTCTCCATCCTTTCTCTCTCTTTCTGTCATGTCTCTCTCTCCCTCTGTCCTGCCTCTCTTTGTAACGTCTCTCTCTCTCTCTGTTTTTGTCACTCTGATAGCTGAATATGATGGACATGCCTCTACCAATCAGGGTGTAGAGTATATATGATGGACATGCCTCTACCAATCAGGGTGTAGAGTACATATGATGGACATGCCTCTACCAATCAGGGTGTAGAGTACATATGATGGACATGCCTCTACCAATCAGGGTGTAGAGTACATATGATGAACATGCCTCTACCAATCAGGGTGTAGAGTACTGTGGGAGTAAGAAACAAAAGGAGATGTGTTGTATAATTAGTTTTATTTAATTTGACACTTACCCCTTACCCCACACATACGTAGAAGCAGGCAGCTTGCAACAATAATTAAAAGCAATTCTCTCCAGAAATATAATGGCCCATCACACACACAAACCTTCAATAAGGTGTCATGGATACCTCCATGGATCAGCAAATGCATCCAAATGTGTTTTTCCTGTTTAAAAAAATGTTTTATGACATTTTTTCTATGACTCAATATTTTAATTAAAAATATATATTTTTTACATATAATTATATTTCCAATACCTGTGTAGTTAAAAAATATAAATAAAAATATATGGCTTTTTCTAAATTGCATCTTTCCCAAATTTAGACATTTTCTGGATGTCTTGTCAGTCCCTCAGACGCTGCTTTATTTCTACTTCTGTCTCAGGGTGAGCTGTACAGTTAGTGTCTTGACTGTGCATCATTTGCAATACAATATGACATGATTAAACGCTACGATTTCCAAGTTCCTGCTGACCCCGGAACTATGCGGTTGAGTTCTCATCCTGTATTATGTCAAATTTTCCACGTTTTTTTAAGGCCACACCAGATATATGATGGATTTTTCTAGTCGGTGGAAAACACTGTCTTTTCTCATCTTGAAATTACATTTTCCGGATACTTGTACAAGGATATGGTCAAAAATTAATTTGTTCTAAATTGGGATCAAGAGAAATATCCAGTGTCGTTATGTAAATGCTGGTATTGGATAGTTTGTAAAGCTAGTTATTAAGTAAAAAATATATATTTTGATACCCCTTACTGGACCCTGTAGGTATCCAGGATACTTTGGTAGTGTGTATGAGGGGTGTTTCCATTTCTTGAGATCATTCTTTTAATTATTGATTTAATTACCTTCCTGCTTCTGGGCCTGTGAGAGGGAAGGGCATGTCCGGATTACCCATTAGTCCAATTAGGCAGTCGACTAAATGCGCTTCCCTGTGAGAGGCACCACTTTTTTTAAAAAAAGTAACTGTATCTAACAGTGGATGGAGGGATGGGAAGGAGAGATCAGGGAGACATCAATAAATAATTATAATTGTATTCTGATTTGTCCCTGTTCCCTCCTCCCCATCCCTCCATCCACAGAAAAGCACCCTCATGCTTCAGCTCTTAGGAAGTGATGTAACAAACACAAAATGGATTCCTGCACTCATTAAGAGATTATTTTTTTTATACAGATTTTCTATAAAAATGTTTTTACGTCTGTGGCTTGTACTATAATTGTCCTTTAATGTGTTTGGGTTCTAATTAGGCCCATAATTAATAAATGGTAGGGTTACCGGGGGCTGGTATGAATAGGGTCTAGATTAGGGCTACAATTATGGTTATTAGATAATAGTGAAGTCAAGGTGAAGGATTCAAGTTCACACACGGTTAAATCAAAATCCTAGTCTATCTGGAATCATTGAGGAGAAGTTTGGGAACCACAGCGATATATGATAAAAGAGAGGTGTTAGGGTTACAGTTAGGGTAGTGGATAGTGTTGAGATTGTCAGGAACCAGGTACTTTAAACAAAATTTCTGACCCTTCAGGGGTGAGACTGCTTAAATAATATAATTAACAAAAACAACAAACTGGATAGGCAAAGCTTGGGGTATATAGCTTTAGTCCAATGCTTGGATCAGTCCATGTGCTGGAACAAAGATCAAAGAGCTATTGCAGTAATAGCAAAGGACATCAGGAGCAGACTGGCAATGCAACAGATGACTATCAGGAGCAGACTGTCAATGCCACAGATGGCTACTGCAGTAATAGCAGAGTACAGGTATACCCCTCTTAAAGCTACCTCATTTAGAGCTTATTCACTATAGAGCTGTTTTTCCTGCCAGACCCCTTCTAATGCTAAACCCTGCTATAATGCTGTTTTTACCTGCCAGATCCTTTTTTTTCCATAGCATTACCTCAATATAATGCTGTTTTTCCTGCCGGACCCCTTTTGACGTTCTGATTTGCTATAACACTGTTTCTTTCTACAAAGAAAACAGAATCCAAGATGACCTAGAAGCTTCAACATCAATAATTCAAAGTTTATATTTCTGCTAATTTTCATTTTGTGTCAGAGCTGTTTCTTTGAAGTTCATATAAAACCAAAAAAAGTTTACATTTCAATTGAAATTGTGTTTTTTTTTTCATTAGTTCCCCTATCCCTATCTTCCTAATGTTAAACTGCCCAGTTTAAAGCTGTTTTGCTTAGCACTCCTATTGGAACCTAGCTACAGCATTAAACGCGGTATAGTTGTACATCGGGAGCAGACCGGCAATGCAGCAGATAGCTATTGCAGTAATAGCAGAGGTCATCAGGAGCAGACTGGCAATGCAGCAGATAGCTAAATAAGTAATAGCAGAGGTTATCAGAAGTAGACTGGCGATGCAGCAGATAGCTATTGAAGTAATAGCAGAGGTCATCAGGAGCAGACTGGCGATACAGCGGATGGCTATTGCAGTAATGGCAGAGGTAATCAGGAACAGGCTAGCAATGCATCAGATGGCTATTGCAGTAATAGCAGAGCACATCAGGAGCAGACTGGCAATGCAGCCGTTGGAGATTGCAGTAATAGCAGAGGTCATCAGGAGCAGACTGGCAATGCAGCAGATGGATATTGCATTAATAGCAAAGGTCATCAGGAGCAGATTGGCAATGCAGCAGAGGACTATGCAACAGTAGACAGAAGGAACAGAGGTCCTTAAAAGCAGACTTGGAACTGAAAGCAGGAAAAAAAAGTGGGGTGAATGCTAAAATTGATTAGAGTAGTTGGTGCAGGCAGAATCCGTCCCAAACAGGTAGTTAGCATACGTGTAGGATACAGCAGCTCCAGCAGTGAAACAAGCAGACCAAAATCTTGATTCAGGATGGCACAACACAGTCTTATAAGTGGCATTTTGGTGTGATTTCAGCCGGGTCTTGTACTGGAGTTAATCATCCCTGAGATAAACAGTATTGTTTATGCTGTGTTATAATTACCATCTATATAATTACCATCATTATTGCAAATTACCATCTCCCAAATACTAGCGCCCTGCAAGCTTTAGCATAAAGGAGCCACACAGTCCTGAATACCAGAGGAATTATTTACTATAAAAAAAATGCAAGTACAATGTATAGACAGTAGTTTTGGTGCATTGATAAATGTTTAAAATATTTTTGTGATTGATTCTTAGTCTCGGGTTAAAGTGATGCAGACCCAGTTACTACTTAAGTGAAAACTACTTATATAAATAAACATAATTACAATTAGCTGTTATAAAAAAATTAATTGGATGTGTAAAATGTGGGTATTGTAACCAAAAATATATTTATACAATAACCTCCTTTCTCTATCTGTGTTTATACAGTGCCATTAATTAACTCTCATATTGTGGTTTATAAGAATAGCATTACGATTACGATTGAGGTCCTGGAGCAAAATAAACTGCATTGAATGCATAACTGCCCTTGAGACTTATCCCTATTAGCCAATTTCAGGAATATTCCTGTATGAGTCATACATTTAAAGGGGTATAAACGGAAAAAAATATCTAAACAAACATGATTTACATATGGCATTATTTTTAGATGAACAATGAGTGATCTATAGTTTTAAAAAGCTGAAAATAGAAATATGAACATTATATACACCTGGTACATGGTTAGTTCACATTCTGGTGGGTTCATTCACCTTTAAGTGATGTGAAGCTCATAAATTGTCGAACAGACCTGTAAGTCATCCCCTCTGATCCATGTACAAGCATGAGCTGTTACCCCATTCTTGAGGATGATGACTTCAATTAACTTCTGCTCTCTGGAGGTCTGCCTGCATCATTTTCAATCCACAGCCATCTGAAATTGGGAAAAATGAGCATACTCACATCTCAAGAGATTTTATGTCACTTTAATGATTGTTTTTTTAAACTTTTTTAAAGTAATTTATTTCTCGAGGAAGGCAGCGTTTTACTAAAGTTTAAAACATGCATCTTTTTTTCATTTCATGATAGAAAATTGCATTTTATGACCTTAGATAAACTTTTTTAATGGCTCTTGCATTATACTCCTTTAAATAAATAAATCAGCTTAGTGCTAGAGTTCCATATGAAAATTATTATTTTGTGTGATTTGCTTAACAAAAATCTTAAATGTATTACAGAAATGAAGGAGTTAATAAATATGGTATACGTTAGCAGCGCAGCCTCCCTCATGCAGGACAGTTTAGGGCTATGTTCCTGATGTGGCTCCATTCTAAGCCAACCATCAAGGGGATGGGTGAGGTACCCACATGTCTTAATAATATCAAGTGGATTCCACATTCCTCAAGATAAACTCTTGATTCTTTCAGGTATATAACAAACTCACTTGAAGGAGTATTTAAGGGCAAGATATTGCTGCCAAAGCCGCTGAAGCTTGGCATCCTGCATACAAGGAAATTCCTCGATTGAAACCACCCTAGATCCCACCCGCATGCCTCACGCGTGCCCATCCCTTCCCAGACAGATGTGCACATCTACAGTGGGATATTGTTACCGAGAGCTCACAAACCTGTCGACTTACTGCAGTGCATACAGGCTTCCATTGACATCAAATCCAATGGGAACCACAATAAAAGAGAGGCATATTAGTGTTTATGTAGCATGTGTTGTTGTTTAGTCATTCAGTCATATCCAACTCTCTGTGACCCTATGGAACGCAGCACGCCAGGCACATCTTGTGTCTGGTTGTGCTTGTCCATAAGATTTTCTTGGCAAAGAAACTGGAGTGGGTTGCCACCTCCTTCTCCAGTGCATTTGTCTGACCTATTTGCTATGACCTACCCTTCTTGGGTGACCCTACAATATATATAGGTTCATTGAAGTAAACAAGACCCTTCACTATGACAAGATAGAGTTCCAGAATGGGTATGTAGCACTAGACCAAATCCTCTTGCTCTTTCCCCATACCATGATTACCACACACTTCACATGCACACACTCATGAGGCAAACATGACTCAGATGCCAATTTCAAATATATATTAATATTAAAGTTTCTGTTAGCCCACAAAAAAAGCAAGATGCCACAGGCAAACTATGAATATGCCATAAAAGGTGCATATATATATATATATATATATATATATATATATATATATATATATATATATATATATACTCATCCCCACAGGGAGGTACCCGTGTTCAGCAGTTTTCTCTTCTACATGTGAATTTGCCCGAGTTCACCAGCAATTCAAATACTGATTATATTGCCAATCAGATTATATTGCCAATCAGATTATATTGCTAATCAGATACTAAGTAGACAAAACGTTATTGTAACGCCACTACTTTGGCCCCTTAAAGCTAAATGAGTCTAAGACACTGAGCACTGCTTGAGTTCATTATCTATAGTAGAAACCTTACTTGAGACTATGGAGCATGAGCGATTTGGATGAGAGTTAAAAAAACAGGAAGATATGGCAGGAACAATAATATTTGTAAGTAAGTTGTACAAAAATAAATCAAATTACCAGTTTAATCTATTTGATCTTTACACATTTTTTGGAATCTCGATTTTAAGTACCAACAACTTACTGGCTCATTATTTTTTTGTTAAATCCATTTCTGCATTTATTTCAGGCCCTGGATTTGAGGATTTCCTTTCTGTGCACAGGTGAGTCAATCAGGATGACCAAAGAAGCGATTGATTCACCTGTAGGGATATTCTCAAATCCAGGCCTGTGTGCAGCCCTGATGTAGAGAACTCTACTTCTAAATACATATTTACAAATATTAATACAATTATTTTCATATAACCACTTTATATGTGTTTATGGGGGAGATTTACATGGGTAGCCTTCTGTGATTTGCTTAGTAAATCTCCCACTATGTGCTTTCAAAGTGTACTTAATTATCACAAACTCCTGTCATTTATACATTTGCATTATCACATTCTATTATCTTATTTCTAATATTTAAATCAGATCCTAAAAACACAGCATCCTATGTATTGAATCTCTTTCTAGATAAGGATCTGGAGCCCGTAAAGGGATGCTCAGCTTTATAACAATAACTGTGGGGACCTGGCTGTCAGCGCCCGGAGTTAATGCATTAAATGTGGTATAATCCATAGCATCTTTTGGCATAAATGAAGACATTAAGGGTAATTTATGGTTCTCACAACATGCTCTTTGTGTTTCTAAATTGCCCCAGGGAGCCATTCCTCACAGAAGAGACAGCTGGCTCAGGGGGAAGCAACGGGGATATAAAAAGGGAAAGCACATGTTGAAGTAAACTGGCCTGTGTGTAGCAAGACTCTTGTTGACAGTCCGGCGATAATAGAGATTAGTCAGGACAGGGAGGTGGCAAGACTTTCACTGCCCGCTGCAAGCAAATCATTATAATATCCTATAGCGTTAAACAAGCCTTGGCCCTTTAAAAGTGTAATCTGGCTACAGAATAATGAAAGCCATTAGCCCAGGTCTATTAAGTATTAAATTACATATGTTTACGTTTTTACTACTTGCTACTAGTAAAAGGGTTCAACATATGTAGCTTATATACTTATAACATCTGGCTTATAACTATTCTTATATTATTGGTTGTTCTACATATTTATATAAGAGTACACTGATGTCCTCCAGGCCCAACTTTGCATGGCTTCAGGGTGGTGTGACCTCTTGGTTCTCTGACTGGAATCCAACCCAGGTCGCAGCAGTGAAATCATCGGTGTAACCTGTAGCATGATATATGCAGCCCCTATCCACGACTTTGCATAACGTGATTTGATTGGTCAAGCATGCGCCAATGGCGCAGGAGTCATATTGGTTGGCAAGCATGCAATGGTTGGTAATACGTCAATAGTGACAGATGAGAACAATAAACCTGGAGAAATTATAACATACCCTTGCATTGTCAGAAGCACTAAATATTATAAAATAGCCACCTAACATGAACACGCTTCACTAGCCCGCTACCCCATATAAGCTTGGGGCCCCACTAACATTCAGAGAGCACATTATCTCCACGGGGTCCTTATGGGGCCTCTAAGTATAACCATGGCACCTACCATGAACCTCTTACCATGAGGGTTACTATGGACTCCCGTGATAATCTACTGTATAACCCCCATGTACCCTCATGGATCCCCATGGCACCTAAAATTTACACCTATACCATGGAGGTCCCTACTGCTAAAGTTGTTAGTAGTTACATATTTCACAAACATGTAAAGTATTTCCTAAACTAACATTGTTCTTTAGTAAAAGGAATGTATAGAAATATATTATACAATTACATACCAGGTGAAAATACTACTTTTGTGCAACTAAGCTCTGTGTTATTGTAAAACAGAAATGCTCTCTTCTAATTGGTGGAGACCAGGTAACACAGAAGGTCCGAAAACTGCATCATCACCATGTTTGTGGCTCCCTGACATCCACATTTGGTCACAGTTACACAAGACTTCTTTTGGAATGACACTTTCTGTTAATCATAGTTCCTTAAATCTTCAATTTCCTATAGCTGGAGATGTGGCAATAATAATAAGAAAAACCCCATTTGTCTATTTTTAGATACATTGCGAGTACTTCACATGACATTTTTATTTGTGAATTTCTTTTAAACTGCCATGAAAATCATTTAATTACAATCACTTAAGCAAGCAGAATATTACTCAGCTTGCAGATTACCCATTAGGCCAGCTGGGCAGCCGCCCAGGGGTGCTTACCTGTGAAGGGCGCCACTTCTTAAAAAAAATGGTTCATGGCTTAAAAAAATGAAATGTTGCAGTTCATAGACTGGCTACTAGGGGGTAACCACCTAGAACAAGAGAGTTACAACAGGAAATGGAACTTACATGCACAGTAAAGGCAAACATTGGTCTGTGCATACCTTGCATGCTCACTCGCAGGGGCTCCTCCACTTCACTGCCCAGGGGCTCCAAAAAGATAGAAACAGCCCGCTTGCAATACAGTTGGGGTATTTTTAAAGGATCTTTAAAAAACTGGGAAAAAATTTCACATCTTTGTGAAGCAAGTATTCAACTAACAACCTTAGCAGGTATGTAAGCCTGGTGGTCCAGAGGTTAGAACTTGGTGCTTCCACCGCTGTCAACCTGGCTTTGATTCCAAGTCAGGGAAGCAAGAAATCACACCACCCTGAAGCCAGGTAGGTTTGGGCCTGGTCGTTATTGGGATGGGAGACCACTTAGGAGCTGTATGCTGTAGACCATAGGAGAAGGAACTGGCAACCCACTCCATTATCTCTGCCATGAATACCAAGTGGATCAGCAAGACCATGGATATAAAGATGTTCTGGTGTGTTACAGTTCATGAGGTCATAGACAGTTGGAAATAACTGAACAATGCAAAAAAAAGCCATGAGCATAGAGGCATTTTATGATACTCTTCTAGGGTCATGTGCTCTTCTGTATTGGACTGTAATCTCAGAGGTAGCAATATCCTACTTGGAGTTGCTCTGATATTTTGTTCTATAGCCATTTCAGTCTTTCAACAGAACTAAATATCATCACTAAAGCAAAATTGAGTAGTATAGTGAAAATTCAAGGCTGTATTTATTTATTTCATTATTTAAACTTTCTAAAAACAATTTGCATGTTATCAATCCGGGATCTTCATAAGATCATGCTATAAATACACTTCATATAATAAAGGCACTTCATATAATCTGCAGCAGTTTGGATACTACAGAGTACTCAACTTCTGTCTGAAGCTAAAGTGTTCTGTGCTAACCTCATCCTGTGAGAGCTCTGACTTACTCAGAAACTGAAGGTAAAGTGCACCTACCAGGCAATCCATCTAACAACCTAGGGCAGGAGTGTAAAACCTATTATTATTATTATTATTATTATTAACATTTATTTATAACACGCCGACATATTCCGTAGCGATGTACATACGTTAAGTTCCAGACCAAGATAAATACAAATTAAGACATAGCAAAGCAAGGAGGGCCCTGTCTTTGAGCCTTGAATCCAGTGTCCATGGTGTTTTCCCCAAAGCTCCCTGCAGGATAGAAACTCACAGACTTACAACCTAAAGGTATTGTGTGTGGTAAAGGAGGGAGAGAGAGGTGAGAGTGTGTTAGGGTGGAAGGTGATACGCTTCTTTAAAGTGATGGGTCTTTAGTGAGGTTTTTATTGTTTTGAGGCAGGAGGAAATTTGAGGCAATGAGTTCCAGAGAATAGGGGCAGCACGATCAAAGTCCCGAAGGGGAGAGTGAGAGGAGGCGACAAGACTGGTAGAAAGAAGAAGGTCATTAGCAGAATGAAGAGGGCGAGTGGGGGAGTATTTGGAGATGAGAGCAGAGATTTACTGGTGAGCGCTATTGTTGAGGGCTTTGTAAGTTAGGGTCATGATTTAAAATGTTATTCTGGAGGTTATGGGAAGCCAGTGGAGTGATTGACAGAGAGGTGATGCCGACACTGAGCGTTGCGTACTGAAGATGAGTCTAGCAGAAGCATTCATAATGGATGGAAATGGAGATATTTGGGTGGTGGGTAGGCCAAAAAGAAGCGAGTTGCAGTAGTCTAGTCGAGAGATGATGAGAGAGTGTATTAGGATTTTAGTTGTGTCTTGTGTAAGATAGTGACAAATTCTAGATGTTTTTTAGATGGAGAAGACAAGATTTAGTTGAGAGGGATTAAAGACAAGACGGGGTCCAGTAGAACCCCAAGACAACTGACTTGGCAGGTGGGGTGATGGTGTCTTTGTTGACAGTGAGAGAGATGAGAGGAATTGACGCTGTAGTAGATGGTGGGAAGATTAGGAGTTCAGCCTTAGACATGTTGAGTTTGAGATGGAGGGTGGACATCCAAGAGGATATACTAGAGAGGCAGTTGGAGACACGGGTTAGAAGAGAGGGGGATAGATCTGGTGCAGAGAGGTAGATTTGGGTGTCATCTGCATAGAGATGATAATGAAGCCCAAAAGAGTTTGTTAGGGTACCAAGTGAGGATGGGTAGATGGAGAAGCAGAGGGGGCCTAGGATTGATCCTTGGGGTACGCCGACAGACAGGGGGTGAGGAGAAGGAGACACTGAATGATCGATTTTGTAGGTATGACGAGAACCACGAGAGAGAAGTGGATGGTTGACTGTGTCAAAGGCAGCAGAGAGATTCAGAAGAAGAATAGGATCTATATAATGTAGTACAGTTTATCCATATGGTTTTCTTGGCAAAGATACTGGAGTGGGTTGCCAGTTCCTTCTCTTGTGGACCGGCCTTTGTCTGACCTCTCTGCAATGACCTGCCCATCTTGGATAACCCTACATGGTATAGCTCACAGTTTCATTGAGGTACACAAGCCCCTTCATCACGACAAGGTAGAGATCCAGAAGGTGTATGGCTCTTTAGTCATTCCCATTTGTGCAGGTTGTATCTAGCTAGCAATGGAGGAGAAACATATTATTTTCTGATCATATCTGTGAATTTTAACCAGCGTCAGTCTGTTTCTTTTCTTCTGTGAACCTTCAATCCAGACCCTTTATTTGAGAAATAAAAGGCGAAAAAATACACATTTTAAACTTATTGGAGAGTAAAGTCATCCTTTAATATTTTCAGTTATCATAGTTGCAGACCCCTGGAGACCCCTGAAGGCTTGAAGACCACCAAGGGACTGGGCGTGGGAGCAGGACCACGCACTGCATGAGAAGTGTGGAGGAAACCTCCCAGAAAATAAATAATCTTTAGAGTATAATTATAATTTCCTTCCTTTTCTAAGATTAAGTCTCCCTCAGATTTCATACTTATAAGGAAAGCAGAAACGCCATCTTCATATATACCACTTCTGAATGGAGCAAAGCTAAGGGTATCAGATATAGAATGGAATTTAGGAGGTGTGTGGGCAACCACCTAGGTAACAGTGCTCAATGCCAAGCAGCAGCTGCAAAGGCAAATAAAATATTAGCATGTATTAGGAATGGTATAGAAGCCAGGGAAGAAGATATAATTCTGCCACTATACAAATCTCTAGTACGCCCTCATTTGGAATATGGAGGACAATTTTAGGCACCACTTCATAAAAAGGACATTTTAGAGCTGGAAAAGGTACAGAGAAGGGCAACAAAACTAATAAGGGGAATGGAGGGGCTAAGTTATGAAGAAAGACTAACCAAATTAAACTTATTTTCTCAAGAAAAAAGGCGTCTAAGAGGAGATATGATTACCTTATATAAATACATCCAGGGTCAGTATAAAGATTTGTCAGGGGAGCTTTTTGTGCCAAGAGGTTTTCAACTGACAAGAGGACATCCCTTGAGGTTAGAGGAAAAAAGAGTCCACCTCAAAGAAAGAAAGGGGTTCTTCACAGTAAGGGTGGTTAATCTGTGGAATTCTCTACCAAAGGAGGTGGTGACAGCGGATTTAATAGATAACATTTTAGAATGGGGTTGGGTATATTTTTGAACAAAAAATGGCATTCATGGTTTTTGTGTAGAAGGAGGAGTATTGATACAAGGAGGAATCCGACTGCCAGTATTTGGGGTCAGAAAGGAAAATGTTCCCCTTATGAGACAATTAGCAAGGTTTCAATGTTTGTTTGTTTTTTTGCCTTCCTCTGATTTGATAAAAAATTTATATAATGAAAATAATTAAAAAGGTTGAACTTGATGGTCTTTTTTTCAACCTCAATCATTATGTTAATATTTAATTTTTAACACTATAAACCACTTATTTTTCATACACAAAAAGCTTTTGCAATGTTTAATTAATAATTCCTCTATGTAAGCCACACATCTCAGCACCATGCCATGTGTAACCAGTACTCGCAGTGGCACGTGGCACGGTGCGTGCAGTAGCCGCTGGAGTATTATTGCAGCTCCTTGTTGCCCAGAAATAACAAACAGAATCGCAAGACTGTAGAATAACAGCAATAAATTGGGCCAAGTACCTGTGCCCTGGCAGGAGGACGCTCTCTAATTATTTGTTCATCCCATCACTATTGATGATGTGTTTTTGTATCCTGCTGGGCCTCCTGCGGAGAGTATCAATATACCAGGGCTTCAAAGAAAAACACTTGCTGTAGAATGAGCTAGATAAACAAACACACCCCGTAGGGAGCTCTGTCGCATTGTTGTGTTAATTATGTTTTATGTTGTAGATCACACAGCTCATTAGAATTTAAAATAGTAGTAAAATACGACAAAACAACGAGTTATAGCGAGTACACAAGTTACAAGGACTACTGGAGTCATATTCAAATGTACTTTTGTGAAGAACTACACTTAAAAACAGTAAAAAATGCATTTAGACTGTAAAAGCTAAAAAGCCTCAAATTTGTTACTTTTTATGTTTTGGATGCACAAGGAGTTTCTATCTACACAATGGGAATATGACAGCTAAAACTGCCAGCGTTTTCATTAGGCACAATGAAAGCTCATTAGTTTACAAGGACATGCCTTCCTGAGACAGCAAAAGAAAGAAGCAGCTCAATGAAGGAAATGGAACCCGGCAGTAAAGAGTAGCTGCAAATAAAACTGAAACATTAAAGGGACTCTATCATCCCAACAATAAGTTGATTTCATTTTAAAGAACACTAAAAACTCTCTATAAATTGTACTAGCAGTTGTTTTCTACAGTAAATAATATCTGAATTATTTAGATTCAATCTTGCATCTCCTGTATGTGTGGATCAGTATGCTAATGTGCAGCTCAGAATGGTAGAGAAGTCTAGCTGCCAGATAACATCCAGGGTCTTTATTTTGGACTCTGCAGAGACAGACAAACAAATTGTAATCCTAATTAGCACATGAAAAATGTTCATATTAACGGTGACAAATCAAAAATAAATTGGGGGGAAGAAGAGGAGTAGTGGGGTAATTTAAGAAATGATTCACTTTCTCTTTCTTTATTTTATTAATTAATATATTTTTGTCTATTTTCAGTATGCCTTCGTTCCAACAGAATATGCATTTGTTTTATTTTTTGTCTATAACTGATTTCCAATTTTTAGTAGCTACAAATATTTGATTTATTATCAGGTGATCGTTTGGAGCGTGTCGCTTGATATATTTGATAAAGGTAATCCTAATATCCTAGTATAGGGGATCCTTCTAATATTCAATATGTTTCTTACCATAGTTGTCAGATTTTAGGACGTTCCCATAGAGCATGTTTTAAGGTTTCATCACAGCATCTGGAGCATTTATCATTAAATCATGGGTTTGATTGTTACTTACTGTTGAAATCTTAATTACTGGGGTAAGATACCATCTCATACATTTTTTACAGGTTTTTTCTCTTAAATTTATATTAAGTGAAGAATTATTTAATTTTTTTATAATTTTGTCCAATTGTTTTTCTTTAAGATATATATTAAGTTCATTTTCCCCAGATCTCTTATATGGTATTTTGGTGGATCAAATAATTCTACTTCAATAAACCCTTACAGCCTTATTAAATTGTGATTCAGCCAATTGAATAGGGCTCTATATAAGCACAGGGTATATTATTTTTACAGTAGTTTTTAGTTAGTGATCTTCTATCCAAAAGCAAGGTCTTCACTAACTAAAAACTTCTGTAAATAAAATATGCAATGTGCTTATATAGAGCCCTATTCAATTGGCCGAATCGCAATTTAATAAGGCTGTTAAGATTGCAAGTTTGTGAGTTTTCAATATTGTGTCCGTGCCTTGGAAACGAGTTCTATGTACATTTGATTCTAAGCTCAAAAACAGGGCCCTCCATTCTTTATAAGGTCTTAAGGTTGTTTTTTGTTTTGTCCAATACCACTGTACAGCGCTACGGAATATGTTGGCCCGTCATAAATAATAATAATAATAATAATAATAATAATAATAATAATAATAATAATAATAAATAATAGAGATATTTTTTTTACCATTTGAAATAGATCTTCGTCCTTTTAACGTTGAGCAGCAGGCAGCTTTTGCAAGTTGTTCTTTCACCCTCATTAATAGCTCCATTACAGTAGTATCATCCTAGTATCTGAGGTTTGATTAAGCACACACATCCATTATTTTTGAAGGAATGGGAATTTATATATATAAATAAATATAAATAAATAAATATATATATATATATATATATATATATAGTAATTTAGTAATTATTAATCTATCTATATATATATATATAGATAGATAAATAATGAGTATTGCAATATATATGTGTGTGCGTGTGTTCCCATTCCTACAAAAACTATGTACGTATGTTCTTAATCTAACCAAATCTAGCATGTTTAATATATATATATAAAGAGTAAGGTGGCTGTGAGTGTCCAGTAATCTAGAGGGATAATAAAACATTGACAAGCTTGTTGAGAGTTGCGCCTTTCTGTATAAAGCCAGTAGCAATACTCGATACTTAATAAAGAAAGGTACAACTCTCCAAAGCTTGTCACTAACTAAAATGTCTGTCCTACAAAAAGGTCCATATACTGCAGTACTCATTCATTTAGATTACTGCACATTCTTGTTTACCTCACTCTTATATATATATATATACGTAAACTGTTTCATTCAGTGAGCATATGCATTCAAGGAGTCATGTATATAGTGTTTTTTGGATTATAGAGTGAGAATGCATTGTCTTCTCATTTGCATGTCCCCGCCTCCAGCCTCCAAAAGTCCAGGGTAACAACTGTATTTATGAGAAACCGGAGCAAGACATTTTCTTTAAGTTATTTTCAGACATTCAATTGGAATTACAAATGTATTAGGCATTTTCTGTTCTACTGTAGGGTCTCTATCACTCTTCAGCCACCATAAGTATAATGATTATATATATACTAGCAACTTGCTCGTCAAAAATGACGGCAATAAAATTGTAAGGCAGGTAATGCTGTTTGCCACAGACATTAATTTTTTTGGGTTGTGTGAGATCCTTCGGCGCTCATTGCAAGCCTCTTAGTTGTTGTATATTTTTTTATCAGAGGCACTTTTGCTGTCATTGTGAGGTCTGCGCTGATCTGCTTTCTGCGCTTATTGCAAGGCTGTCCCCTGGTGTAGTTTGTGTGCTATGAGCAGCGTTGGCGCTCGTTGTGAGGCGCGCGGTGAATGGCTTTTGTGTTTATTGCAATCGTTTTTAAATTTTATTTTTGTGTATATGTATTTTTGTATGGTAATGAAATAATTAATACATTAATAAATTAATATACTTTACCTATTTGTAAGTAATATATGCAGGGAGCATTGTGCCGAAGAGCTGACAATCTGTTTTGATGTTCCTGCAGCATACAATGTAGGTTTTCACCGTTGTGGAGCTGCTGTGTTAGTGTCAGCAATGTGCGCAGTGTGTAGTGTAAATAGGCTGCGTGCGTGAGGGGAAGCCGTTAGTGTAGCTGTGTACTTCTGCATTGTGTAAGTTAGTGTTGTAAAATGGCGCCGAATGTGTATGTGGTACGCGGGTGTGGATGATGTTGCGTCCTTGTTAAGAGTGTATCTTGTACCTTGTACGGCCTTTTGGAAAAGCCGTATGTGTTTGTGGTGTTTTGCGTGTTTAGGGTCGTGTAGCCATGTTTTCATTTTTTCAGCGGCCATTTTTTCTCTCGCTTAGGGGATTTTCGTGTGTTTAAACTCGGTAATTTGGACTTAAATGGAGGTGTAACTTCACTTGCAGAGGTCCTGGGTGCCCCCCCCCCCCCCCCCCCCTTTGCTGTGGGTAAGGTTTTTATGTAATTTTTGTGTGAATTTATTGTGTTTTTAATGTTTTCAAATGCGCACAGTTCGGACGTTAAGGTCGTATTTTTGCGAGTTCGTAATGGGGTTTTTTCAAAGTCCTGCAGCTCGTATTTTTTTAGTGTAAGTCCGTATTTAGTGATTGCGTGTTATATGTATTTTTTTTAAGTCCCTCTTCTGTGGGTGTTTGCAACCGCTTGTGAGGCGCCATAGAGCCTCCACCTCCGCAAGTGCGGCCCCTCGCTTCGCAAGGGACGCAGTTCTTGCGAGCTTGCAAAGCGTGACGACGATTCGTAGTTTGACAACTATTATATGTAAAGCTGTATAATGCAGCGGGCATAGGCTTAAAGGAAGCCATGTTTAAAATGGTTATGGATTGAAGAATGAAGCATTTGTGGGGACATTTGCATGTCCTTGCTCAGCTTCCCAGAATGCAGTGTAATAACTGTATTTCTCGGAATTCTGAGCAGGAAGCAGGTTGTTTTAACTTGGCTTAGACATTCAAATGTGAATACAGATGTACTATTTATATACTTACATACATATATATTTACACACACACACACACATATATATATATATATCCAAGCTCCCATTCCTACAAATACAATGGACGTGTGTGCTTAATCTCCACCACGTCTGCTCCTAATGTACCTCCAGCCAATACTGCCAGCGAGTATGATCTATTGGCCTGAGGGGTAGGTTTTTCTTAAAGTGGGTCCTGTTACAGAACATTAATGGAACAAGGACATTTATTTTGGCAGCAGCAGCCAAACATATTTCCTCTGGAAATAAAAGACACTTTCCCCAAGAAGCTCACGCACAGGTGCTGAGCGCGCCGTGCCAAGGTTGTGTTTGCTTGTAGAGAGCTGCCAGCGCTGCGCCTTGGACGTGCCGCCATGTTGTGGAACGTGCAGCTCCAGAGGTTCCCCCGTCACATCCCTCCCCCGGCGTGTACCGGATCCACAGGTTACTCAGGGCTGGAAACATTTGGAGTAAAGGAAAAAATTGCACTGCTTTATTTACAGGTCTCATTTATATCATACAAAACTAAACATAATTACATTTAGTGCTAATTAAAATGTGGCAGAGCCTTAAAATTTATATACAAATTATTTTATGAATAAATTAACAAAAAGAACCAGCGTTGATGACTTATCCGCAATAGTTATTTAAGATTATCAGTGGGAGTAATACAGAATATTGGTCTAACTATCAAAATGTTTTCAAGGAGGGATGGGTCTTTCCTGTTATGTCCACACTGGCACGGTGGCATGTAGAGGCCAGTAGGTGTCGAGGAAAGACTTTGTTCAATTTGTTCTTAGAGTCAGGATTTAGGGACATGTTTAAGGTTAGGGTTTAGGGTTAGGGTCCTTCCAGATTGCTACCTTGTCATTGTGAAGGGGGTCACCCAAGATGGGCGGGTCAAAGCAGAGAGCTCAGACAAATCGTGGTCCACTGGAGAAGGAACTGGCACCCCACTTCGGTATCTTTGCCATGAAAAGCCTGGTGTGCTGAGGTTTATAGGATCATGGATAGTCAAACTGGACCGAATGACTAAACATTAGGGTTAGGGGAGTAAAATTGTGGAGCGTACCGTAAACCCTAACTCTAACTCTAAATCTAATCCCAAACCCTAAGAACAAATTGGACAAAGTCTCTCCTCTTCAGGATTGGAGCAATACTGAACTATTAGGATTATAAACCAGGGAGGAGTGGGAGGAACACTGAATTCTGATAAGATCTCTATTCGGCTCTGTTGAAGTCTGCTTCTTCACCTTGTCATAAAACTCAATGGGAGACAACCTCTGTAGGATGACCCTAGCCGCCTAAAATGAAATTGTGAATGGCACACCATGCTTGTATTCTTATGACTTATCTAGATCTTAATGTTGTTACTTTGTTACATGTGAAGATTTTTCCCAAACTACAGCGGTCCCTTAAAAATAAGGCAGGATCTGCCAGAAATGTGTTAGCCTCGGGGAATCCCACAGCATCCCAGGAATCCCACTGGTACCAACCACATTATAGTTTCTTTATCTAAATAATTAGGGGCTTTTTAGTTGAAGCCAAAATGGAACCCTTTAAACTGCAGTTTAGTGAACTTTCCCCCTTGTGCCATTATAAGTGGTCGTCCCTCCATTTCTAGCCTTTATCTGCCGCATGTGTTTTCCTGTTTACATTTCCTGTGCGATTACTCTAATTGGGCTAATGATACAGTTTGGGAAAAGCTCGATCCCCGAGTGTCCGGGACTCAAATAATCACTGCAAGTCTGGACAGAGGATGACCAATGTCCAGGAATTACACTATGTCCACCTAAGGGATTGAATTTCATAGCTTGGTAAAACAATACAATAACTATTATGTGAAATTATGCTGTGGTGGGAGTAGCCATATTATGTTTGCTTATTTGGGGGACGATCAGAAGTATAGATACAATCTCTGTTGTGAGTTTTGATAAGTGATGATTCTTAGTGGCTGTGCTGTAATATTCTAGTTAAAAAAACTTTTATTTTTCTTTCTATTTTTCTTCTCTTCTTTTCCTCTTACTTTCTTTTTTTTTCTTTTCTTCTTTGTTTTTCTTCCTTTCTTTCCATTTTCCTTCTTTTTTTCTGCTCTTCTTATCTCTTTCTCTTATCTATTCTTTCATTCTTTTCTTCGTTCTTTCTTTCATTCATTCTTTCTTTCTTTTTCTTTTCTTCCCTGTTTGTTTTCTTTCTTTTTCTTTTCTTCTTTGTTTTTCTTCCTTTCCTTCCATTTTCCTTCTTTTTTCTGCTCTTCTTATCTTCTTTCTTTCATTCTTTCTTTCTTTTTCTTTTCTTCCCTGTTTTTTTTCTTTCTTTTTCTTTTCTTCTTTGTTTTTCTTCCTTTCTTTCCATTTTCCTTCTTTTTTCTGCTCTTCTTATTTTCTTTCTTTCATTCTTTCTTTCTTTTTCTTTTCTTCCTTGTTTTTCTTTCTTTCTTTTGTTTTCTTATTTGCCTCCATGGCGGATAGAGATCATTAATACAGATACAATCTCTGACTAGTGATTAGTGGTGATTCTTACTGGCACTTTCTTTCTGTATTTCTCCCCCTTCTCTCTCTCCGGCACATAGAGCCCAGTCCATCATCACGCTTGTTGTGAGTTAAATAAAAGAGCTCAGACTCTCATCACCTCTCACCGCTGATTAGTCCCAGAGGACAGTTCAGAACAAACATCTCTTAATCTATGCACTTGTTGGCAAAGTGACCGGTAAAACACAAGAGGACTTGTAAGATACGGGGGGTTGTAAGATTAAATCAGTTTTATTTTAACCCTGAAAAAGAGATAAAACAGCGCAGTGAGTATTGAGGGGGATCCACAGGAGGTCCGGGGGGCCATAATGGGCTGTGGAGTCCACAGGGCCTGCAGGGGGCATAGGTGGCCCTGGGGTCTGTGGTGGCCTCAGAGGGGCATAAGGGGCTGAAGGGACCCCACGAATGGTCCACGGGGGCCACGGAAGATCTAGGGGCCACAGGGACCCCAGGTGGCTACATGGGATCAGTGGGGGACAAGGGAATCCACAGGAGCCACAGAAGACCCTCTTGGTCCACAGGAGGGCCATGGGGTCCACAGGGAAGCCGAGAGGGGCAACCAGAGGGCCAGGGGGGGCACGGGGGACCCGCGGGAGGTCCGCTCCATAGGGGCCACGGAAGCCCAAGGGGGCCCTCAGAGGTCAAGGGCCTTGGTGATTGCACCATCAGCACCAGCGGTAGCTTCCCCACTGGGTTTATGTATATCTACAGTGTGTCATAAAATGTCAGCTACGCTTATAGAAAGAAATCTCAATATATATTTCTGTGCAAACTTCTCCATAACCATTTATTGGCAATTTGAGGCAGGCTGCTGCCCCCTGAAAATGTGTTGCCATAGGCCTGGGCCTCATAAGCCTCAGCAGAATCCCCCCACTGCTCCAGATACATGGATACATACAAAACTAGCTTTATGACTTTTTCCCTCATTCATTATTCTCTTAGTCAAACTCACAGTTTTCAAACACATTTTTTTACTGCAAATTGGTAATTTAAAGGGGTTTGGTATAGTGTAATCTGCATTAAATACAGGATTCCCTGGTGGTTAGGATTCGGTGCTTTCACCGCTGCGACCTGGGTTTGACTCCAGTCAGGGAAAGAAGAGATCACACCACCCTGAAGTCGAGCAGAGTTGGGCCTGGTCAGTACTTGGATGGGAGGCCACCTAGGAATACCAGGAGCTGTATGTCGTGGCCCACTGGAGAAGGTACTGGCAACCAATGCATGAATACCAAGTGGATCAGCATGGTGTATTACGGGCCATGAGGTCACAGAGAGTTAGACACAACTGAATAACACAACACACAATCTGCATTATAGTTTAAAAAAGCAGTTTTCTTTTGTTGAGTGTTGTAGTGGCTCTCTAGAGTTCACCCAATGGTTGGGATATGAAGGCTCCCACCTTAGTACATCCAGCCCACTGTCTGCACACAGCCCATACATGCTGAGTACTGATCACATCACCTGGTCACATGTACCTGGGGTGTCTCATTTTCGGTAACTAGTTCCCCTTGTGTGCAGATAAGAGGTTCGGGTGCGTGTAATTTAATTAGACCAAGACAGCAAATGGTGCGTAAATATGTGACCTTAGATGATCACATTGTGACCAGTGAGATGCAAAGAAGCTGCTATCAAGATGCTGCATTCACTTCACATGCAAACGAGACGAGTGTCACCAATGATAAAATCAAACCATTACTTGCCCTTATCTGGCCATTTGCTGCTTCTCATTTAAAGGGACACAAAGATCCCATATTTACAAGAATTTGCAATGAGCCAAATGTTATAGAAGGTTAAAGGGACATGAAAAGGTTTTTATATCTTTGTTGCATCTGTAAGACGGTATTTGATAATGTATCACTGTGTGTTGTCTGTTTTCCAATAAAGGTCCCAGAGCACAAAAACATATTCAGAAGTTTAAGTGCTCCTGGGGGCTTGGCCTCTGCCAGCTAATGTGTTTTACAGATTAAAGTATGTTTTCTGCATTTTGTGACAGATTCAAAAAAGTTTAAACAGGTTTTATTGTTATGTCCTTCAGTTGTGTCCGACTCTCAGTGACCCTGTGGACCACCACACTTCAGGCACAATCGTTATGCCTCTGGTTGTGCTTATCCATGAAGATTTCATGGCAAAGAGATTGGAGTGGGTTGCCAGCTCCTTCTCCAGTGGACTGCGATTTGTCTGACCTCTCTGCTATGACTTGCCAATCTTGGGTGACCCTATATGGTATAGCTCACAGCTTCATTGAGGTACACAAGCACCTTCACCATGACAAGGTAGCAACCCAAAACTGGTATTTCTTAATTTTTTGTGTGAAAAAAAAAGCAAATTTTGGAAAGTTTAAAATATGCGCTTTTGAATCGATCTATTATAGACCAGGAATGTCATGGACCACCTGGCTATTGCTGAAGATCTTTGCAGACCAACTAATCATTTTTAAGGCTGCTTTTTAACAATTATAACATTATTTGATATTTGAGGATGCTGTGTGTGCACTTATAATGCAATAATCTAGTATCTATGTGTTTGTGTCACTCAGTTGTGTCCGACTCTCTGTGACCTCATGGATGGCAACACACCATGCTGATCCACTTAGTATTCATGGCAGAGATGCTGAGTGGGTTGCTTGTTCCTTCTCCAGTGGACCACAGCATGCAGCCCCTGGTATTCCTAGGTGGGCGCCCATCCAAGTACTGACCAGGCACAACCCTGCTTGGCTCCAGGGTGGTGTGACCTCCTGGTTCCCTGAATGGAATCGAAACCCAGGTTACTTCGATGAAAGCACCGAATCCTAACCACTGGACCACCAGTGAACCCAATCTAGTATCCACTAGAGTACTTTTTATGCATTTTTTATTAATTTTCTTACATTTATTTATAATATTTTTGTGATGCCAGTTGTTCAGTGGACAGGTCAATGAAGCTCATGGATCACTGGTGGTCCGTGGACCATAGTTTGAGAAAGCTAGGGGATGTATTAAAGGGACATGGAAAGTTCCTGGATTTTACTATATATCATACCTGTGCCTAAAGTCAAATAAAAATTACCTGATTGGGTCTACCCTCTGCAGCTCACAAAGACACAGACTCTGTAGTACTGGATGCACAGTGTCTCATACAAACCAATCAGTGCCCATCTATCAGCAACATTCCGCAACATGCTGCTGAGACACGGCCTCTGATAGGCTAGGACACTACACTGCACATTCAGCCATACAGAGCCTGTGTCTGTGTATGCTGCAGTGGGCAGCCCCATATAGGTACTATTTGTCTGATTTAGAATCATTGATTAAAAGGTGTTGTTTATATTCAGTCTTAAAAAGAATATAGAAATGGAGGGATCTATTGATCCGATGGTTCATTGCAAAAAAAAGGTTTAATAGAATAAAAGTTAAGGGTCTTTAATCACACAATAAAATGTACGTACATTCAAAACAATATTTTGTGCAGAAATAGCACACTCCTTAGGTAATATTTTAGTCCACACAGTTGGTAGCTGCAGCTCTTCCTGCTGTTCCTGCTGTTCCTGCTCAAAAAAAGAAAATTGAACTGATTCAAACAGTCCTTTTATATGTTTCTACGTGTATGAATATGCAGTAGCAGTATATAGTAGCGCAGCACAAGGCAGCAGCAGTGGCGGTGAGCATCCGCTAGATGGTGCTGCCGATATTCCAGTGCCATATCATAGAGTCAAGGCTTAGGTAACTTGCTAGGGTGAGGGTTAGGTTTGGGGTTAGGGTTTGGGTTAGGGTGAGGTTTGGGGTTAGGGTGAGGGTTAGGGTGAGGGTGAGATTTAGTTCAAGGGTTAGGCTAACATTATAGGGTTAGATCTTCTCTCACATATCGGCAGCGCTGCAAAACAGCAGCAGCGCCATCAGGAGGTTGGAGGCCGCACTGCAGTGGCCGACCTGTCCCAACACATAACAGGATAGATCCCACGGTTTAAGCACTTTAAAATAAAATAAAGTATATAAAAGTAAATAGATACAGGGGTATATTATATACCTAGTAAAATCCATACCCCTGTAGCTGGTACCTACTTCAGTGTAACCCAGGGCTGGACAGGTTCGGTCCTGGATATCCCTGCTGTGTACAGGTGAGTCAATCCCTTCATCAGTCATCCAGGTTGACTTACCTGTGCACAGAAAGGATATCCTCAAATCCTGGCCTGTGTGGGGCTCTCCAGGACCAAACTTGCCAACCCCTGGTGTAACCTATCTAATTATATTAGAATACGCTCTATGGGGCAAAATAGATTATTAGGAGTCCGGAATAAATATTCAGACACAAGCTTGAGGTTTTTATTAGGTGGGTATTATTTTGCTTTCTTAAGTAATGACGAGGAATATCACATATTATGGGATACAGAACAGAGACTTAGTGGCAGTCGTTGGCATATTATTGAGAGAAACTCCAAGTGTGCAGATAAGACACCAGAGGTATTAACCCTGCATAGGAAAAAAGATCCATAAAAGTATATTGAGATATATGGTGTGTAATGTCTCATCCTATATAGAAGCAAAGTCATGTATGTGTGTCATGTACAAGGGAAACGGAAAGTGGCGGAGTTTAAATTAAATGTAATGTGTAATAATAAATAATTATTATAAAAGTTTATCATAGTGCACAACCAACCGGTAATATGTACCTATGAAGCGCTATTGCATTAAAGGGATATACAAAACTACTAAGTGAGAGGTGCGCATCAGAGAACAAACTACCTGGCCATGATAACGCACTCAGAGAGCAGCCTCTTTTAGTCACTTGTGCCCTTCAAAAGAGTGACCCAGCCCTGAAATACCAGGCAATTCTACCCTGAACAGGAGAAACAGCAAACCCCAGACGCGTTTCAGCCTTTATGGGCCTCATCAGTGAGGTGCAGCTGGGATATGGAGGTCTCCGGATTTTACTAGGTATATATTTGTATCTATTTACTTTTATGTACTTCATTTTTATTTTTTTAAAGAAATGCTTATAAGCTCTGATTTTACTGCCTAAAAGTAAACAAATAGTCAACACAGATTCATTAAGTTTTCATAAATTATCTAATACTCCCATTTGTCTAGCTTTCTTGAAAGCTTAAATTTAGTTAAACTTATGCATACCCCCTTCCCCTTTCCGGATTGCTACCTTGTCATAGTGAAGGGGCTTGTGTATCTCAGTGAAACTCTGAGCCTATGATATGTAGGATGGGCATGTCAAAGCAGAGAGGTCAGACAAATCACGGCCCACTGAAGAAGGAATTGGCTACCCACTCCAGTATCTTTGCCCAGAAAACCATATGAATAAGCGAAGGCATAATGATTGTGCCTGGTGTGCTGCGGCCCTTAGGGTCAATGAGAGTTGGTCATGACTGAACGACAGAACAACAACATTCATGTCTCAGGCATTCTTTCTTTCCTAATTAATGTGCTGTACAATCTCTACTGGAAGGCTAATCCATCTACAAAATACTCCTCTAACGTAATTCATCTTCTACAATCAATCTCTAATCATTTAGCTCTGCTCTGTAGTCCTTGTGTATTTGTATGTACTACAGGTACACCGAGAGCGCATGGACCAAAAAGTCCAGAGTGCTTGGAGCACCTCAGACACACCCACGCAGCAGCCGGAAAATAAACAGTTAATTTGAACTCGGGTTTGGGCAGATGTGCAATCTTGAGAGTGGGTTACTTTGAATCCTCATGTCCCCCAATATGATCCCTAGCATTTACAGAGCTGTACAGTGCAGGCTTGAATTTATTTTTGAGTTTTTATATTTCTGAGATTACGGCCGGCTTCAAGATATGCGGCCGGCCGTAAGAGGAGATCCTTGCGGGGCCGTATAATAGAATCGCGAGTTAACAGAACCCCCGCAAGGAATCGCAGCCTTACGGCCGATTTACAGTTGCTAATAGAATGAGGCCCTATATATATAGGAGGAGTAATAACTGGGGGGAGGAGTGTTGGGGTGTACAAGAAACGTGGGGCTTGGGGGCTCATAGGTCTGAATGGGCCTAGGGTAGAATAAAACCTAAATACATCCATGGGCATATATACAGTGTGCTCAAAAGTGTGCATACCCTTGATGAATTGGTAATATATGTTTATAAAGAAAACATGAGTGAGCAGCAAAACACATTTCTTTTTATTTTTTATGGGATTCATATCCACCTGTAGGTTATAACAGAATGGCACAATCATAAAGGAAGACATGGCAACAAAGAGAAAGATGAAATGACCCTGATCAAAAGTTTGCATACCCCTAGTTCTTTATATTGTGTATTGCCCACCTTTAGCATCGATGACAGCGTGCAGTCTTTTGTAATAGTTGTCTACGAGGCCCCTAATTCTTGCAGGTGGTATAGCTGCCCATTTGTCTTGGCAAAATGCCTCCAGGTCATGCAAAGTCTTTGGTCGTCTTGCATGACATCTCCCCAGAGTGGCTCGACGATATTAAGGTCGGGAGACTGTGATGGTCACTACACAACCTTTAACTTTTTCTGCTGTAACCACTGGAGGGTCAACTTGGCTTTGTGCATCGGGGCATTGTCATGCTGGAAAGTCCAAGAGCGTCCCATGCGCAGCCTTCGTGCAGAAGAATGCAAATTGTCTGCCAGTATTTTTTGATAACAAGCTGTATTAATCTTGCCATCATTTCTCACAAGATTCACCGCGCCTTTAGAGCTCACCCCCCCCCCCCCCCAAAAAAAAACATCAGTGAGCCACCACCATGCTTCACAGTGGGATGGTATTCTTTTCACTATAGGCCTGGTTGACCCCTCTCCAAACATAACGCTTATGGTTGTGACCATAAAGCTCTCTTTTGGTCTTGTCACTCCAAATTACAGTGTGCCAGAAGCTGTGAGGCGTGTCAAGGTGTTGTCGGGCATATTGTAACCAGGCTTTTTTTGTGGCATTGGCGCAGTAATGGCTTCTTTCTGGCATTTCTCGTCGTATTGTGCTCCTTGAAACAACCACATCGTCTTTTTCCAGATCAGACTGTATTTCTCCTGAGGTTACCTGTGGTGTTTTTCTTTGTATTCCAAACAATTCTTCTGGCAGTTATGGCTGAAATCTTTCTTTGTCTATCTGACCTTGGCTTGGTATCAGGAGATCCCCAAATTTTCCACTTTTTAATAAGTGATTGAACAGTACTGACTGGCATTTCCAAGGCTTTGAATATCTTTGTATATCCTTTTCCATCTTTATGCAGTTCCATTACCTTGTTATGCAGATCTTTTGACAGTTCTTTCTGCTTCCCATGGCTCAGTATCTAGCCTGCTCAGTGCATCCACATGAGATCTAACAAACTCATTGACTATTTGTGCACAGACACTAATTGCAATTTAAACAGGTGTGGGAAATTAACCTTTAATTGCCATTTTAACCTATGTGTGTCACCTTGTGTGTCTGTAACAAGGCCAAACATTTAATGGTATGTAAACTTCTTTTTACAGCCATTTGGGTGATTTCTGTTACCATTATGATTTTAAAAAGAGCCAAACAACTATGTGCTAATAAATGGCTTCATATGATTACTATACTTCAATAAAAGACATCTAATTTTGCATGATCAGTCATATTTTCAAAATAAATGCCAAAATTTCACAACTTCTGCCAGGGTATGCAAACTTTTCAGAACAACTATATATATACTAGCGACTTGCCCGTCAAAAAATGACGGTCAATAAAAGAAAGTGTTGAAATGCTGTTTGTCACACAATGTGAGTGGACTGTGTGCCTCAAGTAACTAAATTCCTCAAAAAGCAGAAATCTACATTACATAAAATAAGAAAAACTAAAATCACCAAAAATGAAAAATGTACATTACAGAAAAAAAAAAAAAACCTAAGTCACAAAAAATAAAAAAAGGAACATTACAGAAAATAACAAAATACATTAAAACCACCCCTCACTACAAAATGTTTAAAAAAATTACACACCTGAAAATGAAATACATATAATACATACATATAATACAATACAACACAATTAAATAATATACAATACAACACAATTAAATTAAATACAATACAACACAATTCAATTAAATACAATACACCACTATCTAATATACATGACAGTATCTAATATACATGCCACTATCTAATATACAATACTATCTAATAATACATCGCCCTATCTATCTAATATACAATACATGCTATCTATATATATATAGCTACCCTAATTGTAAGCTACAATAAAATAATTAAGAGCACTTACCTTTGAGATGTTTCTTCAGATCAGCAACCTACGGTAAAAAAGATGAATACAACACGTTTACATGAAATACCTAAACACTCTAAACATTCTAAATATTCTAAACATTCTAAATATTATTCTCACCTTTCCAGCATGTCACTTCCCAGCATGTCACGTCCTCCATGTTCCGTCGTCCATCTTTGCGCCTTGTCCGGCGATACTCCTGTAAAAAAAACATTACAATAGTAAATATAAACCAAATTTAAATAAACACAATCTACATTATACTTACCTTTCCCCTTTCCGCAATGTTTCCGGCCTCCTCATCTTCTCCAGAAGCATCCGCGCATGAAGAAAAAAAAAAAAAAATGTCTCCGACGCTAATGACCTTCCTATGGAGTGTTCCAGAATAAAATTGGCAATGGCGGCTTCTGATTGGCTGAAAAGGTTGTCTATCAAATTCAGCCAATGAGAAGACGCCATTTGTGAACCAATGAAAAAAGTATACACCCCAAAATACAACGGTGATTGGATAACACACCTGTCAATCTTTATTTGAACCAATCCTAAGGCTTTATTGCCATCAGCCAATCACAATGGAATATACCCCCACGTACTGATTGGTGAAGACATCTGCGCCTTCCCATTGGCTGTAATATTGTTTGATATTAACAGTAGCCAATGAGAATGCGCAAATCCTTCACCAATCAGTACGTGAGGGTGTATTCCATTGTGATTGGCTATTGTCAGTGCAACCAATCAGAATGCGCAGAGGCTCCAACCAATCAACCTGTGGGGGTGTATTCCATTGTGATTGGCTGAAGGCATCTGCGCCTTGTGATTGGTTTAAATAAAGATTGACAGGTGCATTATCCAATCAGAGTGGGATTTTAAGGTGTATCCGTTTGTGATTGGTTCACACATTGGCGCCTCCTGATTGGGTGAATTTGATAGACAGCGTTTTCAACCAATCAGAAGGCGCCATTGCTTATTTTCTTCCGGAAAAGTCTCCTGGAGCCTCATTAGCGCCGGGGATGTCCAGGAGTGCGGATGTAAGTATATATATATATATATATATTTTTTTTTTATATAGGGCGTGCCAACAGAGGATCCGGAGGAGGCCGGAGACATTTCGGGGAGGTAAGTAGAATGTAGATTATGTTTCTTTTATTTTGATGTATGTGTATTAATGTTGTGTTTTTTTTAACAGGTGCCGCGCCGGAGAAGGATTCAAAGAATAAGGACGGGACATGCCGGAAAGGTGAGTAGAATATTTCGAATGTATAGAATGTTTATTTTAGAAGTGTAAACGTGTTGCACTAATTTTTTTTTAATTTTTTTTTGTAGGTGGCTGATCTCAATGGACATCTGCAAAGGTAAGTGGTCTTAATTATTTTATTTTATCTTAGACTTAGTGCGTTTTATATAGATAGCATAGGATGTATTGTAGAAAGATTATGTTATTTATTTAGATAGATTGTGGATGTATTATTATATAGATAGCATGTATATTAGATTATGCTATTTATTTAGATAGATTGTGGATGTATTATTATATAGATAGCATGTATATTAGATTATGGTATTTATTTAGATTGATTGTGTGATGTATATTAGATAGGGGTGTATTGTATTGTATGTATTTGTATTATATGTATTTCCTTTTCAGGTGTGTATTTTTTTTTTCTGTAGTAAGGGGGGGGGTTGTAATGTTTTTTTTGTTATTTTCTGTAATGTTCCTTTTTTTATTTTTTGTGACTTAGGTTTTTTTATTTTGGGTAATGTAGTTGTTTTTTTTTGTGAGTTAGGTTTTTTATTTCATGTAATGCAGAATTTTTTTTGTGTGACTTTAGGCTTTTTTATTTTCTGTAATTAGAGTGGTGGGGGTTATTAGGGGGTAGGTAGTGTAGATGTTAATAGGTTAGTATAGAGGGTGTTTAGTTGATCTTTAATGTTTTATTGGGGGTGGTATAGTGCAGTATAGTGTTTATACTTAGTGTCATGATGGTCCTTGAGGCTTATGGGGGTCTGTATTGACCCCCATGAGTGACATGCTTAATGAAGGGCTTATGGGGGTCTCTATTGACCCCCATGAGTGACAGGGTTAATGAAGGGCTTATGGGGGTATATATTTACCCCCATGAGTGACAGGGTTAATGAGGGTTTTTATGGGGGTCTGTATTGACCCCCATGAATGACAGGGTGACAATGTATATTTTTTTTCTTTTACAACGGGTCCTTAAAGGACCTTTACGGTCCTTTAAGGACCTGTAACGTGGGAATTTTGAATTTTGATTGCAGCGGGGGTCACCGATCGCGTGCAATTGGGACCCCCACTGCGATGGTTAATGTGGGGTTAATGCAGGGCTCGGAGCTTATCTCGGATCCCCTGCGGTTAATCTGGGTTTCCGAGCTTATCTCGGATCCCTTCTTGGGTAAGTTTTTAGGTGGCTGGGCGGTCCTGGGTCTTTGAGCCACGTTTTCATTTTTTTCGGCGGCCATTTTTTCTCTCGCTTAGGGGATATTCGTGTGTCTGAACTCGTGAATTTGTACTTAAATAGAAGTGTAACTTCACTTTCAGAGGTCCTGGGTGCCCCCCCTTGCTATGGGTAAGCTTTTTATGTCGTTTTTGTGAGTATTTAGTGTGTTTTGACTGTTTTTAGGTGCGCGCAGTTCTGCCATTTTTCATGTGTGTGGGTGTTTGTTACGTTAAGGTTGCTTCTGAGGTTAATGCAGGTTTCCGAGGTAAGCCTCGTTTTCGTTTTTTTCGGCGCCCATTTTTTCTCTCGCTTAGGGGATTTTCGTGTGTCTGAACTCGGGAATTTGGACTTCAATGGAGGTGTAACTTCACTTTCAGTGGTCCTGTGTGCCCCCCTTGCTATGGGTAAGCTTTTTATGTTGTTTTGTGAGT
>CM050176.1:49309994-49414994 GCA_027410445.1 Discoglossus pictus | reverse complement strand
TACCTATTTGTAATTAATATATGCAGCAAGCAATGGTCTCAAGAGCTGACAATCTGCTTTGATGTTGCTGCAGCATCCAAGGTAGATTTGCAGTGTTGCTGACCTGAGGTGTAAGTGTCAGCAATGTGAGCAGTGTGTAGTGTAAATAGGCTGCGTGGTGTATGTTGTATGTCGTACGGGTTTTAGTAAAAGCCGTATTTGCTTTGTGGGATTTAGCGGCTTTAGGGGTCGTGTATCCTCGTTTTCATTTTTTCTGTCGCTTAGGGGATTTTTGAGTGTCTAAACTTGTTTAATTATACTGAAATTGAGGTGTAACCTGTCTTGCAGACATCCTGGGTGTCCCCCCTTGCTGTGGGGATTTTTTTTTGGGGGGGGGTTGTGTATTTTGTGGTTTTTTAATGTTTTCGGCTCTGTGCGGGTTGTCCATTAAGGTTGTATTTTTGCGAGTCCTTAATGTATTTTTTGTGTAAGTCCGTATTTAGTCATTGGGTGTTTTGTCTGCATTTGCGACCTTCAATGAGCCTTCGGCTCATTGCAGCCGACGTGGGAGCCTCCACCTCCGCAAATGCGGCCCCTTGTTTCACGTGTGTTACGGGGTTGTAGGGATGAGAGCCTACGAAGCTCATCTCCACCAGCGCTTTGCGAGGGCCGCAGCGTTAGCAACGGGTTGTGCCAAGCCCGCCTGCTGACAACTGTATATGTGATACTAGCTACTTGCCAGTCGAAAATGATGGGAATAAAATGTTAAGCCTGGCAATGCTCATTGCAAGTCTCTCCCCCTGTCTACTTCCTCCCTTTTGTCTCATTTCCCCCCTCCTCTCCCTCCCTTGTGTCTTCTTTTCCCCCTCCTCTCCCTCCATGGTGTCTCCTGTCCCTCTCCCTCCCTTGTGTCTCCTTTCCCCTGCTTTTTTACCCCCTCTCCTTCTCCTGTCTCAGTTTGCTCCCCTCTCACCCCCTGTGTCTCCCCCCACCCTCCCCTGTGTCTGTTCTCCCCTCCCCTGTATCTCTTTTCACCTTGTCCCTCCCCTGTGTCTTTTCCCCCTCTCCCTCCCCTGTGTCTCCTCTCCCTCCCCTGTGTCTCTTCCCCCTCTGTCCCTCACCTGTGTATTTTCCCCCTCTCCCTCCCCTGTGTCTCTTCCCCCCTCCCCTGGCTCTCCCCGCCCTCTCTCTCCCCTGTGTCTCTTTCCCCCTCCCTCACCTGTGTCTCTTTTTACCCCTCTCCACCCATGTCCTCCCATGTATCTCTTTCCCCCCTCTCCCTTCCCCTGTGACTCTCCCCCTCTCTGTCACCTGTGTCTCCTTCCCCCCTTATCCTCCTCTTTCCCCCCTTGTCATCCTGCTCCTCCATTTCCCCCTCTCCAATTACCTCCCTATCCCCTGCGATGAGCTCCTGCTGTTCTCTCTCCCCTGCAGCACTGGCTTCTGGCAGTCCAAACCAGCATATGCTAATGTCATGACGTCACATGCGCGTCACGTCATTAACATTTGCCTGTTCCGACACAGCCAGAAGCCGGCGCTGCAGGAGAGAGAGAACAGCAGGAGCTCATCGCAGGGGATAGGGAGGTAATTGGAGCGGGAGAGAAGAGAGGAGGGGGGGAGAGAGGGGGAAAGAGACACAGAGGAGGGAGAGCAAGAGAAGGATAAGGGGGATGGAGACACAGTGTACTGGGGGTGTTGCGAGCAGGTACTGGGGGTGTTGCGATCCCTGGGGGCTAGACGCAATGAGTGCCTTTGGCGCTCATTGCAAACTAAGTGCTGAGCGGCTGCTTCACCTCGCTTTGCGAGGCTTGCTCGTATGACGGCGCCGCTGGGTCGCCTCTCTTGGTGTGATCGCAACTGCGTGACCAAAATCGCAACATGACGCACACTGACAACTATATATGTGATATAAAGTTTTTTTAAAATATACAACAATCACACTGAATTGTCACAATATTGTGGTATTTTGTGACAAATTGGCAGTGACTTGTGTTATAAAGTTTCGAGGCACAGATTCATTATTCTTCACAAACTGCTCTACTACTTCATACGGAAAAAGAACAGTTCAGCCTCAGTGAATCACTTAATGGGATTTGTAAGTGAGCTGGATTATGAATGCATCTGATAGAGGAGAATTAGTAGTGTATGAAAACATTTTTGCATGAAAATATCCCCAAATAAACATTAATTAGCTTCCCTTTAAGTTAGCAAAATTTCCTATGTTTTTTGGTATGTGATGGTGTACTCCCCTAGAAAATCCCACCTGAATTAGCATAAGATTCATATTCAGAATCAGGCTAATACATTGTATCATTCTTCACCTCAGTGGCTTCTGGCTTGTGCTCTGTACCAGAAATGTCAAAATATGTACCCTGCTGTATTTCCTATGGGTACCCAACTTATGTAAGTGTCTTGTGGGTGTAAACAACTGGATTTGACTTTTCTGCAAATAACCTTGTAAGTAAACCTAACTTTTCTATACAACACATGTTTTCATACACTACTAATTCTCCTCTATCAGATGCATTCATAATCCAGCTCACTTACATATCCCTTTAACAGTTTAGTGAATCTACATCAATATGTACTTATTCCCAGAAGGCATTGCTGATTAAACAGCGATACAATTATTTTTAACCAGCTCTGCACCTGTGCCAAACAATACAATGCTATAAAGCGCTTCACTGTGAAGCCACAATATGTTTTTTCCCATTGGATACAGACACGAGACACAGTTATTATACAGCATATCAAGACAGATAATGTACAACAGACTTGTCTAGTGTTATTACACACAACCTGTACTTAACAAACCACATACATATATTACATTTCCAATCACATCATTGAATCTGTGTCGCAGACTTTTACATCCCATGCAAAGCTTAGTGAATCTTGGAGGCGGGCAAAGACAAACAAGGGAGGGAGAGGGGGAAAGAGACACAGGGGAGGGAGAGTGGGGGAAAGAGACACAGGGGAGGGAGAGGGGAAAAGAGACACACAGGAAGGAGAGGGGGAAAGAGACACAGAGGAGGGAGGGAGAGAGGGGGAAAGAGACACAGGGGAGGGAGAGGGGGAAAGAGACACAGGGGAGGGAGGGAGAGTGGGGGAAAGAGACACAGGGGAGGGAGAGGGGGAAAGAGACACAGAGGAGGGAGAGAGGGGGAAAGAGACACAGAGGAGGGAGGGAGAGCGGGGGACAGAGACACAGGGGAGGAAGAGGGGGAAAGAGACACAGGGGAGGGAGAGGGGGAAAGAGACACAGAGGAGGGAGGGAGAGAGGGGGAAAGAGACACAGAGGAGGGAGAGTGGGGGAAAGAGACACAGGGGGAGGGAGAGGGGGAAAGAGACACAGGGGAGGGAGAGGGGGAAAGAGACACAGAGGAGGGAGGGAGAGTGAGGGGAAGAGACACAGGGGAGGGAGAGGGGGAAAGAGACACAGAGGAGGGAGGGAGAGAGGGGGAAAGAGACACAGGGGAGGGAGAGGGGGAAAGAGACACAGGGGAGGGAGGGAGAGTGGGGAAAGAGACACAGGGGAGGGAGAGGGGGAAAGAGACACAGAGGAGGGAGGGAGAGAGGGGGAAAGAGACACAGAGGAGGGAGGGAGAGTGGGGGAAAGAGACACAGGGGAGGAAGAGGGGGAAAGAGACACAGGGGAGGGAGAGGGGGAAAGAGACACAGAGGAGGGAGGGAGAGAGGGGGAAAGAGACACAGAGGAGGGAGAGTGGGGGAAAGAGACACAGGGGGAGGGAGAGGGGGAAAGAGACACAGGGGAGGGAGAGGGGGAAAGAGACACAGAGGAGGGAGGGAGAGTGGGGGAAAGAGACACAGGGGAGGGAGAGGGGGAAAGAGACACAGAGGAGGGAGGGAGAGTGGGGGAACAAGACACAGGGGAGGGAGAGGGGTAAAGAGACACAGAGGAGGGAGGGAGGGTGGGGGAAAGGGACACAGAGGAGGGAGAGTGGTGGAAAGAGACACAGGGAAGGGAGAGGAGGGAAAGAGACACAGAGGAGGAAGGGGGGGGAAGAGACACAGAGGAGGAAGGAAGAGTGGTGGAAAGAGATACTTGGGAGGGGGGGCACAGGGGATGGAGAGGGGGAAAGGGAAGGGGGAAAGAGACACAGGGGAGGTAGAGAAAGGAAAGAGAAACAAGGGAGGGGAAAGAGACACAGGGGAGTGAGAGGGGAGGTAAAGAGACACAGAGGGAGAGGGGGTAAAGAGACACAAGGGAGGGAGAAAAACAGGAAGAAATATACTACAAATTGCCGTAATTTTTTGCTGGGCAATTGTCTAGTACATATATAAATATCACTCCACACAGCACCTACCCCTCTTAGCATCCCTCAGCACACAGTCCTGTTCAGCATCCATCCCCTCTCAGCATCCATCCCCTCTCAGCACCCATCCCTTCTCAGCACCCACCTCACAGCACCTATCCCTATCTCCTTTCGTCCTCCATTACAGAACCCATCCCCACTGTACTTGGCTGTCACTTTGCAGCCCTTGCTCTCTTACTGTTTTCCCTGATACACATCCCCAGCATGATGAACTGCTCCACACTGCCACCTCTTGGAGCTTCAGTAGAAATGCCCTTATTTAAGCAGGCACACACCACTTTCAGACCGAGGTAGGGGGTGTGCAGCTACCAAGGCACAGGGGGGCTTTGGCTTTTGTACTAGGGTAAAGAGCCCCATGGGCCCCTACACAACAGCAAATACTAAATAAAAAAATGATACAGCACTGGGCCCCCCCAGAGGAGGACCTGGTGCACTTCACAACAAGCACCACTGGTAGATCCGTCCCTCCTTTCTGTTCCCCCTTTCCTCCATCTCTCATTGCCAGATCTCCTTATCCTGTTTTAAAACACTTCCTTTATTCCATATAATACAGTAATACAAACATGTGGGGCTCTGCACTGTGGGCCTATACCACTGGCAGGGGGCAAACCTACTGCATCAGGCAATGGGGGGGACTGACTAAGCCATGAATGGATGTGTAGAAATACAAGGGCGTCCCCAGCCTTCCCGATCCATGACTCTCCTCCACACCAGGCGAATCGCTGCCACATCTTTTTCTTTGAATCCTTTAGTAGTGATAACTTATGTCCTTATATATGTTTTTGACTGCTTGTTTTGGTGTCTAAAGATATGACTTTCTCTATAATTGGTTCTATGCTCCTATATTGCGTATCTGTTAACATTGCTATGGTTTTTACACACTGTGCTAGCATCTGCAGTGGCCCTTTAAGATTATTAAAGTATCCCGTGTGTCTCCTTGTACAAAAGTATACAGTAATATGAATCCGAGGCGGCCAGACCATAACCCCTTGTGATGTAAAGATGTATGCATTAAAGTTACGGGCATTATAATAAAATTAACTTTCATTTTCTGGCAATTGGTCAAATAATAGTGTCTCGGCCTACACCGTCGTTAAAAGACCATTAAAGTGTCATATTTATAGTATGCGTTTATAAAGCAATGTATAATGGGCAAATTCTAAAATAATCACAACCTTTAATCAGTCTGGTCCCACTCAAAAGAGTGATCCAGCCCCAAAATACCAGGCAATTCTACCCTGAACAGGAGGAACAGCAAACCCCAATCATACATTTCAGCCTACTGGGCCTCATCAGTGAGCTGTAGCTTAACCTGAGAGGAATAGTTCCGGACTCCGATAAGATCTCTATTTGATACAGTTGAAAGACTGCCACTATGCATAGCCACTTGACAATACAAATAAATAGAATAGTATGGCCCTCCCAATCAGTGAGATTATCAGCCATGACAGAAGCAGAGGCTGCTAAATGTATTTTTTTTTTTATTATTAATTTATGTTTATGATTCACATAGTGCATCTGGACTCTTTATCAATATAATAAATAAATATTACATTTGTGTTCGCATTTGAACGGCTAAATTAAGCAAAACAAGTGTTTCCTGCTCAGAATTTAAAAAATACAGTGCACTGCATTCTGGGAACCTGGGCTGGAACATGCAAATGAGTCCACAAAGGCTTCACTCTTTAATCCAACACATTTTAGTCATGGCTCCTTTTAAGCATAGGCCTGCTGTATTACACAGCTTTAAAGCCCAGCATAGGGTAACTGTGCAGGAGTTAGAAGACCTACCCACAGACATCAGTTAGGGCTGGTACCTAAATCCTGATTAATATATATAATATAAGTGTAGTATATATATATATATATATATATATATATATATATATATGTGTATGTATTTATATATATATATTATTTAGAGTGGGAGAATCCCTTTGACAAAGACTATTGCCCCACAACGTGGATCCTGGTGGCGTGTTCATAATGACAGAGCACATTTACCACACACGGAGGCCGGGCCCCCCGCACGCACAGCCAGGGCCCCCTCACCGCTCTTTACTGACTATTTATTTTACAAGGGGTAAATATTTTGCAGTTTATAGAGCAGTGGGCCGCTCGGCTAACGTCTCAGATATTTAGATATACTGCGGTTTTCAAGTGCCGTGACTCACAGGTTACCCCATTTCCAGACACGCATTAACCCCCTCACCGCCAGCGACGTCAGCAAATCATGTCAGACAAGTCAGACTAATATATTACAATGCAATACTCAAAAAAAGGCAACTTATGAAACTGAAATCTATTCCATTAACCATTGCCAGGTCAACATATCCCAAAAACCCTGGCTCAGAAGGAAAAGTTATCATTTTCATTGATATTAGAAACATTTTCACATTGTCCGGATATTACTACCATCAGGGTCTTTGTATTTCATTTTATGTCAAAATATCATCATTTGTGCCCAGAGAACACTAAATACACTAAAAGTGCAAGTGCATAAAAGGAGAACAGTACTGTGACTAGATTTACTAAAAATAAGGTTTATGTTTAATTTAATGTAATGCATCTCAAAATATTATATGTATTTGTGGACAAAAAAACAAAAACTATATTTATATGGTACAGAAAAGAAATAGTACATTTGTGATTCTATTTGAATATCTAGAAAATAAGATAATAAACTTATTTCCTGCTTAAGTTTCTCAGAGATACAATGGATACACTGCACTCTGGGAAAACTGGGGGGGGGGGGGGGGGGCATGCATATGGGACAAAATGCACACTATTAATCCAAAGTCCACTATATATGTGGCTCCTTTTAGGCATATGCTCATTATCAGCTTTAGGCATAGCACAGGATGATCTACCCCACCCAGTTTTCCCAGAGTGCTGTGCATCCACTATATTTCTGGGAAATGTGAGCAGGAAATAAGTTTATTAATTTATTTTTTATACATTCCAATTCAAAAAAACACTCTGAACGGTGGAGGGCTTCTATCACTCCTCAGCCCACTATAAGGTAAGTTTGCGAGTTTTCAATTGTGTGTCCGTGTCTTGGAAATAAGCTCTATGTACATTTGATTATAAGCTCAAAAACAGGGCCCTCCATTCTTTAAGGTGTTAAGTTTGTTTTTTGCCATGTACTAACCCCCTGTACAGCGCTACGGAATATGTTGGCGCGATATAAATAAAGATAATAATAATATATAAATACACAACGCATTTTCCCCCTTTAATCCAAGACCGTATTAACGTATTAAAGAGTGAAAATGGATTGTGAACTCATTTGCATGTCCAGGGTCCCAGAGTGCAGTGCAAAAACTAAAATTGAAAGCAGGAAATGTTTTTTAACGTCCCAAAGTGTTCAAGTTTTTTTTTACTTATCTTTGTAGGAGAGCTTCTATCATTCTTTTGTCCACCATAAGTTAAAGGTATATTCAATTAGTAGTGTATGAAAACATGTGTTATATAGAAACGTTCAGTTTACATAAGCCGGGTACCCACAGGAAATACAGCAGGGTACATATTTTGACCTTTCTGGTACAGAGCACAGGAAGTAACTGTTGCAGTTCTTGTACAGAGCACATGCCAGAAGCCACTGAGGTGAAGAATGATACAATGTATTCTGAATTTGAATGTTATGCAAATTGAGGTGGAGTTTTCTAGGGGTGTACACAATAAAATGCAAATGCCAACATGTAATAAAGGTATATAGAGAGGTCAGGCAAATCGAGGTCCACTGCAGCAGGAACTGGCAACCCACTACAGTATGTTTGCCTTTTTCCCCCTTATTTCCTTCCTCTGTGTCTCCTTTCCCCCCTCTCTCACCCCAGTGTCTCTTTCCCCCTTATTTCCCTCCTCTGTGTCTCTTTCCCCCCTCTCTCACCCCAGTGTCTCTTTCCCCCTTATTTCCCTCCTCTGTGTCTCTTTCCCCCCTCTCTCACCCTGTGTCTCTTTCCCCCCTCTCTCACCCTGTGTCTCTTTCCCCCCTCTCTCACCCTGTGTCTCTTTCCCCCCTCTTTCACCCTGTGTCTCTTTCCCCCCTCTCTCACCCCAGTGTCTCTTTCCCCCCTCTCTTACCCTGTGTCTCTTTCCCCCCTCTCTCACCCTGTGTCTCTTTCCCCCCTCTCTCACCCTGTGTCTCTTTCCCCCCTCTCTCACCCTGTGTCTCTTTCCCCCCTCTCTCACCCTGTGTCTCTTTCCCCCCTCTCTCACCCTGTGTCTCTTTCCCCCCTCTCTCACCCCAGTGTCTCTTTCCCCCCTCTCTCACCCTGTGTCTCTTTCCCCCCTCTCTCACCCTGTGTCTCTTTCCCTCCTCTCTCACCCTGTGTCTCTTTCCCCCCTCTCTCACCCCAGTGTCTCTTTCCCCCCTCTCTCACCCTGTGTCTCTTTCCCCCCTCTCTCACCCTGTGTCTCTTTCCCCCCTCTCTCACCCTGTGTCTCTTTCCCCCCTCTCTCACCCCAGTGTCTCTTTCCACCGTCTCTCACCCTGTGTCTCTTTCCCCCCTCTCTCACCCTGTGTCTCTTTCCCCCCTCTCTCACCCTGTGTCTCCTTTCCCCCCTCTCTCACCCCAGTGTCTCTTTCCACCGTCTCCCTCCCCTGTGTCTTTCTGCTCTCTGTCCCTGTTTAAGTCTTGCGTGCCTCATGATGAGCGCCGTTGGTTCTTATTTTCAGTCTTGTGTGCTTTGCGTTGATAAGTGTTACGGGCTTCAGCCTTGTTTTGAGCCTTTTTTCAAAGATACACGTCTTTAGGGCCGACATTTTTTTCCTCACTTGGTTGATTTTCGATCTCCGTAAAACGCCAATTATGCCTCAAATTAGCGTACAACCTCACTCACAGACTCCCTGGCTCTCCCCCTGTGCTGTGTGTGAGTGTGGAAGTTAATTTGTTGAATTCATTGGAGTTTTTTGTTGGTTTTCAGTTACGTGCGTGAAAAATGCTGAGCCGTTAAAGATGTAATGTTGTCAAAGTCTTGCATGGCTCGCGATCAGCGCCAAAGTGTTAAGTGCTTCGGCGGTGATCGCCAGCATCGCTATGTGCGCCTTCAATCTGTTTCCATCCTTCATCGGTGGAGCGCCCGCGGGCAAATAACATCCATAATGGCACAGATGACACTTAGATTGACCCTGAAGGGACACCATTTCTTGCAGCAAAGTTGTGCGGGCCTCGTGATAAGCGCCTACGGCATGCGTACAGAATAGAGACATTATATATTACTAGGAAATTGCCCATTAAAAATGATGGTATAATTTAAAATTTTTCTCACCCCCCTAACCCCTAACCCCAAATGCTAACCCTAAATACTAACCCTAAATCTAACCCTACTTCTAAATGCTAACTCAAAAACCTAACCCCTAAACCTTATCCCCTAAATCTAACCCTAACCTTTATCACTAAGCCTGAAACCTAAACCCTAAATCTAACCCTAACCCTAAAAGCTGACTCTAAAACCTAAACCCTAACCCATAACCCCAAAATGTAACCGTAACTCCTAATCCTAAATGCTAACTGAAACCTAATCCCTAAACCTAACCCTAAATCCTAGCCCTAATTGTAAACCCTAACGTCTAAATCTAACCCTAAACCCTAACGCTAGGAAATCGACTAAAATCTCTGCCGCACCACCTAGTGACTGCAGGCCGCCACGACTGGTGATCAGAAAACAGGAAAGGTCCCAGATTTCTTGCTAGGGAACCTGGCAATGGTGCCTTCTTTGGGGATAGTTCTATAAGTGTCTATAAAGTCGTTGCAAGGGTTAAGGACTCATTGTAATGTGGGGGGAGGCAGCAGCTCTGAGATATACCATAAAGGCTTCGCTCTGTTCACTGGAGGACGATGGAGACACAGTCCAGACCTGCACACAGTGACTGTCACCGCTGCTCTATATATTTACACTGAGCCTCTAACCCCCGGGGCCTGCTCTGCTACAGCAGGTTACAGCCTCCTATTCCCGGCCTGCTTTTCCTTATTCTGACAGGTCAGGACGTGCCAGAGCCGAGGAGTTCCTGTCCTAGCAGCTTCACTTGGGCCTGAAATCTGGTAATCCATCTTAAAGGGACGTGGAAGGTTTCTGGATTTCACTAGGCATATAATGTACCTGTGTATCTATTCACTCTTATGTACTTTATTATATTAAGAAGTGATTATAAGCTCTGTGTTACTGCATGAAATAAGAAAAACAGTCCCTGTATGGGTCTGCTCTCTGCAGCTCATGAAGACACACACTCTACTATACTTGCTGTGTTGTGTCTCATACTAACTGATCACTGACCATCTCTCAGCAACATGCTGCTGACATGTGATCCCTGATAGGCTAGGACACTACACTGCACATCCAACCCTACAGAAGCTATATCTGCATACACTGCAGTCATACAATAGGATTTCATGGTGTTTATTTAGTAACTGATTATCACTGTAGCTTTAAATCTTACATTTCCACCTTAGTGCTACAGTCTTTAGCACATCTGCTTCTCTCCAACACCTATCAGTTGTCTAGGGGGGCAGGAGCAGATTTGCCCAGAAGGTTATCCTGATAGCAGTCTTTATCTGCCTCCTTCCCTACAGGGACTATTGCGGGCAAACTAAGACAAATCATAAAACATGTAACTAAAGCTAAGGGTTTACATTCTAACATTGGCAGGTAATATTATGTATCCAATTCATAATATAGCATACAGAATAGTTGACATTATATATTACTAGGAAATTGCCCATCAAAAATGATGGTATCATTTAAAATGTTTCTCCCCCCTCCCCTCCCTGTGTCTCCCCCCTCCCCTGTGTCCCTCCCCCAGAACAGGGCCTTGGTGCATTGCACAAGTGGTAGCACCGCACCTGACATGATGACTATTTTAACCAAACCCTGGTAATCTTATAAAGACACTTTTTAACTAGATGGAATAATATACTGCAATACCCAACAGGAACACAAGAGGGAGCCAACACATCACATTTTCTTTTAAACTGCAAAAAATGAGTTTTATGGGACTATAATATTTTGTGATGCTAGGGAATTTCCCGGTGGCACGTCTTTCGCGTGCTGGAGAACAGCGCGCCGTCATTAGGGCGCCGACAACTGCGCTTTGATGACGCTCTGCGCTCCAGCCAACATCCCATCTGCCCCGTCTCATATTTACTGGACCTGCTTGCAAGGCTAAGGTAAGGGGCTGACAGTGTGCCATGTGGGACTGGCATGTGTCACTAGGAGCATGTTACATTACATACAAGTGACATTACATACAACATGCTCCTAGTGACACATGCCAGTCCCACATGGCACACTGTCAGCCCCTTACCTTAGCCTTGCAAGCAGGTCCAGTAAATATGAGACGGGGCAGATGGGATGTTGGCTGGAGCGCAGAGCGTCATCAGGGCGCAGTTCTCGGCGCCCTAATGACGGCGCGCTGTTCTGAAGCGCGCAAAGGTCAGAGAGCCAATAATATCACAGCATTGTGTATCTCAATAAAGCTGTGAAATATACCATGTAGGGTCACTCAAGATGGACAGGTCATAGCAGAGAGGTCAGACAAAACGCCATCCACTGGAAAAGGAACTTGCAACTCACTGCAGTGTCTTTGCCAAGAAAACCTTATGTATATAGGGTCATGGAGAGTCAGACAAGACTTAACAACAAAATAAAATAACAAGCTTCTCTTGCAAGGGCATTACAGTAGGCTTATGGTGGTCCAGTGGTTAGGATTTGATGCTTTCACCACTGGGTTTGATTCCAGTCAGGGAACCAAGAGGTCCGACCACCCTGAATGCCAGGAGCTGAATGCTGGGACCCACTGGAGAGAGAACTGGCAACCCACTCCAGTATCTCTGCAATGAATACCAAGTGGATCTGCATGGTGTGTTGTGGTCCATGAGGTCGCGGTGTGTCGAACACGACTGAATGACAAAAACACATATAACAATACTACCAGTTTGCAAAAGGCTCAGTGTTAAGCTGTAAATCTCACCCATCTTGGGAGAAAGGTCCCACTTGTGATATACATTAAAATAAAAGACAAAATACCAAATCTTGCAGTTACTTGTTATAAAAAAATACTTTTAGTAGAAGTACATGTAGGATTTAATGAGCGTTAATTCTGTTTATAGGTTCTCTTCCCTACCTCTCAGTTTTATCTCTCTCCGTTAATTGCTCTCCATCAGTGGGAAGTTGCACATAATCATATCCTCTGAGCGTCCCAGAAGAATCCACATACGTGGCGAAACGTGCGTTGGACCAGAGCCACGCATAGAGGGTGCCCTTTACTACTATGGATACTGCTTAATGTCATGCCTGTCTGAATCTGAGTAAGTGCGCATATATATATATATTTTTAATTTTAATAATATTATTAATAAAGTTTAATAAAGAGGTGCTCTCAGAGAGGGTTATCATGTCCACAAAACTAATCTTTTAAGGTTAGTTGATTTTCTGATTGAGCTCCTCTATTTTTATTTTTTTGTTTATTCAAATTACCTTTAGGGTTTAGTCTCCCAAAGGGTGATAGGGGACTCCAGACATGGACTCCTTGCTCACTGTGCCTTAGGGAGTTCAACTACACTTCACTGATGAGGCCCATAGAGGTCGAAACGCGTCTGGGGTTTGCTGTTTCTCCTGTTCAGGGTAGAATTGCCTGGTATTTCAGGGCTGGATAACTCTTTTGAGTGTCACCAGACTGATATACTACAGGATATTTCTCCCTGTGAAGGGCACAAGTGGCTAATAGAGGTTGCTCTCAGAGTGGGTTATCATGGCCACAGAACTTTCCTGTTAAGGTTAGTTCGTTCTCTGATTGAGCAACTCTATTTGTTTTTTTTGTTTAAGATTATTTTTTATTCCAAAAACATACATTGCTCAGATCCTCAGTAGCAGGTCCTACAGTACAATCAGTCACTGCAAAACAACTCTTATCTTAATCTATGTTTTACATTTCTAACACTGTTTTTTTCTGTGCTTTTTTCCTTTGTCCAAATATAAATATTACAAAATGGCAGCATTGATAATATCACCTTAGGAGCTTCGCTTTGGTACAAGAGGGGTCGGAGGTAGATTGTGTCTCTGGCACCGAAGGGGTTAAATGATCAGCACTGATTTTTCAGGAAGTTCAAGAAAAAAAAAAAAAGTGAGAACTGTCTCAAACCGCCAAATAGTTTCTGTAACTTGATTTACAGGAACTCGCTGTGTTTCTATTTATTTAAACAAAGGTTTGGATGTTGTATTTATATACATTTTATCCAATTTATTAGGCCTTTTGTACTCACAGTACAATCTATCTATCTATCTATCTATCTATCTATCTATCTATCTATCTATCCCTCTATCTATCTATCTATCTATCTATCTATCTATCTATCTATCTGTCTATCTGTCTATCTATCTCTATCTATCTATCTATCCCTCTATCTATCTATCTATCTATCTATCTATCTATCTATCTATCTATCTATCTATCTATCTATCTGTCTATCTGTCTATCTATCTCTATCTATCTATCTATCCCTCTATCTATCTATCTATCTATCTATCTATCTATCTATCCCTCTATCTATCTATCTATCTATCTATCTATCCTGATCTATCTATCTGTCTCTCTGTCTCTCTGTCTCTCTCTCTATCTATCTCTATCTATCTATCTATCTATCTATCTATCTATCTATCTATCTATCTATCTATCTATCTATCTATCCTGATCTATCTATCTATCTGTCTCTCTGTCTCTCTCTCTCTCTATCTATCTATCTATCTATCCCTTCTATCTATCTATCTATCCCTTCTATCTATCTATCTATCTATCTATCTATCTATCTATCTGTCTATCTATCTATCTATCTATCTCCCTCTATCTCTCTATCTATCTATCTGTCTCTCTGTCTGTCTCTATCTATCTATCTATCTATCTATCTATCTATCTATCTCTCTGTATCTATCTATCTATCTATCTATCTATCTATCTATCTATCTATCTATCTATCCCTTCTATCTATCCCTTCTATCTATCTATCTATCTATCAATATCTCTCTATCTATCTATCTACTGTATTTATCTATGTTGAATATGAACTGCACTCTGGGGGAACTGGGCGGGGACATGCAAATGAGATACAATGTACCTTACTCTTAAAAATAATAAATACCATGGGGCCACATTCAAATGCAATTTGGCCAATTGAATAGGGCTCTATATAAGCACAGAGCATATTTTTTTACAGAAGTTTTTAGTTAGTGATCTTCTATCCAAAAGCAAGGTCTTCACTAACTAACAACTTCTGTAAAAAAATATGCTGTGTGCTTATATAGAGCCCTATTCAATTGGCCGAATCGCATTTGAATGAGGCCCATGTATTTACATGGTTCCTTTGAAGCATATGCTCGCTGTATTGAACAGCTTTAAGCAAAGTTTAGGATTGGATTATGCACAAGCCAGGAACCCACTCATAGACAGAACTTTTTCTATGTTGATGCCTCTCATCAGTGTGAGGTTGGTCCTGGTTTTGTACATTAGATTTTGTGGGACAGAGTTTGACACAATAAACATTACATTTATGGCGAACAAAAGAGTAAGAGAAGCTCTCCACAGAACTCAGTGCCGCAAACGCTAATGCACAAAACCAGGACCAACCTCACACTGATGAGAGGCATCAACCTCAAAACAGTTCTGTCTATTTGTGGGCTCCTGGCTTGTGCATAATCCAATCCTAAACTTTGCTTAAAGCTATATAATACAGTGAGCATATGCTTCATAGGAGCCATGTAAAAATGCTATTATTTATTTAAAGAGTAAGGTCTCTTTTGCATGTTCCTGCCCAACCTCCCAGAGTGCAGAATTTAGTAAAATACAACTCTGTTACCTTATAAAATCTGTGCAAATGTGCTTGCAAGGTGATAGAAAACATTATTTCTAAGTTAGAATAAATTAATTACCGTAAAGAATGAAAAATTGGGAAACAGATATGGGATAAAATTGCACTTTATATAAATGTTTTTCTATAATACAACATAAATCTACTTTAAAATTTTACAAAGATGGCATTTTGTTCTAACTAAATTAGCTAAAATGAATTCCAGCTTTTAACGCCCACAGGAAGCTCACATAAACAAGTACACATAGGAAAGCAGCCAGGTACAGAGTTTGACCTTTCAAAGGAAGTACTTGCTGCAGATGGAATCATATGGTTGGGTGGGGTCTGAGCTCACAGCTGAATCATAGCACAAGGATATATAGAGAGAGAGACTACATATCCTAGACTGCTTTGCAACACAGGAACCCCACAGTATGATACAAATGTATCAGCTAACCTCTGCTTTCTCCTGATTGGCCAAAATGAATTATGAATTTTATGCTAATCTTAGGAGGGATTTTCAGGGGTGTCAACTACCAAAAGGTGCAGCTTGCAAACGGAAGGGATTTAGCAAACATCAGAGTGAGTTTGTAAATGTTTATTTTGGTATTTTCACATGGAAAACAATATTTGTATGTACTAATGATTCTCCTCTATCAGATGCATTCATAATCCAGGAAGCTTAGATATGCCCTTAATGAAATGGAAACAAGAGTATCTACGGTCGTGGAGTGAGATTAAACATAATGTAGAAATAAATCGTGAAACAGAAAAGAAATAAATAAAAGGAATAAAATAAAATGGCATTTATGGGATAAATATCTAGAAGCTAATATTTAAAGGTTTTCTTCTCATTTTTACATGAAATTTGAAAATGTTATATATGATATATGTCAAGATTGATGCTATGTATTGTATATGTAGAAGCTTTGTATATTTTTAAATTAAAATGAAAAAAAAAAGCCAACTGATTTGTCGGATTGGTTTGTACAAATAAAACAACCATGTTTGCTGCTCACTCCACTTGTCTTATGCAGTATTTACAGTGTTTGGGAGGGGCAGAGAAATTACTTCTCACTGTAGTTTGCAACTTATTCTACTTAATTATAGGACAACTGTAGTTCAAGAAACCCTGCACTTGTTTGTGAATTATATAAAAAAAACAGTATTAGCAGCTGTTTAAGCTAAAACCTGAGAAAATCTGAATTTTTGTGTAGAAGAATCCAGCTTCTCTTTCTCATCACTTCCTCATAGCTGGAACATGACTTGTTTATTTTTTATCTATCAATGGAGGGAGGTGTGGGGGAGGAAAGAAAATGGTAAGGAGAAATTGAAACATACTTGGATCTCATTGAATTTGACACCTACTCCCTTACCCAAAGATGCTCAGAAGCAGACAGATTGTATCAATAACAGCAAGAAATGTAAACGCACCTCTCACACACACAACTTCGCCAAAATATTATGGAGGTCTCCAGGACTCAGGTATATTTTTATTTTAAAGGTTTTTTTTTGTTTTTTTTTATTAAAACTAACCTAACAGCGATTTCCCTGCCTAATTATGCTCTTTGTCAGATTCTCAAGCTCTTTTTCAAGCACATATTCTTCCAGTGTACTGTGGTCTTTAATATCCAAGCACATATTGGTTTTAAATTAAGTGATTATTCACATCTTGTAATGTACTGTACAAGCTGATCATTACTTCATTCATATTTATGAATAATATGTATATAGCTTTGCAATGCTTTCTGTATTTTACCGTGAGAATGCACAAAACAGGAAAAATCACATATTTTTTGAATAAATGTTGCATCACTTTCCTCAGCTGACTCACTGTCGTTGTTTTGTTGACAAATCCACCCACAAGAGGCTTTTGAAATAATGTGGAGTGAGCAATATCGTAATCCCCCCAGGATCAGCAGTTCCTTGTAAATCCTTCCAGGTTTTTAAGTAAATATAACACGCAGAGAGCATGTTACACGCATGTGCTGCAAGGAAAGCAAATATAACCCGCAGAGAGCATGTTACACGCATGTGCTGCAAGAAAAGTAAATATAACACACAGAGAGCATGTTACATGCATGTGCTGCAAGGAAAGTAAATATAACACACAGAGAGCATGTTACACGCATGTGCAGCAAGTAAAGTAAATATAACATGCAGAGAGCATGATACACGCATGTGTTTCAAGAAAAGTAAATATAACACACAGAGAGCATGATACACGCATGTGCTGCAAGTAAAGTAAATATAACACACAGAGAGCATGATACACGCATGTGCTGCAAGGAAAGTCACAGAAACATACATGGTGAGGATCACTGCCCTTAGCTGCACTGAGCTTTACTAGTTCACACAGACTTATTTCCAAGGAATATATCAAGGAAAATACAAGATCAGAAATAGTCTTGTAGTGTATTGAAGATAATTAACATAATTTATTAAAATAATAATACATAATTCAACCCTTCCATTTATATAATTTTTTTTTTATATTTATATTGTAGAGAAGCTGTTTTTGGAGCTGTTGTTGTTTAGTTGTTCAGTTTTGTTCGACTCTCCTTGACCATATGGACTGCAGCACGTCAGGCACAACAATCATTATGACTATAGTTGTGCTTATTCATAAAGTTATATTGGCAAAGATACTAGAGTGGCTTGCCAGTTCCTTCTCCAGTCTGACCTCTCTGCTATGACCTGCACATCTTGGGTGACCCTACATGATATAGCTTACAGCTTCACTGATGTACACAAGGCTTGGAGAACTTTAACTTAAATTGACTAAGCAGGGTTGTTATTGTAGTAGATTTGCACAACAATATCCCTACGCGTTTCTTACAATCATATACTTCTCTGACTCTATTTGTACCATGGAGGATACCATCTGTAGCTTGAGGGGGAAACTTATCCAATAGAAGCTTATTCTTCCTTAGGGTTCAGTTGTCAAGTGCGCTATACAGAGAACAGTATTTTAAGCATACCTAGAGATCTTTTCTGAATCCACAATCTCTCTGTGTGCGTCTCTCTGTGCGTCTCTCTGTGTGCGTCTCTCTGTGTGCGTCTCTCTGTGTGCGTCTCTCTGTGTGCGTCTCTCTGTGTGCGTCTCTCTGTGTGCGTCTCTCTGTGTGCGTCTCTCTGTGTGCGTCTCTATGTGCGTCTCTATGTGCGTCTCTCTGTGCGTCTCTATGTGTGCGTCTCTATGTGCGTCTCTCTGTGTGCGTCTCTATGTGCGTCTCTATGTGCGTCTCTCTGTGTGCGTCTCTATGTGCGTGTCTCTCTGTGCGTCTCTCTGTGCGCGTCTCTATGTGCGTCTCTATGTGCGTCTCTATGTGTGCGTCTATGTGTGCGTCTCTATGTGCGTCTCTCTGTGTGCGTCTCTCTGTGTGCGTCTCTCTGTGTGCGTCTCTCTGTGCGTCTCTATGTGCGTCTCTATGTGCGTCTCTATGTGCGTCTCTCTGTGTGCGTCTCTCTGTGTGCGTCTCTCTATGTGCGTCTCTCTATGTGCGTCTCTCTGTGTGCGTCTCTTTGTGCGTCTCTATGTGCGTCTCTATGTGCGTCTCTCTGTGTGCGTCTCTCTATGCATCTCTCTATGTGCGTCTCTCTGTGTGCGTCTCTATGTGCGTCTCTCTGTGTGCGTCTCTATGTGCGTCTCTCTGTGTGCGTCTCTCTGTGTGCGTCTCTTTGTGCGTCTCTTTGTGCGTCTCTATGTGCGTCTCTATGTGCGTCTCTATGTGCGTCTCTCTGTGTGCGTCTCTCTGTGTGCGTCTCTATGTGCGTCTCTATGTGCGTCTCTCTGTGTGCGTCTCTATGTGTGTCTCTCTGTGTGTCTCTCTGTGTGTGTCTCTGTGTGCGTCTCTCTGTGTGCGTCTCTATGTGCGTCTCTCTGTGTGCGTCTCTATGTGCGTCTCTATGTGCGTCTCTCTGTGTGCGTCTCTATGTGCGTCTCTCTGTGTGCGTCTCTGTGTGCGTCTCTATGTGCGTCTCTCTGTGTGCGTCTCTATGTGCGTCTCTCTGTGTGCGTCTCTATGTGCGTCTCTATGTGCGTCTCTCTGTGTGCGTCTCTATGTGCGTCTCTATGTGCGTCTCTCTGTGTGCGTCTCTATGTGCGTCTCTCTGTGTGCGTCTCTGTGTGCGTCTCTATGTGCGTCTCTCTGTGTGCGTCTCTATGTGCGTCTCTCTGTGTGCGTCTCTATGTGCGTCTCTCTGTGTGCGTCTCTATGTGCGTCTCTCTGTGTGCGTCTCTGTGTGCGTCTCTATGTGCGTCTCTGTGTGCGTCTCTCTGTGTGCGTCTCTATGTGCGTCTCTCTGTGTGCGTCTCTATGTGCGTCTCTCTGTGTGCGTCTCTGTGTGCGTCTCTATGTGCGTCTCTGTGTGCGTCTCTCTGTGCGTCTCTCTGTGTGCGTCTCTATGTGCGTCTCTATGTGCGTCTCTCTGTGTGCGTCTCTATGTGCGTCTTCCTGTGTGTGTGTGTGTGTGTGCCTGTCTTTATGTGTCACCGACATGAGTTTGTATTGAGAGGGGGCGGCACAAGCTCTAGCTACGCCACTGGGCAACCTACATCCTTAGATGCACCCCGCTCAGAAATGTAAATGCCTATCTCACACCCAGATTCCACCAAACTATCATGGATGCCCCCAGGACCCAGCAAAGGCACCTCATTTATTTGTTTCCAGTTAAAAACTTGCTTTATGAATTTCCCAGTACTTAATTATGCTCTTAAAGACAGGTGTTAAACATATATATGTATTTTATATTGTATGATGGCCCTTTAATATTTAATCTCAATATAAACGTTCACACAGTTCCTTAATCCTGCAGCTATTGCACATTTTTTAAACCCGTTTTTTCCTCCATCAGTGGGTTAATAATAATTTAATTAAGCCAAAAATCAAAATGAATTGAGTCCCATGCATGTAATGTGACAAAAGACATGATCTTCAAGGGGGATTACCCTCTTCAGAGGTCAGGGGAATATTATTACAAACATATTATATTAATAGTTAGTCATTAAAATCTTCACTAATATGTGGTAAAAGAAGGTAAAATAAAGTGTTTTTTTCTTGTATTTATGGATATGAAGGAATAAATGTAATTAAATTATTTTGGGGGGAATATTATTTTTTGCTTTATTATGTTTCTTACTTTATAGATCATACTACCAGTAGTTTTATATAGGTTGGTATATATTCTTATTGTTGTCCGACTCTCGGTGATCATATGGACGCAGCACCCCAGACACATCTGTCTGTTTCTGGTTGTGCTTTTTCATATGGTTTTTGTGGCAAAGTTCCTTCTCCAGTGCATTTTGTCTGACCTCTCTAAAATGACCTGCCCATCTTGGATGACCCTTCATTGTAGCTTCATTAGGGTACACAAGCCCCTTCACCACGACAAGGTAGCGATCCAGAGGTGGTATATTCTTATATACGGTAATAAATAACCTTTGGCTTTTTTATTCTGATGGTTGCAGGGGATCCATTCACTAAGGTACATAACTGGGTGTTGTCTTATCTCATGTCCAGGGCATAATTTTGTAGCATTTAACTGATAATTTGTCGTCGTACAACATAGTTTGTTTGCATCATTCAATCGTGTCCGACTCTCTGTGACCTCATGGGCCGCAACACACCATGCTGATCCACTTGGTATTCATGGCAGAGATACTGGAGTGGGTTGCCAGTTCCTTCTCCAGTGGGCCACAGCATACAGCTCCTGGTTTTCCTAGGTGGTATCTCACCCAACTATTGACCAGGCCAAATCCTGCTTGGCTTCAGGGTGGTGTGACCTCTTGGTTCCCTGACTGGAAATGAACCCAGGTTGCAGCAGTAAAAGTACCAAATCCTAATCACTGGACCACCAGGGAGCCTTTTTTCACTGTACACTGAGATATAATAAGTTATTTGTTCTGAGTGTCACGCATAGTTTATGGATAATGGACCCACTTTATTGTAAAGGATATATTTATGAGCATGTGTCGTGACAATATGAAAAAGATGCGATACAGATCCACCTATAGACATTAGTCATGATCAGGCTATGTCAGAATAAAAGTACATATCTAACAGAACACATGTGCAGAGACGCACAGCGGCATGAAACAGACGTGTAGAAGAATATTGGATGTGTAGCAACTGGCTGAGGCTAAAAAGACAGAGGTGGGTCACCCTCACAAGTCAGCTGCTCCCCTGGGCAAAGCAGGAGAGGGCCTTCACCTTGAGATCTTCCAGCTGCTTAGATCAGAAAAACTGGGGTTGTTCTAGAGCAGTACTTCTCAAACCTCTTCTCAAGATCTACCAGACAGGCCATGATTTCATTTAACACTGTTTGTATAGAGAGGCAACTAGAATCTAAAGTTAAAACAAATCTTGGTCTGTCTGGTGGGTCTTGAGAAGATGTTTGAGTATCACTGTTCAAGAGTGTTTCGGGGTTTGGTTTTTTTTTGTGACTCTCTGTGACCTCATGGACCGTAACACACCTGAACAGCTTTATGTCCATGGTTACATAGTTACATAGTAATTGAGGTTGAAAAAAGACTTTCAGTCCATCAAGTTCAACCTTTTAAGATCTCCTCTGAACTGAAATATGCGGATTAGTTGTTAATTAATTGAGGCAGTTGAAGGCAAACAGAAAAAACAACAAGTGAAACTTAGCCAATCGTCTCAAAGTGAAAAAGATAGTTCCTTCCTGACCCCAGATACTTGCGATCGGATTCCTCCATGGATCAATACTCTCTCTCTAATTAACCAGGATAACCCTGAATGCCCTATTTAATTAAAAATATATTAAGTCCCCTTTTAAAGTTAAATCTGCAGTCACCACCTCCCTTGGTAGAGATTAACCACCCTTACTGTGAAGAACCCTTTTCTTTATTTAAGGTGGAATCTTTTTACTTCTAACCTCAAGGGGTGTCCTCTTGTCAGTTATAAATCTCTTGGCACAAAAAGCTCCCCTGACAAATCTTTATACTGACCCTGGATGTATTTATATAAGGTAATCATATATCCTCTTAGACGCTGTAACGGATCTCCTGGCACCCCGACCGGGTACCTCCGTTGATAGACGCGTCCTAGTTTGCGCCGAGGCCTACAAGCACCGCACCGGACACCTCAACCACCACAGACTCCACAACCGCCGTAGTTTAGCTGGAGCCGCGCCGTCTTCCTTCCACCCTGTATGAATCTCCAGCATCCAGGACCGTGTGGGGAAGACCTCTCCTTCAAGGATAGTACATCAGGAACAAGCGTTCAGTAGTTACAGCTCAAGGGAGTATGCAAAAGCATAGCAATCCCCAGTATGATAGAGCAATCCCCTCCAAGAACGAGATGAGACTACGTTTTGAAGGGTCAAGTAGAACTATTCTTTAATGACAGGGGATCTCCTTTTATGCAATGGTGCCCTCTGAAGGGCTACACCCACATAATTATCACAGCCAATTAGATACATGGTTCAACCCCCACGTCTCCTCCCCTCAGATAACAGGTAACACAATTAAAACAGACTCAATTTTAACCACATTCTGGATGTACCCCAAAAACAACGTCCTTATCTGTAACAGGATTATCTCTCCTGCCAAGGTCTGCACTAGCCTGGGGCCAATAGTCTGCAGAGCATAAACCAACATACATACAGTATATTACTAGGATCATATTTTAACCAAGAATTAAATAACCATAAACAGGGCAAAACAGTGATGGGCCCTGTCACAGCTGGGATCCGAGCGCACAAAACCACCGAATAGCGCCCAGATCATCCCCACACAGTTCAATTGCCATGTAGCTAAAGTCTTTCCCATAGTCTTTCATTATATAAATGGGCTCCATGGCATAGCTATCTGTGGTATCATGGTTCACACAGGGCAAGTACCGAATGACCCCCCTGAATGTAAAGGGCCAGAATGAGTGACATACACTCTGGTATGGCCGAATACTGTGTTTGAAGGGCAATATGTACCAGGGCCATAGTCGCAGGGCTGGAGGCTTGCAAACAGTCCTCTCCAAGACAAAGTGGGAAGGGCACTTCGTCACACATCTCCCCTTTGGGGGGAAGTCTAACCAGGCACCTGACCTTCTGCCGGTCAGTGCCTCCGTTAGACGATCCACCAACCCACAATAAACCAGTGCGAGAGCAGCCCCCCCACAACAACAAAGTGCAAGAGCAACCCACCCACAACAAACAGTTACTGCACCTGGATATTTCGCTGTGGTGATGGGGCAACACACTGAGGGGACTTGAGGGGCAGAGGCCAGCGGCACTCTGCCCTGATGCCAGCTCTTCTGCTGGTATAACCTGCAGGACATCCTGCTCTGTACAAGGGACAAAGGGAGGGCAGAGGCCGACTGCACTCTGCCCCGCTGTCAGCTCTTCTGCTGTGGTACTTGGGACATATTCCGGCTCAGTAGCCAGGGAAAGGTGGAGGTCAGTGGGGGTTAACATTTCCTCCTTTAACCCTGGGGCCACATTAGAAGTTAGCTGGGGAGGGGAATTTGTACTTACCCCCTCCTCCGGTTGTCCCAGTGACGGTAGTTGGGGATCTGGACAGGCTGTGGGCGCAGAGACCATGGTCCCATCTGCGCCGTCTGGGAGATTGGTGTCTCCCCTGGTTAGGGTAAACTGTCGCTGGGGAGGAAGGACGACACCTTCTGCCCCCTGGGGTTCACACTGCCGCTGGGGGGGAAGGACGACACCTTCTGCCCCCTGGGGTTCACACTGCCGCTGGGGGGGAAGGATGACACCTTCTGCCCCCTGGGGTTCACACTGCAGCTGGGGGGGAAGGACGACACCTTCTGCCCCCTGTGGTTCACACTGCCGCTGGGGGGGAAGGACGACACCTTCTGCCCCCTGGGGTTCACACTGCCGCTGGGGGGGAAGGACGACACCAACTGCCCCCTGGGGTACACACTGCCGCTGGGGGGGAAAGGACGACAACTTCTGCCCCCTGGGGTTCACACTGCTTCTGGGTGGGAAGGACGACACCTTCTGCCCCCTGTGGTTCACACTGCCGCTGGGGGGGAAGGACGACACCTTCTGCCCCCTGGGGTTCACACTGCCGCTGGGGGGGAAGGACAACACCTTCTGCCCCCTGGGGTTCACACTGCTGCTGGGGGGGAAGGACGACACCTTCTGCCCCCTGGGGTTCACACTGCCGCTGGGGGGGAAGGACGACACCTTCTGCCCACTGGGGTTCACACTGCCGCTGGGGGGGAAGGATGACACCTTCTGCCCCCTGGGGTTCACACTGCCGCTGGGGGGGAAGGATGACACCTTCTGCCCCCTGGGGTTCACACTGCCGCTGGGGGGGAAGGATGACACCTTCTGCCCCCTGTAGGGCCGGTAGAGAGACCTCGGTCCCATCTCTACCTGCCATCTGGAGGTCATCCCAGGACGTGTCAATAAAGTCTGGTTCCGCTTGTCAAGTAGGTTGGGGCTGCACGAAGCTGAGCAGGTGTTGGTAGTCCTGCTCCAGCTCCCACTCTCTTGTTACCAGGTGGGTCATGTCTTTGCTCACCTCGCCTTCGTCATCCCAGACATACATGCCCATCCAGTAGTCGTAGATGTCCCAAAACCTAGACTCCTCCGTGCTGCCAAGATCAATGTCGTCCTCCAAGGCATCCCATAATAAACCCGGGCCATCATAATCATCTCCCTCCGGTAAGTCGTGTTTAGCCGTCCAGGGGGTAAGTCGAACGGTATGCCACCAGAGGGCCTGGTATGCGTTGTCTAGCCAGATCTCTCGCCGTACCAGGGTCTCTAGTCTTGTCACCCACTCATCCAGAGGCTGCTCTCCCAATAGATACATCCGCATCGCCACACGCTTCTGTAGCCGCTGCTCATCACTGGGGAGACTCTCACCTCGTAGCCATTGGGCATCTTCCAGGGAATCATACCAGAGTTCCTTTCTGTTTGCATCCCTGTAGTCCGCGGCCTCCTCCTCATCCTCATCATGGAACACTGTCCGAAAACTAGCCGGTTCCATCCTGCTGTAGCCAGGGGCGCTGTACGTATACTAGCGTTGCCCTCAATTTGTAACTCCAAACGTTACCAGTGTCTCCGGGCTGTTTTTCCTCGCACTAGGACGCCATCCCACCGCTGCCACCAATGTAACGGATCTCCTGGCACCCCGACCGGGTACCTCGGTTGATAGACGCGTCCTAGTTTGCGCCGAGGCCTACAAGCACCGCACCGGACACCTCAACCACCACAGACTCCCCAACCGCCGTAGTTTAGCTGGAGCCGCGCCGTCTTCCTTCCACCCTGTATGAATCTCCAGCATCCAGGACCGTGTGGGGAAGACCTCTCCTCCAAGGAGGACACATCAGGAACAAGCGTTCAGTAGTTACAGCTCAAGGGAGTATGCAAAAGCATAGCAATCCCCAGTATGATAGAGCCACCCCCTCCAATAACGAGACGAGGCTACGTTTTGAAGGGTCAAGAAGAACTCTTCTTTAATGACAGGGGATCTCCTTTTATGAAATGGTGCCCTCTGAAGGGCTACACCCACATAATTATCACAGCCAATTAGATACATGGTTCAACCCCCACGTCTCCTCCCCTCAGATAACAGGTAACACAATTAAAACAGACACAATTTTAACCACATTCTGGATGTACCCCAAAAACAGGGGGTACACCTTTACGTCCAGCACCGTTCAATAGCTCTCACCCAGGGGAACAACATATTAAAAAATGGCATGAATCAGACCAGGGGTTCAAAAGTTAGTAAAAGTATCTTACTGGCAGCATGGCAATCCACATCCCCCATAGTTGGCCACACAATATACATAAAGAGAACAATAGGTGTGGTCACCCCTCCCTGAGGCTCCTTGATATAATCAGACAATGATTAAATCAGCCGTCTTTGTTCTTATGTTTGAGAATGAATAGACGTCCTTATCTGTAACAGGATTATCTCTCCTGCCAAGGTCTGCACTAGCCTGGGGCCAATATTCTGCAGAGCATAAACCAACATACATACAGTATATTACTAGGATCATATTTTAACCAAGAATTAAATAACCATAAACAGGGCAAAACAGTGATGGGCTCCGTCACAGCTGGGATCCGAGCGCACAAAACCACTGAATAACGCCCAGATCATCCCCACACAGTTCAATTGCCATGTAGCTAAAGTCTTTCCCATAGTCTTTCATTATATGAATGGGCTCCATGGCATAGCTATCTGTGGTATCATGGTTCACACAGGGCAAGTACCGTATGACCCTGCTGTATGTAAAGGGCCAGAATGAGTGACATACACTCTGGTATGGCCGAATACTGTGTTTGAAGGGCAATATGTACCAGGGCCATAGTCGCAGGGCAGGAGGCTGGCAAACAGTCCTCTCCAAGACAAAGTGGCGAAGGGCACTTCGTCACAGACGCCTTTTTTTCTAGAGAAAATAAGTTGAATTTTGTTAGTCTTTCTTCATAACTTAGCCTCTCCATTCTCCTTATTAGTTTTGTTGCCCTCCTCTGGACCTTTTCCGGCTCTAAAATGTCCTTTTTATGAAGTGGTGCCCAAAATTGTACTCCATATTCCAAATGAGGGCGTACTAGAGATTTGTATAGTGGTAGAATTATATTTGCTTCCTTTGCTTCTGTACCCTTCCTAATACATGCTAATATTGTATTTGCCTTTGCAGCTGCTGCTTGGCATTGAGCACTGTTACCTAGGTGGTTGTCCACAAGTACTCCCAAATCCCCTTCAATATCTGATACCCCTATATTTGCTCCATTAAGATTATAAATTGCATGGCTATTTTTCCTTCCTAGATGCATAACTTTACATTTATTCATATTAAATCTCATCTGCCATTTAGTCACCTATTTCTCTAATTTATGTAAAACCGTTTGGAGGGAAAGTACATCATTATCTGATTTAATTACCTTGCACAACTTTGTGTCTTCAGCAAAAATTGAGACACTACTTTCCAGTCCCACCTCTAAGTCAGTAATAAATATGTTAATAAGGAGAGGACCTAATATTGAGCTCTGAGGAACACCACTTACCACATTAATGCAATCAGAATATGTTCCATTTACCACAACCCTTTGCTTCCTGTCTTTTAGCCAGCTCTCGATCCATTAGTCATGCTGATCCACTTGCTATTCATGGCAGAGATACTGGAGTGGGTTGCCAGTTCCTTCTCCAGTGGGCCACAGCATAAAGCTCCTGGTATTCCTAGGTGGTCACACATCGCAGTACTGACGAGGCCCAACCTTGCATGGCTTCAGGGTGGTGTGACCTCTTGGTTCCCTGACCGAATCAAACCCAAATCAACAGCAGTGGAAGCACCAAGACCTAACCACTGGACCACCAGGGAACCTGTTCTAGAGCTGTGATCAAATCCACATTTTTTCAGTCTGAAGTACACAGCCAAGAAATAGCATCCATTAGCACCAGAAGACTTCTCCATTTTGGGTTATGCTTTTATATTATCACATCTGGATTACTGGAACTGTCTTTATAAAATGCTTCTAGTTCCACTCTGGCTGCTTGGGCCTGGGCTAAATCTGTAAAACACTTAGCCCCATCACTCTCACCTCTGACATCTTCAAAGTATTTCCCTGCTTTTGATTCCACTATGGGATCAGGCTCTAACCAATGGTGGCTTACTAGCTGGCTTGGCAGGGTGGGTTACTGGTTTCTTAATGGTAAATTGATTTCCCACAAGCAACTTATAGCCCAATATCATATTCCAGACAATTAAATCTGGAACTATAGGAGACTTAACCATTGGCTTTTATCACTAACTCAGGGCACTGAACCGCCAAAACATACTTGGCTAACAAGCATTTGTAAGAATTTGCCCTCTACCAAAGGCTACCAAAAACCAACCTTTCCAAATGGGTCCAAATGGGAACGGGATCTAGGCAGGGAACTAGATTCTACAACCTGGAAGGAGATCTGCTCTAGTCTAACGAGGGGATCCTTTACATACAGTTTGTTTGAAATTTCTGTCAAGGTATTACACAGAACGTACTACCCTCCTTCATTAATGAATACATTTAATCCACATCTTATTGAGAATTGTTTTAGGGGATGCCAAAATAGGGGGGGACTTCCTTTATTTGGTGGACGTGTCCGCTGGTGCAAGGATTGTGGGAGAGACTTATTAGCTTATTTTCACAATTAATTAATATTGCTTTAGTACCCACAATTGAAATGTGTCTTTTAGGGCTACATGTAGACAACTTATCCGGAAACCAGAATAAGCTTTGGCAACACTTTACTTTGGCAGTGAAGCATAATATTGCTAAAAATTGGAAAGACAATAATTGTTTTTATTGGTTACAGACCTTTATTTTGGTATGACTCCACATTGTTGGACAATTTATTAGTGTATTGTTTACCTGTTGACCTGCAATTTTCTTTTTTGCATTGCTGTAATTTTGTCTTTGTCTTTAATAAAAAGATTGAAAGTTAATACTCCTGTTTGCGCTACCCTTCTGAGTGATGATTCCCTGGAAAGTGCTAAATCTCATGATAGTGCTCAAAATTCAAATCCCTGCATAGCGTGCCTTTTTCCGCCATATTGCTGTTTAGCGACAAAATGCCCTGTTTAGCGTGGTTTTAGTATAGAGGTCCTGCATGCAGAAACTCATATAGGCACAAAACGGGGTATTCCTGTACATTTTGATATTGGTATACCCACTGTAATTTATTCTACTCTGCATCTCAATCCTTTACACACGAGGGCCCACCAACATTTGCGAACTCTCTGCCGCGCTCAGTCAGGGATGTGGGTATTTCAAAGAGACAAAAGACATTTATCTTTGCCCCATGTTTCATATAATATTTTCAAACCATTTCAGTCATTATATTAATGATACGTGAATATACTATCATCATCACTAATATGGTTTCTAAAGCATGTGCCAGTCGCACATCCACAAATCGTACCACCAGACGCTTATGCGCAGAGCACGGCGACCAGCCAGGGGAGGGAGAAGGGGGAAAGAGACAGAGGGGGAAAGAGACACAGGGGAGGGAGGAGGGTGAAAGAGACAAACGGGATAGGGGGAAGAGACAGAGGGGAAAAGGGGGAAAGAGACATGAGGGAGGAAAGAGACACAGGAGAAAGGGGGAAAGAGACAGAAGGGGAAAGGGACACAGGGAAGGGAGGAGGGGGAAAGAGACACAGGGGAGGGAGAGGAGGGAAGAGACACAAGGAAAGGGGGGAGGGGAGCAAGAGACACAGGGGAAAGGGGGGAAGAGACAGAGTGGAGAAGAGACACAGGGGAGGTAGGAGGGGGAAAGAGACACAGGGGAAAAGGGGAAAGAAACAGATATAAATAGGGACACAGGGGAACAGCGTGGGGAGGAGGGTGAAAGAGACAAAGGGGATAGGAGGGAAGAGACAGAGGGGGGAAGGGGGAAAGAGACATGAGGGAGGAGGGGGGGAAGAGACACAAGAGAAAGGGGGAAAGAGACAGAGTGGGAAAGGGACAGAGGGGAGAAATTAGGGGAAAGAGACACAGGGGAGGGATTGGGGGGAAGAGACACAGGGAAAGGGGGGGGGAGCAAAAGACACAGGGGAAAGGGGGGAAGAGACAGAGTGGAGAAGGGACACAGGGGAGGTAGGAGGGGGAAAGAGGCACAAGGGAAAGGGGGAAAGAGACAGATATGAAAAGGGACACAGGGGAACAGTGGAGGGAGGAGGAGGGAAAGAGACAAAGGGGAAAGGGGAGAAGAGACAGAGGGGGAAAGGGGGAAAGAGACACAGGGGAGGGGAAGGGGGGAAGAGACACAGGGGAGTGGGGAAGAGACATAGGGGAGGGAGAGGGGGAGAGACACAGGGGAGGGAGAGAGGGGGAAGAGACAAAGAGGAGGGAGAGGGGGGAGAGACACAGGGGAGGGGAAGAGACACATGTAATATTATACCATCATATAATAATATATAATAATCACATATATAGTTGTGAGCGTACGAGTCGTTGCTCACGCTTGCGGGCTCGCGTAGCGAGCCCGCGGCCCTCGCGTAGCGAGCCGCGGGCCTCGCGAAGCGAGGGCTGCGGCTCGCGCAGTGAGCCGCGGCCCTCGCGTAGCGAGGTCACTGGGCAAGGGCCTCAGTTGCTGGCATGGAGCGCCGAAGGCGCTCCATGCCAGCAACTGAGGCCCCTCGCGAAGCGAGGGCCTCAGTTGCTGGCGAGGTCACTGGGCACGGGTCTCAGTTGCTGGCATGGAGCGCCGAAGGCGCTCCATGTCAGCAACTGAGGCCCCTCGCGAAGCGAGGGCCTCAGTTGCTGGCGAGGTCACTGGGCAAGGGCCTCAAACCCTCGCAAAATTCACGTCGCTACTCCAAAAACACGACACACAAATTACGACACTCGCTAAATTTTACGAGGCACGCAAACAACGTACGAAACACGTTACCACACATTACGACCTCGCAAACATCGGACGCAACACGCCGACATACAAACATTTAAAACACAATACATACACACAGCACATACATAAAAACCTTACCTACACCAAGAGGGAGCACCCAGGACCTCAAAAATGCAACTTACACCTCGATTTTACTCGAAATAAAACAGTTTAGAGACTAAAAAAAAAACGAAGCGAGAGAAAAAATGGCCGCCGAACAAAACGAAAACGAGGCTACAGCACTCTAAACTCGCAAAACACCACAAAACACCTACGGATATTCCGATACAGACCTATACCACACATTACTCGCCATTTTACACCAATGCGGAAGTACACGACTACGCTAACGGTTTGGTCTCGCGCACGCACAGTGTTACAGTGCACACATTCAGCATGCTTATACAGCAGCTCCACACCACTAATGCTGCAGCAACATCAACACAGATTGCCAGCTCTTCATCACAATGCTTCAAAATAGGTACACTATATTCATTTACTAATTTAGCTACCTTACAATTTCATTGCCGTCATTTTTTGACGGGCAATTCGCTAGTATAATATAAAAGCCAAGGTGTGTAACCAGCATAGCTGCGCATGCACATTCTACACCAAAAGCCACGCATGCGCATTGTGTGCCGCAAAAGGGGGAAAGAAAGTGTGTGGGGGGGCGAAACAGGGGAAAAAGAGGGAGAGAAGGAAGGAGGGGGGAATTATGCCATGATTTACGACGGGCAAGTCACTGGTTAGTATATAATGCGTAGGTAGTGTGTAACTTTATGGTCCCTAATCCCCTGGTGATTATTAGGAGCAAACAGAAAAGAGAAAGTGGACATCCTTGTTTAGTATCTACTCTGATACGATTTCCTTTAAATTTATGAAAGTTGAATCATTACAGCAGTCCTATAAAACAACTCCGCCATAGTAATTTGATAATACTAGAAACCATACAAAATCTAAAAAAACTCAGTTCATTAAAAACAACATTTGGGGTTTGAACTGAATTTACACAGATCTTGAACTGAATTTCACTTCCCTAAAATGCATAATATAAATATTGCTTCATTCACATGGAATTCTCATATTTGTCTACCATGCATAAGAAAGTGTTACAAAATGCTTTTGTTTTAATGAATAATGAGAACCTTAAAACTTAAAAAACAATTTTGGAACTTCTGACAAAATCTGATTAGGGTGTGTAAGGGTACTGCACCAGCTGAGTTATGGAGCTATATGGGGGAATTACTTGCACCTCCTAGTCTGATTGGTTACAACTTACATTGTCAAGTTAGAATTTATCGGAAGGAGATTCTGACAGTGCTGCAAAGCTTTTTTTCTCCAAAATGTAAAGTTTGTTTTAATCGTTTATGCCCTGTCCCTCATAAATCATCATTGACTACTACAGTACTTATTATCTTGTTCACATGGATATATTTCTGTATACCAGGAGTGGGCAAGTTCAGTCCTGGAGAGCCCCACACAGTCTAGGATTTGACAATTATTTGATGTAGTTAGTGCAGTCCCATTTTGTTGCAGTGTCCTAACCACTGAACCTCTCTTGTGTATGCAGATTACAATACGTTTATTTAGCTCGCCTGCCTTTACTGATCACTGTTTAGTCGTTCCCCTTCTGGATCACTACTTTGTTGTGGTGAAGGGCCTTGTGTACCTCAATGAGGTTGTGAACTAAACCATGTAAGGTCACCCAAGACAGGCAGGTCAAAGCAGAGAGGTCAGGAAGGAGAAGGACCTGGCAACCCACTCCAGTTTCTTTGCCAAGAAAACCTTATGGATAGGCACAACCAGAGACATAGATCAATGTGCCTGGCATGCTGCGTCCATAAGGTCACGGAGAGTCGGACATTACTGAATGCCTAAATAACAACATTTATCAGTCATCCTGTCTCACATTTTAAGGTTCCACTACTTTCTTTTGTAGCCTTCTTTCCATTTATATGTTTCAAAATCTTTCTGGGGCATAGTCTTACCCTCTTTATCATTTAACTTTTCTATTATAGCCAACCTAACAGTTTTTTTTCAAGACTTCTTATTCCCTTGAACACACATAAAGCTGCCTCTTTTCCCTCTTTCTTGTATAATATAAATACCTGCTATTTACTCTTTATCTGGATGTTTAAATTATTGTTAAGCCACATGGGTTGTAATTTACTTCTTTAACTTGCATTTCCACTCTATGTGTGCAGATATGTATATATATTTAGTAAAACTTTAAATGCTGTCCATTTATTTTTTTTATTTTTACCTGCCTGTTCTTTGTCCAAATCTACACAGTGCGTTACTGCCCTTAGACCATTAACATTTTCCATTTCAAAATTAAGATATTTTGTTAACCCCTTAAAACTATTATTTTGATACTTAACTTTAAGTGAGACTGATTTAAAGGGCCATTTACCTCACTATAAGTGCTCTTTATGGAGTGAAAGAGCACAAGATTCTGTGTTAAAATGATCTATTGCTTTTTTTTATTACCCTAATAACACCTACAAATCTGCAATCATAGGTCTGTTTACAAACACACTGGTGACTTTCATGATTAACTGCATCTCCTGACAATGACGGATGCAAGCTCCAGTGAACACAATAATTATGGTTTTCTCTGCTTTCAGGAATGTCATCAGCCATCAGTTAACCCACAAGTGACATACTTAGGAGTTTCCAGCGGTCATTTCCCTGCACAGATGAATGTGTGAAGGGTTAACTCTCTTTCTGTGTCTGCACTCTGCACACAGCTCTTGCTGTCAGTCTGTCTGGAGGCATGCCTAATTCTTATGTAAACAGTAATTATTTTATGATTTTTTCTGTCAAAAAGGCACCTATTTCAGAAATTCAAAAAGTATTTTAACATGTTTTGAGGAGTACATTACAGTGGTGTGCTCCAAGTTGTACTGACTTAACTGACCCTTTAATATCACTGTTCCCTGAGGGTTCCCCTATGTATACACATAATATTTTATATTATATCACTATTATTTGTAATGAATAGATTCAAGAAATCCACATTTCTAGTAGGTTCTTGTATAACTTGGGACAGATAATGATCTCCAAGAGTAGTCAAAAACCTGTGTCCTTACCTGAAATGCTGATGCCATTTATTCCGTTTATTTATGGGCAGTTAGAATCTCCCATTATTACAACTTGGCCAAGCTTAGATGCATTTCAAATCCTTACCAGTAATTGTGTTTCCTCACTTTCTGTCAGGAACAAGGTACTTGGAACTTAAATGTGGACCCTTCAGAGGTGAGAATGCTTTAAGTATTTATTAAACAATAACAAAAAAGCATGATAGGCAAAGATAGGGATATATAGCTTTAAATAATACATCCAGTGCTAGAATCATTCCATGTGCTGGAACAAGCAGTAAAAACATAGACACTATAGTAGACAGCAGCTACGTGACAGGCAGTCTTGGAATCAGACTGGCAATACAGCAGATGGCTATGCAGCAAAAGACACTGGAAGCAGGTCCTCAGAAACAGACATGGAATAGAATGCAGGAATACTGGAACTAAGCAAAGGAGATGGTGAGGGTATGCGCTTTCAGATGGGAACAGCAGTCAGCAACAGTGTTGAACACAGAAGCTGCAGTAGTGAAACCAGCAGAACAGTGGCGGAGCTAGAGATTGGAGGGCCCTGGTGCAAAACACACTTTGGGGCCCCTTCCCAGAGAGGGTTGTAAAACTGTGTTTGGGTCAGCCCACCTCTGTACTAATTCACCCCTTTGTAACTGTAACGGAACCCATCACTGTTTTACCCTGTTTTATGATTATTTAATTCTTGGTTAAAATATGATCACATTGCTGTACTGTAGATATGTTGTTTCATGTTCTACAGAATATATTGGCTCAGAATATTAGCCAGACTTTTGCAGACCTAGGCTAATAGATAATCCTGTTACAGAGATTCAAGAGATAAGAAAGTTGTAAAGGATCCTTGCATTTTCCAAAGTGTTTTCATTCTCTGATAAGAACAAAGAAGAATGATCGAATTAATGTCTGATTGTATCCAAGTTGCCAGGGAGGTGTGACTCACCTATTGTCCTATATGTGTATTGTATGGGGGATATGTGCAATGTCTGTGTGTTATGTGTAAAAGATATTTTTACTAACTTTTGAACCCCTGGTCTGATTCATGCCATTTTTGTATATGTTGTTCCCCTGGGTGAGAGCTATTGAACGGTGCTGGACTTAAAGGTGTACCCCCTGTATTTGGGGTACATCCAGAATGTGGTTAAAATTGTGTCTGTTTTAATTGTGTTACCTGTTATCTGAGGGGAGGAGACGTGGGGGTTGAACCATGTATATAATTGGCTGTTGTGATAATTATGTGGGTGTAGCCCTTCAGAGGGCACCATTGCATAAAAGGAGATTCCCTGTCATTAAAATATAGTTCTTCTTGACCCTTCAAAATTTAGTCTCGTCGCGTTATTGGAGGGGATCGCTATCATACTGGGGATTGCTATGCTTTTGCATACTCCCTTGAGCTGTAACTACTGAACGCTTGTTCCTGATGTACTATCCTTGGAGTCTGTGGTGGTTTTGGTGTCCGGTGCAGTGTTTGTAGGCCTCGACGCAAACTAGGACGCGTCTATCAACGGAGGTACCCGGTCGGGGTGCCAGTAGATCCGTTACAGTAACCCCTTCACAGAACCCGTGCTCTCTTACCTTCCTCCCTGATGCACATCCCCAGTGTGCCGAACCGCTCCACACTACCACCTCTTGGAGCTTCAGTAGAAATGCTCTTTTTTAAACAGGCGCGCACCAATTTCCACCTGGAGGGTGTGGTCAAGGAGACCCAGGGGGACCATGGGGAGCTGTGGTGGTTTGGGCCAGGGTGGAGGGGTCCCCAGGGGATTTTACACTACAGGAAAAAAAATGGAAAAATTACACAGCACTGCCCCCCAGAGGAGGGCCCAGGTGCACTGCACCACCTGCACCACTGGTGGCTCCATCCACATAGATTCACTGCAGGACAACTGGCACTTTGCTGTGATCTTAAAGGTCTCATTTTAAATTGATTGGCTGAGGCACAACAACTCTCAGTGACTAGCATGCAGAGTAATGACACACAGGATTAGAGTCATCTTTTCTAAGTCTTCCTCTCAGTCTACTCATTCTGTGAGTGACTTCAGGCCATGGATTGTCAGGAACAACCCCCTTATTTACCCCAATGTCTACCAAGACAGGTACTGCTGATACTTTCACTTGTTTGAGGGATCATGACATGTTCCTAAGTATATTTGTTTTAGGATTTGTGCCTCCACTATTTATTTCTACTCACAGGGCTTCAACATTATCACTAGTTCCACCATAAATATCTTCTCTGATTATAGGCTTAACATAAAGACACATTCTTCCTCCTTTTCTACCATTGTCCCTATCTTCCCTATCTCCCCTAAACTATCTGGTCATGAGAATCATCCTACCACGCTTCAGTAATGCCTATCAAATCATATTTCTCATTTAGTGTTTATAATGATACTACTTCTTAATAATCCCATTACAAGACAGAGAAGCCAGCCCACTTCTCTAAAAAACAAACATGCATTGCCATTTCTAAATGGACATCATCAATAGATTCACTGAATCTAGCAAATCTGTTGGTTTTTGCAAACTCAGAACAGCCTGCTCCTGCTCAATCTGTTTCCCCATTTAACTTTAACCCAGCAACCTTCCTGGATATCTTCATTATCCCAGCTCTACCATCTATACTTGGCCCAGCAAAACTGTGCTCGGTAAGAATTAACTTCTTTTTCAGAGGCACAGTATCACCAAGTGCTGCAATTCTCCTCTCAAGTTCTCCAATTCAAGCTTAAAGGGAGATAACATGCTCACATCTGCCACACAGAATATATATTTAAAGTATATATATATATATATATATATATATATATATATATATATATATATATATATATTCTATGTATCTTTAATGTTTGCTCAATGTGGGTACAAACTAAAGGAGATGAAAGGATATACTGTGGTTAGGAGATGATTGGCAGGATCCCTGGACCAGAGGAAGTGCAGCTGTCATGTCAAGTGGGATCTTCAGTTAGGCAATACAAGACCAGAATTGCCACAGGCCAGTTGTGGGGCTGTGTAAACAGATAACAGTGGTCAGGGATGGAGGATTCTCCAGTGTCTCTCACACAACACCTGCCATGTACTCAATGCCACAAAAGCCTCTGTGTTGCAAGATCTGTCTTTGGTTATATTGCAAGAGGACGCTCTCAGGAAGATGTGGCTACCTCCAGAATTATCCTGGCTAATCACAGTTATCACACAATGAGTGGCCCCAGAAACCCTGCTCCCTCCGGCGCCACAGATTTAGGAAGCTAACTCGACTGATATTTAGATGACTTGGCCTCTTCTGCTTTTGTCATGTTTTTTTATTTTTTGATCAAATGTGGGATATAAGTTGTGGGATTCAAAAGTTGCTGCACGCACAGTCAGATGATTTAGCTTTTTTTGTAACAAAAAGTATAATGCTAACAAAAAATAGCAAAATTGTGCAGATTTGCAGGCAGTCAACATTCATCACTGATTAAAAAAATAATAGTATTAAAAAAAAAAATATATATATAGTAAATAAATAGTATATTTGTGTTTACATTTGGATGTCTAAAACAAATTTTAAAAAAACTACGGTAGTTTCCTGCTCAGAATTCAGAGAAATACAATTATTATACTGTAATCCGGGAACTGGGCAGGGTCATGCTAATGTGCCCACAAAGGCTTCACTCTTGTAATCCATAACTATTTCAAACATGGCTTTATTTAAGCATATGCCTGCTGTATTACACAGCTTTGGGCAAAGCTTTAGGATGGATTATACACAAGCCAGGAATCCAACCCACAGACTGCTGTTTCGAAATTACTGCCTCTCATCAGTGTGGGGCCGGTTCCTTAGCTTGTGTAGTAGATATTGTGGGGAGGTAGTTTACCACAACAATCATTTATAATATGATGGGCAAAGGAGCGATAGAAGCTTCCACTGTACTGTAGTACAGTAAATAAATAGTACATCTGTGTTCACATTTGAATGTCTAAAACCTGTTAAAAAAGCTTGTTTCCTGCTCAGAATTAAGAGAAATACAGTTATTACACTGCATTCCGGGAACTGGGCAGGGTCATGCAAATGTGCTCACAAATGCTTCTCTCTTTAATACAAATACCATTTCAAACATGGCTCCTTTTTAATGATATGCTTGCTTGTAATCCATAACCATTATATATATACTAGCGACTTGCCCATCAAAAATGACGGGGCAATAAAATTTGAAGCCATGGGAATGCTGTTTGAGACATAATTGAAACCATTTCGTACTGTGAGGACCTTTTGGTCCTCTGAGAGAGATATTTTTCTATGTATATGTAATTAAGTAATAACGAATGATTTCTTAAATAAAATAATATACTTTAATTATTTATAATTGATAAATGCAGCGAGCAATAGGCTGAAGAGCTAACAATCTGTTTGTATTTTCCGTCTGCATAGAATATACATAGTGAGTGTTGGTGTCCTGCTTTTAAAGTGTAATTAATGTTCCAAGTGGGCATCTAAATACGCTGCGTGTGCGAGGTAAAGCCGGCATTGTATAGTCGTAATGTTATTAATGTGGTGCCTTGTAAAAGTATTCACCCCCCTTGGCGTTTTTCTTGTTTTGATGCCTCACAACCTGGAATTAACATGGATTGTTTGAGGATTTGTATCATTTAATTTACAGAACATGCCACAACTTTGTAGATTTATTTTTATTTTTTTTTATTGTGAAGCAAACAACAAATAGGACAAAATACCAGAATCAATGTGCATAACTATTCACACCCTAAAGTCAATACTTTGTAGAGCCACCTTTTGCGTCAATCACTGCTCCAAGTCCCTTTGGATAAGTCTCTATGAGCTTGCCACATCTTACCACTGGGATTTTTGCCCATTCCTCCTTGCAACACTGCTCCAGCTCCTTCAAGTTGGATGGTTTGCGCTTGTGAACAGCAATCTTTAAGTCTGACCACAGATTTTCTATTGGATTGAGGTCTGGGCTTTGACTTGGCCATTCCAACACATTTACATGTTTCCCCTTAGACCCCCCAAGTGTTGCTTTAGCAGTGTGTTTGGGGTCATTGTCCTGCTGGAAGGTGACCCTCCATCCTAGCCTCAAATCACGCACAGAGTGTTACAGGTTTTGCTCAAGAATATCCCTGTATTTAGCACCATCCATCTTTCCCTCAACTCTGACCAGTTTCCCAGTCCCGGCTGCTGAAAAACATCCCCACAGCATGATGCTGCCACCTCCATGTGTCACTGTGGGGATGGTGCTCTTTGGGTGATGTGATGTGTTGGGTTTGCACCAGACATAGCGTTTTCTTTGATGGCCGAAAAGCTACATTTTAGTCTCATCAGACCAGAGCACCTTCCTCCATACATTCTGGGAGTCTCCCACATGCCTTTTCGCAAACTCAAAACGTGCCATTTTGTTTTTTGCTGAAAGTAATGGCTTTCTTCTGGCCACTCTGCCATAAAGTCCAACTCTATGGAGCGTACGTCTTATTGCCGTCCTATGTACAGATACTCCAGTCTCTGCTGTGGATCTCTGCAGCCCCTCCAGGGGTACCTTAGGTCTCTGTGCTGCCTCTCTGATTAATGCCCTCCTTGCCCGGTCCGTGAGTTTTGGTTAGCGCCGTCTCTTGGCAGGTTTGCTGTTGTGCCATGTTCTTTCCATTTGGTTATGATAGATTTGATGGTGCTCCTGGGGATCATCAAAGATTTGGATATGTTTTTATAACCTAACCCTGAGCTTTTTATGGGCTTCATAACAAAGGGGGTGAATACATACGCACATGACCATTTTCTGTTTTCTATTTCTAAAAATAGTTTTATGTATATATTTTTCTCATTTCACTTCACCAACTTAGACTATTGTGTTCTGATCTGTCACATATAATTCAGATTAACAAGACATTGAATTTAAAGCTATAATGTAACAAAATAGGTAAAAAGTCAAAAGGGGGGTGAAAACTTTTGCAAGGCACTGTATATATATATATATATATATATATATATATATATATATATATATATATATATATATATATATACAACTTGTTAAAAAGCAAAGATTTATAGGAAATCTAATAAATGATCCCAAATTGAATCACCCACTGATTAAATCCATTCAGTAACAGAAATTTCAAATCAAATGACTTCTGTAATGCTCATACATTAGGGATTCATTTTTTTTTTTTTATTATTATTGAAGGGAATGAGAGACATAACATTATTAGTTTAACAAAACAAGTCCAGCATGCATTATATACCAATGACAACAAACTTGAAAAAAAACGTATTTTTAAACGGTATTTATTCCCAATATTTTTGTTTTTTTTCTGTAGAATAAGTCTACTTATTTTATATACTATGACAATGTTATATTATGCCAGTTTTTATTAAACCAATGAGTGAAAAAAGAAAAAAGAATATAAAAGAAAAAAAAAGGAGGGGAGAGGGAGGGTGAAGCATTGTAGTATATTGTCTCTGAAGACTGTATTTGAGTTACCGTCCTTCTATACTACCGACCAATTTGAAGTTCCCACGTGTCCCAACATGAAGCCCATTTTTTGTAGTTATCATCTAGTTCAGCAGAGCTCATGCACATTGTGTGAATGTGTTTCAGCTTTTTCTGCACCTTCACGTACTCGGGGATGAACAATTTTCAAGCTTTAGTAATAGTCTTCCTAGCTGCTAAAAAATCTTGATTGACAAGGCTTCCTTGGAGAGACCAGTGATAGGGAGACATAACAGGTTATCTAGTGCCCCATAATTTCTCTAACGTGTCTTATATTCCTGACCAAATGTGAGCAATTTTGGGGCATTCCCAAAGTATGTGTCTCAATATACCGGTAGAATTGCAACCTCTAAAACAATTTCCACCCAGTGATGGATTCAAACGTTTCAGTCTAGCAGGAGTCAGGCACCAACTAATGTTAGTTTTGTAAGAATTCTCTCTCAGATTTAAGTTTAGGGAGGATTTTGCAGCATTTTTATGTGTTTTGTTCCATTGTGAATCATCTAAGGTGGTGTTCTACCTCCCAGGAGTTCTGATGATGGAGCTTCGATGGTGTGTCCTGGTCTATCATTGTTTTATTTAATAACTGATTAGCACAAAAATTAGTATTGGAATAAATACAAAACTACAAACTGTGTAGATTTTTAAAACTCATAGTTGAGAACTGCTTCTCTCTACACCCTATCAGACATCCAAAGTGTAGGAGAGAATCTGCCCAGGAGGCTGTCCTGATATTAGTAATACGTACTCTCTTTTTTTTTTTTGGTGTTCTTTTGCTCAAACTTGAGGTGTAATTACTAAACTGGGACACCACTATCCATTGACTTACAACTATCTCCATCAATTTTAGTTTTGGGATATCGGTTGTGGCCATACTGATAACATAACTTGTTGTCATTGTGTTGCCCTTTGCTTACTGCTCCATACTTCATTTATTATTCTCTTCATACATACCAGAGAGTTATAATCTTTTGTTTGATTAACTGAGGATTTGACAATTTTTGGATACTATTAACTTTCTGTGGCATCTTTTACCCGATATATGTTTCTAGTTATAGAGAATTAAGATTAATATACTGTATGATGTAAGGTCCTCCTATGATATGGAGAATACTTACTGCTATGTATGAAGGACTTACCAGTTTAATCAGTATGCATGAATGTGTGTTAATACACTTCACTAGTAATATAATTACTAATACTAATTACTATAATGTATTGCTCCCTATATGTATGACTATAGGTAGCTGGAAGTTCTTCTCATAAGTTTCCCCTTTCCCAAATTGGATCTGCCTGGGCGGATCAAACCCAGATCTGAGTTCCTCCATCTCCATCTCTCACTCCTCAAGCCCCTTTAGCTGTTATATTGCTTGGTGTAGGACCCTCGCCTGGTAATAAAAAGCACTTGCCACCAAAGGGTGTTGTCCCAATTGGGCACATTTACCTTGTATTGGAAAATCAACTGCAATCAGACCCAGGGAACTGATCCAGTCTTTTGCTATGCATCTGATTTGCACTGAAGACAATGGACTAAAAGCCCAAGGAGTAATCAGTAGTTATTGCTTATGATTTTTAATTAACAAGAAATAAGGGTCTTTGTTTGTGGGTAAATCAGAAAGGCTGCCTGACAGATACAAATTTAAACTTTCATTTTAGTTTTCTGTACGAAAATACATTGTTATAAATAATATTTAATTCCTAAAGTACGGTATCTATAGTTTTCACTTATACCAAATTGGAACACATGCTTTCAAAGATAACATCAATTTTAGAGAAAATCTTATATTTAGATGACTGCTTGTCTCATGTGAGATTACATCTTGGGTGGCTAGTCTGTCTATATCTTGTGATTTATTGTCAAGAGACTCCATAATGTATCAGTCTTTAAGAAGTATTGAATCGATATCTTATCTAAATGCTCTGTTTGTCACTATCCTCACAAATTTGTAATCTATTAGGAACAATGATTGCCATAATTAAAGCAACAGTTAATGCAATAATTACAAATGATTATACAATAATTAAAATAAAAAGCCTTTTTTTTTTTTTTAATATTCTAAAACATTTATCAAGTCAAAGTCTATGAAGGAGAATACTATAAATATTACAGCTCAGTGGTCCTTTAATTATAAAATTATTTTCTCCTAATATGTGAAGCACATAGAACTTAATCACATCTACAATTAATGTATTTTTATTTATCACATGATCTTTTACAGTTTTTCTTAAAAAAATCTGGAGATGTCCAGATAATATAACTCATCAACATGAATCAGAGTTCAAAGGAACCCAATCAACATCATATTAGTCAATCCTTACAATATTGGCAAATGGTCACTCCAGCCTTGTGTGACCCTTCACCTATTGGGAAACAACTGTAATTGTACAACTGCAACAATGTTGCAAATATTTCAAAACATCTATAAATAGCTAACTAAAGAAAAATTACAGATTTCTTCTGGTCTGTACATTGACCCACTATTCTAAACTAAAGATTTGATACAATGCCTCAAGGGACACTCTCCAAAACAGGTATACTTTTTAATCAGCACTAAATACTGGCTGGGTTCCCTGTTGGTCCAGTGGTTAGGATTCGGTGCATTCACCGCTGGGTTTGATTCCAATCAGGGAGCCAAGAGGCCACACCACCCTGAAGCCAAGCAGGGTTGGACCTGGTCAGTACTTCAATGGGAGACCACCTAGGAATACCAGGAGCTGTATGCTATGGTCCTCCAGTATCTCTGCCATGTATACCAAGTGGATCAGTTCAGTGTGTTACTGTCCATGAGGTCACGGAGAGTCGCAAACACAACACACAAGAAATACTGGCTATTCATTGTACCACAGATTTTCCAAATTAAATAATATATATAGTGACAAAGTTATGCACAGTGTTTATGTAAGCCACAGACTCTGCAAAGCTCTTTTTCCCCAGGACGACTGAAAGAGTTAATGTCTGCAGCAGTTAATTGGCCCAGCTGTGAATAGCCTTCAAAAGACTGCTAGTTTAATTTGGGAGGGGCTGATTAACTAAGTGGACAGTCTATCCTTGAGAAGTCCAGCTTTGAAGCTCAGAAAAGACAAACGTCTTTTTGTCTTTCTCTCTCTAGCACAGACAGAGCACAGAAGAGTGGACCTGAGAAGCAACTTGCAGCAGAATGAAAAGCTGGACTTCTCAAGGATACAGACCAATGATTATGATTGAACTGTTTATGTTTTGGTTTTGCTCCATCCAGGTTTTGCTGAATGTAAGTTCTGTTAGCTTCTAACGGTGACATTAGTGCTCTTGATGACAGCTAGGCCTGGTAGTTTCTCCAAGCCAGCAGGAAGAGTAGAAAACACAAACATTGAATCCTTTAGGCATAAGCAGTGTTTGCTAAAATAAAGATTTCATGTGAAATGCTTTTATGCTTAGGATTTAGATAACTGCTAACTTTGTTAATTTGTTACATATATTTAGCGCTACTGAACATAAATAAATAATAATAGTTATTTCCCAACATATGACGTTTTCCCAATCTACAGGCATCCTTTAAAGGGGAAGTCAACGATATACACATTTCTCTTGTACAGATAAGCACACATATATGAATTAAAATCAAGTTATAACAGTTTTAGCACTTACCTTTTTATTGTTACAAGATCTTTAAATGTTAGGTGACGTGAGCTGCTGAAGAACACAGAAAAATGAATGTAACTGTCATAGATTGATTGTTACTTAAGCCGACTCGAACTTTTGACCAAATCAACTCAGAATTATAAGTGTAAATGGACAGAAATGGAACATCTAGTGAATTTCTTCCACTGTGAAACTAGGCAAGCTTCATAACGTGTACATAGTAAACCTTATCTATGAATGCTCTTTAATATAAAAGAAACTTAAGTTTAGGTGGAATTTGCATTTAACATCCCAGTTCAGCACTGTACCACTTTGCAATCATCAATAATTTGAACTACATTGTAACATGAAATTAATCAATACAAACAATTTTCAATTAAAGCATATTAGACGATCATTTAGACCTATCAATGCAACACCATCCATTCTAACTGGATGAGATTTTACTTTTTATCCCCCACCCTCCACACCTCAGCAGTCTAACCTGCTCCTGAAATCGCCATTTCCAGCGTGACAGGTGGTGCTCTGTTTCTTTAAAATTTACCAATGTGTGTTACTTTACAGAATATTTAGATTAAGCTCTGTAACGGAACCCATCACTGTTTTAAACTGTTTTATGATTATTATGGTTAAAATATGATCCTACTATATGTATGTTGGTTGATGTTCTACAGAATATATTGGCTCAGAATATTAGCCAGACTTTTGCAGACCTAGGCTAATAGATAATCCTGTTACAGAGATTCAAGAGATAAGAAAGTTGTAAAGGATCCTTGCATTTTCCAAAGTGTTTTCATTTTCTGATAAGAACAAAGAAGAATGATCTAATTAATGTCTGATTGTATCCAAGTTGCCAGGGAGGTGTGACTCACCTATTGTCCTATATGTGTATTGTGTGGGGGATATGTGCAATGTCTGTGTGTTATGTGTAAAAACATACTTTTACTAACTTTTGAACCCCTGGTCTGATTCATGCCATTTTTGTATATGCTGTTCCCCTGGGTGAGAGATATTGAATGGTGCGGGACTTAAAGGTGTACCCCCTGTATTTGGGGTACATCCAGAATGTGGTTAAAATTGTGTCTGTTTTAATTGTGTTACCTGTTATCTGAGGGGAGGAGATGTGGGGGTTGAACCATGTAGATAATTGGCTGTTGTGATAATTATGTGGGTGTAGCCCTTCAGAGGGCACCATTGCATAAAAGGAGATTCCCTGTTATTAATAAATAGTTCTACTTGACCCTTCAAAACGTAGCCTTTTCTCGTTATTTGAGGGGATCGCTATATCATACTGGGGATTGCTATGCTTTTGCATACTCCCTTGAGCTGTAACTACTGAACTCTTGTTCCTGATGTACTATCCTTGGAGTCTGTGGTGGTTTTGGTGTCCGGTGCGGTGCTTGTAGGCCTCGGCGCAAACTAGGACGCGTCCGTCAACGGAGGTACCCGGTCGGGTGCCAGGAGATCCGTTACAAGCTCTAGTTCCTTTATCCTGGTACAAATCATTTGTTAAGACTGACCTAAAAAAAACAATGGGTTCTGAACAATTTAATAACGAGATTACACTTTTAATTTGTTGTTTGTTGTTTTGATCTGATCATCTGCTTAAACCTTAATCGCCTTAAAAGAAAACTGTAGTGCTAGCCGGAGGTGCCACTTTTTAAAAAATATACACTGATCATTAATACAATTGCTATTAAATTAATTTAAAAATCATTTTGTTAAATTAATATTTAACAACAAGCTTAATAAGAATAGTCCTTCAGTAATGCTGTTGGTCTGCACTTTTATAAAGCCATCAAGGGAAGTTTTATCTGGCAAACGAGGCCAGGGACTGAGGAACCAAGTAGCAAAGGGAAAAGTCAAAAGTGCCAACGAGGGGCAGGCAAGCAATGTAGTCAGACAGTGAGTGGCAGGCAGAATAATCTTACAGGGTTGTGAACCTGTCTTGTGAGGGTCTAAAGTGCTTTAAAGACAATCTGATTAGTTAGAGGTGATTTTGAGCCTAGACAATGATTCATAGGCTGTTTACCAGTCAGCCAGAGCTTCTTGCCCAGGTAAACCACAATGGAGCAACTCTCCAGCAGCTCTAGCTAATAAAAAAGCATTTTGTTGATAGAAGCTTTGCTGATAATTTAGCACTGCCTGTCAGACCTCCGAATTAACAGAATATTGGAAACTTGTTGTTTAGTCATTAAGTTGTGCCCCACTCTCTGTGACCCTAGGGACCACAGCACGCCAGGTACGTCTATGGTTATGTCTATGGCTATGCCTGGAATGGGTTGCCAGTTCCTTCTCCAGTGCAATTTGTCTGACCTCTCTACTATGACCTGCCCATCTTGGGTGACCCTACATGGTATAGCTCACAGCTTCATTGAGGTACGCACATCCCTTCACCACAACTAGGTAGCAATCCAGAAGGGGTGGGAAACTAGTAGCTAGTTCATTTAATATTTCAAAATAAGTTTAATATTCAATATTACTTTTCTCTTGTTTTTAGGGTATTACACTGGTTCTATAATTACTGTTAAACAATACATACATGTTCCATATATTGCCTCCATATAAATAACTTTTATTTCATTTGTACCGTTATCCTCTAACTTGACCAGAACTTTTCAGTGCAGAACTGCACTCAATAAGTAGGTTGGATGATTAATTGAATACATAAGTACATGAGAGGTAATACAGATTTAAGGGGTCACTTATTGCTTATACAAAAATATTTCATTTGTTTATTTAGTTATTAATTAAGAATAAAATAAGCATTAGAAGATTAAAAAATCCAGTATAGCTTTTAAAACAGACATTTGAAATTAGCATTTTAGCTTCCAGCTGATCTGTCACACTTGACCCCATGCTGTGTCCATGAAGTGAAAGAGGACATGGTTATTGTTATAGAGTTCTGGACAAAGTAGAGATTATCAGTACAAATAAAAAGTTAATAAATGGACATTCCCATGTATAGTGCCTTGCAAAAGTATTCACCCTTCTTGACTTTTTATCTATTTTGTTACATTACAGCCTTAAGTTCAATGTTTTGTTAATCTGAATTTTATGTGATGGATCAGAACACAATAGTCTAAGTTGGTGAAGTGAAATGAGAAAAATATATACATAAAACTTTGTTATGAAGCCCATAAAAAGCTCTGGTGGACACAGGGGAGGGAGAGGGGGGAGAGACAGAGGGCAGGGAGAGGGGGGAAGAGACACAGGGGAGAACGAGGGTGGACACAAGAAAGGGGCACAGAGGGTCCACAAGAGGGGGACACAGATGGCAGCACATTTCCCACCCTGGACTTATACTCGAGTCCCTAAGTTTTCCCAGTATTTTGTGGTAAAATAGGTTCCTCTGCTTATACTCGGGTCGGTTTATACTCAAGTATATACGATAATTAGTGAAATGATATACATTTGTGTGCAATCTAAGTGTCACATGATCTGTCATTACATATACACATCTTTTTTGAAAGGCCCCAGAGGCTGCAGCACCTCAGCAAGAGGCACCACTAACCAAACACTGCCATGAAGATCAAGGAACTCTCCAAACAAGTAAGGGACAATGTTGTTGAGAAGTATAAGTCAGGGTTAGGTTATAAAAAAATATCCAAATCTTCGATGATCCCCAGGAGCATTAACAAATCTATCATAACCAAATGGAAAGAACATGGCACAACAGCAAACCTGCCAAGAGACGGCCGCCCAACAAAACTCACGGACCGGGCAAGGAGGGCATTAATCAGAGAGGCAGCACAGAGACCTAAGGTAAACCTGGAGGAGCTGCAGAGATCCACAGCAGAGACTGGAGTATCTGTACATAGGATGACAATAAGCCGTACGCTCCATAGAGTTGGGCTTTATGGCAGAGTGGCCAGAAGAAAGACATTACTTTCAGCAAAAAAACTAAATGGTATGTTTTGAGTTTGCGAAAAGGCATTTGGGAGACTCCCAAATGTATGGAGGAAGGTGCTCTGGTCTGTGAACTTTTCGGCCATCAAAGAAAACGATATGTCTGGCCCAAACCCAACACATCGCATCACCCAAAGAGCACCATCCCCACAGGGAAACATGGGGGTGGCAGCATCATGCTGTGGGGATGTTTTTCAGCAGCCGGGACTGGGAAACTGGTCAGAGTTGAGGGAAAGATGGATGGTGCTAAATACAGGGATATTCTTGAGCAAAATCTGTACCACTCCATGCGTGATTTGAGGCTAGGACGGAGGTTCACCTTTCCGCAGGACAATGACCCCAAACACACTGCTAAAGCAACACTTGGGGGTTTAAGGGGAAACATGTAAATGTGTTGGAATGGCCGAGTCACAGCCCAGACCTCAATCCAATAGAAAATTTGTGGTCAGACTTAAAGATTGCTGCTCACAAGCGCAAACCATCCAACCTGAAGGAGCTGGAGCAGTTTTGCAAGGAGGAATGGGCAAAAATCCCAGTGGTAAGATGGGGCAAGCTCATAGAGACTTATCCAAAGGGACTTGGAGCTGTGATTGCTGCAAAAGGTGGCTCTACAAAGTATTGACATTAGGGGTGAATAGTTATGCACATTGACTTTTTCTATTATATTGTGCTATTTGTTGTTTGCTTCACAATAAAAAAAAAAAACATCTTTAAAGTTGTGGCATGTTCTGTAAAATAAATGATGCAAATCCTCAAACAATCCATGTTAATTCCAGGTTGTGAGGCAACAAAACACGAAAAATGCCAAGGGGGTGAATACTTTTGCAAGGCACTGTATGTATGTTTTCAAATGGTAATTATGCAACCAATGTAATACCCTAAAAACCAGAGGTAGATTTTTAAATAGGCAGTGATCATTAATATGCTTCAGGTTCAATTATTTAGAAAAGCCAGGAATGGGGGTTAGGGGCAACAATGCAGAAATTAATATAAAAAAAAAAAAGCACTGTTCACGCCGGTGCCCTGTTGATATGTGAAGGAGGTGTGGGGAGGGAATCTTTGCAAAGCGCACAATCTTAACACAGCGTAAGCTGTTGTTCTCAGTCTCTTAGTTCTAAGACATATGCCATATATGTTGGTGCTAACCCACGGTATAATGTACGTATCGTGTGATGACGCCTTGTGTTGCATGTAACCGCTGAGCCTGATGTTGTGTACTTTCCACGTGTGCGTGAAGGGGTGTCCCAAAGCACAAGTACTTCAGACCATTTTCATAAATAAAAATATTTTTATTGGTAAAATTACGATACAATTCAGGTAAGTAAAGTCCTTTGATAAGAACCATAAAATAAAGTAAAAGTTGCAGACGCGCATCGCTGCTGTAATCTGCAGCTTCCTCAGTGACAAAAGATTTCCTAAAACAGGAGATTGATAGGAGAATGCATGAGTATACATTCCTTAGTTTACAATTATAAAAGCGATAAACATACAACGTGAAATGTTACCTTTATAATAACGTGGTGTGTATGAATAAGGTTTATATGTCTTGTGTGCATAGAAATATCAAGACTAATACGATTACTGATGGATCATCAAAGTGCTACATGATGTGTAGAGAGAGGACCTTGAGGGCAACGTAAGGCCTGGTATATATGTGCTTGTGGTTGTATCTGGTGTACACCTATGGAGTGGTGGATCCTCTAATATCTGTAGCTGGTGATACATATAATTGCTGTTGTCTAGCTGAGTAGCGATAAGAGGTTCCTTGTAGTTCCATACCCGTATGGTAGTTACTAACCCTCCTTTGGGGATATGCTGACATGGTTGGGGTGGCCCCGTACTTACGGATATAAACAGTATGTGTTATGATTAAATATCACTTTCTATTTGGGAATACAGGGCAAGGAGACAATGCATTTATAGACCCATATGCATAAACCATATTATATAAAAACATAAATGTATATGGATTTAAAAGCATAAAATGTACAACATGATATGTAGAGAAGCTCAAAATGGCTGAGGAGTTGCACACTTCAAAAAAATTACGAATTTAACGGCCACCAAGCCCGTAACTCAGAAGCCAAACCGAAGACACCAGTTAATTAAAAAAATAACTTACAACCTCACACACAGCACAGGGGAAGAGGTAGGGAGCCTGTAAGTGAGGTTGCAAGCTAATTTCATATTTAATCATTTTTGGGGGATCTGGAAATGTCTAAGCGAGAGAAAAAATGGCGACAGTAAAAACATAACTTTTTTTCACTCCCTTAAATGCAAACAGGAGCACAGAGGAGGGAGAGGGGGAAAGAGACAAAGGAGAGGGAGAGGGTGGAAAGAGACACAGGGGTGGGAGTGGGGGGAAAGGGTGGAAAGAGACACATGGGTGAGAGAGGGGGCTTGCATGAAGGTGCTCATTGCGGAGCTCGTAATGAGCGCCAAAGGTGCTCATCGTGGGGCTTTCGATGTGCTCAGAAGGTGCTCATCGGGATGCCTTTGGCGCTCATTGCAAATCTCTCCCCTGGTGTACTCTTGCTCCTCTGACCACCCTCAGCGCTCATTGCGAGCCTCTCTGCTTGTGTAATTTTGAAATTTAAAGTGACAGCAGCAGCTATTAAAAAACAGAATATTGAACATGATAAAACATTTTTTTATTATATAAATTATACAATTAAGTAAGTAATGGGGGGATTAAGTCAGTGCATTAATTTTGGGAGGGTGGTTGCCCATTTGCCCCTATGCATCAGCCGCCCCTGGTTATGTACATAAAACAATCAGTGAATGACGGGACACAGACCTTGTTCTGGGTATTACAGAAATCTAAAGTAAAGCTGCAGCCCAATTCCCAGACCAAAAAGATACAATGTATTATGTATGCTAATTTTCGCTGGGATTTTCAGGGGGTGTCAACATTGATAGAAAACAGTTTGCAAATGCAAAAAATTCAGCAAACTTTAGGGTAACTGTTTAAATGTTTATTTTGGTATTTTTTCATGCAACATATTTTTTTCATACACTACTAATTCTCATATCAGATGCATTAATAACCCAGCTCACTTGCATATACCTTTAACTTTATTTTATTTGTACCGCTACTTTGACCATAACTCTTAAATGCAGAACTGCACCCAACAAGCAGGTTGGATGTTGTATTCTTTGTTTCCACATTATTCTCTTACAGGGAATGCAAAGTGGTACAAAAATCAATCATGTGCAAAATTAGCTTTAAAAGCAAAAATCCAGAACAAAACTAGAGACATGGTTTCCTGTCTGTTTTTTTTTTTTTTTAAAGATGCTTCTTCTGCAAAAGAAAGAAAAAAAAACAAGCTGAACCCAGACACAAACCAAATATAACACCACACATCCACTGTGCACCACAATAGATTTGGGAAAACTTCACATGTTTGTGAAGTTTGTAACAAATGAATAACACTAGCAGTTGGGCATAAAAAATGTTTTTAGGTAAAATGTGTATTTTAGTAGACAGAAGGACCCCAGTCCAATTTTGTGTCATGAAAACTTCCTGCTGGCTTAGAGGTGTAGTGCTTTCATTTCATTGTCTATACTGAAGATAAGGGGGATTTCTTGACTCATTGGTTGATGCAAATTAAATTTCAGCATTTACCTTCCCGTTAGCACATATTATTAGTAGAAAGTAGTTTGTAAGTATACTTGTAAGATTTCCCATGTTCTCTCACTGCCCCTCGTTCCTTGAAATTAAAGTATGACTGCCATATACTAACAGTTTTACCTAAAATAGAGATTTTCTCTGAAAAAAAAAACATTTATGCCCATGACTTACACAGCTGATAATGCTGAGTTTGTTGTACAATTCACAAACATGTGACGTTTTTCCTAATGTACAGTGATCCTTTAAATGATGACTATAGTCCTTCTGATAAGTCATAGATGAATGATAGATGAATGATAATTCACAAACAATAGATCACGAAGACATGACTATGCTACAAGTAGAGAAGTTTCTTCTACACTGGTGTTTATTTCTTGGGTGTTTTTCTCTAGACCTTAGATCATTCCTTGTCATTTACAAAATAATACGTGCAATGGGTAAAAATAGATATACAAATGTGTTGTTGACGTCTAATGCTTTCTAATATTTCTCTGGGCTATAGTGGACTAGAGATACTAAACAGTTCAGTGCAAACCTCTGTGTAACCCGTAAATTATCCACAATCGGATTATTCTTTCTATAGATTTTTCATTTTCTATTTAAATCTAATTTGACAACAGAAATTGCAACAAAAAAAATACTTTCACTCACTCAAGGGGGTTTCTGCTGTCTTGTCCTAACACTTCTCTGTGGATAGAGCGATGAGATTTATAGAAAAGAGGAACCAATACTAAAGAATCGCTCTCTCACTTTCTGTCACTTTGCCTCTCATTTTTCCTCCATTGTACTCTGTCCCTTTTAGTCCTTTTTCCCACTCTTCATGTTTGCTCTTTTTTATCTGTCTCCCTCCTCAGTCTCTCTTCATCCTCTTATTTCTTTCTACTCTATATCTGAGAATCACTATCCTCTAAGAATGTTTAAAAATGAATAATATGTTCAAAGAAATGGTCATCTAATTGTAAGCTAGAGTGTAAGCTCTTGTGGTTAGCAACCACAACTACCTTTTGTATTATTGTGCAGACATTTGCATAGATATAAGTCTAATGGACTTATTTTATCTCTTTGTATATAGCTGTAAAATGTTCACAAGCATTGATAGGGCTACCATAATGAACCAGCTTTCAGAACTATTGAAGCACCACAATATAATGAAAAGGTTATTTAGGCAGGGATATATCAAGAGTTTTAAAATAGAAAAAGGAAAAGCTGATACATTTCCTGGTCAGTGTAGAAGTCCATCATAATTTGGTGAAGGTTGCATGTATGAGAGGAATTCTACAAGAGCAGGGTTTGCAGTTATTCTTGCAAGCTGCCTACTTCTTGGCAAGTGTGGGAATGGGACAGGAGCCAAATTCTAAAATCTCCACTGAGTACACATCCCACACCCCTCTCTCCCACTTTCTTAATGTATTTGTATGCCCATGGCTTATACAGCTGCTACATATATCACAAAGAATTGCCTTTTCTGTTAAACTGCTGTGATCCTTACACATATTAAAACAGGATCATTGCAATATGTCTTTAAGAAATGATTGAAAAAATGTTTTATACACTTCTACACCTCTATCTATCTTTCTATCTATCTATCTATCTATCTATCTATCTATCTATCTATCTATCTATCTATCTTTCTATCTATCTACCTATCTCTCTATATCTATCTATCTATCTATATCTCTACCTATGTCTATCTATCTATCTATCTATCTATCTATCTATCTATCTATCTATATCTCTACCTATGTCTATCTATCTATCTATATATCTATCTATCTCTCTATCTCTCCATCTATCTATCTATCTATCTATCTATCTATCTATCTATCTATCTATGTATCTCACTCTCTCTCTCTCTCTCTCTCTCTCTCTCTCTCTATCTATGTATGTATGTATGTATCTATCTATCTATCTATCTATCTCACTATCTATCTATCTATCTATCTATCTATCTATCTATCTATCTATCTATCTATCTATATCTCTCTCTATATATATCTATCTCACTATCTCTCCATCTATCTATCTATATCTCTACCTATGTCTATCTATCTATCTATCTATCTATCTATATCTCTCTATATATATATCTACCTCTCTATCTATCTATCTATCTATCTATCTATCTATCTATCTATCTCACTATCTATCTATCTATCTATATCTCTACCTATGTCTATCTATCTATTTATCTATCTCTCTCTATGTATCTATCTCTCTCTATCTATCTATGTATCTATGTATCTATCTATCTATCTCTCTCTCTCTATCTATCTATATCTCTACCTATGTCTATCTATCTATCTATTTATCTATCTCTATGTATATATCTCTCTCTCTCTATCTATCTATCTATCTATCTATCTATCTATCTATCTATCTATCTATATCTCTCTATATATATATATCTACCTCTCTATCTATCTATCTATCTATCTATCTATCTATCTATCTATCTATCTATATCTCTACCTATGTCTATCTATCTCTATCTATCTATCTATCTATCTATATCTCTCTCTATATATATCTACCTCTCTATCTATGTATCTATGTATCTATCTATCTATCTATCTATCTATCTATCTATCTATCTATCTATCTATATCTCTCTATATATATATCTATCTCTCTATCTATCTATCTATCTATCTCACTATCTATGTATCTATCTATCTATCTATCTATCTATCTATCTATCTATCTATCTATATCTCTACCTATGTCTATCTATCTATCTATCTATCTATCTATCTATCTATCTATCTCTATCTATCTATGTATCTATCTATCTATCTATCTATCTATCTATCTATCTATCTATCTATGTATCTATCTATCTATCTATATATATATATATATATATATATATATATATATATATATATATATATCTCACTACCTACCGATCTATATCTCTACCTATGTCTATCTATCTATCTATCTATCTATATCTCTCTATATATATATCTACCTCTCTATCTATGTATCTATCTATCTATCTATCTATCTATCTATCTATCTATCTATCTATCTATCTATATCTCTCTACATATATATCTATCTTACTATCTATCTATCTATCTATCTATCTATCTATATCTCTCTATATATATATCTATCTCACTATCTATCTCACTATCTATCTATCTATCTATCTATCTATCTATCTATCTATCTATCTATCTATCTATCTATCTATCTATATCTCTACCTGTCTATCTATCTATATCTCTCTATATATCTCTATCTCACTATCTATCTATATATCTATCTATCTGTATATATATATATCCTACCCTTATATCAGTGCTTTTCATTTGATTTCTCTGGGTCGCCTAAGAACTACCAATGTCTGCACGCGCTCAGTGCTAGCGATTGCCACTCATCATCGATGAAGCAATACATTGGTCTAAAGCCGCTACCCAGAATTCTGTAGAAGCTGTTTATTTTGTAACAGAAATGTTTGCCACGCTGAGCTGAGAGTGCAGTCAGCAGCCTGGGCTCTGGGAGGAAGCAGATGGCCGCAGAATTATTTTTTATTTCACTATTTTTAGCCGTGAGTATGTTGCCAAGACGTTGACCCTAACCGACATGCCAGTACCTCCTTCCATGGAAATGGTATGCAGACGTACCGTACTGTAATATTTCATTCAATCAGTGAATTGACACAATCAATCTAGTATCAAATCACTGTATTGGGTCTAAACTATATTAATAACTTCTGCCAGTACTCTTCACATAGCTAATCAGATCATTTCTTAATTTATCACTATAATAGTTGTCAGTGTTGGGAATGCTTACGATGTTGGTCACACTTTGCAAGCCTCTGCAAAGCGAGGCGAGCCATCGACCACGCAGGACTAAAGCTGCAATGAGCTCCAAAGGCGATCATTGCACTGCGAGCCTTGCGAAGCGAGGCAAGCAGTTGAGGCAAGCAGGACTTAGCCTGCAATGAGCGCCGCAGGGTGAGCAGTTGAGGCACGTGGGAATTATGAACTGTACAACTTAAGACTGAAACCCGTACATGCACTGTGTGCCAAGCAAAATTACAGTAACACAACCCAAGAAATTAACACTTAAGCACGAGCCCTATAAACTACACAGGTGGAGAGGCATGCAATGAGCTCCAAAGGCACTCATTGCGGGCCATGAATTGTGTAGCAAACAACATTGCTAGCTTTACAATTTTACTCCTGTCATTTTTTGTGGGCAATTTCCTAGTATTTTTTTTTTTTTTTAAGTGAGGTCACCAAGGTTAAAAATAACATTTAATTGTTCTCATAGATATTCATATTTTTCATTCCTGGAATTTCATGGTAACAACAACATAGGTTAATTGTCAATTCTCCCTGATAGGACAGGTACAAGAAATCACCCCATAAAAGGCCCTTCCGTAGGCCAAAAGCAAATCTTGTTCCTTTCCTACCCTTTTGATGATATTATTTTGTTTTTGGATTCATTTTTGCCTACGGTGCATAGCAGAGAGATTTATGCTCTATCTTCCTGTAATAGGGTCTATCATCTCCACTCCTTGGCTCCTGGAGCTGTGAGTCAACCTTGAGTGTTGTAAAGCAAATTTGCAGAACTTTTCTATATCTCCTTATGGATCCCCATGGCATCAAATATTTACCTGTTACCATGGGGGTCCCTAAGGACCCCCATGTTAATCTAAACTATAAACAGGGGAATCTTAATGGACCACCATGGTACACAAAATAAACTCTGATGCCAAGAGCGTCTTTATAGACCCCCATGGCACCTAATATTAACCCCTATATCATCAGAATGCATGGATTAAAATTTGTGCATTTTGATTGGCTAGTGGTTTAAACAATGTGATATGGGGTGCAAGTAATTCAAATACTCGATTCTGATTGACTGAAATATGATTGACACATATTTCAGCCAATCTAAATCACAAAAATTAGTATAGTGCCATTTTTTAGGTGGAGTCCCATTTCCATAGGCCAAAGATGAGGACCAAGGGCTTCAAAAAGGAAAGAAGGGGACGGATTCTTTAATCAACATAGATGTCACCACTTATCAAGGGCAGAGAGTGAGGGAATTGTGCATCGATGATCATTGCTGGAAAGCATCAGAAGGCTGATTAATGTATATTTTCCCAACTTACAGGTATCATATTTTTTTTATTTTCTGTAGTTGTCATGATCGTCCTGACCACCAGTCCTTGGGACTAATATGATCCGCCCAGGATTATTAGGATTTCGAGGATGGCCATTAACCTGGCTGCTTAAAGACTCCTATCAGGACTGCCTCCTGGGAATATGTTGTTGTGGGACTGGGCTAAGTCTGTTTTCTAGTTATTTAATGTTATATTAAGCTGATTAACATATGTATGTTAATTACTGTATGTTATACTATGCTGTGTTACGTTATGTAGAATACTGTATGTTTAATTGTGTCCAGTGTATAAGGAGTTAACTGTCAGTTAGAATGTTATGAGATAGCCAGTAACTGACAGTTGAGAGTTATATAATGAGCTACTCATGTAATGGTGTCTGAGAATAAGCCAGTTTGACGGTAGTCTGTGATGATTGTGACAGGAGAGAAGTGAGGAAACCCAACTATTAGGGACTCTGAAAGGCTTATATATATATGGAATAAGATATCTGGAAGATATATATGTATCAAAATCCATAGTGAAGATAGGATTAATATATATATATATGGAAAAAGATATGTTAGATATCTATGTGTCAGAGAACATGGCTGCCCTGTTCCTGTACAATTATTGAAGTATGTATATGCTCCTAATCAAAGGGGAGGAAACCAAAGTGTGTGTAAGATATATGTAAATGTCAGCATTCCTAGAGAAGATAATAATGAAGTGGATGTTATGATGCCTTGCAGATGAAACCTTGTCAATAGTACTTTATCTAAAATCCAGAAGACACACAAACTGTTACACAATGTTATCAGCTCAAGTTTAAATATACATCTATTAGACCTGTTATGAAGTCTCCACAGCAAAAAAAAACAATTCCTGATTTTTGTAATGCTGAGCCTGCATTCAGTCTGCAGGCTTCAAATGCTGCATAAACATTAACAGCATTTTAGAGACATCAACTGTCTTGGTAAAGGGATCAAAAGAACCTAGTGTATCTGCAGGGTAGGTTTGGCCATAACAGCCTTATCAAGCCCAACTGAAGAAAGCAGATTGCCACAGTAGTGTTTTTTATGTATTTAGTGCTACAGAGCAAGGTGGGAGGCTGACAGACTGTAATGGACAGCAGGCCGGGAGGCTGTGAGTGCAACGCAAGGTCTTAAGAGGTATCTTTAGTTATGTATACTGTATAAGGTGGCAGTGGCCTAGTTTCCCCACCTTATAGAGAGGGACCCAGAAGTGAGGTTGGCTCTAAATGGGCGTTAAATATTTATTATTTTCTTCTTTAGTATTTTTTTATATAAATGTTTTTAAGTATCTGATTTAAGGTTTTCAGTTGTGATTTGTTTCAGCACAAAATCCACATAAAGTAATGTTATCACCAGGTATTTTGGGTCACACTGTCAACCATGAAGATAAGCTCCTTGGATGCTGATACTGCGGGTGACATCACCATATGTCACAGTGGAAGATGTCACCATATGTCACAGTGGATGACATCATAAAGCCAGAGCACTATATAAGAAGCCGTGTTATGAGGGTAAAGTCATTTCCAGCTGTAGCAGGGGAGCTGTATGAAGGCAATGGCTCTTATGAAGGGTCTACGAGAAGGTCTGATGGAGAGAAGCTCAAACTTCCAAATGTTGGGCATAAGAATCATACAAGTAATGGAGGTGAGATTGTCTCTTGGAAGATTGGCATATAAGGGGTATGATGATGGAGGGAGTTTGGGATGTAAGTGAATCCTAATTATTGTAAACGGAGAGGAGGTGATGGATGATATTTAAGAGATCAGAGTGAGATCAGTGAAGAGGTGATGATATATAAGGGATTGATGCTCTATGAGTGGGATGCAGCATTATTACACTGAGATACTGATGTACATATGGCTATATTGAATAAGGTGGAATGTTTCAAACTAATAAGAGACCTCTCAAATTCCTGTTATTCTAGAAACCACAGACGTCTCGCCACACTAGTGAGAAATGTCTCACCATGTGAATATGTCCAAAGCCTATAGCTTCATTAAAAGATGTTCCATACAGACGTATTGTACTTTTGTGTGAGCATAGACTCCCTTCTTCCTGAAAGATTTAGTAAAAATAAAATTTCTTTCTGGAAGGCTTACTAAAAATAAAATAAATTATGTTTTAGCCATATTTAGTTGCACATGTAAATATTTATTATTTGATCAGTGAAAAACACGAAGTGTTGCATTTCTCCAAGAGAATCAGAAATGTCATAATAACAAGAGGCTGAGTGGCACTGAAAGAAGGATCTACAGTATGGGAGCTGCCATCTTGGAACAAGCTGAAAACCATAATAAAATCATTGATGGAGTTTAGATTTACATCAAAAGAAATTGGATGTTTCCGAGAGGCTTGAATACTAAAAAACAGCTAGAAGTTGCATGTGTAGGCTGCACGAGAGTTATCAATTTCTTTATTTTTTTCTATAAAACAAAATATTTTTTTTATTGATTTTAAGGGAAGTAGTGTAATAAAGTTTAGTATAGAGGTATATATGTAAAGAACTTATTTAAATATCTCACTACCCTCGTTATGATGGGGTAATTCAAATAGATGCACAAAACATCAGATTAACTTGCAATATATTTCTCTTACCGGTAAGGGCAAGATACCCTCTTTTTCTTGCTAACCAAATATGAGAAGGTGAAATGCTAGCTGACCATCTGGTGAACCCACAAATAATGAGTCAATTAGCTGTTTATGGTCCTTTCATGGCCTGAGAAAGTAGGAGAGATTGGCAGGCTTGAAGTGAGAGGCAGAAGTAGAAAAATGGACCCATACATCCTGCATGCCAGTGTGCATGGTGGTACAGACAGTGTCAACTTGCCCATGTACTCCCTTGAGTTGTTTGTTTTACTGTATTGCAGGACATTGCAAGTCTGCCACTTCACACCTACTGCCTCCCCCCACAAAAGAACATGCTCTTTGCACGTGGCTAGTGCAGGCAAGAGCTATGTGTGAAACATAAACAAACTAAAATGTAAATGTATTGTTATGCCAATGCCGATCCCCTATAAGGGAGGTGCCTATAGGTGGATGCCTTTTTTGCTTTCTTAAAAATCCATCCATGCTCTTATGAAATACTCCTGCTTTAGTGGCGGGTGTATTGTGTTTCTGCATTCTCCTAAAATTCAGAGCTATCATTTTATATTTTTCAGTGGTGTATTTAGGCCTAGAGAACACATTTTCAGGTGGCAGCAGGCTGCCTGAAGATGCCAATGCACTGCCCTAGAATAATTATTGCATAGGCACAGAGTTTGTAGTGACATTTCTGTTTGTACCTAATACTGATAATTAAATACTCATGAACTTATGATTTGTGATGTTGCAAGGGAGTGGTAATACCCTCCTTAATTTTATATTTATAAAATACCCTCCTTAATTTTATATTTATAGAAAATTCAACTCTTGAAAATAGAAATATAAAAATAATCTAAATGTTATAACATTTTAACAAAACAAGCTTTGAGTAGAACAGAATTTTGGATTGATGGGTTATGACGCTGAATTGGCTACCAACAGAGACATTCCAGCTGGAAGAGCAATTATTTTGCCATCCCCTTTCCAAGGATCTCCTCGCAATATGCGATAAAGATATAATGATGCCATGGCTATTGTCACAAAATTTGGAAAACCAGATTTATTTATTACATTCACATGTAATCCTCAATGGCCAGAGATCAAGGAAAATTTGAATCTGGGACAAACTACTTCTGACCGACCAGATTTAGTGGCAAGAGTATTCAAAATAAAACTTAATTCATTAATACATGATATAACTAAAGCAAAGTTATTTTGGAAAATGTGTGGCTTTTGTTTATACCATTGAATTTCAAAAAAGAGGACTGCCACATGCTCACATACTTTTAATCCTACAGGAAAAAGATAAGTTGAATACTGCAGAGAGAGTGGATTCAGTCATTACTGCTGAATTGCCAGATCCAGAAAAATACTTGATTCATCCAATGATACCATTGAAATTTCATCAAACAATGGTTTGCAAGGAATCACTCATATCGGCAATCTTTCTAAACACTCTGAATAACAACGATTACTCAGACATTGCAAACAAAGTTATATTAACATCAAAAAATATAGATGCCTTGAATCTAAATAAGAAAATGTAAAAATTCATCAACACACAACAAAATAATTATTAAAGTGCAGATTCAGTTCTGGCTGACGATAAAGACAGTGGGCCTCATTCTATTATCGGCCGTAAAAAGGCCGCAAGGCTGCGATTCCTTGCGGGGGTCCCGTTACCTCGCAATTCTATTAAACGGCCCGCAAGGATATCCCCTTACGGCCGGCCGTATATCTTGCAACCGGCCGTAAGCTCAGAAATCTTTAAAAGCAAAAAAAAATTCAAGACGGCACTGTATAGCTCTGTAAATGCTAGGGATCATATTGGGGGACATGAGGATTAATAGTAACCCCCTCTCAAGCTTGCACATCAGCCCAAATCCGAGTTTACATTAACTGTTTATTTTCCGGCCGCAGCGTGGGCGTGTCTGAGGTGCTCCAAGCACTCTGGACTTTTTACATGGAAATTTGAAATATCTAAAAAAAATTTTTTTTTTACGGATTTGAGTATAGGGGAATGTTGTGCTATTTTTGCTAACACCTACAATCACTTTATAGTCTCCTCAGAGTGCAGGATGCCTTTATTTCTGCTTTATAATGTGCTTAATTGGTGCCAGCGGGACCTCTTTCCTGCAAGTAAGCTGCGGCTCGGTTTTAGCCTTGCAGAGAGGGTTCCCGGAGCAATAGAATTGCAAATCTCTTGCGGCCGTTTTAGATCAAAGGCTTTCCTCCGGCGTGTGCGGCCGCAAGGGATAGCAAGGCGCCGGCCGCAAGCCTGCCGGAATCCCCGGCCGGAGGGGAATAGAATAGCCGAATAGCTTGCGGCCGGTCCTTGCGGTCCCGCATCTCCTACGGCCGTTAATAGAATGAGGCCCAGTGAATCTAATTTTAGTACAGAATTTATTGCTTATTTAACCCCATCTGGAATGCCACCACATGTTTTGCAATTGGAAAAAGGGGCAATTGTCATGCAGCGTGTAGCGAGCCGCGGTCCTCGCCAGCAACTGCGACCCTCGCAAACTTTACGTTGCAACGCAAACAACACGACACACCAACTACGAACCTCGCAAACTTTACCTCGCAACGCAAACAACATACGAGACACGTTAACACACATTATGACCTCGCAACACTCGGACGCAACTCGCGAACATTACAAAATTCAAAACACAATAAATACACACAGCACATACATAAAAAACTTACCTACAGCAAGAGGAAGCACCCAGGACCTCAAAAAAACAACTTACACCTTCATTTCACACAAAATAAAAGAGTTTAGACACTAAAAAATTTGCTAAGCGACAGAAAAAATGTCCGCCGAACAAAACGAAAACGAGGCTACACACGCAAACACCATACGAGACCCGTTAGCACACATTACGACCTCGCAATAATCGCCTGCAACCCGCGAACATAAAAACATTTAAAACACAAGAAATACACACAACACATACATAAAAAGCTTACCTACAGCAAGAGGGAGCATCCAGGACTACAAAAAAGCAACTTACACCTTCATTTAAATCAAAATATAAGATTTTAGACACTAAAAAAATCGCTAAGTGAGAGAAAAAATGGCCCCCGAACAAAACGAAAACGAGGCTACAGCACTATAAACACGCAAAACACCACAAGAAACTTGCAAAACACCACAAAAGACCTACGGATATTCCGCTAAGATGCATACCACACATTACACGCCATTTTACGCCAATGCGGAAGTACACGACTACGCTAACGGTTTGTTCTCGCGCACGCACAGTGTTACACTGCACACATTCAGTTCACTTACACAGCAGCTCCACACCACTAATGCTGCAGCAACATCAAAACACATTGACAGCTCTTCAACACAATGCTTCAAAATAGGTAAAGTATATTCATTTATTAATGGATTACATATTTCATTATTATACACTAAACAGCATTAGCTACCTTACAATTTCATTGCCGTCATTTTTTGACGGGCAATTCTCTACTTTTAAAATAAATTCAGGTTAAATGTTATTATGTTATGTTAATGTTTGCATTGTTATCATTGTATGTTAAAAGGTTTGAAAAGTTCATTTATTGAATCTTACTAAAAATTTCTGTCATTTGCAGCAGAAACATTTGTTAACAAAATTCAATGTATAATTAAATAGAAAGGATTCATCGAGGGAGTAATCCCATTTAATGGGGTCAGGAAGGAATACATTTTTTTCCCCTTTTGAGACAATTGGCTAAGTTGCAATGTTTTTTTTTACTGTTTGCCTTCCTCTGGATTCAATACCTATGTGCTTTACCAGGAGTTTAAATACAAGTTGCATGTTAATAAGCACTCTGTCATGGTTGAAGACACTCATTCAGAGAAAGTTCAATGATTTCATGTTAGTATTGTTAAAAATATTAATTACCCACTGTTTACAATATAAGTTGCATATTAGAAACCTTTATGTAATGGTTCACAATACGTATTCTGAGAAATTTTATGGATTGTTATATTAATATTCGATACTTGACAATTAAAAGGTTTGATATCGTTTAACAGTACATTGTTAAAAAAATAAAAAATATTTAATATACATTTTTGTACTTCTTTGTAGATAAGAAAAAGATTCAGAGTGTTAGAGAATCATTGTGTCACAAACAGCATTTCCAGCTTTAACATTTTTTTTACCGTCATTTTTTGACGGGCAAGTCACTAGCATATATATAACCTTAAGTAATTGTTTGTCCTTAATGGCTATAAACTGACATTGCTAATCGTAAAGTGAGTCAATGTGAATAATGTGTTTAATGGCTATAAACTGACATTGCTAATCATAAAGTGAGTGAATGCCTTGGACAAACAATATCCAATAAAGAGCTTTATTAATTGCCAAACCACACAGGTCATTTATGTGATGCAATGCCCCTGTAAAAAGCTATATGTGGGCAAGACCTTTCGTTAATTCCGGAAAAGGATACTAGAACATGTTTATTCTATTACAAAAGAACTAGATACACCAGGGAAGATAATGCTATCACTATGCCATCTCTCATGATGTGATGCAACAATCACAAAATGGATTCCTTTACTCATAAAGAGCCTTCATAATTTCAGATTTATCCAAAACATATTTTATGTCCATGGCTTAGACAGCTGCTAATATTGTTAGTTTGGTACAACCACAAGTTCAGTTTAACTACATGTTCAGTGTTTGTGTTTTATAAAGTTTGTCGATTCCCTGTTTAGGTTTAACATCTTGTTGGTTAACCTACATATTGCAATCTGGTTTGTGTTTAATGAACAGTTGTTCCTGAACTAAGGAGCAGTGGCGGCTGGTGACGTTCCAAGTTGGGGGGGGGGGGGCAGAAGACAGAGACCTGGCCCCTCACTTACATTGACTCCACCCCATAGTATAGACAACTCCCCTTCACTCCAGGTTGAACCCTATATATCCCAACCAATATAATTACACTAGCGACTTGCCCGTCAAAAATGACGCCAATAAAAATTGAAGCCTGGCAATGGTGTTTGTCAGGCATTGCGAGCCTCTCTACCCCTCTACCTCTCTCTACTTGATGGGAGGGGCTCATTGCGAGCCTCTCCCCCCTCTACTTTACTGGCCTTGCGACGAGCTCCTTCAGCGCTCATCTCTGGCCTTGCAATGAGTGGCTTTGGCGCTCATTCTTAGCCTCTCCCGCCTTCTACTTCCTCCCTCTCTTGTTTCTCCTGCCCTCTCTCCCTCCCCCTCCCATGTCTTTCTCCCCTTTCCCTCCCGTGTCATTCTCCTCCTCCCTCATGTCTTTCCCCCCTCCCTCCCCTGTGTCTCTTCACCCCGTCTCCCTCCCCTGTGTCTCTTCCCCCTTCCTCCCTCCCCTGTGTCTCTTCACTCCGTCTCCCTCCCCTGTGTCTCTTCTCCCCTCCTCCCTCCCCTGTGTATCTTCCCCCCCCCTGCCCCTCGTCTCTTCCCCCCCTCCGCTGTGACTCTCTTCCCCCCTCCCCTGTGTCGCTCTTCCCCCTCCTCTCCCTCCCCTGTGTCTCTCTTCCCCCCTCCTCTCCCTCCCCTGTGTCTCTCTTCCCCCCTCCTCTCTCTCCCGTGTGTCTCTCTTCCCCCCTCCTCTCCCTCCCCTGTGTCTCTCTTCCCCCTCCTCTCCCTCCCCTGTGTCTCTCTTCCCCCCTCCTCTCCCTCCCCTGTGTCTCTCTTCCCCTCCTCCTCTACCTCCCCTGTACCTCTCTTCCTCCTTCCTTGTGTCTCTCTTCCCCCTCCTCTCCCTCCCGTGTCTCTCTTCCCCTCCCCTGTATCTCACTTCCCCTGTCCCCTGTGTCTCTCTTCCCCCTCCTCTCGTGTCTCTATTCCCCTCCTCCTCTCTCTCCCTCATGTATCTTTTCCCCATCCTCTCCCAACGTGTCTCTCTTACCCTGCTCTCCCTTCCCTGTTACTCTTCCTCCCCTCCTCTCTCTCCCCTGTGTCTCCCCTACCCCCTCCCGTGTCTCTCTTCCCCCTCCTCTCGTGTCTCTCTTCCCCCTCCTCTCGTGTCTCTCTTCCCCCACTCCTCCCTCACCTCAATGCTGCAGACGCGCGCACGCTTATGTGTCCTTCTTCTTGTGGGCGCGCGCGTGCGCTTACGTGCCCGTCTTCGCGGGAGCGTGCGCGCGTGTATGCCCAGCTTCCCGCGCACCCGTCTCACCCGCTCATGAGCGCGCGTCAATTGGGCGCGCGCCACCAGAGCAGAGAGGCTGCAGGGCTGAAGGGAGCCGTGGCAGGGGAGTTGTGAAACTGCGAGTTGTCGTCAATTGCGTCCATGGCCGAGGGCCGCAAAGCGTGACGACAACTCGCAGTTTGACAATTATAATATGTGATAGGCCCTGCACACTGACACAGATTCAATCCACTTATTTGTAGCCGTATTAAATTGCTGCTAAGATCTAAATCTTAGCACATTTTGAAAAACTTTGCAGTTTTTGCTATTAAATTACCTCTTAACCCGACACGAAGGCCGGCCCAGAAATGCCCAAGAGACAGGCAACGTGTAACGTTGCAGCCCCGAGAGCCCATTGATCTGTCAAGCACGTAGCCCTTATGATCCAATCTTGCTATTAAATTGCTAAGAAGTCACCCCTATAGGACAATATTAACCCCTAGAATAACACTATAAGTCCCTATTGGACACTATTAACCCCTCGAATAACACTAAAAGTGCCATGAGGGTTCTCCGGGACCCTCATGACACCAAGTCTAAACACTACACTATTAACCCTCCCTCTACCCTATGAACCCCCCTTTACCTTATTAACCCCCCTCTACACTATTAACCCCCCTACCCTATTAACTCCTACACTACCTAACACCCTAATAAAATCCCCACTACCCCACTAAATACAAAAAAGAAAAAAATCCTAAATTACAAGGGAAAAAATAAATTACAGAAAATAAAAAAAACCTACATTACACAAAGTAAAAACATAATTTACTGAAAATAAAAAACCTAGAATTACACAAAATAAAAAATATTAATTACTGAAAATAAAAAACCTCGAATTACACAAAATAAAAAAGACTATATTATAGTTTAATAAAAACATACTTTACATACACTAAAAAAACTCTAATTACACCTAAAACAATCCACTTACCTTGCCCAAATTCCCCTCCAATGACGATGGTCTTCTGGGATTTGTCCCTAGGCAAGGGCCCTTCCTTAAATGTCCACAGTTCCGGCACCCCCAGGAAAAAATAAACATTAAAATGAATAAATAAATAAACACAACATATAACCAAATACATTCTAATTAGTACACTTACCTTTCCTAAATGTCCATCGAGCGATGCCCCCTTCCTATCTCCCTCCCTATCTCTTTCCCTTCATATCCCTCTCTCCCTGTCTCCCCTATATCTCTCCCTATCTCTCTCTCTTCATCCATCCCTCTCTCTCCCTAACTCTATTCCTCTCCCTATCTCTCTCTCCATCCCCATCCCTATCTCTCTCCCTCCCTATCCCTATTTTTCCCTCCCTAACTCTCTCCCACTCCCTATCTCTCTCTCCTTCCCCTTAACTATCTCTCCCTCCCCTTCACTATCTCTCTGCCTTCCCCTCCTCTATCTCTCTCCCCCTCTCTCTCTCTCTCCCTCCTTATCCCTCTCTCTCTAGCCCTCTCTTCCCCCCTCCCTACCTATCCCTCTCTCTCTCTATCCTTCTCTCCCTCCATCCCTATATGTCCCTCCATCCCTCTCCCTATCTCTATCTCCCTCCCACTCCCTATCTCTCTCTCCCCTTCCCTCCCTATCTTTTCCCCCCTCCCTATCTCGCTCCCTCCCTACCTCTCTCCCTCCCTATCTCTCTCCCTTCCTGTCCTTCTCTCCCTATCTCTCTCTCCCAGCATCCCTCTCCCTATCTCTCTCTCCTTCACCCACCCTATCTCTTTTTCCCTCCCTATCTCTCTCTCCCCCTTCCGTCCCTATATTTCTCCCCCTCCCTATCTCTCTCCCTATCCCTTTTCCTTATCTCCATCTATCCCTCTCCCTATCTCTCTACTCCTCTCTCTCTCTCCCTCTCTATCTCTCCCTCTCTATCCCTCCCTATTCCTCTCTCTCTAATCCCTCTGCCCCTACCGATCTCTCTATCTCTCCCTTTATCTCTATCTTCTTCTCTATCACTCTCTCTCTAAATCTCTCTCTATGCCTCTCTCTCTCCGTATTTATCCCTCTCTCTCCCTGTCTACTCATTTATCTCTTCTTTCCTCTACCCCTGCCTATCTCTCTATCTATCCCTTTCTCTCTCCCTATTGCTCTTTCTATCCCTCTCTCTCTCTTTCCACCCCAATCTATTCCCCCTCTCTCTCTCTCTCTCTCTCTATATCTATCTCTCTCTCTCTCTCTGCCTCTAATCCCTCTGCCCCTACATATCTCTCCGCTTTTGGGCCCAGGTGTGGAGGCCAGAGGTCCGTCCCAGATGAGGAGGGTAAGAGAGGGGGAAAGAGACATAGGGGTGGGAGATGGGGAAAGAGACATAGGGGTGGGAGAGGGGGGAAAGAGACATAGGGGAGGGAGAGGGGGCAAAGAGACAGAGGGGAGGGAGAGATGGGGAAAGAGACACAGGAGTGAGAGGGGGAAAAGAGACACAGGGGTGAGAGAGGATGGAAAGAGTCTGCAGGACCCATGTGATAAGTCCCTAAGAGGGTAAGAGAGAGAAATAAGGAAGCAAGGAAGGGAATAAAGAGGAGGGAGGGAAACTGAGAGAAACCTCCTGCATGGCTGTGGGAGCTGCCACTCAGCACTTGGCAGCTCCCACCACAGTCCTAAGTGGCTTGGGGATGTTTAGAGTGAACGTCCCTAACTCTTGTCCCTAACCACATAATACAGCTGCTTGATTCTGATTGGTTGATGCTGCAGCTGACAGACAGGACAATTGCTACAAATCCTAGCACAGTGAATGTAGGCTCAGCCAGACTGAGCAAGACAGCATTATGATGCTCTCTTTTAAAATTCTCATTTATATAGCAGCAGTGCAGCACTAGGGAAAGTCACCAGGCAAGGGGGAAGGCAAACAAAGGGTTAATTTAATGTGATAGATGCATATTTTTTAACAAAATCATAAGAAAGAAGATATGAAAGCTGACATACAGATATCATTAAAGTTTATTCTTTATATACATTTAAGTTACAATTTTTAAAGTGATTGATAAATTCGGGGGGGGGGGGGCAGTTGCCCATTTGCCACTATGCACCAGCCGCCCCTGCTAAGGATACTAGCTCAGAGCAGTTGTCTTAATGTTCTAAGAGTAATGGCACTTGGTATGTTGTAGATTCCTAGTCCTGTTGCTGAGGAATAAAGCTGGCAGGAGATGGTGCCGAATTAACACCTGGAGTTCCAGAATAGAGTTCTAGCTGACCCTGTTCTGTGACACACTCATAAGTACATTTGGTTCATAAGTGAAACTAAAAGTAATGCACTGTTCCACTATAAAGCATTAATTATATGTATTCCTGTAAATGTGTTCCACCCTTATTGGTGCAATTTACAAACTCGTTACTGGAATTACCTTTGATGTTATCAGCCTACTTACTATCAGACGCTGCCCTAGTGAAATTCCCTGCATGGATCACACATCTGAATAGTGTTACCAGTCAGGTAGCTAATAACAGGGAAACTCACTAAGGCTGGGTGTGCACATTTGTGTCCACAAATATCTTTAATAGCCCAGATTAAGGTAATAATCATCTGAAATTGTGATGAAATAGTAAATTCGCCAGCACTGACAGTTGCAGTGCCAGCAAATAGCCGCTAGATGGCGCTGCCGATATTTCCCACAAGTTACCTTTGAAGGTTACCCTAACCCTCTCCCTCACCTTAACCCTCCCCCTAACCCTCAACGTAACCCTTAAAGTTTACCTAGCCCTAATTCTATGGTATGGGCACTGAAAATCGGCACCACCATCTAGCGGTTGGTGGGCGGCCCCTCTGCTGCAATTGCTGGTGAATTTTTGGCGAATTTGAGGAGGGAAAGGACCGAACACTTTATTGAACCCAAGGCCCCTTCCTCTTGAGCAAGTCAGGAAAACAAACATAGCAGTGGCAGCCCACAGTACTTTTTATAGCTACATATAGCAAATAATAAGTAAAATGCTGTAATTATTTTATTGTAGTTTGGGAAAAAATGATACCTTACCCTGTCTAGTTCTTCAAAAGTGTATACTGTAAATAAAAAAAATCCATTTCATAGCTTCTTATTTCGTCTCCTGTTACAGATTCATGGCAGACAGCGGCAACAATGTAGTAACTAAGCTCTCATAGATAAAACAGTGAATCCTATTGAACTGGAGACTCCCCCATCGCAATTGTCAGCCTTTTGAATGGGATGTGACCAGGAAGACCCTTGAGTTGACACAGGGGGTCAGCTATGTAAAATTAGTTTTATTTCCTGTGTGTTATATGGATGAATACCATATGTTTTATAAAAAAAAAGAAAATAAATATTTGTAATAGTTAATCAGGGATTTCAATTGTTCACTTGTTGTCAAAGGGGATTGTTATCTGTATGAGACTGTCTGATCCTGCCTGGTCTGTTGTCTTTAATAACTTTGGTGATTTAATAATAAGATAGAGATGATCCCTTACTAACAATGTACCTACATCAGATTTCTTTTTTGTGTTATTATTATCTAGGCCGTTTTAACATCATGTAGTATGTATATTAATGTTACAAACCACCATGTGCCAGTCAGGGCTGTGTGCAGTGTTATTTTACTGCATCGCTACCTTGTCGTGGTGAAGGGACTTGTATACTTCTTTGAAGCTTTGAGCTATATCATGTATGGTAAGCAAAGATGGGCAGGTCATGGCAGAGAGGTCAGACAAATTGCGGTCCACTGTAGAAGGAACTGGCAAAACACTCCAGTGTCTTTGCCAAGAAAACTTTATGGACAGGCACAACCAGAGACATAACGATATGGCACCGGAAGATGAGCCCCTCAGGTCAAAAGATGCCTTCCATATTACTGAGGAAGAGCAGAGGGCAAGCACAAGTAGCACCAGATCTAATGAAGTAATTGGGCCAAAGCAGAAAGGACACACAGCTGCGGATGTGTCTGAAGGGGAAGGGAAAGTTTGAAGCTGCAAAGATCAATTCAGAATAGGAACCTGGTATGTTAGAACTATGAAACAAGGCAAAATAGATGTGGTCAAGAATGAAATGACACGGTTAAACATTGATATCCTGGGAATTGGTGAACTTAAATGGATTGGAATGGGACATGTCACATCAGATAACCACCAGATCTTCTACTGTGGTCAAGAATCCTGCAGAAGAAATGGAGTAGCCATCCTAGTCAATCAAAGAGTGGCCAAAGCAGTGCTCGGTTACAAAATAATAAATGCTATAATGTTTCAACTAGAATTCAAGGCAAGCCATTTAATATCACAGTGATCCAACTCTATGCTCCTACCACGGATTCTGAAGAGGCTGAAGATGTCCAGTTCTACAAAGACATTCAACATGTCTTAGATATAACACCAAGAAAAGATGTTACTATCATCATAGGAGATTGGAAGCTAAAGTAGGGGACCAAAAGACACCTGGAATAACTGGAAAATTTGGGCTTGGAAAACAAAATGAAGCATGTCAGAGATTAGTAGAATTCTGTCAGGATAATTCTCTGGTTGTAGCAAACACCCTCTGCCAACAGCCTCCGAGACGACTCTACACATGGATATCACCAGATGGACAACATAGAAATCAGATTGACTATATACTTTGCAGCCAAAGATGGAGGAGCTCTATACAGTCAGCAAAAACAAGACCTGGAGCTGACTGCGGCTCAGACCATGAGCTTCTTATTGCGAAAATGAAGATGTAAAACCATCAGACCAAGTAAATACGAAAAAAAATAATATCCCTTGTGAAAATGCAGTGGAAGTAAAGAATAGATTTAATAGACTAGACATGGAAGATAGAATGCCTGAAGAACTTTGGACCGAAGTTTGCAACATTATCCAGGAAATAGAAACAAAGAATATCCCTAAAAGAAAGAAAGGCAAGAAGGCAAACTGGCTGTATGATGAGGCTTTGAAAGTAGCCCAGGAAAGAAGGAAAGTGAAAGGTGGTGGAGATAAGAAAAGATTTGTCCAATGAAATGCAGAATTCAAGAGGATAGCAAGAAGAGACAAGGAGACATTCTACAGTGAGTCATGTAAAGAGATAACAGGCTGGGTAAATCAAGAGATCTCTTCAAGAAAATTGGGAACCTAATAGGTACCTTTCATGCCAAAGTGGGCGTGATAAAAGACAAAAATGGTAGGGACTTGACAGAAGAAGATCAGATTTTCACAGACAAGTACAGTGTGTTTATTTACTGTGTGCAGTGATTTGGTGTAGGTGAGAGGGGGGAGTTTTTGGCTGGGTTATACTTGCATATAAGTTTGGGCCTTGTGTGTGACAGCATTTGATTTACTCAGACAAGTACAGTGTGTTTATTCCCTGTGTGCAGTGATTTGGTACAGGTGAGAGGGGGGTGTTTTTGCCTGGGTTATACTTGCATATACAGTAAGTTTGGGCCTAGTGTGTGACTGCATCTGATTTACTCAGACAAGTAAAGTGTTTTTATTTCCTGTGTGCAGTGATTTGGTACAGGTGAGAGGGGAGAGTTTTTGTCTGGGTTAAAATTGCATATACGTTTGGGCCTTGTGTGTGACAGGAGGGAGTTCAAAGAAAAAGGTCAAATTGTACCTCACTCAGTGTACTTCCTGTCATATGTATGCACTGCTGGAACAGATGATCCAGGGTCCATACCTCTGTGAGAGGTGTGAGCATGTTGCCTCACTAGAAGCTCAAATTGGTGATCTGGAGAGGAGAATTGCAGCACTTAGTGATATTGCTCCACTGGAAAGGGGGTTGGTGCTCACTGAGCACAGTTTAGCTGGGCCTAGCATGGAGGGTGGAGCTGGGGCTAGTGAGGATGTTCAGGGAGGTAGCTAGTTTAGAGTTAGAAGGGGAAGCAGGGGGCACAGGAGCAGGAGGCAGGCCAATACTGAGTTGGCAAACAATAACAGATTTGCCAGATTGAGTGAAACTGTTGGGGGTGTCAATTCAGGAATGGCAATGCCAGATAGAGCTGTTCCCTCTAACAGCCAGGAGAACAGCTCTACTGGAGGAGAGGGAGGGCAACATAGGCAGAGCAAGAGACAGGTTTTGGTGATAGGGGACTCTATTATTAGGAAGGTAGACAGGGTGGTTTGTCACCTAGATCCCAGCAATCGAACAGTTTGCTGTCTCCCGGGTGCTCAGGTTCAGCATGTTGTGGATCAGGTGGATAAATTATTGGGAGGGGCTGGAAATTAACCAGCGGTCTTGGTACATATTGGTACCAATGACAAAGTCAGGGGAAGATGGAGCGTCCTAAATAATGATTTTAGAGAATTAGGGAATAAGTTTAAGGGAAGGACCTCCAAGGTAGTATTTTCTGACATACTGCCAGTGCCACGTGCTAGCCCAGGGAGACAGAAGGAGCTTAGGGAGGTTAATGCATGGCTAAAGATGTGGAGCACTAAGGAGGGTTTTGGGTTTTTAAAGCACTGGACTGACTTCTCACTTGGGTACAATCTCTATAGCAGGGATGGATTGCACCTTAGTGATGACGTAGCTTTTGTGCTAGGGCAAAGGATGGTAGAACGGCTGGGGGAGTTTTTAAACTAATGAGGGGGTGGGGGAGGGACTAGATAGAAGTAATGGGGTAGAAAGTGTAGAGGGTATAAGGGATGAATTAACTACTCATGGAGGAGGAGATGGGGGGATAGGTTAGTATAGTCAATAGGGAGATATTGCTAAGTAACTCTAGTACAGAGGCAGGCACCTCAAAACTACAAACTCATAACATAAGATGTATGTTTACTAATGCCAGAAGCTTGCCAGGAAAAATGGGAGAGCTAGAATTATTGGCAATTAACAAAAAATGGGATTTAATAGGCATTTAGTATAGTCAATAGGGAGGTATTGCTAAGTAACTCAAGTACAGAGGCAGGCACCTCAACACTACAAACTCATAACATAAGATGTATGCTTACTAATGCCAGAAGCTTGCCAGGAAAAATGGGAGAGCTAGAATTATTGGCAATTAACAAAAAATGGGATTTAATAGGCATTACCGAAACATGGTGGGATGAATACCATGACTGGACTGTTAATATGGATGGTTATAATCTATTTAGGAAAGATATGGGCAATGGTAAAAGGGGAGGAGGGATTTGTCTATATGCTAAGCTTGAATTTAAGCCTACAGTCAGAGAAGATATTTATGCTGGAACTAGCGATTATGTTGAATGTTTGTGGGTAGAGTTAAATAGCGGAGCAGCAAATTACAAAAGAATATTAGTAGGAGTATGCTATAAACCCCCAAATAAAATTGAAAGTGAGGAAATACAATTATTGTTACAGATTGGAAATGCAGCTAAGCATGTGCAAGTACTAATAATTGGAGATTTTAACTACCGTATATACTCAAGTATAAGCCGACTCGAGTATAAGCCGAGGCAGACTCGAGTATTAGCCGAGGGTGGAAAAATGTGCTGTCCCCTGTATCCCTCTTGTGCCCTCTGTGTCCCCCTCTTGTGTGCCCTCTGTGCCCCTTTCTTGTGTCCCCCCTCTCTCTCCCCTGTGTCTCTTCCCCCCTCTCCCTCCCCTGTGTCTCTCCCACCTCTCCCTCCCCTGTGTCTCTTCCCCTCCTCTCCCCCCCTGTGTCTCTTCCCCCTCTCCCTTCCCTGTGTCTCTTCCCCCCTCTCCCTTTCCTGTGTCTCTTTCCCCCCTCTCCCTCGTGTCTCTTTCCCTCCCCCCTCCCTTATCACCCTCCTCAACCTCCCTCCTCAACCCCCCTCCTCATCTCAATCCCTCTCCTCGACCTCCCTTCTCAACCCCCATCCTCATCCTCACCCCCCTCCTCATCCTCAACCTCTCTCTTCAACCTCCGTCCTCAACTCCCCTCCTCAACCTCTCCACTTAACCCCCCTCATCAACCCCCCTCCTCATCCTCAACCCCCCTTCTCAACCTCCCTCCTCAACCCACCTCCTAATCCTCAACCCCCCTCATCACTTTACCTCTCTAATTACCTCCCCCTCTCCCTTTCCCTTCACTAACCTTCCATCAGCAGCTGCTCCTGTGATGTCACGTCATTAGCATATGCCGGGCCCCCGACGCAGCCGGAAGGAGCATGGAGGAGCAGAGGAGCAGCTGCTGGTGGAAGGTAAGTGAAGGGAAAGGGAGAGGGGGAGGTAATTAGAGGGGTAAAGTGAGGAGGGGGTAGAGGATGAGGAGGTGGGTTGAGGAGGGAGGTTGAGGAGGGGGGTTGTGGATGAGGAGGGGGGTTGAGAAGAGGGCATTGAGGATGGGGGGTTGAGGATGAGGAGGGGGTTGAGGAGGGAGGTTGAGGAGGGGGGTTGAGGAGGAGGAGGAGGGGTTGAGGAGGGGGGTTGAGGATGAGGATGGGGGGTTGAGGATGAGGATGGGGGGTTTAGGATGAGGAGGATGATAAGGGAGGTGGAGGGAAAGAGCCACGGGGTTGGAGAGACACGGGGTGGAAAGAGAGACAAGGGGGTGGAGATACATGGGGAGGAAAGAGAGCCACGGGGGGGAGACATGGGGGGAAAGAGAGACACAGGGGAAAAGAGAGAAACGGGGGTGGAGAGACACGGGTGACTCGAGTGTAAGCCGAGGGGGCCTTTTTCAGCCTTAAAAACAGGGCTGAAAAACTCAGTTTATACTAGTGTATATACGGTACCCTGAAATAAACTGGATCAATGAGACCAGCAGTACGGGTAAAGGGAGCAGGTTCTTGAGTACACTCAGGGATCATTATCTGGCACCGGTTATACAAGAGCCTACTAGAAATGAGGCCATCTTGGATTTAGTCATCACAAATAATCACATATATAGTTCTCAGAAATAGGGGTCGTTGCCCACGCTTGCGGGCTGGCATAGTGAGCCCGCCGCAACTACGGCCCTAGCGAAGTGAGCACCGCAGTTGCTGGCAAGGAGCACCAAGGGCGCTCCTTGCGCTGGTGGAGATGAGCGCCATAGGCGCTCATCCCTACGAACCCCTACGAGGGACGCATTTGCTGAGGTAGAGGCTCCCACGTCGGCTGCATTGAGCCAAAGGCTAATTGCGGGGAGATATTTTGCGTGGGGCCTCACAAGCATTGACAAATGCACACAAAAGCGGGACTTTGAAAAAAAAAAAATACGCAATGACTAAATACGGACTTACACAAAAAAATACGAAGCACGGGACTTAGAAAAAAAAAAGAGGACTTAAACAAAAAAAATTATGAGCCACGGGACTTAGAAAAAATCCATTACGGACTCGCAAAAATACAACCTTAACGGACACACAAAAATAAAATAAAAACATTACCCACAGCGAGGAGGGACACCCAGGATGTCTGGAAGATAGGTTACACCTTGATTTCAGTCCAAATCTACATTGTATGCTGCAGGAACATCAAAACAGATTGTTAGCTCTTCAGCACATTCCTTGCTGCATATATTAATTACAAATAGGTAAAGTATATTCATTTATGATTTAATTAATTAATTAATTATCATTAAAAAAAATATAGACAAAAGAAAAAACAGTATCGCAAAAAAACACAAAGACCTTCAACGCGCACCTCACAAGGAGCGCCAATGTTGCTCATAGGACACAATGTACACCAGAGGAGAGCCTTGCAATAAGCGCCAAAAGGAGATCAGCACAGACCTTTCAATAAGCGCAAAAGTGCCTATGATAACAAAAAATACACCAATGCAGAGGCTCACAATGAGCGCCAAAGGCGCTCATTGCGAGCCACGCAATGAGCGCCATAAGCGCTCAGCGCCAGGCTCGCAATGAGAACCGAAGGATCTCAGACCACCAAAACACTTACTCTCTCTCTCTATATATATATATCAAATGGTGAAATAAGGCAACCTTTGGGAAACAGTGATCACAACACAGTCTCATTTGAGATTGAATAAAAAAAACAAAAAAAAACTATAAGGGGCCAACAAAAACTCATCATTTTAAAGGGCAGATTTTAATGGTCTAAGGGCAGCAATACAAAGTATAGACTGGGACAGAGAACTGGCAGGTAAAAATACTGAACATAAATGGACAACATTTAAATCCTTTCTAAATATACATACAAATCAGCATATTCCATGTGGGAATAAAAGTAAAAGGAGTAAATCCCATCCAATGTGGCTTAACAATGATTTAAAGATCAAGATAAGGAGTAAAAAGAAGGCATTTAAATCATACAAACAAGAGGGGACAGAGACTGCTTTACATGAGTACAAGGAAATCAACAAGGCTTGCAATAGCGCTATTAGACTGGCTAAAATAGAAAAATTAGTTGCAAAGAAGAGTCAGACTAACCCTAAAATATTTTAATGGGAAAAAGGCGTGGAAGGAAGCTATTGGAGCATTACAATGTGACACAGGCCATCTGATAATTAGTGACCAGGAAAAGAAGATGAGCTAAATAGATTATTTTCTTCGGTATACACAAGGGAGGTACCAGTGGTTGGTACACAGCAACATAATGGGGCTACACTACCTTTGCCAAATAGTTGGTTAACACAGGAAGAAATCCAAAAGAGATTGGAGAAAATAAATGTTAATAAAGCCCCAGGTCCTGATGGAATACATCCAAGGGTACTGATGGAGCTGGGTTCTGTAATAGCCAAACCATTATATCTAATCTTTCAAGACTCACTCACTACAGGGTCTCTCCCGGATGACTGGAGAAAAGCAGAGGTGATATCTATATTTAAGAAGGGATCTAGAGCAAATCCGGGGAATTATAGACCAGTGAGCCTCACATCTGTAGTTGGGAAGCTTTTAGAAGGGTTAATAAGGGACAGAATACAAGAATATGTCTATTTGAACAAGATCGTAGGTAGCAGTCAACACGGATTTATGAAGGATAGGTTGTGTCAGACCAAATGAATTAGTTTTTATGAGGAGGTTAGTAGGAACTTGGATCAGGGCAACTCAGTGGATGTAGTCTTTTTAGATTTTTCAAAGGCATTTGATACAGTGCCACATGGAAGACTAGTGAGTAAACTAAGGGATACAGGAATTGCAGTAAATATCTGCTCATAGATCGAGAGCTGGCTAAAAGACAGGAAGCAAAGGGTTGTTGTGAATGGAACATACTCCGATTGGTCTAATGTGATAAGTGCGGTTTCTCAAGGTTCAGTATTAGGTCCTCTACTTTTTAACATATTTATTAATGATAAAGAAATCGTACTCGAAAGTAGTGTCTCCATTTTTGCTGATGACACTAAGTTGTGCAAGGTAATAAAATCAGATAATGATGTTCTTTCCCTACAAAGGGATTTGCATAAGTTAGAGAAATGGCAGATGAGATTTAATTACAAATAAATGCAAGGTTATGCATTTGGGAAGGAAAAATAGCCATGCAATCTATAATCTTAATGGAGCAAATCTTGGTGTATCAGATATTGAAAGGGATTTGGGAGTGCTTGTAGACAACCGCCTAGGTAACAGTGCTCCATGCCAAGCAGCAGCTGCAAAGGCAAGTAAAATATTAGCATGTATTAGGAAAGGTATAAAAGCAAGGGAAGCAAATATAATTCTACCACTATACAAGTCCCTAGTACACCCTCATTTGGAATATGGAGTTCAATTTTGGTCACCACTTCATAAAAAAGACATTTTAGAGCTGAAAAAAATAGAGAGAAGGGCTACAAAACTAATAAGGGGAATGGAGGGGCTAAGTTATGAAGAAAGACTAACCAAATTAAACATTTTCGCTAGAAAAAAGGCGTCTACGAGGGGATATGATTACCTTATTTAAATACATCCAGGGTCAATATAAGGCTTTATCAAGTGAACTTTTTGTAGCAAGAGATTTTCAACTGACAAGGGGACACCCTTTGAGGTTAGAGGAAAAAATATTTCACCTTAAACAAAGAAAAGGGTTCTTCACAGTTAGGGTGGTAAACTGTGGAATTCTCTACCAAAGGAGGTGGTGACAGTGAATTCGATAGACAACTTCAAAAAGGGGTTAGATATATTTTTTAATAAAGAGGACATTCAAGGCTATCCTAGATAACTAGCGAAGGAATATTGATCCAGGGAGAAATTTGATCGCCAGTTTCTGGGGTCAGGAAGGAATTTTGCTTTTTTTTCCCCTTATGACAATTGGCAAGGTTTCAATGGGGCTTTTTTTCTGTTTGCGTTCCTCTGGATCAATTAACAATTAATAATAGAGATGTCGTGAACATAAAATTTTCGGTTCGCGAACCGCAAACGCGAATTTTATCAAATGTTCGCGAATGGGCGAACCGGGTGAACCGCCATAGACTTCAATGGGCAGGCAAATTTCAAAACCCACAGGGACTCTTTCTGGCCACAATAGTGATGGGAAAGTTGTTTTAACGGGACTAACACCTGGACTGTGGCATGCCGGAGGGGGGTCCATGGCAAAACTCCCACGGAAAATTACATAGTTGATGCAGAGTCTGGTTTTAAGCCATAAAGGGCATAAATCACCTAACATTCCTAAATTGTTTGGAATAACATGCTTTAAAACATCAGGTATGATGTTGTATCGATCAGGTAGTGTAAGGGTTACACCTGCTTCACAGTAACAGACCAATCTCCCCGTTTAATGCACCGCAAACAGTCCTTTTGCACAACCGCAAACTCCCCATTTGCACAAGGTTGGATACCAAGCTAGCCATGTCCCGTTCCTTGTCCTTACGGATGTCATTGAAGGTCTCTTCCTCCACCCAGCCACCAAGGGTCCCCGAAAGGTGACAACAAGCCCACTGGGACGCCTGCTGTGTTTGGTCTTCCACCTCCTCAAAGCCACCTTCCTCCTCTGACTCCTCTTCTTCAGACTCCTCTCTCTGCGTTGCCTCTGTCTGCGTTATTATAAGGTGTGTACTGTTAATTAGTACTATTCCTATCGGTTTAATCCCTGTTACGTCCACTATTAGGGGACGTGTATATGGCATTGATTTTTGGAAGCGGGAGATGGAAAAAGATGCTTGGTCGGTCCTCCCACTTCAAATTTGGGGCACTGCGCATGCAATCTAAGGTGCCACCAGATAGGAGTGGTGTGTTCAGTTGTACTATTTATTCCTATTGGATTCAATAAAGCCAATAAACCTGGCACGTTACTAGCCAGGAAACTACAAACCAAAACAACACAAAATAGGATACTTCAAATTAAGACTTTGAAGGGAGAAAAAACAACGAACCCAAATAAGATCCAGAAGATTTTTACAACATTTTACAATACCCTTTATACGGCAACAAAACACATAGATCTATACAAAACAAGGGGATTTCTTAATTCCTGTGATCTCCCCTTAACAGAAGAAAATGACTTAGAGACTTTAAATGCCAAAGTGACTCTAGAGGAAGTGAGAAAAGCAGTCCAGAACCTCAAACCTGGTAAGTCAACAGGCCCAGACGGGTACACCAATTTATATTATAAAAAATTTATAGACATATTAGGCCCGCACTTGGTCACTCTAACAGAGTTCTAGAAGGCAAGCAAACACCAGCAGAGCTGAACAGGGCAGATATCGCTCTATTCCCTAAGGAGGGTCGAGATGCCCTAGAACCAAAAAACTACAGGCCAATATCATTACTAAACTGTGATACAAAGATCCTGTCAAAAATAATAGCGGATAGAATGTCATCCTTCTTGCCTAAGTTAATACATAATGACCAAGTAGGCTTTGTCTCCCACAGGCAAGCGGGAGACCACATTAGAAAAGTCATGAACCTACTGTACCACACCAAAGCCTCTAAAATTCAAGCCTGTCTTATGGCCTTTGACATTGAAAAGGCATTTGATTCCCTGGAGTGGACTTACCTATACGCCACGCTTGAAAAATTTGGTATTAAAGGCCATTTCATAAAGCTCATACACTCATTATACAAATCATCCAGGGCAAGGTTACAGATTACGGGAGATGAGAGATCCTTAATTAAAATAGAAAGAGGAACAAGACAGGGGTGCCCCCTTTCTCCCCTTCTATTCGCAATAGCAATAGAACCCCTGGCTCAGACAATTAGGGCCAACGCTGGGATCACAGGCATAAAAATAGGCTATCACCATTTCAAAACTTGTCTATTTGCAGACGACCTGCTGTGTATGCTCTCAAACCCTACCCAATCGGTCCCAGAGTTGATTCGAACTATGGAGGAGTTTGGTCAGTTTTCTGGCCTTAAACTGAACATAGAGAAGACAGAAGCACTAGCGATTGACTTAACAGCAGTAGAGAAGCAGGGTCTCCAAGAGAAGTTTAATATTAAGTGGGATAAGAACCACATAAACTACCTGGGAATCTGACTAACCCCTAAGCTAGAGGACTTGTACAAAGCCAACCACTCCAAACTTTATAAAACAATAATTAATGACTTGAGTTAATGGACAAAGTATAGGTTATCATGGCTAGGGAGAATAAATACGATAAAAATGAATGTCCTTCCTAGGTTGCTCTACATATTTCGAACACTCCAGATCCCGATTAAATACAAATAATTAGAAAATATTCAAAGGAAAATATTTCAGTTTATCTGGAACCACTCTCCCTCACGCATCACAAAGAAAATGATGTACCTTCATAAGTCAGAGGGGAGACTATCGTGTCCAAACTTAAAATATTACCACAAGGCAGCTCAGTTATCTTTCCTCCCAATAGCACATTCTATAGGGCATCAACCGGCCTGGGTGTATTTAGAGAACCACACTTTAAGGCCCTTAACCTGGGACAAGGTGGCTTGGCTATCAGAATTGCCTCAGAGCCTTAAAAACTCGCCAAACGGCCTAATCAGACACTCACTATCATACTGGAAATGGGCCAAGAAACACACGGGTTTGTTCCCTGGATACACCCAAATGACCCCAATTCTTGACCACCCTCAGGCCCCGAAACACATGAGCACAACATCACAACACTGGTGGAGGTCAAGGAAACTAGATAGACTGGGAGACTGGTTAGTAAAGGGCCAGATGCTCACCTATGAGGAACTGAGGGACAAGCATGAGCTACCGCTGTCAGAACATTACAATTACTGTAGGCTGAGGCATTTCACACACTCCCTGACCCAGAAACAGGGGACACCGGTCTTAAATTGGTTCTCCAAAATTTGTGAAGATAAACCTCTATCAAGGGGGATCATTGGGTCGCTTTACAAATATAAAACATTTGTTACTGGTTGAAGCGACACTGGGGGAAGGACCGGAGTGGGGGAGCCCTGGAGACCCTTCAGAAGCAACCGGCGGCAAAATCATCCCAGGAAAGGAGAGGTCGCTTACTGAAGCCTGCCCTAGGGTAACCCAAGGGTGATTGCCCAGGTTAGATATTGTAAATAATAAGCTAATACTGCTGGAGGGATGATAGCTAATAGGACTTTGGTGTTTCCTGCAGATATACTCTTTACTATTGTCTGTTTTACCATAGTTACATAGTATTTATTTAAGGTTGAAAAAAGACTTTCAGTCCATCAAGTTCAACCTTTTAAGATCTCCTCTGATCTGCAATATGCGGATTAACTATTAATTCATTAGTTGTTAATTAATTATTAATCAATTATTAATCAATTATTTAATGTTTTGTTTTGTTTTTTATTATTAATTAGTCCAGAGGAAGGCAAATAGAAAAAAAACAAAAAAAAACACAAGACTTAGCCAATTGTCTCAAAGGGAAATGTAAAAAATTTGGATCAATACTGTCTCTCTAATTATCCATGATAACCCTGAATTCCCTTTTTAATTAGAAATAAATCTAGTCCCCTTTTAAAGTTATCTATCGAATCCGCTGTTACCACCTCCTCCGGTAGAGAATTCCACAGATTAACCACCCTTACTGTGAAGAACCCTTTTCTTTCTTTGAGGTGGAATCTTTTTACTTCTAACCTCTTGTCAGTTGAAAACCTCTTGGCACAAAAAGCTCCCCTGACAAATCTTTATACTGACCCTGGATGTATTTATATAAGGTAATCATATCTCCTCTTAGACACCTTTTTTCTAGAGAAAATAAGTTTAATTTGGTTAGTCTTTCGTCATAACTTAGCCCCTCCATTCCCCTTATTAGTTTTGTTGCCATTCTCTGTACCTTTTCCAGCTCTAAAATGTCCTTTTTATGAAGTGGTGCCCAAAATTGTACTCCATATTCCAAATGAGAGCGTACTAGAGATTTGTATAGTGGCAGAATTATATTTGCTTCCCTGGCTTCTATACCCTTCTTAATACATGCTAATATTTTATTTGCCTTTGCAGCTGCTGCTTGGCTTTGAGCACTGTTACCTAGGTGGTTGTCCACAAGCACTCCCAAATCCCTTTCAATATCTGATACACCTAGATTTGCTCCATTAAGATTATTAATTGCATGGCTAGTTTTCCTTCCCAGATGCATAACCTTACATTTATTTTTATTAAATCTCATCTGCCATTTAGATGCCCATTCCTCAATTTTATGTAAATCCCCTTGGAGGGAAAGCACATCATTATCTGATTTAATTACCTTGCACAACTTTGTGTCATCAGCGAAAATGGAGACCCCACACTCCAATCCTACCTCTAAGTCAATAATAAATATGTTTTAAGTATCTCTTAAATTGCAATCACAGTAAAAAATAAGAAAAATTATTAACCTAAAAAGTAAAAATAAGAAGCACTAGCCAGCTAACTTTCACAAAATGTCTTTATTGTAAATATGTATTTTTGCACAACTGTTATGCAAGACTGTTCAAAAATGCTTTATTTTTCATTACATGCTGTATGCCTTCTGACAATAAAAGAATTTAAATGCAAAAATGAGGTATTGTTGCAGCGACCAGAAAAATTGATGTTAGTTTGCCAGGCAGAAACTGCCCTAAAACATTGCGTCATGAACCATAGTTGGTGGCGGATAAGTCACGCAAGTCATCCAGCATTCAGGGATAAAATACAGCAGCGTGTGGACCATTATTAGCTTAAGACAGCTCATATATCAGGCCTTTTTTAATCGAATGTATCACCCACTGTCAGTCCTTTCGGGATCCATCCCTCATTCATCTTAATAAAGGTGAGGTAATCTAGACTTTTTTGACCTAGGCGACTTCTCTTGTCAGTGACAATACCTCCTGCTGCACTGAAGGTCCTTTCTGACAGGACACTTGAAGCGGGGCAGGACAGAAGTTCTATGGCAATTTGGGATAGCTCAGGCCACAGGGCAAGCGTGCACACCCAGTAGTCAAGGGGTTCATCGCTCCTCATAGTGTCGATATCTACAGTTAAGGCAAGGTAGTCTGTTACCTGACGGTCGAGTCGTTCTCTGAGGGTGGACCCCGAAGGGCTGTGGCGATGCATAGGACTTAAAAAGCTCTGCATGTCCTCCATCAACAACACGTCTGTAAAGCGTCCTCTCCTTGCCGGCGTGGTCGTGGGAGGAGGAGGATTATGTTCACCTCTTCCCCTGTTAGATTGCCATTGTGCTGTGTCATCACTCTTAAACGCTGTGTAAAGCATACTTTTTAATTTATTTTAGAAGTGCTGCATCCTTTCCGACTTGTGATAATTCGGTAACATTTCAGGCACTTTCTGCTTATACCGGGGGTCTAGTAGCGTGGACAACCCAGTACAGGTCGTTCTCCTTCATCCTTTTTATACGAGGGTCCTGCGACAGGCACGACAGCATGAAAGACCCCATTTGCACAAGGTTGGATGCCGAGCTAGTCATGTCCCGCTCCTCGTCCTCAGTGATCTCACTGAAGGTATGTTCTTCCCCCCAGCCATGTACAACACCACAGGTACCAGATAGGTGACAACGAGCACCCTGGGATGCCTGTTGTGGTTGGTCTTCCTCCTCCTCCTCAAAGCCATATTCCTCCTCTGACTCCTCTTCCTCACAATCCTCTTCCAGCGTTGCCGCAGGTCCAGCAAGCAATGCTGATAAGGCTGTTTCTGGTGGTGATGGGGACCACAACTCTTCCTCTTCACGCTCATCTACGGCCTGATCCAGCACTCTTCGCAGGGCACGCTCCAGGAAGAAAACAAATGGTATGATGTCGCTGATGGTGCCCTCGGTGCAACTGACCAGATTTGTCGCCTCCTCAAAAGGACGCATAAGCCTACAGGCATTGCGCATGAGCATCCAGTAACGTGGCAAAAAAATCCCCAGCTCCGCAGAGGCTGTCCTAGAACCCGGTCATACAAATACTCGTTAACGGCCTTTTCTTGTTGGAGCAGGCGGTCGAACATTAGGAGTGTTGAATTCCAACGTGTCAGGCTGTCAAAAATCAAGCGCCTCACTGGCATGTTGTTTCGCCGCTGGATATCTGTAAAGTGCGCCATGGCCGTGTAGGAACGCCTGAAATGGCCACACACCTTCCTGTCCTGCTTCAGGATGTCCTGTAAGCCTGGGTGCTTATGCACAAAGCGTTGTACAATCAGATTACACACATGTGCCATGCACGGCACATGTGTCAACTTGCCCAAATTCAATGCCGCCAACAAATTTCTTCCGTTGTCACAAACCACTTTGCCGATCTCCAGTTGGTGCGGTGTCAGCCACTGATCCACCTGTGCATTCAGAGCGGACAGGAGTGCTGGTCCGGTGTGACTCTCTGCTTTCAGGGAAGTCAACCCCAAGACGGCGTGACACTGCCGTATCCGGGATGTGGAATAGTACCTGTGGAGCTGGGGGGGTGCCGTTGATGTGGAGCAAGACATAGCAGCAGCAGAAGAGGACTCAGCCAAGGAGGTTATGGAAGAGGATGGAGTAGGAGGAGTAGAGGAGGTGGCAGCAGGCCTGCCTGCAAGTCGTGGCGGTGTCACCAACTCCTCTGCAGAGCCACGTATTCCATGCTTGGCAGCCATCAACAGGTTTACCCAATGCTCAGTGTAGGTGATATACCTGCCCTGACCATGCTTTGCAGACCAGGTAGTGGTCAGATGGACCCTTGCCCCAACACTGTGTGCCAGAGATGCCATTACTTCCTTTTGCACAATCGAGTACAGGTTGGGGATTGCCTTTTGTGCAAATAAACGCCTCAGACTCCACCAGCTTGTATGGTAAAAGCTGGTGGGCTAAGAGTTCAGACAAGCCAGCTGTCAGTTGCCGGGCAAGGGGGTGACTTTGTGACATTGGATTCTTACGCTCAAACATGTCCTTGACAGACACCTGACTTTGGACATATGAGCAGGGACTGCTCAGGGCGAGACACGGAGTGGCGGATGGTTGAGAGGGGGCAAGCAGGGCAGCAGTGGTTGACGTGGCTGAAGATGCTGGACCAGGAGGAGGATGGCGGCTTTGACTTTGTGTGCTGCTTGTACTCATGTGTTGATCCCATAGGCGTTTGTGATGTGACATCATGCACCTTCGCAAAGAAGTTGTACCTAGGTGGGTGTTGGACTTCCCACTGCTCAGTTTCTTTTCGCACAGGTTGCAAATGGCATCGTTGTTGTCACAGGCAGACACACAAAAAAAATTGCCACACTGCTGAGCTCTGCAATGACGGCATTCTGGTGGTGGCAACAGCATGCGTTGACTGGCGTGCTGTCTGGCTGACCCCGGGTGCCGATGCATGCTGTCTGACTGTGCCACTAGCTACTTGCGACGACCTCCCCCTGCTTCCAACTCGTCTCCTCCTCCTCTCTGTCTCCCCATCTGAACTTTCCTCCTGTTCTTCTTCTCTTATAGCGGGCACCCACATGACATCCATGGACGCATCGTCCTCATCAACCGCTTCACTTGTATCTGACAACTCAACAAAGGATGCAGCACCGGGTACAACATCATCATCATCAGACCGTACGTCCATGTGTGTAATGCTGCTTGACTGGGACATATCCCTGTTATCTACATCCTCTGGCACTAATGTTTGTGCATCACTTATTTCTTCCAACGGATGTGTAAATAACTCTGCTGACGGATCAAGTGAAGCGTCTGTGGTGCTAGTGTTGGTGGTGGCGGCAGGCAGGCGAGTGGTAACTGGAGAGGTGCCAGAAGCTAAGCTGGAGGAGGATGGTGCGTCTAGGTTTCGAGCGGAAGCTGTAGAAGATTGGGTGCCCTGTGTAAGCCAGTCAACCATGTCCTCAGAACTTTTCAAGTTCAGGGTACGTGGCCTCTGAAAACTGGGCACTATTCTAGGGCAGGCAACGGATATTCAATCGATTGCAGTCAAAAAAGTGTTGTTTTATGTCACTGTACACTACGGTTGCACCAGATATGACGTATCACTGTGCACTGGCAAAAGTTGGCAGAGTAGATGCAATAGGCTTCACACACACGCCTGTAGGCAGGCAATTGCTATTCAATCTATTACAGTCAAAAAAGTGTTGTTTTATTTCACTGAGCACAATATAAGCTGTGAGCCTGACACAGGCAGGCAACTGAAATTAGATTAAAGGAAAAAAGGGTTGTTTTTTTTCAATGTATGGTACACCAACTATGACTGGTGAAACAGGGCAGAATATTAGCTGTGAGCCTGACACAGGCAGGCAACTGAAATTAGATTAAAGGAAAAAAGGGTTGTTTTTTTCAATGTATGGTACACCAACTATGACTGGTGAAACAGAGAATATTAGCTGTGAGCCTGACACAGGCAGGCAACTGAAATTAGATTACAGGAAAAAAAATGGTTGTTTTCAATGTATGGTACACCACCAGGTATGAGTAGTGAAAATAAGCACAATATAAGCTGTTAGGTGTTAGCCTGTCACACACACATGCTGGCAGGCAGACATATGCAATTAGATTACACAGAAAAAAATAATAAAATAAAATAAATGATGTTCTAGCCCTAAAAAGGGCTTTTTGGGTTGCTGTCCTTGCAGCAGATATCAGATGAGTCCTTCAGGTCTGTAGTTGAAGCTAAATACACAGCCTGGCTTTCTATTTCCCTATTAAATCTCCAGCAGCTACACTATCTGTCCTCTCACAATGAATGCAGCTTCAGAATGATTCTAAAATGTATGCTGTCCTTCAGATGGAAAGCTCTGGAAGGGAGTGTATGCTGCTGATTGGCTGGAATGTGTCTGCTGACTGTGGGGTGCAGGGTCAAAGTTTCCTCAATAATAAAGAATAGGGGGCGGACCGAAAAGCGCATGTGTCCGCAGTCCGCTGCGAGCGCGAAAGAGCCAAAATCGCAGCGAATAGTCCGGGACATCTCTAATTAATAATAAATAGTGCATATTAAAAAGATCAAGAGTCCTAAAAAGATCAAGAGTCCTAAAAAGGTTGAACTTGAGGGACTAACTCTTTATTCATCCTCCAATACTATACTATTAATAATTATTTAATCAACAAATTAGTTAATAACTAATCCGCATATTGCAGATCAGAGGAGATCTTAACAGGTTGAACTTGATGGACTGAAAGTCTTTTTTCAACCTTAATTACTATGTAACTATGTAACTATGTAAGCAGCTCTGGGGGTGTGGAAAGCAAGTTTTATTTTTATATACAATAAGTCTGTATGTGTCTCAAATGACTCCATGTAATGTGTGTGTGTCTGATATAAGCAGTATGTGTTAGATAAGAAAAAGGTAAAAACAAGGAAACTCAGATATACCTTTAACCACTGTGTACATTAATCTTGTTACTTATTCCTATAAAATATATAATGCATTCAAATACGGAATAATGAAGACGTTTGGACAACAAAGTATACAAAATAAGGACCATTGTTTTATTTTCAGATTACAAAAGTTACAAAATAAATATTTTTTCATCTGCAAATACATATATACATACATAAGAGAACCAGTGTCCAAAAATGAATCCTTACTATCACCCCATTCAATTTCAAAAACAGATTGCTTTAAAATGATTAAACATTGACATTAGCTGATCCCACTTAGATTAAATATGTGCCCATTTTTTTATTTTTTTAACATTCACATTATAATGTAAAACCAATCATTGATGTACAGATTATTTTTCACATTCAGGAGAAACTGAATATCATTTTTTTTTCAGTGTTTGTACATTAAAAGCAAGTGGAAAAAAATAATTATGGTATAAAATATTCAGTTTGATATAAGAATAAAGAGCACCAACACACACAAAATTGTAAGACTTAACTTGGATTTAATTGAAGCTAAAATAAAAACTTCCAACCTTGGTGTAATAGTAGTCAGTGCTAAATCATACATCGAGGCAGTGCTAACTCCTTTCTACTTAATTAACTTCAAATGTCACATTTTTGACTGTCTAATCATCTATTTAACTTTGAAACTGATTTTTTATCATATTTTCTTTTCATAAAGAAAAAAAATGTGGTCATTTTTTTTTATTATTTTCCATAACCAGCAGAATAAATCTTGCTGGTAAAGAGATTCACGTATTAATTGAACATTTACAAATTATACAATTTCCCCCAAAAACGTTCTTAAAAATAAGAAATTTATTCAAATAAAAATCTGAAACAGCACAGTAAACTATCAATCTCAAATATGATATTAATCAGAATTTTTACATGTCTATTAGAATTTCATTAATAAAACGGAATATCTAAAAATCAGCAATAAAAATATACACTTTCAATTATATACAATTATATTTATATACTTAAATCTGTATAAGATAATGAAAACAAAAACTATATTTTATTTTACTACCAAAGGTTTTAGCTTGTTAATATCCAACAAAAATATGTTTTATTTGCCACTACATAGTAAGGGCAAGTAGCTGCTTTATTGATCAGGCGAGTAAAGGACAGGAAGTTCACGTCCTCAACATTTTTGACAAAATAGCTAATCATTAAGAAAATAATTAATATATGTAAAGGACCACTGTAGTGCACTAACAATATGAGCTAGGTGTTTTATTTAGGCATATGTCATTAAAAATCATATTTATTAAAAAACAAAACAATATTCAACATTAAATATACTTTCAAATATCAGACTCAGCTGCTGCTGGTATCTACTAAATACTGGAAGCTACTGGTTGCTAAATTTTCAGATACAATGTGTACTAACACAATGGTCTTGTGTTACAGCTTTTGTTGGGGGGGCAGCCTATGAATAATGTTTTATCATATATCTCTCTCAGCCAACCCCACTATCCTTCCCCTTAATTACCATATCAAGGCGGAGACAAACACTCAACTGGATGCTGATACTCAACTCTTTGAAAATGAATTTAGCATTAAATATTGTTATTGTATAGTATTAACTAGGAAATGCATTCATTAAATCAAAGTATAATTAAAATGGTTCATTTTGCTAGGGCTTTACAGTAGTCCTTTAATATGTATAGCTTAGAGGAAAGATGTAAGAGGGTTGCAGAAACATTCAAAAAATTGTGTGTTTCTGCCTAGGCCCACAAGGCTCAGGCATAGGGGGGCACATTTGCAAGGGACTAGTGTGTGCATATATACAGAAATGTCTATTTAGTTGAGACATCTTTGAGTAAGTGTACATGACATACTGTACATATGAACAAACACACACCCACCCATATGACTTTATACATAGGTGTGTGGCAATCTTATGATGGGGTATATCAAGAGGAAAGAAGTAGTCGTCAAAATGTATATGTAGATAGAATAATCAGACTAGATGGACATTTTGGTTCTTATTTGCAGTCAGTTATTTGTTTAATATTAGGCCAAAAAGCAAAAAAAATGTATTTCACAATAGGGTGAGATGTTGTGAACATTTGGTTTTGGACTGAGAGAAAGAGACAGATAGACATAGACAGATTCTTTCAGTCAGGTCAGAGGGTAGTTAGGGTATTCTTTTCACATCCATCAGCCTCCTCTGATCTGAGATTAGACCCACCTGCCTTCTCCGGAGTAAGGCCAACATGGCTTCCTTCCCATTAACATATTCATTGCCTGTGTTTTTATATATAGTTCTGGATTCACATAAAGTCTATAAATGGCTTTGATGGTTGTAGATGTGAGTATCTCACAAGATTTTGGTTCTGTCTGATGTCAGTGACGCTCTGTTAGACAGTTATCTGATGATTTTCTCTATAAAACGCTCTCTGGTGTGGAGTGCAGGCATCCGGGAGCAGGCGTGGAACTTGATCCATCTGCGGGGTCTGGTGCACATGCACACCTGGATTACTGTAGCTTTTTGCCATTTCCTCAATGAGAGATCTCAAGCCAAGCTGCTCGATCTGCAAAGGCACAAAAAGACGCTGAATGCTGGTCATGGACGCTTATGCATACAACACGGACATTTGAACATAAGGCATCTAATCTATAGATGCATTGATGAGAAAAATATCAACTTATTCTTTTGAGTCTTTTTGCCATTCTAACCCAAATGGCAAAAATGTGAAATTTATTATTGCAGTAAATATATAAGCATTTGGAGGGAGCTTATAATGTATGCTCCCTTCAGGACCTGAAAACTTGCTCCATGAGCTTAATATCTCAGTGTAGCTGGACTCCTGCTAAGACTCAAACTAAGATAACTGTTTAATAACTGTAAAAAAAATAGCATTGCAGCATTTAATACCTATTATAATGCAGTGAAAAAAAGCTTTAAGTTTAAGTTAAGGGTTTACACAATGTCCACTTGATTCTGCCTTTTTTACATGATTATGCAGAGCAGCATCAGCAGGTTCGGAGTCTCTTTAACATAGTTTAACCTTTTTAGATCTCCTGTTATCTGCTGATTAATTGTTAATTGATCCAGAGGAAGGCAAACAGAAAAACAAACCCCAGTAAAACTTAGCCAATTGTCTCAAAAGGGAAAAATATATAAAATTCCTTCCTGACCCTAGATACTGGTGAACGGATTGCTCCCTGGATCAATACTCCCTCTCTAATTATTCAGAATAACCCTGATTGCCCTTTTTATTTAAAAATATATACAATCCCTTTTTAAAAGTTATCTATCAAATCCTCTGTCACCACCTCCTTTGGTAGAGAATTCCACAGATTAGCCACCCTTACTGTGAAGAACCCTTTTCTTTCTTTATGGTGAAATATTTTTATTTTTAATCTCAAAGGATGTCCTCTTGTCAGTTGAAAACCTCTTGGCACAAAAAGTTCCTTTGACAAATCTTTATACTGACCCTGGATGTATTTATATAAGGTAATCATATCCCCTCTTAGATGCATTTTTTCTAGAGAAAATACGTTTAATGTGTTTAGTCTTTCTTCATAACTTAGCCCCTCCATTCCCCTTATTAGTTTTGTTGCCCTTCTCTGTACATTTTCCAGCTCTAAAATGTCCTTTTTATGTAGTGGTGCCCAAAATTGTACTCCATATTCCAAATGAGGGTGTACTAGGGACATAATTGTTTAAAAAAATATTGTACTAGTTAAATAATAACATATTTATTATTTAACTAGTACAATATTTTTTTTATTGGTGAAACAAAATCTATGTAATTGTACTTTTATTTGGTGATTATGTGTGCAGCATTCAGTAAAAACAGAACCGCCAATGGTGCCCACTCAGGGTAGTAGTCTCCTTAATTTAAAAGACCGCTATACCTCCAACTTGCCGGGTAGGATTGGTCTAGTGACCCTTTCAAGACCAACCAAGCATTGGGTTGTGTCAGAAACGTGATCTACATCCAAAGCAAGTGAATTGTGGTGCTGCTGGTAACGACCCACTATAAGGTCAGTGGGGTGAGGTGGGGTGAGTGCTTTACAGATAGATGTTATAGTGTGATGGTTGGAGACTAGTTTGAGAACAGATAGCCTTGTTTGATCTAGCAGTGGCGTAAGGAGGTAAGTAGAAAACTTTTATGAACATGTGGGTTTTCATTTGATATTTGAATATCTGAAGACAAGGGGGTAGTGTAACAAAGTAAGGTAGTGTATTAGTGTAAAGAGCATGGGATAAGGTAATGATGGAGGATGACAGACACAAGTCATGGGCAGAGTGGAGACATTGTAGAGTATTCGGAGATATGAGGTGTGGTGATGTGGAGGGCTTTATAAATTAGGTTTCGGATTTTGATGTTATCCTTGATAAGATGGGGAGCCAGTATAAGGTCTGGCAAAGGGGAATAGCAGGCGATGAGCAATGGTTGAGTTGGATGAACCTGACGATAGATTTCTTTGTGGATAGGTGGTTGTGTGGAAGGACATTTAAGGTGGAGCTGAGGCCAGGACATGATGAGAATGTGGATTAGAGTCTCTGTAGTGTTTTGTGTGAGGATGATTTAATGAGTGATAGTAGATGATGCAAATGTCTGAGTCAATCGTGACAATAAACCTTAGAAGCTGGGGTTATGGCAGGGATGCCTACAGAAAGAGAAACATTAGGTTTAGTTGAGGACTACTGGAAAATTAGTAATCCAAAAGCATATGTTAAAGAGACATATCTGGAGAGGATATAAAGATTTGGATATTGACAGTATAGAGATGGTAATGGAACCCAAAGAAGCTGATTAAATTGCAAAGAGAGGTGTAAGCGTAGATTAAGAATTCAGTTTATTTATAAAACACCCTTCACTATCTATAGTATATTTTATTAAATGCACTTTCTTTTAATATGTCTTTACATTGATGTTCACCATTATATGAGGTATAGATAAGACACACTTACCTGCACAATGATTAGTTTGAGGTGCACTGGAGTTGTGTCAGGAAACTCCTCGCCAAAGCACAGCGTGACTTTACTCTCTGGAATTCGCTCTGGGTAATAATGCTGCAACTCTGCAAGATACGGACATATCGAGTTTATTACTGATCAATTGAGCATAATAATTAAAATTGTCGACATCTTAGTTATTCTTGGAAGTTGACTGCTTAATTTCTTGTAAAATTAAAGCAATAAAAACAATATTCACTAAAAATATTTCCTGAAGAACTCAATGTCTAATATCATTAGTAAATACTAGCACCTGCTCTCCAGAAAAGTAAACACCCCTCTCACACATACAATATCATGGATGCTCGGCATCAAACATTTATTTTCCAATTACAAACTAGTTTATGACTTGTTCCAGTCTAATTCAGCTCATAGTCAATAAGATATTTCAAGCAAATATTCTTTCCTCTTGCAGTGTTCATTTAAAGGTGATTTTTTACAATATTTTATAAAATATTGTCTTGTTTACATGCAGTGGGTGACTATATATATAAATACATATTATAATCATGGCTGTGCTCTCCATACTGATGATTGAAAGTCATGAACATCTAACACCTTTGGTTGCCACAACACTAGTTGTCTCCGCTGCCTGTATCCTGGTTACCTACCTTTGCCCCAAAGACCTACACAACATAGCCATAATTTGCAGGTGCAGACTATAAAGTGTTATCAGCGGAGTCATTAACTTATTGCACCGACACTTCCAGGTCCCTAACTATTAAAAATAGACATTATTGCAACATTTGAACAATTGATTAAATTTTATTTTGAAGGTTGATATGTTGAAAAATTAACGAGTTTAGGCCTCTGTATTGAAATATTGGTTTTACAATTCAAAAATATTAACTCTGTGGTATCTTTGCAGAAAAGGAAGTGGGCAGGACCAACAAGGGTTTACACAAAATATCAGCCATAAATAAAATGCACTACACCCTAAAAAAATGACTTGTTCATATCCACCGGTTTTTTTCTATGACATGCTAAAACCACATGTACAAGAAGCTCTTTTGAAAAATTAGGAAAAAAGTTAAAAAAAAAAAAAAAACTAATATAGAAGAAACTTAACTTTAAGTGGAAGTTACTTTTAACACAAATGTTTTAATTCAATTTAAACAAATAATTAATAAAATTTAGTATTTACCCAACCTAAAATGGTTCTAAAAATCATTAATAAGACACATTAAAAAATAAAATTTAGCATGTGCCTACCTCTTAAAAAATCATTGGTGTCAAATATTTTGACCACCTCATCCCGCTCGAGCTTGGCGGGTCGCTCCTTGTACTGCATGCAGTTTCCACTCCAGAACACGCGCCCTTGGCACAGCCTCTTGATGAAGATCCCTTGCTTGTTGCTGTACAAGAGGACTCCTCTCTCCAGGTGGCCAAATAATTTCTTGGTGATCTGTTTCTGCCGCTCGCTCACAATGTATTCTGCAGACGGGAATCGGATGTTCTCAAAAACCTCTGATCCATACCCCTTGTCTCCATTGAGTATGTGTGGCCCTACAGAGATACGACATCCCTCCGCTCGAGTGGTTGTCACATGACTGACTAATTTACCACTGTAGTAAAACTGAATGGCCAACTGGGAAAAGCCTGAAGGACACAGGATAGAAAAGAGCGAGACATTGATGTATCCATATTGGGACCACAATAAAACGAATATAGACAATATTTGCAAGACAAAACTAGTTTAGATAACATTTAAATTAGCAAAGTAAACCTTTAAAACAGGGTGGTCTATTATTTTTAGGAGGTGCACCAAAGAACATATTTTTGTGAAATGAGGACATGGTCTAAAATCCATATATAGGTTGTCCATGGGTTACATATGACCCGACTTACACACAACCCTGCTTAAGAACGGGCTCCCAAGGCTTTTTATATGAGTTTGTTTTTATGTTCTATTTGTTTGAATTAAAAGAACGAGCCCAATCGTTTCTGTAACTTATTATTACAGTACAGGGGTATTTTTATTATATTCCTCTGATTATACTGAAGTTGCAAATTAATATGCAATACAGGCCCTTTCATGCACACTTTCACATATGGTACTTCACTTAGACATGTGATGCCACTGGTGCAACAGGAGCATTACATGCCCGGGAGAAAGCTCTTGTGGGCCTTTTTGCATATTAATATGCAACTCCACCATTAGCAAAATGGAAACCTTGCTCTCAAGGGAGGACTGAGAACAAAACAATGGCACGTCCAATAGTGGAAAATGGAAAGCCATGCATAAGTAGCGTTCTTCGTTTACTTTAAAAATACAATAATAAAATATGTTATAAAGATGATAAAAGATGATTATAACTGAAAGATATCGCTGTTTAGTAAATTTGTCTCAGTGTCTTATGTCAAGAAACGCTTCACTGAATTGTGACATTGGGCGTCTCGTCTCCACACAATAAACAGGTGTTTCCTCAAAGTGAGCCAGGAGGGTAATTTGGCAAATATTGCTCCCCCACATTAATAAACACACCCTACTGCTATAACACAGCAGGTAATGCAGATGCTATAAATAATACATTTAGCATTAGAACAGGTTTGTCCTACTGCAGTCCTCCCAGATTTTTAAGATGCCCCATGCCAGCACAGGTAAATAATCTGAAATGATTGAACCATTGATTGATACAACTTTACTCACAATATATATTCAAATATACTTTACTACAATTTATTTGAATTAATATATCCTCAATGTAATTGCCATATACAATTTACACTTCATTTACTTCAAAGAAGTCCTCTGAATAACACCTTCTTACCTTCTGGGCAGTCCCCCTTTCTTCCAGTTATCGGAGATGTAGGATGCCATGCTGCACAGCTGTGTCCTAAGGCCACACCCAGTAGGGTGGGGATTCACACAACCAAACTCTTGCTGCATGTCATTGTCTGCTTGTTAACAGATCGAGACACACTCTTGGGGGGTGACTTTAGGTTAGAGCTAAGAAAGATGGCAGTTCTCAGAAGGTGAGGGCTTGTTACTCTCAAGGCTTTTTAGAAGTAAGTGAGGTAAATGTTACATCATAGTTACATTGAGGAGGACAAAATGAATTAAGTCTTCTAGTTCAAACATTTATATATGAAAAAATGACTAAAGAATGCAATTTGTAATAAGATATGTATATTTTAATACAACAACAGAAATTATGTAAATAATTGTTATACCAGATATGTCTTGCTAATGGCAAAACATTATATATACATACATATATATATATACATCAATTATCCTCAGTGTACCACCATATTGGATAGAAAAGTCTGGGCACATTCAGACTCAAGGGAGTAACTAGGCTGATTAGATAAATTACTCTTTGGTTCTAAGCATACCCAGTCTTGTTTTCCACATGGTTTTACATTGAATAAAATAGATTCAGAGCTTCTGGATCATTAGCAATTATTGTCAATGTTATGCTATAAGTTAAAGTACTTGTTATTACATATGAAACATGCCAAAATTACACCCATTCTCAATGAACCCTCATCTGATCCAGCTGTTGCACCTAACTGCTGCCCTATCTCTCTACTTCCCTTGGTTTCCAAACTACTTGAGCGTGTTGCCTACAATCGTCTTACTCGATTTGTTTCCTCCAACTCCCTCCTTGATCCATTCCAATCCGGCTTCCGGCTCCAACGCTCCACAGAGACAGCTCTAAGAAAAGTTACTAATGACCTGCTAATCGCTAAGTCAAAGGGTCATTTCTCTATCCGAATTCTCCTGGATTTCTCTGCTGCCTTTGACACAGTTGATCACTCTCCTTGTCCAAACCCTCCGCTCCCTAGTCATCCGTGACACTGCTCTCTCTTGGTTCATATCCTATCTAGAAAATAGAACATTTAGTGTCTCCTTCTCTGGCGTCTCTTCTTCCCCTCGCCCTCTAACTGTCAGCGTGCCCCAAGGTTCAGTCCTAGGCCCCTTTCTCTTCTCCATCTACACATCCTCCCTCAGTGCCATAATTAATTAGATTTTAGTATCATCTCTATGCAGATGACATTCAAATCTACCTCTCTGCACCAGAACTATCCCCCTCTCTGCTAGCTCATGTTGCCAATTGCCTCTCTAGCATATCCTCATGGATGTCCGCCCATCAACTTAAATTCAAAATGTCTAAGACTTGTCTTTCCACCCTCTTCCTCAGCTCCCACCGCTTATCTCTCACTGTTGACAATGCCATCATCACTCCCACCTCTCAGGCCCGATGTCTTGGGGTTCTACTGGACCCGTCCCTCTCTTTCATTCCTCAATCACTCACAAAATCTTGTCACTTCCATCTAAAAAAACATGTACAAAATACGTCACTACCTTACACAAGACACAACAAAAATTCTAATTCACTCTCTCAACATGACTACTGCAACTCTCTCCTCCTTGCCTTCCTATGACCCATATCGCTCCACTCAAATCCATATTAAACGCCTCCTCTGTCAGGCACTCCACTGGCTTCCCATAGCTTCCAGAATAAAATTCAAAATCATGACCCTAACATATAAAGCCCTCCACAATAGTGCACCCTCATTCATCTCTGCTCTAACCCAGAATGCACTCCCACTCTCCCTCTTCATTCTGCCAATGACTTTCTTCTCTCCTCCTCTCTCGTCACCTCCTCTCACTCCCGCCTACGTGACTTTTCTTGTGCTGCTCGCATAATTTGGAACTCCTTGCCTCGCTCCACTAGACTGTCCTCATGCCTCAAATCCTTCAAATCTTTATTAAAAATGCATCTATTGAAAGAAGCCTATCATCTTAAGCCTTTACATGCTCTATTAATCCATCACTCTCCTGTACACCACCCACACCCTTTAGAATGTAAGTTTGCGAGTTTTCAATCTTGCTAGGTGCTTTAGGGAAAGCTCAATAACAGGGCCCTCCATCCTTTGCACTGTTTGAAATTGTTCTTGACTTAATAAATAAAGGATAAGAAAAATAATAAATACCTACAGTTTTAACTTATACTACATTGGAACCTCTGCTGTGTCAAAGTTAATTCCTGAGATTTACATAGTAAAATTCCTATAGTTTTTTCTCAAAGTGCATATATTGTGGCCTGAAGTACTCTGAACTTTTTACCAAATAATTCTGCAATATTTGGAAAAGGTGGTGGGATATGTCCCTGGAACACGGAATACTCCTATAAAAAAATAAACCTTATTTTGGTAGTGTCTCTTTAAATGTTGCATATATCTTTCAGAAACATAATTTGTTGAAGGTCATGCACCTTCCAGTAATGAAGCCGGTGTGTTTGTCTTCTTGGCACATATCAGTTTCTAGTTTATCTTATCAGTTACAAGAAAGGATAATAATAACTGCAGATTACCTTCCCTGATCTTAGGTAATATAATGTGATTAAACACCATGTTTAAACAAAGAGGCCATTACCACTTTAGTTATTCCACTGAAAAACTGTATCTGCTGATTTGATTTACATTTTAGTAAAGTTTAATAAATATGATCTTTATGTTTTAACAATTGTATTCAATTTTGCTTCAGTGGCAACTGACATTTACTAATAGGAATAGACTCCTGGGAGGAATCTTGAATGCAGATATCATCTCTATTCACTCCTATTAAAAGGCTGCACATTAAATTGCTACTTGACAAAAGACCTAAGTAGAGGTAAAAATCAGGAGGATGATTCTCTTCCCCTCAGTCTGCACACCTCAGTCAAGGTCAAGTCTCCCCCTCAGTCTGCAGACAATCCAGCGGCCCAAGATGGAAGTGACACAGAGGCTCCTAAATTTACGATTTTCATTAACAATGTTTTTATGGATATAGTTTAGATAGTTGCTAATATTATGTTATTTTTGTCCATACTTAACAAATATGTGAAGCTTTTTCCAAACTACTATGGCTTGGAAAATCTCCCATTTTTCCTGGTCTGTTGTAATGAGGTATGGACACGCTCTGTCCTTTTTACCAACATCGCAGGCTTTGCTGGACATCATTGTGAATAGGAGAGAATGTTGTCCCTCAAATGCATTGTTTAAAGGACCACTTTAAATAAACCACCCGATGATAGCTTAGTAAATATACCACCCGATGATAGCTTAGTAAATATACCACCCGATCACAGCTTCAATCATAGCTTAGTAAATATACCACTTGATCACAGCCTCAATGATAGCTTAGTAAATATACCACTTGATCACAGCCTCAATCATAGCTTAGTAAATATACCACCCGATCACAGCCTCAATCATAGCTTAGTAAATATACCACTTGATCACAGCCTCAGTGATAGCTTAGTAAATATCCCACCCGATCACAGCCTCAATGATAGCTTAGTAAATATACCACTTGATCACAGCCTCAATCATAGCTTAGTAAATATCCCACCCGATCACAGCCTCAATGATAGCTTAGTAAATATACCACTTGATCACAGCCTCAGTGATAGCTTAGTAAATACACCACTTGATCACTACCTCAGTGACAGCTTAGTAAATATCCCACCTGATCACAGCCTCAATCATAGCTTAGTAAATATACCACCCGATCACAGCCTCAATCATAGCTTAGTAAATATACCACCCGATCAAAGCCTCAATGATAGCTTAGTAAATACACCACTTGATCACAGCCTCAGTGATAGCTTAGTAAATACACCACTTGATCACTACCTCAGTGATAGCTTAGTAAATATCCCACCTGATCACAGCCTCAATCATAGCTTAGTAAATATCCCACCCGATCACAGCCTCAGTGATAGCTTAGTAAATATACCACTTGATCACAGCCTCAATGATAGCTTAGTAAATATCCCACCCAATCACAGCCTCAGTGATAGCTTAGTAAATATACCACTTGATCACAGCCTCAATCAAAGCTTAGTAAATATCCCACCTGATCACAGCCTCAATGATAGCTTAGTAAATACACCACTTGATCACAGCCTCAGTGATAACTTAGTAAATACACCACTTGATCACTACCTCAGTGATAGCTTAGTAAATATCCCACCTGATCACAGCCTCAATGATAGTTTAGTAAATATCCCACCCGATCACAGCCTCAGTGATAGCTTAGTAAATATCCCACCCGATCACAGCCTCAATCATAGCTTAGTAAATATACCACTTGATCACAGCCTCAATCATAGCTTAGTAAATACACCACCTGATCACAGCCTCAATGATAGCTTAGTAAATACACCACTTGATCACAGCCTCAGTGATAACTTAGTAAATACACCACTTGATCACTACCTCAGTGATAGCTTAGTAAATATCCCACCTGATCACAGCCTCAATGATAGTTTAGTAAATATCCCACCCGATCACAGCCTCAGTGATAGCTTAGTAAATATCCCACCCGATCACAGCCTCAATCATAGCTTAGTAAATATACCACTTGATCACAGCCTCAATCATAGCTTAGTAAATACACCACTTGATCAAAGCCTCAATCATAGCTTAGTAAATATACCACCCGATCACAGCCTCAATCATAGCTTAGTAAATATACCACTTGATCACAGCCTCAATCATAGCTTAGTAAATATCCCACCCGATCACAGCCTCAATCATAGCTTAGTAAATATATCACTTGATCACAGCCTCAATCATAGCTTAGTAAATATCCCACCCGATCACAGCCTCAATCATAGCTTAGTAAATATCCCACCCGATCACAGCCTCAATCATAGCTTAGTAAATATACCACTTGATCACAGCCTCAATCATAGCTTAGTAAATATCCCACCCGATCACAGCCTCAATCATAGCTTAGTAAATATACCACTTGATCACAGCCTCAATCATAGCTTAGTAAATATCCCACCCCATCACAGCCTCAATGATAGCTTAGTAAATATACCACTTGATCACAGCCTCAATCATAGCTTAGTAAATATCCCACTTGATCAGCTTCAATGATAGCTTAGTAAATATCCCACCCGATCACAGCCTCAATCATAGCTTAGTAAATATCCCACCCGATCACAGCCTCAATCATAGCTTAGTAAATACACCACTTGATCACAGCCTCAGTGATAGCTTAGTAAATATCCCTCTCCCATCAGCCTGATAGCTTAAATACCCATTATTTTCTGACAAAAATGTTAGAATATTCGTCTTGATATAATTCATCATAATTAAGTTGTTTATAAGAAGCTGAACCGCTGGAATTGAACCAAGAAGGGAAATGACTCAATTTTAGCAATTTCTATACATATCAGCAAATCAAAAATGTTAAATAAAACAAGAAAATATGCAAGTGTAATAAAAAAGTCTGTATTACCGTGAGAAACTGGTTCATATGCGGCATATCCGTCCACGGCGGGCACTAATGAGGAACAGAAAGCAGTTATTGCAAGATTCCAAACCTACATCCAGCAATGCATCAGAATGTGCTGCAGCATGTATAATAAATACCTCTCATCTCATTAATATGTTGGGAAGAAAATACAGTTAGTTTCATACAGTAAACTTACACCTGATCCACCTGACCAGCTTTACCCCCACGGCATAATCATTACTAATCACTCGTTTTGCACATGCTCAGAGAGATTGAAACAAGTGAATATTTGTGGAGACCAATATCCGGTAAGTAGCATGTACTTCAAATACTCTGAGAATGTGCAAACCATTAGGAAGTAATAAGCAATGATTAGTCTTTTATTCAAACATAAGTGGTAATACTAAAATAAGTTTTTAATAACATTTGATTAATAAAGTAGTGGTTACTACCTATTGTAAGTTTGTGAGTTTTCAATCTTGAGTTGTGCTTTAGGGAAAGCTCTACGTATGTTTGATGTTAAGCTACAAGACAGGGCCCTCCATTTTTTTGCAATGTGCTTTTGACTTGAACTTGAACCCTGTATAGCGCTACGGAATATGTTGGCACGTTACAAATAAAGGATAATAATAATAATTGATTAACTAACAGTACATTATATTTAATGTTTACAGTCTCTCTTGACCTATTAATGTGACTTATTAAGCTATTAATTTTCCCTTAATGTATTTGCTTTATTCAAATATATGTGTAACAGAACCCATCACTGTTTTACCCTGTTTTATGGTTATTTAATTCTTGGTTAAAATATGATCACATTGCTGTACTGTAGATATGTTGTTTTTTGTTCTACAGAATATATTGGCTCAGAATATTACAGCTACTAGGCTAATAGATAATCCTATTACAGAGACTCCTTTATAAGATAAGAAAGTCTATTGTATAAAGTGTTTTATTATGAGACATAGAACAAAGAGTATAATCTGATTAATGTCTGATTGCATCAAAGTAGCCAGGTAGCCTAGGGGAGGTGTGACCACACCTATTGTTCTCTCTATGTGTATTGTGTGGCCAACTATGGGGGATGTGGATTGCCTGTGGGAAGAGATGTATATAAATATTTCTGCACATAACAAAATAAAGTCAGTATTCATTTGACTCCCAAATTGTGTGTCGTCCAATATGGGAGGTCGGGGATGGTGAGACTGTAGTGCTTCTTGGATATTCTACCGTATACCAGCGGAGATATTGTACTGCGTGTTCCAGCTCCGTTACAATATGTATTGATTTATATCTAAAAGCCTAATGTAAAACAGCACAGTAAGAGTTAAGAGGACTAATGCGAAGCAGCTCAGCGCTCATACGTGTTATACAGTGCTTAAAGGGACACTGTCACACCAACAAGTTAGTTTCAGCTTATAAAAAAAATATTTATACATTGTAGTAGCTTTTTCTCTCTATAGAAATAACACATACATGATTGATAGTGCTGCTCCTTTATTCTAATGTGCAGCTCAATATGCTACTTTGTGGTTCAGGTTCAAGAGGGGACTTAACTCCCAGACAACCTTAGTGCGGTATAGTTTTGGTCACAAGCTTGCTTTAATCCTACAAAGCATTTACTATTCTGGAATCACTTGTACATAAATGGTGCTCAAACAATACTGAATATCTCAGGCATAGCTCGCTTTAAAAAAATGGCTAATACAATCTATGGCCAATTTAACGAGTTTGAAGTGACAACAGTCCCTTTAATACGGCTCAGGACGGGGCTTACCTGCAGAGTGAGGGTATATCCACCAGTCGTGGGCGGGCAATTTTTGGCAGCTTTCCTTTGCTGGGGAGGGGCTGCGCTTTATTATGGTCAGATACTCATCGCTGGATGTCTGAGGATGAGAGCAGCATTTACATACAGGGACAAGGAGATAACATTCATTTTGGTGCATATATTGAGTAAATAGTAGAGAGATTCCACACAACCCGGTGTTTATAATATTTATGAATACATTTACATAAAATGTGGCGCTCAATTTGGTTTTTCGTGAATTTAAAGAACATGTTTTAATTATTGCAAAAGTTGTTTCTGCACAAAGCAATGTAACATAAAACAGGAAATGCACAGAGCATGGTCATAACTCATATAGAACAGATAAGCATTTGAATCAGTTTAATATGCTCTTTGAATCAGTTTAATATGCTCTTTGAATCAGTTTAATATGCTCTTATACTTTAATTGGAAAAACAGAATCACACTGTGATACATTACCCACTACTTAAAAAATAATATTAATCCATGGCCCTTTAACAAATCAGATTTAAATGTCTTCCATGCCTCTTACCTCCATTTCTGATGAGCTGCAGTCCATTTCAGCCACGTCATTTAGACATGCGCTCAATATTTTACCTGTAAAAAAAATAATCAGGACATTAATAGCAAAAATAATATGCATTATTGGGGGTGCACTATGCACATCTCGTCACTTACACTTCTGCTCCTCCTCTGGGACTATCCTGTACACCTTGTAAGGCTCTGAGATGTCCAGCTGAGATCGGTCGGTCACCTCCTCAAAGTCAGGGCTTTTGTTCAGGGCGCAGCGGAGACGCGTTTTCCACGTGGCTGGTTCTGCTTTGTCGCCCTCTTTAAATTTCCCTTTGAACACTGCCCAGGCCTGAAATAGATAACACATAGCTGAATTACAAATGCCAGCTTTAATAAATTCAGAGTGGGTTGTCGTGTCCACAGAGTGGGTTGTCGTGTCCACAGAGTGGGTTGTCGTGTCCACAGAGTGGGTTGTCGTGTCCACAGAGAGGGTTGTCGTGTCCACAGAGTGGGTTGTCGTGTCCACAGAGTGGGTTGTCGTGTCCACAGAGTGGGTTATCGTGTCCACAGAGTGGGTTGTCGTGTCCACAGAGTGGGTTGTCGTGTCCACAGAGTGGGTTGTCGTGTCCACAGAGTGGGTTGTCGTGTCCATAGAGTGGGTTGTCGTGTCCATAGAACTAACCTATTAAGTTTCAGTTTGTTCTCTGATTGAGCAACTTTGACTTTGTTTTTTTATTTATTCAAATGACCCTTAGTAATTAATCTCCCTAAGAATGATAGGGTACTCCAGACGTGCTCACTGTGCCTTAGGGAGATCAGCTGCACCTCACTGACGAGGCCCAATGAAGGCCGAAACTTACGTCTGAGGTTTGCTGTTTCTTCTGTTCAGGGTAGAATTGCCTGGTATTTCAGGGCTGGATCACTCTAGTGAGTGGGATCAGACTGATATACTTCAGGATATTCCTTACTGTGAAGGGCACAAGTGGCTAAAAGAGGTTGCTCTCTGAGGGCCTCATTCAATTGTGATTCGGCCAATTGAATAGGGCTCTAAATAAGCACTAAGCATATTTGTTTTAAAGAAGCTTTTAGTTAGTGAAGACCTTGCTTTTGGATAGATGTTCACTAACTAAAAACTTCTTTAAAAAAAAAAAAATTCTGTGCTTATGTAGAGCCCTATTCAATTGGCTAAATTGCAATTGAATGAGGGCCTGAGTGGGTTATCGTGTCCATAGAACTAACCTATTAAGGTTAGTTCGTTCTCTGATTGAGCACCTCTGCTTTTGTATTTTGTTTATCTCACCTTCCAGACACCCTATATGCAACCATGAACGACTAGTTTTAAATAAATGAAAATAAAATTACTGTACACCGAATTATATACAAGCAAAAATGTGTGGGTATCAATTTAAAGATTTACTTAATTTTAAAATAAAACTTGTTTTCCACACCCCCAGAGCTGCCTACATAGGCATCTGGTACCTACCAATAGAAATACTGCATCTGGGTACAAATGTGAACCCTATACTAACCTTCAAGTCAACAGCAGTAGAATGCAGAGATCCACATAGCAATGTTTGAGCTCCTCCATGCTTCCTTATGGAGCGGGAAAACAAGACTATAGATATCCCATGATGCTTTGCTGCACAAACTGACTACCCAGTCACTGAAACAATGTTATAGCTGCCTGTGATTTTTGCCAAAATAAATTATGAATTTTATGCTAATTTAGCAAAGGTTTTCAAGGGCCCATCACTTATTTAAAAAACAACTTAGCTTTTTTTTGGTGAAACGCTATATGTCCACCCAGAGGTAACAGAATTGGGCTACACTGCCCACAATGACATCACCATGATGACATCACTTTCAGAACTTAAGCTGAATAGTTCAACTGCAGTTTACAGGG
>CM050176.1:49195386-49308929 GCA_027410445.1 Discoglossus pictus | reverse complement strand
AGAGGAAACACACTGATTATTCTACATACCTGAGGACCAGATGCTTTCAAATAAATGACAAATAAGCATTTTTTTAATATGTGGCTCCATTAGCTTTTCTGCGTGCTATTTTTCCCAAAAAGGGTGTTTTCTTGTAATCTAATGGGTTTTCAATTAGTCATGTTGAAAGCACTGGCAGTTTAGCTGCCACGTTTCCACTGTGCAGATACCAGCTTAGTGCATTTAACCCACCACAGGAAGCTGATCGGCAAATGCCAAAATGTTAGATCCCACAACGCATAATTGCATTTAAAAAGGTAGTAATTTAGAGGTTGCTTTTTTCTTTTACAATCTAAAAAATTCAAGTGTACTTCTCCAAAACCATATAGATATATTTAAGTACAAATCTCCAGTGGCCCTTAAATGGATTTTAAATCATTTTTCCATTGATTCATTTGAAAGAGGGTATGTGATAATGTATCAATGTGCTTTTTCTTTTTTCAAATGACGCTCTTAAAGCTACAGTTGTATCGAAACGGCTGTAAGGTTGTTTTTTTTTTAATCTCAGGGGGATTTACCTTTTCATATTGTTTTAGTTGGGATCGCCTGTGAGGCTCCTAAATAAACCCTGTCCCATTGTTATGGCCAATGGGATGATCATAGCTCTATCATAATTTGACTCTTCTCCTGAGAATGGGAAATTGTATATAGGCTTAGTGTTTTTAAATTAATATCATGGAAAGTTGTTAGCCTATTTAATTATATGCGTCCTATACAAAGCTGAATTTGACTAAAGACTTTAAGTAGTCTTAATCTTCTATACTTTCTGCTTCTTGCTATGTATTGAAGACACTTTAGTCAGCTTTGGGCCTGCTGCTAGAGAGCCTTCCAGACAGGAGGGCCCACCAAGTTCATAATCCTGATCTATATGATATCCCTGTGATATATGATGGACTAAAGATGGTTGATCGCTATATTCTTTACATATAGGCTCACAGGATTATATCACAATCCAATAAAGATTACATTTCAGGGTTCTCATAATGTTTTCTTAAAATGAACTCTCAAAGCAAAACTGATTCAAATATGTATTTGGGGGCTTGTCTCTGTCTTTTCAATAAAGTTTAAACATGTTCTACTTTTTATTTTTCATGCAAAACATCAATTAAGAAATGTGTAAAGCTGCTCTTTTAGATGCCTGTCCCTTTAATCAAGATATCACACAAACTAATCGTGCCATATGTACTAAACATACTAGAGATCCCTGAGAGATGTCAAAACTTATTGCATATGCCCCATAGATTAACAAAGGAATGGCGAGGTTCATATTGCTAATAAATGTTCATTAATTCATTTCAACTTTGACTTAAAAAAATACAATTCATTTCTTTGCAGTGCAGCAATGAAGAGGTTAATGAGTCACGCTTTGTTTACTAGAGATCAAATTATAGCATAATGCATTTTCCAAACCACTAAACTCATTGCACAAACAAAAATCCAAACTGAGCACACAGTATTTGAATGCAATGTGTTCTTTGCCCCACAAAAGGGAAGTTACCATGCATGCATTAACTCTTCGAACGCCTAAACAAATGGAACACATGCAAAATAACTGGACCTAAAGATTCTGCCTCTGAATGACTTCTAGACAATGCTGGTTACTACAAGGCAGCGAGACTGACCGTGCAGAACGTTCAGAGACCGCAGTTTTTACATTTGTGGAAAACATTCTAGGGCTGGTGTATTTTAATTCCCTTCCTAAATAATAATATAGTTATTATATGTAATTTATACTTTAGAGGTCGTGTCTTGGTAGGTTGGTGTGAGATTCACAAAATGACCCTCAGCAAATGCAGAATGGTTTGGTGGAAGAGAGTGTCCTGTAAGTGACCAGTGTGTGAAAAGAGAGCGGCGGAGAAAGAGGAGAGAGCGGCGGAGAACGAGGAGAGAGCGGCGGAGAACGAGGAGAGAGCGGCAGAGAATGAGGAGAGAGCGGCAGAGAATGAGGAGAGAGCGGAAGAGAACGAGGAGAGAGCGGAAGAGAACGAGGAGAGAGCGGCAGAGAACGAGGAGAGCGGCAGAGAACGAGGAGAGAGCGGCGGAGAACGAGGAGAGAGCGGAAGAGAACGAGGAGAGAGCGGAAGAGAACGAGGAGAGAGCGGCAGAGAACGAGGAGAGCGGCAGAGAACGAGGAGAGCGTCAGAGAACGAGGAGAGAGCGGCAGAGAACGAGGAGAGAGCGGAAGAGAACGAAGAGAGAGCGGCAGAGAACGAGGAGAGAGCGGAAGAGAACGAGGAGAGAGCGGAAGAGAACGAGGAGAGAGCGGAGGAGAACGAGGAGAGAGCGGCGGAGAACGAGGAGAGAGCGGCGGAGAACGAGGAGAGAGCGGCGGAGAACGAGGAGAGAGCGGCGGAGAACGAGGAGAGAGCGGCTGAGAACGAGGAGAGAGAGGCAGAGAACGAGGAGAGAGAGGCAGAGAACGAGGAGAGAGAGGCAGAGAACGAGGAGAGAGCGGCAGAGAATGAGGGCAGCGGCAGAGCGAGGGGAGCCGCAGAGCGAGGGCAGCGGCAGAGCGAGGGCAGCGGCAGAGCGAGGGCAGCGGCAGAGCGAGGGGAGCCGCAGAGTGAGGAGAGAGGATAGAGCAGAGAGTGAGAGTAGATTGAGGATATAGAGCGGAGAGACAGAGAGCAGAGAGATCATAGAGCAAGGACAAAGAGCAGAGAGCGAGGACAGAGCAAGAGCAGAGACCTAGGCGAAAGCAATGAGAGAGCAAGAAGACAGCAAAGAGTGAGTATAGTGTTAGATAAGAGAGCAGGAGAGCAGTTAGCAACAGGAGAGAGCAAGGAGAGTGCGAGCAATAAGCGAGGACAATGCAAAGAGAGAGAAAGCAGCGAATGAGGAGAGAGCAGAATAAGAAGAGAGTGGTATGTGAGGAGAGAGCAAAGAGAGATCTGCATATGAAGAGAAAGTAGAGAGTGAGGAGAGAGCAGAGAGTAAGGAAAGAGTGGTATGTGAGGAGAGAGAGGAGTGAGGAGAGATTGGCATATGAAGAGAAAGTAGAGAGTGAGGAAAGAGTGGTATGTGAGGAGAGAGAGGAGTGAGGAGAGAGAGGAGTGAGGAGAGATTGGCATATGAGGAGACAGGAGAGAATTAGGGGAGGGCAATGAGTGATCAGAGGGGAATGTGAGGAGAGAGCAGAGAGTGGGGAGACATCGGTACATGATGTGGGAGCAGCATGTGTAGAGGGTGCAGAGCGCCACGCGAGGCAGAGGAAACGAGGAAAGAGCAGAGTACATGGAGAGTGGAGAGAGGCATTAGACAGCAGAGATGCAAGAGGGAGCAGCGTGCAAGTATAGAGCAATGTAAGAAGAGACCACAAAGAATGAGGTGAGAGCAGAGAATGAGGAGAAGGAAGCACATATGTGCAAGAACAGAGCACGTGAGTGCACAAAAAGGCATGAGGCTTGGACATGGCGTGTGTAATGTAATGTTGGGGTGTGAGTAGGGCACAGGGGTGCGTGTAGGGTACGAGGTGTTGAGACTTATTTGTGAGGCCTTTCCTTAAGGAGGGAGTTCTTTTTAAGCAGAAAGGAGCGATTCCACCCTGGGACTATTATTCGCAATCTCTTGTATCCATCTCTATATAAGAAGCTCACCTTGAATATTGATGCATCTACTTCCTGGTTATAATCCTGTTTTCCCGCGTGCTTCCATGGGATACGGAAGAGGCTCTTCTCGTCATTTTCCCACACAAGTCCTGGGTAATACCCACTGTCAATCTGCTCTATCAACCACTGGCGTAGACGCCTGCCGCTGTTACGGTCACACATCTGAAACAACCCCAAAAATAATAAGTATTTTATATCTTTATTTTGAGGCAAACCTGAATATTTATTGAGTTCAAAATGTTATCATCCAAAAATAAAGTAGGCGTTTGCCCTTTAGCTGTGACTTGAAATTCTATGTGAAGAGAGAACTATGTCACAGAACCAAGTGGGTTACCCTGGCTGCATAAGTGTGTTATATACGTTTCAGAAACAATAACAAATCTAAAAAATATTCATGAAACCAAGAATTATAATAATTTTATTATCTCTATTTGTAACGCACCAACATATTCCGTAGCGCTGTACATGCGTTAAGCACAATACAAAAACTCATTTTGCCACATTGCAAAGTGCGGAGAGCCCTGTCTTTTAGTGTTCAAAGTGCTTCCCATAAAGCACTTCACAATATTGAAAACTCGCAAACTTACAATCTTGAATATTTTCTTCTATAGATTTAAGGTTTTATTAAAAAAATTAGTTTTACAGGATAAAATATTTTAAATATCTGCACTGAATACAATACTAATCAGATGCTGCACTTTTCTGAATATGTCTTATAGTTCTCTCTCGTATTCCTCCTCATCCTTATCTCTTTTCCAGTTTCTCCTCAATCATTTGGTTCTATCCTTTTTTCTCCTGGGGAATTCAGAGGAGCCTCATTTGGAAACATATTTGTCAATTGACCGACACTTTCTTGCGTTGACTAGTTTGCTTTTGCATTATGGATAACATTGCACATACTGAAAAGTCATTTAGTTTCTGCCCATGGGTGGCATTTACTAAGCATCTTCTAACCTGAGCGCATAGCAAATACTGCAGAACAAATCAAGTGATGCACATGATATGCACTTAAGATGCTTAGTAAACTCCCCCCATTGTATGTGGCAAATTCACACCTATAATTATAAGCCATAACAAATATATTTCCACCATATTACTGCTGAAATGTGTTATATATGATTTTCAAGAATTCTGCAAACAATTTAGTTGACTAATATTAATGATTGTCAAAAAAAAGTCAGAGGCGCTCAATCCAAAAAGGAACAACCTCAAGTGGGTTAGTTCCATAGTAACCTCTTTGGGCCTTGTCGGTGAGGTCTAGCTGAACTCCCTAAGGCACACTGAGCAAGGAGTCCAATGTCTATCACCCTTATGGAGACCAAACCGCAAAGATCATTTGCATATAGCCAAAACAAAGTCATAGGCGCTCAATCTGAGAATGAACTTACCCAAGTGGCTTTGTTCTATGGGCATAGTAACCCACGCAGCCACTTTTTCAATATGAAGGGCACAAGTGAGCAAAAAGACGCTGCTCTCTGAGAGGGTTACTATGTCCAATGAACAAACCCACTTGGGTAAGTTCATTCTCAGATTGAGCTCCTCTTACTTTTGTGTATTCTTCTGAATATTTTTTTGCTAAATGAATTTAATTGAATTCTAGTATTTCTCTAGAATGGGGAGTGGGTGATATGATAAAAACCATCAAATATATGAAAGGATTTAATAAAGATCATAAAAGGAGAAAGAGCAATGCACAAAGATAATTTGAAGTTGGAAGATTTATGGATAATGTAAGAAAGTACAGAGTATTCAGGAATTTGAGCATGCCTGAGAAAAGCGTAATGCCATCTTAAGGCCTAATTAAATAGAATGGACAGACCAGAAAACATTTGCTGAATAGTGAATATCTATATATATTCTTCTTTATATTTGTTTGGTAGATATACTTTTGGTAATGAAAATTTTGACCAAACAGGAAATAAAGTAATAAATCTACTTTTTAATTTGAAAAATTAAACTTTTGAAGGGATTGCCTGTATGAGATAGCTGTTTACATTTCTGCAGGGCAGGTTTGCAGTTATTGTTGTGAGCTGTCTGCTTCTGAGCATGTGCAAGGAGAAGGTAGTAGGTCCAATGATTTAACAAATCACCCCCTACTCTGCCTTCTTCCTCCACTGTCCAATAGATAAGTACATGTCATGCTACAAGGAAGAGCTCAAGTCAGACAATGTGGAAACATCTATATACCTAGACTTGTAAAAGTTCACAGTTTACAAAAACGCCAATATTGTTATTTTGTGCTCCTTTAATTCTCATAAAAAATTCAGGACTTTTCTTGGCTGGTGATTCTCAATCTAGTAATCCATTTAATAAAAGGACTTATCTGACCCAAAATAAAATAATCCATTATGGAAATTTGAGGACATTTTCTCATTGTAGCCTCTAAATCTTCTCGGGCAGAAAGGCTTTTAATCTTTTCTATTTGTTTATTTATATCATTCATTTTTCCAAATAAAATGAAATGGCACACTATCTAGATTAAACTGGAAAGTTAAGTACAGAATAACTTTAGAGTAATATTATACCGTCATTTATGACAGGCAAAAAACATCAATATGTTGATATTTAACTTCCAGAAAGTTGTGAATCTTAATTTTAGCATGTTAATAATCCAATCTTCATTTTTAACTATTGAAAGAAGTGGTCCTGAATAGAATATATCTAGAGTAAAAAGTTGATCCAAAAAGTTAATCATAGAAACTGGAGTCTCCAAATAATAATAAATAAAATCGCACATCCTTGTTCCTTTTAAAGGAATTTTCATGGATATTTTTTATTTTATGTAAATGTTCTAACGAGGTCTATATAATTATTTATTCTCCTCTGTGTAATCATATAAAAGTTATTATTTTAGCAAAAAAAAAAAAAATGAACAGCCTGTCAGCTTCTGCCCCTTTTTTGCCTGTATACTCCCCTGCATGCTGCCATGTTTCACACTTGTGAACTGGAAGTGCTGTATGCTGGGAGCTAAGGCTAGGATAATTAATAGTGTCTCATTAATAGTGTCTCATGCTGCAGAATCCTTATTCTGAGAGTGCTTCTTTATTTGAAAAATTTAAAAATAATTTGTGGGGAGAAAATGTGCAGTATGTAAATGCTCTTTTTACATTGAGCATCTGCAGTGTATTATGATTATAAATGATTAAATATACGGTTTATGACTAAAAATGAGAAAAAAGGGGCAATTAGTATCAATATTATGAGTTTTAAGAAGATACTGAGCAACACAAATAGTAATTATGCGAAACTAAAATGTATCCTTGTTGAGCAAAATCATGATTTATAACAATTTTACATGGAAGTTATAGTTGAAAATAAGTATATACATATCTCCTCACAATTATTTTTTTCAGCATAAAACAAAGAGGAAAAAAACTGTGAGTACAAACAGCTTTTGAAGTATGAGACACTGAAAATGAAACTCAGTTTAGCTCCCACCATGTAGCAATACCAGCTCCCAGCATTCAGCTTTGCTACGACAAATATGTAAAAGATGGCAGCAAACATGAGAGTATACAGGGAGAAAGGGGCGTACCAGAAGTTGACATACTGTTAAATTCTTGGCTTGTTAAAAGTAAATTAAATTACAGTATGTGAAATTTAAATTTTATGACAATTACATTGCGGATGCTAAAATGAAATAACATATAATTATATAACATCATGAAAAGTCCCTTAAAATTGATGGTAAATATTACTTGTTATAGTTTTGGCATGGGGAACTTTGACCAGGTCACATTACGTATTACACGAGTGACATATCTGAGTAACATTTTCTTTTTCAGTTTCAACTTGAATATAAGAACAAAATAGTTTTTCAGCAGTTCCCAAGGGGACCAAGAGCCTGAAAGTTTCGCTTGTCATAGCTAAAATTGGGCCAACAGGAAAAGAGAAAAAAGCCACTGAAAGAGGAGGCGAGGGGTGTGAAACCTCCTAACGCAGCTGCAAATAGTGTTAAAAGGACAGAACACATTTCTAAATTATGTTAGAAAATAAGACTCTACCTAGTAATAAGGGCGAGTTAAAAAACTGAGTGAGTTTCGGGTAATTGACCCTGAATGTTGCCATATTTAGGCAGAAATTACTTTTCAAGATTCCGGGCCATTAAAGAACTATTTAAGTGTCGTATTTATAGAATTCACTTGACATGATAAATGGCAAAATAAATTAATAAAAACTTTAAAGTTTCATTATTATATTCAGTTTTGCTTCCTAAATGGATTACAAACCTGGGAGGAGTGAGGGCAACAGTTGACTCAGATATAATCTATTTGTAGTTCTGTTGCAAAACCCATACAACCCTTCCCCTCAAGCTACAGTCAAGATGGATCACCTTTAACACAAAGTCATATAAATATAGGATTTTATCTAAAAAATATTGTATGCTCCTCCTGCATAGCCAATTATATATTTTTTGTTAATGACTTTTTTTTAGTTTTTACAAAACAGTTGCCCTTTAACTACCACCACATTTAGGGATGATTAACTGGAAGGTCATGCCTAGTAAGTTAAATCAGAGCGTCACATGATCCCATAGGACAAAGCCAGGTGGGAAGATCTTGATAAATAATTTCTGCTTAAATATATCTTATTATTTTTTTTAGTGGGCTCAATTACTTTTGTTTTTGCTTTTACTAAGCAGTTGCCCTTTAATTAACTGGAAGGCCATGCCTAGTAAATTAAATAAGAGTGTCACATGATCCCATAGGTGCGAAGATCTTGAAAAGTAATTTCTGCTTAAATATAACAACATTCAATATCAATGATCTAACACTAATTCAGTATTTTTTTCTTTTAAACAACAACCTGATGCAAATATCCTTATTTTTATTTACCCATTATTTAAAGTAAAGGAAACCATTCAAAACGAATTTACTTAATTTTGAAGACAAAGTGATTTGGGATCTTCTTCTCCATCAAAGCTTTAATTTGCATAGAGATGATGCAAAAATTCACCTTAAACTGGGACTTGTTGGATGGTCTGAAGACCATATCAATAATTCTATTTAAGGAGGTTGAATCTATTCAGAGACATCCCCTCTTGCCAGAAAAATGAACAAGATGAGTAAATACTTGTAATATAGATAATTATGTTAATTGAAGGCACTGTGAGTTTGGTATATCATCCACATATCAAAGAACTGTCACTGAGATGGATATTACTGTTTAAATCAGAGGACATTAGAGACAGATAGACCATGAGATAATAATGCAATGGCAAAAAGAAATTGTTCAAAAAGTCAAAATGTGTACAATCCTGCCCCAGTTAGTCTGTGGGTCTCAGGCAGTCAGTGTACCTTGTGATGCTGGTGCTATCCTGCCCCAGTTAGTCTGTGGGTCTCTTGCAGTCAGTGTACCTTGTGATGCTGGTGCTATCCTGCCCCAGTTAGTCTGTGGGTCTCAGGCAGTCAGTGTACCTTGTGATGCTGGTGCTATCCTGCCCTAGTTAGTCTGTGGGTCTCTTGCAGTCAGTGTACCTTGTGATGCTGGTGCTATCCTGCCCCAGTTAGTCTGTGGGTCTCATGCAGTCAGTGTACCTTGTGATGCTGGTGCTATCCTGCCCCAGTTAGTCTGTGGGTCTCTTGCAGTCAGTGTACCTTGTGATGCTGGTGCTATCCTGCCCCAGTTAGTCTGTGGGTCTCATGCAGTCAGTGTACTTTGTGATGCTGGTGCTATCCTGCCCCAGTTAGTCTGTGGGTCTCAGGCAGTCAGTGTACCTTGTGATGCTGGTGCTATCCTGCCCAGTTAGTCTGTGGGTCTCTTGCAGTCAGTGTACCTTGTGATGCTGGTGCTATCCTGCCCCAGTTAGTCTGTGGGTCTCTTGCAGTCAGTGTACCTTGTTATGCTGGTGCTATCCTGCCCCAGTTAGTCTGTGGGTCTCATGCAGTCAGTGTACCTTGTGATGCTGGTGCTATCCTGCCCCAGTTAGTCTGTGGGTCTCTTGCAGTCAGTGTACCTTGTGATGCTGGTGCTATCCTGCCCCAGTTAGTCTGTGGGTCTCTTGCAGTCAGTGTACCTTGTGATGCTGGTGCTATCCTGTCCCAGTTAGTCTGTGGGTCTCATGCAGTCAGTGTACCTTGTGATGCTGGTGCTATCCTGCCCCAGTTAGTCTGTGGGTCTCAGGCAGTCAGTGTACCTTGTGATGCTGGTGCTATCCTGCCCCAGTTAGTCTGTGGGTCTCATGCAGTCAGTGTACCTTGTGATGCTGGTGCTATCCTGCCCCAGTTAGTCTGTGGGTCTCAGGCAGTCAGTGTACCTTGTGATGCTGGTGCTATCCTGCCCCAGTTAGTCTGTGGGTCTCAGGCAGTCAGTGTACCTTGTGATGCTGGTGCTATCCTGCCCAGTTAGTCTGTGGGTCTCTTGCAGTCAGTGTACCTTGTGATGCTGGTGCTATCCTGCCCCAGTTAGTCTGTGGGTCTCTTGCAGTCAGTGTACCTTGTGATGCTGGTGCTATCCTGCCCCAGTTAGTCTGTGGGTCTCAGGCAGTCAGTGTACCTTGTGATGCTGGTGCTATCATGCCCCAGTTAGTCTGTGGGTCTCTTGTAGTCAGTGTACCTTGTGATGCTGGTGCTATCCTGCCCCAGTTAGTCTGTGGGTCTCTTGTAGTCAGTGTACCTTGTGATGCTGGTGCTATCCTGCCCCAGTTAGTCTGTGGGTCTCTTGCAGTCAGTGTACCTTGTGATGCTGGTGCTATCCTGCCCCAGTTAGTCTGTGGGTCTCTTGCAGTCAGTGTACCTTTGATGCTGGTGCTATCCTGCCCCAGTTAGTCTGTGGGTCTCATGCAGTCAGTGTACCTTGTGATGCTGGTGCTATCCTGCCCCAGTTAGTCTGTGGGTCTCTTGCAGTCAGTGTACCTTGTGATGCTGGTGCTATCCTGCCCCAGTTAGTCTGTGGGTCTCTTGTAGTCAGTGTACCTTGTGATGCTGGTGCTATCCTGCCCCAGTTAGTCTGTGGGTCTCTTGCAGTCAGTGTACCTTGTGATGCTGGTGCTATCCTGCCCCAGTTAGTCTGTGGGTCTCATGCAGTCAGTGTACTTTGTGATGCTGGTGCTATCCTGCCCCAGTTAGTCTGTGGGTCTCTTGCAGTCAGTGTACCTTGTGATGCTGGTGTTATCCTGCCCCAGTTAGTCTGTGGGTCTCTTGCAGTCAGTGTACCTTGTGATGCTGGTGCTATCCTGCCCCAGTTAGTCTGTGGGTCTCAGGCAGTCAGTGTACCTTGTGATGCTGGTGCTATCCTGCCCCAGTTAGTGTGTGGGTCTCTTGCAGTCAGTGTACCTTGTGATGCTGGTGCTATCCTGCCCCAGTTAGTCTGTGGGTCTCATGCAGTCAGTGTACCTTGTGATGCTGGTGCTATCCTGCCCCAGTTAGTCTGTGGGTCTCATGCAGTCAGTGTACCTTGTGATGCTGGTGCTATCCTGCCCCAGTTAGTCTGTGGGTCTCAGGCAGTCAGTGTACCTTGTGATGCTGGTGCTATCCTGCCCCAGTTAGTCTGTGGGTCTCATGCAGTCAGTGTACCTTGTGATGCTGGTGCTATCCTGCCCCAGTTAGTCTGTGGGTCTCATGCAGTCAGTGTACCTTGTGATGCTGGTGCTATCCTGCCCCAGTTAGTCTGTGGGTCTCAGGCAGTCAGTGTACCTTGTGATGCTGGTGCTATCCTGCCCTAGTTAGTCTGTGGGTCTCTTGCAGTCAGTGTACCTTGTGATGCTGGTGCTATCCTGCCCCAGTTAGTCTGTGGGTCTCATGCAGTCAGTGTACCTTGTGATGCTGGTGCTATCATGCCCCAGTTAGTCTGTGGGTCTCTTGCAGTCAGTGTACCTTGTGATGCTGGTGCTATCCTGCCCTAGTTAGTCTGTGGGTCTCTTGCAGTCAGTGTACCTTGTGATGCTGGTGCTATCCTGCCCCAGTTAGTCTGTGGGTCTCAGGCAGTCAGTGTACCTTGTGATGCTGGTGCTATCCTGCCCCAGTTAGTCTGTGGGTCTCTTGCAGTCAGTGTACCTTGTGATGCTGGTGCTATCCTGCCCCAGTTAGTCTGTGGGTCTCAGGCAGCCAGTGTACCTTGTGATGCTGGTGCTATCCTGCCCCAGTTAGTCTGTGGGTCTCATGCAGTCAGTGTACCTTGTGATGCTGGTGCTATCCTGCCCCAGTTAGTCTGTGGGTCTCTTGCAGTCAGTGTACCTTGTGATGCTGGTGCTATCCTGCCCTAGTTAGTCTGTGGGTCTCTTGCAGTCAGTGTACCTTGTGATGCTGGTGCTATCCTGCCCCAGTTAGTCTGTGGGTCTCTTGCAGTCAGTGTACCTTGTGATGCTGGTGCTATCCTGCCCCAGTTAGTCTGTGGGTCTCATGCAGTCAGTGTACCTTGTGATGCTGGTGCTATCCTGCCCCAGTTAGTCTGTGGGTCTCATGCAGTCAGTGTACCTTGTGATGCTGGTGCTATCCTGCCCCAGTTAGTCTGTGGGTCTCAGGCAGTCAGTGTACCTTGTGATGCTCGTGCTATCCTGCCCCAGTTAGTCTGTGGGTCTCATGCAGTCAGTGTACCTTGTGATGCTGGTGCTATCCTGCCCCAGTTAGTGTGTGGGTCTCTTGCAGTCAGTGTACCTTGTGATGCTGGTGCTATCCTGCCCCAGTTAGTCTGTGGGTCTCAGGCAGTCAGTGTACCTTGTGATGCTGGTGCTATCCTGCCCCAGTTAGTCTGTGGGTCTCATGCAGTCAGTGTACCTTGTGATGCTGGTGCTATCCTGCCCCAGTTAGTCTGTGGGTCTCTTGCAGTCAGTGTACCTTGTGATGCTGGTGCTATCCTGCCCCAGTTAGTCTGTGGGTCTCATGCAGTCAGTGTACCTTGTGATGCTGGTGCTATCCTGCCCCAGTTAGTCTGTGGGTCTCAGGCAGTCAGTGTACCTTGTGATGCTGGTGCTATCCTGCCCCAGTTAGTCTGTGGGTCTCATGCAGTCAGTGTACCTTGTGATGCTGGTGCTATCCTGCCCCAGTTAGTGTGTGGGTCTCTTGCAGTCAGTGTACCTTGTGATGCTGGTGCTATCCTGCCCCAGTTAGTCTGTGGGTCTCAGGCAGTCAGTGTACCTTGTGATGCTGGTGCTATCCTGCCCCAGTTAGTCTGTGGGTCTCAGGCAGTCAGTGTACCTTGTGATGCTGGTGCTATCCTGCCCCAGTTAGTCTGTGGGTCTCATGCAGTCAGTGTACCTTGTGATGCTGGTGCTATCCTGCCCCAGTTAGTCTGTGGGTCTCATGCAGTCAGTGTACCTTGTGATGCTGGTGCTATCCTGCCCCAGTTAGTCTGTGGGTCTCTTGCAGTCAGTGTACCTTGTGATGCTGGTGCTATCCTGCCCCAATTAGTCTGTGGGTCTCTTGCAGTCAGTGTACCTTGTGATGCTGGTGCTATCCTGCCCCAGTTAGTCTGTGGGTCTCAGGCAGTCAGTGTACCTTGTGATGCTGGTGTTATCCTGCCCCAGTTAGTCTGTGGGTCTCTTGCAGTCAGTGTACCTTGTGATGCTGGTGTTATCCTGCCCCAGTTAGTCTGTGGGTCTCAGGCAGTCAGTGTACCTTGTGATGCTGGTGCTATCCTGCCCTAGTTAGTCTGTGGGTCTCAGGCAGTCAGTGTACCTTGTGATGCTGGTGCTATCCTGCCCCAGTTAGTCTGTGGGTCTCAGGCAGTCAGTGTACCTTGTGATGCTGGTGCTATCCTGCCCTAGTTAGTCTGTGGGTCTCTTGCAGTCAGTGTACCTTGTGATGCTGGTGCTATCCTGCCCCAGTTAGTCTGTGGGTCTCTTGCAGTCAGTGTACCTTGTGATGCTGGTGCTATCCTGCCCCAGTTAGTCTGTGGGTCTCATGCAGTCAGTGTACCTTGTGATGCTGGTGCTATCCTGCCCCAGTTAGTCTGTGGGTCTCTTGCAGTCAGTGTACCTTGTGATGCTGGTGCTATCCTGCCCTAGTTAGTCTGTGGGTCTCTTGCAGTCAGTGTACCTTGTGATGCTGGTGCTATCCTGCCCCAGTTAGTCTGTGGGTCTCATGCAGTCAGTGTACCTTGTGATGCTGGTGCTATCCTGCCCCAGTTAGTCTGTGGGTCTCAGGCAGTCAGTGTACCTTGTGATGCTGGTGCTATCCTGCCCCAGTTAGTCTGTGGGTCTCAGGCAGTCAGTGTACCTTGTGATGCTGGTGCTATCCTGCCTCAGTTAGTCTGTGGGTCTCTTGCAGTCAGTGTACCTTGTGATGCTGGTGCTATCCTGCCCCAGTTAGTCTGTGGGTCTCATGCAGTCAGTGTACCTTGTGATGCTGGTGCTATCCTGCCCTAGTTAGTCTGTGGGTCTCATGCAGTCAGTGTACCTTGTTATGCTGGTGCTATCCTGCCCTAGTTAGTCTGTGGGTCTCATGCAGTCAGTGTACCTTGTGATGCTGGTGTTATCCTGCCCCAGTTAGTCTGTGGGTCTCATGCAGTCAGTGTACCTTGTGATGCTGGTGCTATCCTGCCCCAGTTAGTCTGTGGGTCTCTTGCAGTCAGTGTACCTTGTGATGCTGGTGTTATCCTGCCCCAGTTAGTCTGTGGGTCTCAGACAGTCAGTGTACCTTGTGATGCTGGTGCTATCCTGCCCCAGTTAGTCTGTGGGTCTCAGACAGTCAGTGTACCTTGTGATGCTGGTGCTATCCTGCCCCAGTTAGTCTGTGGGTCTCATGCAGTCAGTGTACCTTGTGATGCTGGTGCTATCCTGCCCCAGTTAGTCTGTGGGTCTCAGGCAGTCAGTGTACCTTGTGATGCTGGTGCTATCCTGCCCCAGTTAGTCTGTGGGTCTCAGGCAGTCAGTGTACCTTGTGATGCTGGTGCTATCCTGCCCCAGTTAGTCTGTGGGTCTCTTGCAGTCAGTGTACCTTGTGATGCTGGTGCTTCTTCTCTGCTGGTCCTCTCACTTCTCTCCCAGCCGGCTCCCTGTTACAGAATAACTCGCAGCATGGCAACTAATACAACCAAAGTCCCGCCTACTACCTGACTGACACCTCTCCGCCCAATAGGAAGTCACAGCGGTATGACAACTGACCAATAGGAGGTAGATGAGCAGACTCTCTTCTTCTAAGTGTAGTCTTTTCCGAGAAACTCTTGTCAGTCTGGGCTGACCTGCTGGGGTGTCGGGGCTCACCCCTCCCACGGCTGGTTAGAATTTACCCGAAAACCACGGGAGATAATGCAGATGTGAGTGATGGACCAGTCATTAATATGACTTCTTATAAACCAGTATGCTGTTATTAACAAGAATTATTATGGTTCATTTAATTATAATAATATGTATGTGTGTATGTATATAATGTATTAAAAGTATATGTTGCACTACTTTTATATTGGTGTGTCTCTTTCCACCCCACTCCCTCCCCTGTGTCTCTTTCCACCCCACTCCCTCTCCTGTGTCTCTTTCCACCCCACTCCCTCCCCTGTGTCTCTTTCCACCCCACTCCCTCCCCTGTGTTTCTTTCCACCTCACTCCCTCTCCTGTGTCTCTTTCCACACCACTCCCTCCCCTGTGTCTCTTTCCACCCCACTCCCTCCCCTGTGTATCTTTCCACCCCACTCCCTCTCCTGTGTCTCTTTCCACCCCACTCCCTCCCCTGTGTCTCTTTCCACCCCACTCCCTCTCCTGTGTCTCTTTCCACCCCACTCCCTCCCCTGTGTCTCTTTCCACCCCACTCCCTCCCCTGTGTTTCTTTCCACCTCACTCCCTCTCCTGTGTCTCTTTCCACACCACTCCCTCCCCTGTGTCTCTTTCCACCCCACTCCCTCCCCTGTGTCTCTTCCCACCCCACTCCCTCTCCTGTGTCTCTTTCCACCCCACTCCCTCTCCTGTGTCTCTTTCCACCCCACTCCCTCTCCTGTGTCTCTTTCCACCCCACTCCCTCTCCTGTGTCTCTTTCCACCCCACTCCCTCCCCTGTGTCTCTTTCCACCTCACTCCCTCTCCTGTGTCTCTTTCCACCCCACTCCCTCCCCTGTGTCTCTTTCCACCTCACTCCCTCTCCTGTATCTCTTTCCACCCCACTCCCTCCCCTGTGTCTTTCTCCCTCTTCTGTTCTCCTGTTTGCATCTACGGGTGTGAAACCATTTTCGGGCTTGGGAAATTGTTTATTTTCCTCAAGCATGAAATATGTTTCAGATTTACGGGCTTGAAAAAAAAATTAAGGCTACCATTACGGATACCATTAAGGATACATACATATATCTACCTATATACTTATATGCTTCTGGTGATGTCTACTGTGCACTGTGTGCCCCCCCCCCCTTTCCCCCACACACACACCCACTTCCTCCACTGTCTGTGCTGCTGCTTCTTGCCCCTTCCCTGTCTCCCGCCTGACCGGGCCCTGCGTTCTCCCCACTTTCTCGCACTTTCACTTGCTGTACCACTATTCACTAAAAAGCATTTCCTGGCAACGCAATTTTAAACACCGTTCATGCATCAGGCCTCTATCGGTTCCCCCTAATGGCATATCTTAAAGGCCCAGGTTTCCACTTTATTAATAAAGTTAGTTTGGCACCAAGCACCTCTCACTTTCTCTTCTCTGCTACTCCTCACTTTCCTTTTATCCCTAACTCCTTTTAAAGTATTAATATACACCCTATTTTACCACCTGAAGGCATGGCGTGCTAATTTCTTTTGCCAACGTACGTGTCTTCTCCTATTAGTGCACTATCACTAATTAGGCACAATCTCACCAATTATCTCCCGGAAATTGTCCCTCCTTCATTTCTCCTTCTTATCCCTCTTTCACCGACCATTACTTCTTTCTTTCCAACATCTTTAACCTGTCCCATTAGTCACTTACCACCTTGGTCAGTTTCTTGATGCTCGCCGCCATTCCATGCTCCACTTTCTCTACTTGCAGACTCTTCCGCTACCCACTTCCCTCACCGGCTCATTATGCCAAGTCACATTAAGTCACCCCTCCCGTTTTCTTTATGTTCTAGTCGCACCCCATCAAGGTATCGGAACAGTGGCTAACCAATGGCTATCATATTTCTCCTTGCACCCTTCATACAGTCCACTAAACTCACTCATACAGCTGTCGAATACCATTGACATCCACCAACGTGTATTACAGTATCCATTGCTTAATCACTCGTTTTATTTTTAGATTCTGTGTCATTTTTTTAACTACAGTCGGTTAGTCCCCACGCATTTACCAATCGGACCTTCACTCATCGACCATTCTCGAACATGATCATGCATGGTTATTAAAATGCTTTTCAATCTCTTTCATGAATCACTGGATTGGCTCATAGTCGCTCCCCATCGGAGCATATGGCACCTCGTCGCTATAGCCATCATCGTGCTACATTTCATTTCCATACGTATCTGCACTAATGTCACTTTTCATTTCAGACCGCCACAATGGCTAGCATCATAGCTCAACCGATCGTATCCTCTCAGGATGTGGAGTCGCTCCATAATTGCAGGTTTCATAGATGCTCCAACAGAGCACATTATTATTATTTTATTGTTAACCTTTATTTGTAACGCGCCAACATATTCTGTAGCACTGTACAGGGGAAAAGAACAAGGAAAATGACAGAGTTAACAAACTGCTCTGGTTTGAGCTTAGAATCTTTGGAAAAAGTGCTTTTTTTCCCCAAAGCACCCTACAAGATTGGAAACTCACTACTTACGATCTGAAGGGAATGAAAGAGGCAGAAACCTGGACAAGAGTAAGCAGATAGGGAATAGCGGGGTCAGGAAGGAAGTGAAAGTTTACTTAATATGTTATCTGCCCCTAGTGGTCAGATAATGTAACCTGCTAGTGGAAATGTCTCCAGATATATCTCCTAACCCAATGCCTGACCTGACATTTCCACTAGCAGGTTACATTATCTGAAGCCAGAAGAAGGAGAGAGAGAGAGAGGACATGGGAATGGGACTTGCAGAAGTGTTTCTGCTTATGAGTACATGCTCCTAGTCGCAGTAGCCACCATCAGGCTACACTTCAACTCTCTCATACACGCACTACTCACGCATACTGCTCATACTACACAAAGGCAATCGTCACCATGAAAGGGACAACTGTTTGTATATCATCTCCGACTTGGTGTTATAATGATCACCACTCCTTCTCAGCAGCATCTCTCCCTCAATTTAAACATCTGGTAAACTGGTCCACCTAAGGCAACAATCTTTTCTTTAGGCCCTTTGCTGGCATAAAGTCATCAGCATGCCAGCACTGCCAATCTCCAGTAATGTTGATTCTGATCTCTCTGCATTCTGTATTTAGTTAGGGATTGTCCATTTTCTGAGACTGCGGATGGGGAAAATCAATGTCAGTAGTGTTGCCTCTTGGATCAGGCTGCAGTGCATATTCGTACCACCTGGGGGGGGATTTAGGAGCGACTGGAACTTTGTGGAGACAGGAGGGAGGTTGATGTCTGGAGCATGGGACAGTAATGTATGGGGCACAAATATAAAACTCTTCACCAGGGACAATAACATACAAACAAGAATAAAAAAACAAACATTTAAAACCGTTATCTCAAAAAGATAAATATTTTATACAAAAAAAGTTAATTCACTGCTGCTTTTGTGTGACGTGAATGCACCTGGCGGTACATTAGAATCCCCACTACTGGCTGTCAGGGTCTCCCCGGCCCCACACCAGACTTACCTGCAAAGAGGTTGCGCAGCATTACAGTAGGTTTAGTGGAGTCTTCTCTGGTCTCTCGGAGCCCTGGCTCATGCACAATGGCGGCAACTAAACTTTAAAAGACTTGGTTACGTGATTTGGAATCTGACTCTGCAAATGCATCTCTACAGTGCTTTTATATTAGTGTTTCTCTGTGCCCATGCTAGCAGGTCCCTTTTGCTCCTGTCTCAGTTTGCTTTTGCTATTTGATTACTTGAATGTTGCTTTTTCTGTCTGATTACTTTCTGCCAATGTGCCAGTTGTCTATACCATCCACCACTGTCTGCCAGTGTTCCTGCCTTGCTGCCACCTTTTCCTGGATGTGATAGTTTGCCACAGTTCCTGATTCCTGGTCTGTCAGTTGTCTATATCAGTGGTTCTCAAACCTGTCCTCAAGACCCACCAGACAAGTCATGATTTAGGTCAAACACTGTGTGAACAAAGGTGAGGTATCTAGTATTCAACAGATGGTGGAGTCTCAAATTGCTTTAGCTGTGTATTCACACAATGTTTGACCTAAACCATGGCATGGAACCATTGGTCTACACCACCCACTCCTGCCACCCAGTGTAGTTGCATTGACAACTTCATACTCTAAGTGTCTTGTTATTATTGTCCCAAGCAAGTCAAGAAGTGAGTTTGTTTTCTCAACAGGGGGGGGGGGGGGGGGGGGGTAGAGTGCACAAAATATTTTCTAATGCCTCAGACATATGAGGTATTCATGTAGCTTATTGTCAGATTTCCTTCTGAAAATGGCGTCCGTTGCTTCTAATTCCCACCAGAAGCACCTTGTGGTGTTGAGCCTTCCTCTATTTGCTCCAATATAGGAGAGTGTTATTATGCGGATAATTAGAAGCTCGATAGTACAGCCCGATGGATTATATCCACATGATAGTCAACATAATAATTTTGGGCTACGAACTTCGGTAGAGATTTGAATCAAAAATAATTTATTTGTTTAATAATATTCCAGTTAAACCGATACAAGTATATTTAGATATGAAAAATATGAAATCGAAATATAGGTCACTGTTGAAATATTCAAATTATAAATCAAATGCGTTTCGTCGCTTTTTACTGTGACTTCTTCAGTGATAATGTATCTTTGATTAGTTAAGTTGTCTCATAGACACAAGAAAAATGTGTTTAAAAGCAAAAAAATCAAATGCAATCTCAGGGTCATTTGTAGTGATGGAAAATAAAATTCTAGTATATTGGAGTGTATTAAATGCAAATATTACACAGGATTTTATAAACAAAACTGCTTATGCAGATAACTGAAATGGGGATAACGACGTGTAGTAATTTACTCCTTTTTTCTTGCTCTTCCACAATTTTTCAACATTTTTATCCTCTTCAAAATATGTACAGAATGGACATGAGTTTGATAACCCACTAAATTTAGCAGTCCTTGCAGTGTCACAAATCTGGTGTTTAGTGATGTAATTCCATGCTCTTTAGCTGATGTCTGATGTTGGATAATTAAATGGAGATCTAGAACAAGCAATAAAGTGAGTTCTGTATATTATAATTTATTAAGTCAGGAGGTCCTATTCTCCTCCCTGCAGTGGCTATTTGTTTTTTTTCTTTAGTCTGTCATATTACTGCCAGTCTGGAGAAACCTCTCAACGTTGTATCTTTCAAGGGCCATTTACCTCACTATAAGTGCTCTTCATTGTGCGAAAGAGCACAAGATTCTATTCTAAAGTGATCTATTGCTTTAAAAAATAAATAAACTAAGAACAGTTAAAAAATAGCAGTCTTAGGTTTGTTTAAAGACACACTGCAGACTGCCCCATGATTTACAGCATCTGCAACAGCCATTCCAAGCTCCATAAACAGAAAGAATGTTGGTTTTATGGCTTTCAGGAATGTAATCAGCCATCTGTTAACCCACAAGTAACATATTTACTAATTTCCAGCAGTCATTTCCCTGCACAGATGAATTTGGGAAGGGTTAACCCCCCCTTTCTGATCTGCTCTCCGTGCACAGCTCTTGCTGTCAGTCTCTCTGGAGACATGCCTAATTCTCACGTAAACTTAATTTATGATTTTTTTTCTGTGAAAAAGGCACCTATTTCAAAAGTTATTTCAACATGTTTTCAGGAGTACATTACAGTGGTGTGCTCCAAGTTGGGCTGAATTAACTGGCCCTTTAAGTAGGTGACAGGTTGACTGCAGAGCTACTCTCAGAAGCTCTCCAAAGCACAGTGTGTGTGTGTGTGGGGGGGGGGGGGGGGGTATTAAACACCAACCATACATTTCTCAAGGAATTGAGACAGATTAGCTAGAACAAGGGGGGCAGAGGATGCCTTACTATAATGTCAACGGCAGGAACATGTAAATATGCAATAATATATGCTTGAACCAAACATGTGCTCTAAAAACTTTGGCTGCACATCCTAATCCGGATGAAACATAAAACTGCAAATTTTGATTAATACTGTATATGCCAGATCATTAAAAAATATTAACTTGCATTTAATTCTCAAGAGTGGTAATAAACCTTTGTCCAGGAAATCGATCTATTCCATAGCCTGGGAACTACCATATTTTTCCGTGTATAAGACGGTATTTTTTACCAAATGTTTTAAGTCTAAAATAGGGGGACCGTCTTATACACGGAATGTTGCAATTATATACCCTGGTCTAGTACTGTAATGCTGCATCTGACCACTAGATTTAAGGCAAAAGAAAAGACACACATTTGGACATGCATTGGTTTCAATTAGAGTGCATTACACTGCAAGTGTGCATAAAAAGATGTAGTTTTTATTGTGTTACACATATATTAAAGGGCACTTTTTGTCATGATTTACACTGATTTCCATTCCAGCTCAATATCCTTGTGATCATATCACTTATTACTCAGTCGCGATGTTTAATTGCATTTTTCCGGTTTAACACAGGATCACAAGGATATTGAGCTGGAATGGAAATCAGTGAAAATCATGACAGAAAGTGCCCTTAAATATATGTGAAACCCAATAAAAATTTATAAAATACACATTTGCATATTTTATTTATTTATGAATTTTGGGCTCCAAAAATAGGGGTCGTCTTATACATGGGGTCGTCTTATTGATGGAAAAATACAGTATATACAATGTGGCAGCACATTTTTCAGGGAGCAACAGGCTGCTTAATGATGCAGCGCAGGATATTGAAATATGTTTGTGAATGCACAGAAATTTCTATATGCAGTGATATTTCTATCTGTAAGTTTACCTGTCAATTTCTGCATTTCCTGTAAGTTTCAATGAAGATTAAACAGTTTTTGCTTAATATTTTTCATGCAAAAAACAGCTTTTGTAATGTATAAAATAATCTTTTAAATGTTTAAAAAATAATCAATTGTGTCCTATGTCCCTTTAAACTTTACAAGTCATTAGCTTACAGTGATTTAGAGGTAACAGTTTTTGTTTCAGCAGTAGATGTGGCTGATAATAAGGTATATTCAATGTAATCTCCACTTTCAATAACTTCCTATTGATATAACTCACCACTGTGTTCTCTTTTCCTTTTCACCGGCCTCGGTCAACTTCCTATCAGATGGGTGCACACAATGGCCTGCTCGCTCCTGTACTTCCCCTGCTATTATAGGGCTAGTTAAATAATATGTCTGCTCTGTATCAGAAAAATTCAAGGTTCTTGCACAAAAGAGATGATTAGAGGATATTTACTATTAGCATTATCATGGAACAAGTTAACATCTGTAAAACAAGAAGTAAATGCTATATGAGATTAATATAACTTTACCATGGTTGAAAAACATACATTTATACACTTTAGTCCCATTCTGCAAATTATTATTTTTCAAGAAATAGTTCAGTCATTACCAACTATCCTGACCTCATGGACCGTAACACAACAGCACATCTTTATGTCCATGATCATGCTGATACACTTGGTATTCATGGCAGAGATACTAGAGTGGGTTGCTAGTTCCTTCTCCAGTGGGCCGCAGCAAATAGCTCCTGGTATTCCTAGGTGGTCTCCCATCCAAGTACTGACCAGGCCCAACCCTTCATGGCTTCAGGGTGGTGTGACCTCTTGGTTCCCTCACTGGGAATCGAACTCAAGTCGCAGCCCTATCTCCCTATCTCCTCCCCTTCTTGGACACAGGGGCCGCCTTTCCTACACCACCACATGATCACATTTAATGACGCCTGTCAGTGGCTGGTAACATAGCAGAAGCACTAGGTGGGGCAGGCAGGTGTCGTAGAGGACCATATTAGAAGGACCTCTCCTATAATTTGGTGGATAGGGAAGCAGCCTGTTTATTAAAATTGTCCAGAATAACTGCCGAAAGGTCCCATATTCTGGGCAAGTTCCATTTTAACATAGAGGACTGCCCTGCAATGGTCTGTGAAAATTCCTGTTGCTTAAGGTGTTTTGTTTACATCGCTATGGAAACAAACTCTGGTTATTGTGCCTGCTCTGCCCAGAAAATGCCTGTCCATCTCCTGTTGCTGCTGGAGGTCATGTTATTCCTCAACGTCCAGTGGAGCGACAGGGTAGGATGGTGGTTGCTGCTTGGAGGGATACTGTTGGTTCATGTGTGAATACAGGTCCCAGTGCAGGTATTGGTGAGGATGGAGGGGCAGTGGCATTGACTCCTAACAATGTGAGCTTCAGGGATTAGTGTAGATTTGTGTTAGGGGTGGCTGTGGGATCCAGTTCAACCATGATTGCAGCAGGCCCCATAATCTCCCCATTGCCACCAATGTATCCCCCGGAAAAAAACGTACTAACCCCTAGCACTGTAAAGAAATGCATAGCACTTACATATCACTCGTACCTGGTGAATACACTAGAATAACTATTGTAACGGAGCTGGAACACGCAGTCCAATATCCCCGCTGGTATACGGTAAAATACCCAAGAGGCACTACAGTCTCACCATTCCCGACCTCCCATATTGGACGACACACAATTTGGGAGTCAAATGAATACTGACTTTATTTACCTTTACAGAAATATATATACATCTCTTTGGCCACAGGCAATACACATGCCCATATTTGGCCGCACAATACACATAAAGAGAACAATAGGTGGGTCACACCTCCCTGGCAACTTTGATACAATCAGATATTGATTCAATTACACTTCTTTGTTCTTATCTGAGAATGAAAACACTGTATACAATAGACTTCCTTTATCTTATGCGGAGTCGCTGTAACAGGATTATCTCCCATGCCAAGTAGCTGCAAATGTCTGGGACAATATTCTGCAGAGCATCAACCAACATACATGCAGTATAATAGTAGGATCATATTTTAACCATAATAATCATAAAACAGGGTAAAACAGTGATGGGTTCCGTTACACACCTCCCCCGTGACCATAAGCCGGCATACACGGTCTGATCCCAACGGATCGGCCTGGGGATGTCCGGACAAAAGTATTTGTTGGTCAATTCTCTAGTTTGACAACCCATCAGCATTACTGCAATTCACATTTACTCACATTTCCCATATCCCCAGATAGCTGGGTTCTGAGCGCACAAAACTACCGAATAGCGCTCAGATCCTCTTCACCCAGTTCAATTGCCATGTAGCTACAGTCTTTCCCATAGTCTTTCATTATATGAATGGGCTTCATGGCACAGTTATCTGGGGTATCATGGTTCATACAGGGCAAGTACAGAATGACCCCCCTGTATGTAAAGGGCCAGAATGAGTGACATACACTCTGGTATGGCCGAACACTGGTTCCAAAGGGCAATATGTACCAGGGCCATAGTCGCAGGGCAGGAGGCTGGCAAACAGTCCTCTCCAAGCCAAAGTGGCGAAGGGCACTTCGTCACACATCTCCCATTTGGGGGGAAGTCTAAACAGGCACCTGGATATTTCGCTGGGGTGATGGTGCAACACGCTGAGGGGACTTGAGGGGCAGAGGCCAGCGGCACTCTGCCCTGATGCCAGCTCTTCTGCTGGTATAACCTGCAGGACCTCCTGCTCTGTACAAGGGACAAAGGGAGGGCAGAGGCCGACTGCACTCTGCCCCACTGTCAGCTCTTCTGCTGGGGTACCTGGGACATATTCCGGCTCAGTAGCCAGGGAAACGTAGGGGTCAGTGGGGGTTAACATTTCCTCTGTTAACCCTGGGGCCACATTAGAAGTTAGCTGGGGAGGGGAATTTGTACTTACCCCCTCCTCCGGTTGTCCCAGTGAGGGTAGTTGGGGATCTGGACAGGCTGCGGGCGCAGAGACCACGGTCCCATCTGCGCCGTCTGGGAGATTGGTGTCTCCCCTGGTTAGGGTAAACTGTCGCTGGGGGGGAAGGACGACACCTTTGGCCCCCTGGGGTACCCACTGCCGCTGTGGAGGAAGGTCGACACCTTCTGCTCCCTGGGGTACACATTGCCGCTGGGGGGGAAGGACGACACCTTCTGCCCCCTGGGGTTCGCACTGCCGCTGAGGGGGAAGGACGACACCTTCTGCCCCCTGGGGTTCACACTGCCGCTGGGGGGAAAGGACGACACCTTCTGCCCCCTGGGGTTCACACTGCCGCTGGGGAGGAAGGACGGCCCCTTCTGCTCCCTGGGGTACACACTGCCGCTGGGGAGGAAGGACGACACCTTCGGCTCCCTGGGGAACACACTGCCGCTGGGGAGGAAGGACGACACCTTCGGTTCCCTGGGGTACACACTGCCACTGGGGGGGAAGGACGACACCTTCGGCCCCCTGGGGTACACACTGCTGCTGGGGAGGAAGGACGACACCTTCGGCTCCCTGGGGTACACACTGCTGCTGGGGAGGAAGGACGACACCTTCAGCTCCCTGGGGTACACACTGTCGCTGGGGAGGAAGGACGACACCTTCAGCTCCCTGGGGTACACACTGTCGCTGGGGATGAAGGACGACACCTTCTGCCCCCTGGGGTACACACTGCCGCTGGGGAGGAAGGACGACACCTTCAGCTCCCTGGGGTACACACTGCCGCTGGGGGGGAAGGACGACACCTTCGGCCCCCTGGGGTACACACTGCCGCTGGCGGGGGGGGGGGGGGGGAATTAGTTGGAGTATTCCACGTGGAGCGGTTTCTGTTTCTGGGACAGTCTCTCTGCATGTGACCCTGCTGGTTACACGTGTGGCACCTGATGTACCGTGGAGGGGTTTGTAAGTTCCCACCACCCGGACGCAGTGCTGGGGGGGGGGTTATTGGTGGGAGGTGGGTTAGCAGCTCCCAAGATGAACCGCTCCCGTGCCCGCTGCTTTTCCATTATGGATTTGTGGACATCTGTCATTAACCATTCCAAGGTTTTCATGGGAAGCGTACCTGGGAAAAAGGCCAGTCTGCTTTGGAGTTCTCTTTGAAACTCAGTCTATGGGGTAATAAGAGGTACTGTAACCATGAGTTCCTTTCTGTCTGCATCCCTGTAGTCTGCGGCCGCCTCCTCCTCCTCATGATGGAACGCTGTCTGAAAACTAGCCGGTTCCATCCTGCTGTAGCCAGGGGCGCTGTACGGATAATAGCAATGCCCTCAATTTGTACTCCACGGAATGGTGTCTCCTGTAGCTGTCCTTCTGACCGTGGGAGCAATTCCGACACTTGCCACCAAATGTAACGGAGCTGGAACACGCAGTCCAATATCTCCGCTGGTATACGGTAAAATACCCAAGAGGCACTACAGTCTCACCATTCCCGACCTCCCATATTGGACGACACACAATTTGGGAGTCAAATGAATACTGACTTTATTTACCTTTACAGAAATATATATACATCTCTTTGGCCACAGGCAATACACATGCCCATATTTGGCCGCACAATACACATAAAGAGAACAATAGGTGGGTCACACCTCCCTGGCAACTTTGATACAATCAGACATTGATTCAATTACACTTCTTTGTTCTTATCTGAGAATGAAAACACTGTATACAATAGACTTCCTTTATCTTATGCGGAGTCGCTGTAACAGGATTATCTCCCATGCCAAGTAGCTGCAAATGTCTGGGACAATATTCTGCAGAGCATCAACCAACAAACATGCAGTATAATAGTAGGATCATATTTTAACCATAGTAATCCTAAAACAGTGTAAAACAGTGATGGGTTCCGTTACAACTATAATTGGACCTAACTAATAGTGTATAGCAACTAGGTGAAGGGAATCATATTCCCCTACACCTAGAAGGTGTCATTGGAACATGTAAAAATTGTATGACAAAGCTCTGCAATGCTCTATGTGGCTCCTCTGGTGGCTGCGCCTGTGTAACAGAACCTTACCTTTGCCTGGGAACATTTATTACTACACTGGCCCTTTAACTGTTTGGTACTTCGACACTGAACTTCGGATGGGACTTTACCGATTTTCAAGACAGAAAGAGACCGACCACACAGCCTGAATCTGTGGAACTGTTTTTGGGCATGCAAACAGGCGTGCGGTCGGTCCAAAGAGACTTTTTAATATTTCTGGAACCACTGGACAGATTCTCATGAATTTTGAATATGTTGTTCCACAATTTATGTTGTTCATAAAAATGAAAGTTTTATTTATGTACTATGTAAAATCATAAAGTTATAAAAATGTGTAAGTTTTAGCTGGGAGATAATTGAGTAGATACAGTAATAAACTCAATTATCTCCCAAGCAGAGGGGAGGGAAACTGCGGGCGTTACTATTGTGTTATTGATTGTTCTATACCTCCCCCCTGGGTGTGTTCTGTTTGTACCTGACTGTAATAAAAACCAGGCTGGGTGTGCCAACAAAGGGAGTTTTTCCTTGACCCTTCAAAACGTAGCCTTGTCTCGTTCTTGAAAGGGGATTATATTGGATTGTTACTCTGCTCTGCTTACAGCTGAACTTGACTCTCCCTCTGGAACTTTTGGATGGGATTATACCAACTTCACTTTTACACAGCAGCTTGCCAGGGAAAAGGACATCTCCAACGGCTGATACTCTCTCACTACCGGGGTAGCCGTTACAGCTTGTGTTGCTGGTGGTGCTCTAGAAAAAAAAATCAAATATATTTAGTTTCTATTTCTCATAAGCATAAAGTTATTCACTGTTTGTATGTACAGTGTTCAATTATGTGTTGCTTAGTGTTAGGGGAAATTTCATATATGCCTAGAGTTTAACCACCTGCTAATATATGACGTTTTACAGAATTTTCTAATGTTTCTAATGTTCATAGCATAAAAACGGACGCAGGCATACTTAAGGCAAATCCTACGAATATCCAGAAAACATTTATAGATTTTTATCAAAAACTTTATACAGCCACCTCCACGGGGACGGAGCATCGCATAAGAACTTTGTTAGACTCGTGTGCTTTTCCGTCGTTAACAGAATGAGAATTTGGGGTGCTGAATGCAGAGATGTCTCAGGAGGAGGTTAGGAAGGGGATTCTGGCTTTAAAAAACTGGTAAAGCTCCAGGGCCTGATGGGTTTACAAATTTATATTTCCAAAAGTTTCAGGCTCTCTTAGTTCCCCATTTGACCGTTCTGATTAACTCCATTCTAGAGGGTCGACAAGTCCCCCCGGAAATGAACTTGGCGCAGATAGTTTTGTTCCCGAAGGAATGGAAAGACCATACAGAGATGAAAAATTATAGGCCAATCTCTCTCCTCAATGGAGATATAAAATTGTTAGCTAAAATCATGGCTGACAGAGTCAAAACATTTTTATTGAGGATTATTCATAAGGACCAAGTGGGGTTCATTCCTCACAGGCAGGTAAGGGATAACCTTAGGAAAGTCATTAATTTTACTTCTTCAGGACAAAATGCAAAAACACCATTATGTCTTCTGGATCTGGATGTTGAAAAGGCTTTCGACTCGTTAGAATGGCCTTTTCTCCGAGCAGTTTTGAATAGATTTGGCTTTAGGGTTCAGTTTTTGGACCTAATTAACATTTATTACAAAAGCCCTGAACCTTATTTAAAGCTGCCAGGTCATAATAAACAGAAAATTAGGATAGACAGGGGAACAAGACAGAGTTGCCCTCTTTCGCCCCTGCTATTTGGTTTGGTAGTCGAGCCGCTGGCTCGGTTAATTAGAGCAGACCCGGAGATAAAAGGATTGGTCATAGGTCATCATCATTATAAAATTAGTTTATTTGATCGTGACTTATTATGTACACTGGCAGAGCCAGACCACTCTATCCCAAAGTTGTTAGACACGCTACATGAATTTGGTAAGATTTTGGGGTTAGTTATAAATGTGGAAAAAACAGAGGCAATGGAAATCGACTTATTGACTAAAGTTAAGGAATTTCTACGAGAGAATTATATTTACCATTGGGCTAAAGATTTTATTCCATACTTGGGTCTTAAAATCACCCCACGGGTAGAGAACTTATATAAAACAAATTACTCCCCCCTGTTCAGGGCCCTCAGTTGGGGATTTATTAAAGTGGTCTAGGTACACAATCTCGTGGTTGGGCAGAGTCAACTCTTTTAAAATGAATCTTCTCCCAAAACTGTTATATTTATTTTGAACCCTCCCAATACCCATTAACCAGCTAGAGTTGAGGAGTTTTTAAAGGAAAGTGTTTAGGTTCATTTGGAGGGATAAACCCCCTAGAATTAATAAAGCTATTATGTTCAAGCACAAAAATAGGGGGGGATTGTCGTGCTCAGATTTGAGAAAATATTACAAAGCAGCGCAGTTATCCTTTATTCCAATTACACATTGACTTGAACACCAACCTGCCTGGAAGTTCATGGACAATCAGATTCTATCTCCCTACAGCTGTGATACACTGGTTTTGGTTGAATAAGGTACCTGAGCAGGTGGGGAGGATTAGGCACCCAGTGATTGCAAATACAGTACAGTGTTGGAAATGGGCCCTGAAATTCTCCAGTTTGTTCAGCCATCCGTCTCACATGATATCGATATTCAGCCACCCGCAGGCTCCAAAAGAGATGAGCAGTGAGTCCATCTGGTGGTGGAGATCAAAGGGACTAGACAGGTTGGGGGCCTGGTTTGCGTAGGGGAGCTTATTAACATTTGATATACTAAGAGATCAATACAATATACCATTAAGCCAACGCTATCATTTTTGTAAATTAAGACATTTTGTGACCACATTAACCAGAACCCAGGGGCCGCCGGAGAAATCCTGGCTGTCTCCATTGTCTAAGGGAATCATTGGGGGAATCTATGATATGTATAACTCTCAAACAACTAAGATCTAAGACAAATATATCAAGGATTGGGAGATAGATTTGAATGAGCGATATGGGGATAATAAATTTGAATTGGCTTGGAGGAGCATTTATAAGGGATCCCTAAACCAAAGCTTGTTAGAGACCGCAATTAAGGTGCTGCATCGCTTGTATATAACCCCAGTAAGATTAACAAAGTGGAGAAAGGCGGGAAGTGCAGATTGTACTAGAGGGTCCCCAGTGCAGGGGTCATTTATTCACATGTGGTGGAGGTGTTCCAGAGTACAGAGGACCTGGGAGGCAATCACAGCTATCACCTCAGAGGTATTTCACACCCCAGTTAGGGGGGCAATGGAAACATGCCTATTAGGAATTCCAGGAAAAAACCCTTACTCACTTACAAAATAAGCTTTTACAGTTTTTTATTTGGCTACTAAGAATCACTTGGCACAAAACTGGAAGACAAAAGAATTAGTGATATCAGTAATTAAAAATAAAATTAATTATAAAGCGCTGAATGAACAAATGACCCATACCGTTGAGGATTCATTTCAGAAATATTTAGATATATGGTGTATGTGGCTTGAGTATCGGGGGTGATTAGTTATTAAGCTACCCGGATAGAGGGGCAGTGTATAATAGGGAGAGGAATTTGATGAGGGGCTGGAGGCTGGAGGAGGAACCTATATTCTCGGCGTGGGAAGAGGTGTGGACAAGGTGAAGATTCGCTTAATAGAATAACACTAGAATCAGGTAACCGGTAATTACCTAGTTATGTTAATATGTCTCTTGTGTTTGGTTTTTTTTTTGGGGGGGGGGGGGGTGATTGTGGCTTTATAAGGCCCAGAGCATAAGATAAAGTAAAGTGGTATTAGTGTCTCCAATATATTATTCTTAGACATATACAGAAGGGGTAAATTAGTTGTATGTTCGTGAATATTAATCGGATAAACATAATTTGTCATATAAATACATGTTTAGACTGGACCCAACTAAATGTGTCTCATGGGCATTAATATAACATAATAACATATAAAGTTTATTGAATTAATTGTTTCCCGGAAGAGATAGTTTGATCTGAAAATGGAAAATGTTGGAGGAGTTGTCATAATCTGGAGCTAAGGATAAAATATACCGTTTTTTCATAATGTTATGGATTATTGTATATACAGTCCTCTTCGACCTGCGAGTCAAACATTATGTGATGTTTGATGAAAGCTTGATTTGCCATATGTGTGACAATAAAAACTGTTGAAATAAAAAGAAAACCAATTAAGAGTTTGTCCTTGTAATTGCTGGGAATGCAAAAATAATTTGCAAGATATACTGTTGGCTCACATCTGCGATGGACAGCCGTGGTTTCTTTTTCTGTGTCCTTGAGTGCTGGCCAAACGGGAAGGATATAAAGCTATGTGAGAAATGATTATTAAACAGAGACTATTTTAATCACTATACCTGTGTTTGTTTATGGTGTCTCTCATCTGAACCAGGTTAATGCTTTGTGTGCAATGTTCTTTTCTTCTGCAGGGTAATATTTCCCTAACACTTAGGCAATGATTAATAAGCATCTTAATAATGTCACTAATATTGAATTATGATGTCAGGGGTGGGGGATTTCCATAATATAGGTTGTGAGGTTGCTGATGGTTTTGTCTCAGAGTTATTTTAAACAATCAGTTTTTCTAATTATAAAGACATTTCCTCCTTATTCTTTATCAATATCACATCAGACATTATTGTGTGCGTTTCTTGGCTAAATGATTAATCATTGTTAGTCATCAGCCACAATGTATACCAGACATTGTTATGTGATGTAAGCCATGTCAACAAGTAGGAGTGTATGCATGGTGAACATGGAGTACATGGTGAACAGGATTGATGAATATGCTGTATGATTGGTGGTGCATGTACTCACCTTGTATAGTCTCAGGACAGTTGTTGTCCATATATTCTAACTACTGTAATTGTGGACATTCTGCACCTCAGAAGATCCTCCCATACCACTGCAGTGGGACCACCACCTGTGACTCTTGCAACAATCCGCTTTCTTGGCCAACTTTTTCTTGACTATGGTTCGGCAATCATCATAGTTGGGTTTCACATCTTGACACTCCTGAAGTGAACTGCCACTGCAGTGAACTGTGGCTCTCCATGGAAGATATGTGACTAATCGTGGATGGCCTTTAAAAGGACAATAATTCCTCTTGGGAGTTATTGGGGGCTCTGTGCTTTTTGTAGTGGGATCGGGTATGCAACAGGTGATATGTTGTATGTGGTATGTAACAAGGGTAAGTATGTTGTATGCATTAGTGGCTATATAGCAAGGAGGTATGGGTGGGGGTATGGGGTATAGAGTAATCTAGATAGTGATCAGATAAGGCTTATGAAATGTGTTAATAAGATTATTAATTTAGGGTATGTAGACTTTGTGAATAAATCCATATAAAAATGATGTATTATTAATAAAAAAAATGTACATTCTCTAATCCAAGCTCTTACTTTCTCGTCACAATAAAATCTGTCCTCCTCTGTGGGATAGTTTACGCCGTACGGCATAGCTTTATAGACTCCATGTTGCAATATTTACTGGCGTTCTGTAACTTGAGTGGTGATGCTACTGGAACAACTGTGTTTATGGCTCGCTAGTTCAAATTCTTAGCTGCTTACACTTAAGGACCACTGCAAGCGCTCATAAGCTAATCTTCCTTACTTGGCAATCCCCCTGGCTATGGGGGCATACGTTCCTACTTGAGCTAGCCTGCAGGACCAATGTATTAGCTCATTAAGTTATCTTGTAAGAACTTCCATAGGGCTGAGACTGCCTTAAATGAGTGGTCAATCACTCTCAAAAACAACTCGCACACTTTCTCACTCAAATTCTGTCTCTCAATGAAACAAATACTCTCTCACACTTCCACTCTCACAGTCATTCACACGCTAACACACACTCCATTGTCACAATTATACTCACATTCTCACACACTCATGTTCAAACTCACTAACACATAATCACATACACTTACTGTTACACTCAGACACATTCCTTCAACCACACAAAGTCGTACAAAAGTACAGAAAATGTGTTATTCAAATCTTAACCTGCCCTGGGTCTCCACTCACTTGAGCAAACTCTAGTTACTGGAGCCCATAATGTAGCCAATCAAATAAGTTACAATTCAATTGCAAAAGATTTGCGGGTTACAGGCTGAAAATCCCTGCGGTTGTGAAAATCGTAACTCCAACCCATCTAAGCCTTTGATCTTTCAAGTCTGTAAATGTTAAAATCGCAAATCACTATTCAATTGCTACAATTCCTCAAGGACGCAATTCTTTTCACACCCGTAAATGGCAAATGTAGAAGAAAATCCTACAAGTACCAGATAGGACTCGCAAGGGGGTTAAATACCTGTTCGTAGCACTGTAAATGCAAATAAAAATCAATACTGCACTTTAAAAGATAGGGAAAGCGATGACAGACATTACAATTAATTACACAACCGTCTCAAGCTCGCAAATCTGCAATACATTTTTTGTATATATTTTTGTATACATTTTTGTTATATCAATCTTGGGAATCAATGAGTTAATACATATCAGGCCACCCACTGAGACTACAACAGTATCACCATTCATTTCTAATCTTTTGTACATTGCCAGATTGCGAGTCTGATCGCATATCGAACGTCTAAATGCTAATTGACTGATGTGTAACCTCCATGTTTTACTGATGTCATGATGACGGTCTCATTTACTATTGGCTGTTTCTAAATCGGTAGTTACAGCCTTGCTTAGTTGATCATGTTCATGACCTGAAATGCTACGTACAAGTGCATGGTTCACGGTTTAGGCTTTCGGCCAGGTGGCTGTGGGCTTGATCAATTGAATCGCTCTGTAACTGCAATTGAATGGAGGCCCTGGTCTCTAATATTTGGAAGAAATATATACATGTAATTTGGAAATGAAGCTTCAAAATACAGTATGTTTCTATGAGTTGTGCATTGTATAGAACTGCAAAACATAATGTTTATTAAGGTTTTCTCCCGGATGACCTAAACACTTAAATGTTTGATTAGTATTTTTTTTTTTTTTTTGTAAACAAGCTCTTTTCGCTTTTCACTCAAAATATTGTAAAAATAACAAGGGGAGAAACAGGAAGTTACTGAATAAAATACGTGGACATAGCTGGGTAAAAAATATCATCAGACAGCTGTCTTTCAGCACAACACGCAGAATTGGAAACAAGATATGCCAACTTCCCTAATATCTCTTTACAATGTCCCAAAATATCTGTACACAGTTTAATTTCAATACCTGTATATCCCTAAACGGTGACCACAACGGAAGCTTGGCTCGCTGCTCTGCACCTTATTGATGGTGCTTTTTGGAAGTGTTCCTTGGCCCCGTGCTCTCTCACAGCTAATTCTGCTCCTGTCCGAACACAAAACTGTGAACCAGAAACCTATTGTGTCCACGCATCCCTTTTTTACAGTTTCCAAATGAATTGTCTTAAAACCACAATAGCTGTTTTTACCTTGGCATGGAGGTGTGTGCAGGCAGGACTGAAATAATCCCATAAGACTGAGAAATGCTCACACTGAGTTCTTAAGATATCTCACTTTAATTGTCATACATCTTAAATATAATTAACTACCGAATTGCCCGTCAAAAAATGATGGTAATGAAATTGTAAGTGAGCTAAGGGTGTTTGGTGTATATAATGTGGCTGATGTAGCGCAGTTCGTTTTCTATGTCGTGCGAGTTTCTCGGAATATTGGTTTTCTATGTCGTGCAAGTTTTTCGGAATATCCGTAGGTGTTTTGTGGTGTTTTGCGTGTTTATGGTATTGTTTTGCGTGTTTAGGGACCTTTAGCCTCGTTTTCGTTTGTTCGGCGGCTATTTTTTCTCTCGCTTAGGCTATTTGCGGGTCTCTAAACTCCGAAATTTGTGGTTAAATGGAGGTGTAACTTCACTTGCAGAGGTCCTGGGTGCCCCCCTTGCTGTGTGTAACCTTTTTATGTGTTTGTTGTTTGTATTTGTTGTGTTTGTAATGTTTTTGGGGTTGCGTGGGTTGCGTCCTTGTTTTCTAATCTCGTAGGTGTTTTTCGGCAAATACGTAGGTGTTTGGTGTGTTTTGCGTCTTTAGACTGCTGTAGCCTCGTTTTCGTTTTTTTCGGCGGACATTTTTTCTCTCGCTTAGAGAATTTTTTAGTGTCTAAACTCTTTTAATTTGACTTAAATTGAGGTGTAACTTTAGTTTTCGATGTCCTGGATGCTTCCTCTTCCTGTAAGTAAGCTTTTTATGTATTTGTTGTATTTTTCATGTTTCGATGTGCGCGTGTTGCAGCCGATTTTTGCAAGGTCGTAATGGGTCGTAACGTGTCTCGTATTTTTGTTTGACGTAAATTTTGTGAGGGTTGCAGTTGCTGGCAAGGAGCGCCTTTGGCGCTCCTTGCCAGCAACTGCGACCCTTGCTTCGTGAGGGCCGCAGGCTCGCTGTGCGAGCACGCAACGGCTCGTATGCTCACAACTATATATGTGATTTGTAAAGAACTGCCAACAATACAACACAATTGACTACAATAGTTAAAATAAGTGCTGAATTTATCAGATTTTTTTCTGATTAACAAGTCCATCATAAGAGAATACTATAGAAATGACCATTCATTGTTCCATTACGTTGGTAAAATGTTTTCTAGTTTATTACTAAAGCAGAGGTTATATTGTACACATATTTTATTGTTCCAGCTTTGCCTGTTCAGTCTATTATTCCCTTGAGTATAAAAAAAAGTCTGACGTTCCCACAAGAACCTCCTCCACACCGCTTTTCCAACTTCTACTCCATCCTAAACACCTCAGCACCCATCGATTGCCAGAGGATGAGGTATCCAAAACTTCCCCTCATTTCATTACATGTTCCCTTGATCCAGCTCCCTCACATCTTGACCACTCTTGACTCAGTCCTTACATATCTTTTCATCTTCTCTCTCTCCACTGGCACATTTCCATCAGCTTTCAAGTAGGGTGATCACTTTTCTGTCACCTCTTCCATCGCCAAAACTCATCTGAAACTAACCTCACCATTGTAATAAATGATCTAGTGATACCCAAGTCAAGGGGACACTTACCAATGTTTTAATCTGTCTGCTGGCTATGACAATATTTAACAACCCAGTCCTCCTGCACATGTATCACCGCCCTCTAATGGTCTAAACCCTATCTCTCTAACAGTTTATTCAGCAACTCCTACTGTGCCGCCTCCTACCTTCCATTAACCCAGTTTGTTGGTAAACCCCAAGGCTCAGTGCTGGGTTCATTGCTTTTCTCTCTCTCCATACCTTCTCTCTTGGCAAACTTATCAACTCCTATGGGTTTAAGGAATATTTTTATGCTGATGATATCCAACTTTCTTTCTCTTATCTCCAGACCTATCGCTCACCCTATTCATGTGTCACAATATGTCATATGCAATTCTCCTGGATGGCCTCCTGGCATCTTAAAGTCATCAACTCCAGAATAGAGCTGTTTTTTTATTTCCCCTTTCTCCTCCACTTCTATACCTGAAATTTGTCATAATGTAGACAACACAAAATTCCCCACCACATATAACGTAAGGTGGTTTGGTGTCACACTTTACTCTGACCCCTTCTTCATCCCTCACATTCTATCACTCACCTAATCCTGCTGTCTGCACCTCCTAACAGCTCGAAAATGCATCCTTTCCTCACTGAAGACACAACCAAGATACTGATCCATGCTCTCATAATATCATGCATGCGATGATGATTTCAATTCCATCCTAATTGGCCACATCAACTATCTACAACTTAAATCTGTCCTGAATTCTCCTGCCAGTGGTTTCCACAACACACAAAGCTCAAAATATATTGTCCTCCTCTGCCATTTCCTCAAAGGATAATATTCAAACTCCTAATCCTTGTTTACAAAGCCCTCAAGAATATCACACTTTCCTACATCTCTGCTCTTGTCTCCGGATACACTCCAAACCACTCTCTCCGATCTGCCCAATATTTGTGCCTTCCATGCTCACAGAACTTCTCAAGATCAGCCCCCACTCTTTGCAATTCCCTACCTTGCTCTGTCAGACTTTCCCTAGTCTTCAAATATTCTCAAAAACCCAATTGTTCAAAGAAGCATATCACCTACCTCCCTTTCGCAACCATCCACAACTTCATATTAGGTTATCCATTCTGTTTTACATATTTCTCCCTCATCACACTAGAACATTGATCCATCAATCAATCTCCTTACCTCGCGTTTGTATTTTCCTTTACCTCTTGGATTGTATTTGCTCTCACCAGAGTAGGACCTTCATATCATTTACAAATATGTGGTCTTGTCTTATCTGCCTTCTTATTTATGTTAATGTCTATCCATTGTTAATTGTACCCTAGTGCTATGGATCCTGCTGGAGCCTTATAAATAAAATATAATAATACAAATCACACTGTCTTTACCTGTGTCTTGCAAAATCAGGTATCAGCTTCTATTTAACAAAAAGTTACAGATTTTCTTTGGATTCATTATGAAAAATTAAATAAATTTTTTGTAATCACAGCTTTTTTATATGTCACTCCTAGAATTTTTCAGCTAATGGAATTAAAAGTTATACAACTATGTAAACAGGAAGTCGCTAAGAATACTCAGCAAAATGCGTGGGGGTTAGATGTGCAAAATATATGATTAGGCACATGTCCTTTAGTACAATATATATTGTGACTTATAATGTACAGTTACACAGGTCTAAACAATTTTAAAGTTTTTATACAGATTGTATACAATCCTTTAGACTGTAAATTTGTGAGTTATAATCTTGAAAGGTGCTTTGGGAACAAGCAACATGTACGTAAGATTTTAAGCTCAAAGACAAGGCTGTTTATTTTTGCCATGTGTTAGTAGTGTGTTTTTAATATTGTGTTTTTCTTAATACTGTACCCTGTATAGCTCTACAGAATATGTTGGCGCATTACAAATAAAGGACAATAATAATATACAGAAGTGGAATGTTTTCCTGCATATGTGAAGAGAAGAAATGCAAATACAAATTGGGAGACAGAGGACTGAAAGTTCGTCTTCTAGTAAGAAAAGACCTCGCCAATTCCTATATCTACTAAAGTTTGAAGTGATCTCTCCAATTAGAATGAGGCTCAACAGAATAAACTAGAAATTGAAAAGCTATTACCTAATTATAGAGAAGCGATAGAGTGCTCCAGACGGGAACCCATGCTCACTGTACTTTAGAGAGATCAGCTACGCCTCACTGACGAAGCCCAATAGAGGCCGAAACGTACGTCTGGAGTTTGTGGTTTCTCCTGTTCAGGGTAGAATTGCCTGGTATTTCGGGGGTGGATCACTCTATTGAGTGAGACCAGACTGATATACTACATGATATACTATACTACAGGATATTTCTCCCTGTGAAGGGTACAAGTGAGCTGAAAGTGGCTGCTCTCAGAGTAGGCAACCAGGCATATAAACAAACCAGGTGCTGTTCGTTCTCAAATTGATTGCTTTAAAAAAGACACAGTGGATGAACATTTTGATTACTGTATTATTAAGAACCACCATCAATAAAAAGTAAAGTATATCTTAAAAGACCTCCTCCTACCTGGCAACTTATATTTTTTCAAATAGACGGGAACCTTAAAGATTGAAACTCTGCTCATTGTAACATAGCCACTCCTCTTAATTTGTTTCCTCTTTCTATTTTATCAACAGTTGCTCTGATACATGGTTTGATAGTCGCTTCTACTCTATCGTCAAATTAATGCAAATCTAAGGTCGTTACAGTATGCAGACAGATAATACCGAATATGGAATCAGAAGTCAGCTAACAAGAAGAACCAAATATCTAAATCTGATACCAAGGTTTTCAGAAGACAAGCAGAGCCAATAATCCAAGTTTCAGGTCAGATCAGTTGGTCAACAAGCAACCCAGAAACAGGTTGATAGACTGATATCGGTTATTTAAGACCTGCATAGTCAACTGAGTGCTTTTGGGTAAACAAGGTCTTCTGCCCACCGGTGAGTCCAGACAATCCTTCCACATTTTCTTTAGTTGGTGTTGGCCCAGTGGTCAAACAAGGTTACATGTACTAATTAAGCATACAATTCATATTTGAAGAAACAAATGTAGCTTTTATATCTCTCCGCTTTTGTGTTTCTTACTTAACTTGTACTGGAATATTATTACATCTACCAGTTCTGTAGCATTATGTAGACTTTTGTAATGTTGGCTTTATCTATTCACCATATCCCTGTATTTAATGATACAGAATATATTGGGACAAATCCCCCCCCCCCCCCCCAATTAAATTAATAGGAGACACAAAAAAAATAGCAAAATTAAACTTAATCATGCATTACCAGGGCTATGTCTTTCCCATGAAAGCTTTCACCCATAATTTATATTTTATATATATATATATATATATATATATATATATACACACAGCATCTCACAAAAGTGAGTACACCGCTCACAATTTTGTAAATATTTTACTATATCTTTTCATGTGTCAACACTGAAGAAATGACACTCTGCTACAATGTGAAGTAGTAAGTGTACGGCCTGTATAACAGTGTAAATGTGCTGTCCCCTTAAAATAACTCAACACACAGCCATTAATGTCTAAACCGTTGGCAACAAAAGTTAGTACACCCCTAAGTGGAAATGTCCAAATTGGGCCCAAAGTGTCAATATTTTGTGTGGCCACCATTATTTTCCAGCACTGCCTTAACCCTCATGGGCATGGAGTTCACCAGAGCTTCACAGGTTGCCATTTCCACTCCTCCATGATGACATCACAGAGCTGGTGGATGTTAGAGACCTTGCTCTCCCCCACCTTCTGTTTGAGGATGCCCCACAGATGCTCAATAGGCTTTAGGTCTGGAGACATGCTTGGTCAGTCCATCAGCTTTACCTTCAGCTTCTTTAGCCAGGCAGTGGTTGTCTTGGAGGTGTTTCACAGGACAGGTTCCACTCAGAACAGGCCTCACCATGGTCGATCAAAGAGGTTGAGTGCACGTGCTCAGCGTCATATACAGAGGTTGTTTTTGGGAAATAAATGTATGAGTGCTGCCTGCATTGCTGCAGAAGTTGAAGGGGTGGGGGGTCAGCCTGTCAGTGCTCAGACCATACGCCGCACACTTCATCAAATTGGTCTGCAAGGCTGTCATCCCAGAAGGAAGCCTCTTCTAAAGATGATGCACACGAAAGCCTGCAAAAAGTTTGCTGAAGACAAGCAGACTAAGGACAAGGATTACTGGAACCATGTCCTGGGGTCCGATGAGACCAAAATAAACTTATTTGGTTCAGATGGTGTTAAGCGTGTGTGGCTGCAACTAGGTGAGGAGTACAAAGACAAGTGTGTCATGCCTACAGTCAAGCATGGTGGTGGGAGTGACATGGTCTGGGCCTGCATGAGTACTGCCGGCACTGGGGAGCTACAGTTCATTGAGGGAACCATAAATTCCAACATGTACTGTGACATACTAAAGCAGAGTGTCATTTCTTCTGTGTTGTGACATGAAAAGATATAATAAAATATGTACAAAAATGTGAGGGGTGTACTCACTTTTGTGAGATACTGAATATACATTTGAATGTCTAAAACAAGTTTAAAAAAACTGCTTCCTGCTCAGAATTACGAAATACAGTTATTACACTGCATTCTGGGAAGCTGAGCAGGGACATGCAAATGTGCCAACAAATGCTTTGTTCCATAACCATTTTAAACATGGCTTCCTTTAAGCTTATGCCCGCTGCATTACACAGCTTTTATGCAAAGCCAAGGTTGGATTATACACAAGCTGGCAATCCTACACACGGACAGCCGTTTCATATATATTATGTATATGAATACCAGCGGTAGATCCACCCCTGCTTCCTGTCCTGGGAGTAGAGTTGAGTTATCTCCCCCAGATTTTTTTAGGTTCTTACGCCCATGCTGCCTGATAAAAATAAGAAAGTTGGAGATGTGGGCATATTACTTTCCTCCCGCTGCTCATACAATTACATTCCCCAGGTTCCCTCCCTCAAGTTCTCTTCTTTCGAAGTTCACAATATATGTCTCTTCTCACCCATCTCTCTAAGAGATTCTGTCATTTATCAACCACCTGGTCCAGCCTCTCAATTTCTGGATCATTTTGCCGCCTCGCTGCCTCACTTTCTTTCTTTCAACATACCTTTAGTCGTTCTTGGTGATTTCAACATTGCCACCGTCACTCCCACCTCACTGACAGCTGCAAAATGACTTGCTCTTACGTCTTCGCTTGGCTTTTCTCAATGGACAGATTCCCCTACCACCTTACTGGACCTCATTTTTACCAATCACTGCACTATCTCCAACCTTATCATCTTCCAAGTCCCTCTTTCTGACCACCATCTCCTAACCTACAGACTCGCATTTCCTTCCAATCCCTGCCCTTATTCATCCCCGGCTACCAGAACCCACAGAAACTTGAGAGCACTTAACTCACAACATCTTTTCAATTTACTAGTACAACCCCTTCTCAGGCCCCTCACTTGCCCTGATATTGCTACCACAAATTACAATTTGACTCTAACTTCCACCCTTGACACGCTAGCACCCTTAACCACAAGCAGACGCCCCCGCTCTCCCCTACAACCACAGCACACTGCACAAACATGTTACATCCAGAGGTGCTCCCGCACCGCTGAACAATTATGGAGTAAATCTCACACCTCAGCTGACGGTCTCCACTAAAAGTATATCATACACTCCTATCACAATGCCCTCAAACTTGCTAAATAGTGCTACTTCTCCGCATTAGTATCACATTTGCAAACCACAAATGTTTATTTGCCACATTCAACACCCTCTGCCATCCCGCACCGCCCGCCCCTTCCTGTCTCACGGCTGAAGACATTGCAAGCCACCTTAATAAAAAAAATGTAAAATATTTGTAATGAACTCGCCTCTCAACATGGCCATATCACACCTCCCCCACAAAAAAACAATAGCACCCCCCTCTACAAACCAATGGCATCCAACCTTCATCCTTCTCCAAACCTTTATCCATTATGAAGTCCTTCAACCCTGCAACGGAGGATGAATCAACCACTTGTCTTACTACTAGTCCAGACAATCCTATTCCATGCTTATACCTCCCCTCTCTACCATACTTATCACAACTCTCACACATCTATTCAACCTTTCCCTAAACATTAGCAAGTTTCCTTCACCTTTAAAACATGCCATCATTTCACCCATTCTTAAGAAATCCTCATCTTATCCAACTTCTACATTTAACTACCGCCCTATCTCTATACTTCCCCTGGTTGCTAAACTGCTTGAGCATGTCATCTACAATCGCCTCACCCAATTTATTTCCTCAAACTCCTTTCTTGACCCGTTACAATCTGGCTTCCAGCCTCAACACTCCACTGAGACAGCTCTCACAAAAGTTACTAATGACTTGCTGTCCCCCAAGTCAAAGGGGCATTTCTCTATCCTAAAACTCTGTGATCTCTCTGCTGCCTTTGACACAGTTGACCACCTTCTTCTTATCCAAACTCTCCGCTCTCTGGGAAACCATGATACTGCTCTCTCCTGGTTCACATCTTATCTGGAAGATCGAACATTTAGTGTCTCCATTTTCTAGCACCTCTTCTTTGCCTCGCCCTCTTTACTGTCGGCGTACCCCAAGGCTCAGTCCTAGCCCCCCTCCTTTTCTCCTTTTATACATCCTCCCTTGGTGCCCTAATAAAATCTTTTGGCTTCCAGTATCATCTATTTGCAGATGACACCCAAATCTCCGCACCTAAACTATCCCCCTCTTTGCTAGCTCAAGTTGCCTACTGCCTCTCTAGCATATCCTCCTGGATGTCTGCCCGTCAAATCAAACTTTACAAGACTAAGCTCCTTATCTTCCACTCTCTTCCTCAGTTTCCACTCCTCAAATATCTCTCACTTTTGACAACTCCATTATCACTTCGCCCTCCCAGGCACGTGGTCTTGGATTTCTTTTGGACCCTGCCCTCTCTTTCACTCCTCATTTTAATTTAATCACTAAATCCTGTCATTTTCACCTAAAACATATCTCTAAAATACGTCCCTACCTTACACAAGACACAACTAAAATTCTAATCCACTCCAATCAGATCTCGCCTCAATTACTGCAACTTTCCCCTTGCTGGCCTTCCCATCACCTGGCTGTCTCCACTCCAATCCACATTGAACGCATCTGCTACACTCATATACCACAATCAATGCACAGTGTCCTCAGCACCTTTATGTCAGGCACTCCACTGGCTCCCTACAGCCTCTAGAATAAAATTAAAAATCATGATCCTAACATATAAAGCCCTTCACAATATTGCACCCTGCTATATCTCTGCCCTGGTCTCAAAATAATTTCCTACGCACCCACCCTTTTCGCTCTGCTACTGGCCTTCTTCCTTCCTCCTCTCTTATCACATTCTCTCCCGCTCTCAGGACTTCTCTTGTGCTGCCCCTATTCTTTGGAACTCCTTGCCTCGCCCCACTAGACTATACTTCGGCCCGAAATCTTTCAAAACCTCATAGAAAACGGATCTATTCGAAGAAGCCTATCATCTTTAGCCTCGATCTGCACAATGCATCGATCACTCTCCTGTACCTCACCCATACCCTTCAGAGTATACATATGTGCAGTGAGGGTCTCAGTTGCTGGCATGGAGCGAAGCGAGGGCCTCAGTTGCTGGCATGGAGCGCCGTAGGCGCTCCATGCCAGCACCTGAGGACCTCGCAAAGCGAGGGCCGCAGTTGCTGGCATGGAGCGCCGAAGGCGCTCCATGCCAGCAACTGCGACCCTCGCAAACTTCACGTCGCAACCCAAACAGTACGACACACACATTACGACACTCGCAAACAACATACGACACACGTTCACACACATTACGGCCTCGCAACACTCGGACGCAACTCGCGAACATTACAAAATGTAAAACACAATACATACACACACCACATACATAAAAAACTTACCTACACCAAGAGGGAGCACCCAGCACCTCAATAATACAACTTACACCTCGATTTTACTCGAAATAAAACAGTTTAGAGACTAAAAAAAAATCGAAGCGAGAGAAAAAATGTCCGCCGAACAAAACGAAAACGAGGCTACAGCACTCTAAACTCGCAAAACACCACAAGAAACTCGCAAAACACCACAAAACACCTACGGATATTCCGATACAAACGTATACCACACATTACTCGCCATTTTACGCCAATGCGGAAGTACACGACTACGCTAACGGTTTGGGCTCGCGCACGCACAGTGTTACACTGCACACATTCAGCACGCTTACACAGCAGATCCACACCACTAATGCTGCAGCAACATCAAAACACATTGACAGCTCTTCCACACAATGCTTTAAAATAGGTAAAGTATATTCATTTATTAATGTATTATATATTTCATTATTACACACTAAACAGCATTAGCTACCTTACAATTTCATTGCCGTCATTTTTTGACGGGCAATTCGCTAGTCATATTATAAAAAGTACAATTGGAAAAAAAAGAATGGGCAGACCTCCGCTTATCTCTCTTATTGTCAAGTATGCAGGAGCCTTGGAGACCAAAACCCAACTCAATGTACCACAGAGTCAACTGACTTCAAGCAGAAAAGTATTATAAGTGGAAATAGAGGTATTCTTAAATGACCACCGTGCTAAATTACTTTCTATATTGTATTTTGAATAATTAAACTTCACATTAAACAAAAAGTTTTTAGAAACTAATTATAGATTAATTATCATGTAATGCTACCTTCCAATTTCTTTAATGAGTCTGCCTCTTGCAGTTCATATCTCAAAATATTGTGTTTTTGCAAACTAATGAGCTTCCATTAGACTCTGTGTGAGCATTGGCAGTTGTGTATGTGCCTAGCTCTCACTGGGCAGATACAGACTTTCCTTGTATTCAAAGTCTCCTCGCACGTTAGGCAGTAGATCACTCGAAATTAAAATGGCAGATTCCACAGTAGCAAAATTGCATATAAAAGGAATAAAATACAGACTATTATTAGTATTATTATTTTGATTTAAGTTCTACAAATATGTTGTCTGTTTCTAAGTATAATTCTTCAAACAACTATATTTGAACATTTTGACCAAAGTGCTCCTTTAATACTTTCACTGGCAGAGGGGTCTGCAAAACATTGTATGGTTGACCCCACTGCCAGTGACCGTATTAGTTGCAGAGCCCCAGAGGATCCGTTCCAGCTTTACATACTTTTTAATAGGCCATTTGTTGATATAGGACTTTAGGGCCCTTTTACTTGTTTTGTGCCAATAGATTTGTTTTATATAAATACAGTATGATTTAAAAAAATAAATAATGTAATTGTCTGACAAGCCTATAGCAATGGATGTCATTTTGTATAAAAAGGTCAGATAACGAGCAAACACATCCTTGCAATTAGTTTTTGTATTGTTTTGAGATTTTTTTCTAAAATTCAAGTAATGAACTTGTGCAAAAAAAAAACACCCAATTGCAATGTCTGGAAGAAGTTATTTTAAGTTTATGGGTGGGGCCTAGCAACCACATAGTATGACTTCATGGACGCACCCACTTTTGGTAGGCAATTATAAAGCATGTAAACACATTTCAATGTGTTAAAAGTTATGTTGTATTAATTACACTTTATTCATACGTGTATAATACCATATAGGACGCTCCAATATGAATAGCATTACATTTTTTCTTCTCCAAAACTGTACAATACCAACATTGTGAAATTAAATAACTTTTAATAAGGATATTTTGTTCACTGGGGGAGACTGAAATCCACCTTTAAAAAGACCCAAAGACATTTGTTGAAATAAATATATTTATTTATTCTCAAATAAAGACCTATACATAAGGCACTGCAATCCTTCAGCTGTATGAAATAAGAAACATGTCATCTTCATACCAAAACAGGCTTCTTTTAAGGGGCCGGGAAGTCCTAGATGTTTTATCCTGCATTTAAAATATCTATAGTTAAAGGCCCACTAACCTGTTATATTTATAGCATACGCTAATAAAGAACTTAAATTGATGAAAGGCTAATTATTTATTTTCTTTAAACTTTGTAAAATAAATAAAGTCTTTAAGTTGTATCTATAATATTACATTTTACTTTGATGGCACATTTTGCCTTTGTTCCTAACTGGAATATAAACCTCTGAGCGATGATCAATGTATTCAGATAACATCACTCTTGAGTAATGTTGAAAGACATGGTACGTGGTACTTGACAACAGAACTGAATAGACGGCAACTTTAGCAGCTTGTATAGGTGATAAGATTGTTAGGTTCTTGCATACTTCACAAACAAGTCTTTTAAGAAAACAAAGGCCCCATTCAATGTAGGTTTCGGGAGATCAGGAGGCCTGTAAGTGAGGGCGCAAGTTACTTTGCTATTCAATTGGTGTATTTTTGCGGGCTCGGAATGGCTTCTGAGTTACGGGCTTGAGAAAATGGCGATTGTTAAACCTGTAACTTACAGCCTCCAGAAGCCTTTGAACTGTCACTTTCACAAGGCTAAGATCGCAAATCGCTATTCAATTGCTCAGTTTCCCCAAGCCCGCAAATGTTTTCACAGCCGTAAATGGCAAATGGCAAGGGGGTTAAACACCTATTCGTAGCACTGTAAATACAAATAAAAAACACTACTGCACTGTAAATAACGGGGAAAGCGATGATAGACATTAGAATTAATTGCACAACAGTCTCAAGCCCGCAAATCATATAATATTTATTTTTATGTGACATTTTGGGGATATATCAATCTCATAAATCAATGAGTTAATACATATCAGGCCACCCACATAGACTAGAACAGTATTGGCATTCATTTTCATAATACTTTATTTTGTGGGTTTGCGAGTCTGATCGCATATTGGACCCCCGAACCTAATTGATTGACATGTAACCTCCATGTTCTACTGCTGTAATAATGACCGCCCCTTTTTATATTGGCTGATATAAAATGGATGTTACGGGCTTGCTTAATTGATCATGTTCCCGCCCTGAAGTGCTCCGAACCAGTGCATGGTTTACGGTTTTGGCTTGTGGCCCATAACTTGCGGCTTTGAGCAATCGAATAGCATCGCAATCGGACACCAATGGGAGCCCGCAACACACCCGCAGACATTCGGCTGTCTGCAATTGAGTTGCAGGCTTCTAATTGAATATGGCTCAAAATGCCTTAAAATGACATGTAGCATTCACACATTAAATGGTACAATTTCGGAGGTAGGCTTGGCAAGATATTCTCTATCTACAAGGCTCTGCAACACAGCAAAATGACTTATGATGACTTTGCAAGGCTTCTTGCCAACACTGGGGCAGATTTACTAAGGTTCTTACAGGCTGTATGTTTTCATAAAAAAACAGATATTGCCTTAGTTAAGGTCAGTTCAGGTGACAAGCACATCCTTGCAAGTATTTTTATATTGATTAAACATTCATTTTCTGAAATTCTATTATTTTCTACTGCAACAAAACAAAAAAAAAGTAAACAGTTTGTATGTCTAGAATAACTTATTTTAAGAATATTATAGAAAGTTTGGGAGACCCATGTCTCTTTAACCCTTCTGCTGCTGTCCTAAAACAGTAGGAGCTTACAGATGTTTTGGTAGTGTAGGTCAGAGATATTGATGGATCTTCCTATGTGTTTGTCCATCTGCTGCTGGACCCGTAGGCTTTGTATGGCAGGGGATACTCTGTCTCAGACCCATTGAGCCATTGGTTCTGAGTTTGCTTCAGTTCTTCCTTCTGTCTATGCTCCGTTAGTAATGTCTGTACTCGGTTCTGGTCATTAAATGGATTTTGCCCATATTCTTGTCTCAGCCACATTCTGTACTGTAAAAGTAGGAAAAGTGCAGACAGTGAGTGATAAAAAATAATGACAAAGTGCACTAAACTATTATGAATGATTATGATTGAAAACAGTCATTGCACCTCAGCTGGACACCATTCTCCCAGATCACTCCATCAAAAGAAACCCGAAAATCAAGATACTCTGGGGAACCTCAAAAACACCAAGCAGCTTAAATTGAAGATGATCACACTCTTCATGACCAATGTCACATGTCTTAATATAGATTTGGATTTTCTAGCACATCACATGTCTACCAAAATGTCATGTGATTCTCAGTTTTTATTCCATTTTTATAGTTTTATTTTACTATGTTAATGCATCATTATTGGGCTTATATAAGGGTATAAATAATTTAAAACAAGTAAAACCTAAGTATTAGCCAAAAAGTACTGAATAAACAACATATAAAAAAAAAATTTCAACTTCACAAGATTTCAGCTGCCAACTAGAGCGCTTTTGTGAGTAGATCCCATATTTCAAACTGGGTTTGAATCATGTCATATAAAAATTTATTATGAGAATGTGTGCACCTTATTTGTTTGCTTGTTACCTTCTCCACTTGTGTAAATATATAATTTTTACCCTCTAATCAATATTGCTTTTGCACGTTAAATTAAAAGTTGGTCATTAAATACACACACACAAATATATACGGTACATACTAGGAAATTGCCTGTCAAAAATGACGGGATTAAAAATGTTTGCCACACAATGTGAGGCTTTTGCTCCACTGAGCACCTTTTGCGCTCATTGCGAGCCTCTCCCCCATGTACTTCAACTTTCCTGCTTTGCACTGATCACCTTCGGCGCTCATTGCGAGCCCCACGTTGAGCTTTGCTCAGCCTCGTTTCTGAATTTGTACGTTTTTCGTCCTCCATTTTTTTCCTCGCTTTGCCACTTTTGGATTGTCGAAAACACCCAAATATGGCTCAAATTCGCTTACAACCTCACTCCCAGCCTTCCTGGCTCTCTCCCTGCGTTGTGTGGGAGTGTGTTATATATATTTTTTTAATTATTTTTAGAGTTACGCGCTTTGCTCGCAGTTGCGAGTCTCACAGTCGCGTGAAACTGCTTGCTGCATAAGTCCTGCATGCCTCAACTGCTCGCCTCGCTTTGCGAGTGCGCTTCATGAGGCTCACAGTACAATAAGCGCCTTCGGTGCTCATTGCAACCCACAAGTCCCGCCTATTTATTTTCAACGAATATATATTTTTTATTTATGTTCTTTTGAGTTAATTGATTCAATGCTTTTACCGCTGTCAACCTGGGTTCGATTTCAGTTAGGAAACCAAGATGTTACACCACCCTGAAGCCATGCCGGGCTGGGCCTCGTCAGTTCTTGGATGGGAGACCACCTAGGAATATCAGGAGCTGTATGCTGTGGCCCACTGGAAAAGGAACTGGCAACCCACTCCAGTATCTCTGCCATGAATACCAAGTGGATCAGCATGACCATGGACATAAAGATGCGCCTGGTCTTTTACAGTCCATGAGGTCACAGAGAGTCGGAAACTACTTGAACGCCAAAAACAAAAGAAGCGCACTGAACACACTGCATGGCACCAATAGTTCAGTTCTATATGTTTTGGGATATTTGAGTGTGTAATGTTATATAAAACATGTAAAGTGTTTTTAAAATGATTCCAGAGTTTTGGACAAAGAGGAGCTGCAAGGGGACTAAGGGAGCGGGAGAGTAAGAACCGAAACCGAGTGCACTGGCACGGCTTTGTACCAGGAGCTTAGAGCGGCATAGAGCACCTGTACAAGTGCTGCAAAGTACAACTCAGGTCAATACCGAGATCGTGCCATGTTAAATTTAGTATGATGGGCTCTGCATAGAAAGCGCTCTGACCACATTCTGGACAATCCTAGACTGGGAGGAGTAAATGATATATTCAGGGATCTCCATAATACCAGAATTGGAAAAATATTGTGACTTTGCTGCAAAACTGAGAGATTTTATGCTTTACAGCACTTCTCTATGAATCAAAAACCCACTTTCTAATGTTTTAATGCTATCTTTGCAGGCTGCACATTTGTGACTTCAGGGTTCTTTAAAATAATGAGCGTCACAAGTCAGGATTGACAGTGTCCTTTTTCACAATTACTAGTTTCATTCTCTGCCGTTTAGTAGCTTCCCACAACCCGTGACTCCGCCTGAGGGTTTCAACATTTAATTGATTAAAAAGAGTCCTGGAATATATATATAGTGTGACATTTTGAGAGAGACCTTGACCTTTTACCTCTCCTCGAACCTGAATTATCGATGCTGTATGGCAAAATGCCAAGTGGGTACTGAATATTATTTAATCATTTTTCATTTTAATCTTTGACTAAAAAAATAACCACATAGTTATAGTATGTTCATATGCAAATTTCGACTTCTAAAAGGGAGATCTTAATGTATCCACTTTTACTAACTTATTTAAAAAGGGAATTTGTAATGTATGTACATTATGTTTAGGAGCAGACATCTTAATATCCTTTAGAGACCCATTCAGCTTCATACAGAACTGCTAAAGACCACTGGTAAGTCCCAATAAGGATGAATCTATCTAAGTAAATATCTTGTGAGTGTTCTTCCAATAAACACAGTTTCAAAAACGGTCTAAACAAATATCGCACATATTCTAAAGCATAAATACTTAGGGCACTATTAAATTCTCAGGAGTTACAGAGCGAGTAAATTAGAAAAGGTCGCAACGACATGGCTGGAATCCAAATCCGTAAACCATGCTGCGGCACGTAGCATTTCCGGGCGTGACCATGATAAATTATTCAAAACTGTAGTTATGGGTTTAGATGGAGCCAATAGCAAAAGAGACCATCATCATTACGTCACTAAAACATGGAGGTTAAATTTCAATCACTTACGGTTACGTCCGAGTTACGATCAGAACCGCATTGCAGAAATAATGCAATATGAAAAAATCAATACATATAATAATTTATTAAATGCATTAAAACACAGGGCCGTATCTACCTTTTTGGAGTGAAGTGAAGTGGAGGAGCGCCTGTGAGTGAGTACATTTAATTTTTTTAAGAAGTGGTGCTTCTCACTGGGAAGCACGCCTGGGCGGCTGCCTAGTTGGCCTTATGGGTAATCTGGCCATGTTAACACATTGGTCGCTGGGATCGATATAGCACAGAAATTAAACATGAAACAAATATTTTTTTTTTTTTTTGCAGATTTGCGAGCTTGAGAATGTTGTGCTTTTAATTGTAATACCTTTCATCGCTTTCCCTATCATTTAAAATACAGTAGTGTGTTTATATTTGCTTTTACAGTGCATTGGACAGGAGTTTAACCCCCTTCATTGTCCTCTCTAGTACCCGTAGGATTTTTGGCTACATTTTCCATTTAAGGGTGTGAAAACTATTTTTGAGCGGGTTTGAGGACTTGTAGCAATTTAATAGCGATTTGCGATTGTAACATTACGGGCTAGACAGACCAAAGGCTTATCTGGAACGGAGCTGGAACTTTTGCACGCTCCTTTACAGGCTTCTGGAACTCCAAATCAGCAAATTTAATAGGGCCCCATATCTGGACAGATACAAAATAGTGATATCATTTGCATGTTAGTTCTCAGAATCCTAGTAAAAAGTAAAGATATGAAACTATCAACAAAGGTCCTCATAGTTCGTACTATGGTATTCTCAGTAGTAACACACGGATGTGAGAGCTGGACCATAAAGAAGTCTGAGCGCCATAGAATTGATGCCTTTGAATTGTGATGTTGGGTGAAAACCGCTTAGAGTCCCTTGGACTGCAAGAAGATCCAATAAATCAGTACTTCAGGAAATCAAGACAAACTGTTCACTAGAAGGTATGATCATGAGGCTGAAGACCAAATATTTTGGCCATATCATGAGAAGACAGGGTTCCCTAGAGAAGACTCTGGTGCTGGGAAAGATTGAAGGCACAAGAAGAAGGGGGCGGCAGAGGCAGAAATTAATAGATGAGGTCATTGAAGTAATGAACATGAACTTGATGGAGCTCAGAATGGCAGTGACAGAGAAATGTACCTGGCGTGCTGTGGTCCATAGAATCACAGAGTGTCGGACGCGACTGAATGACTTAACAAAAACCCAGAATCCCTAGAAGCTGTGCAAGTACGATTTATGGAGTAATTATGTGGATAAACGTATTTGCCAGAATAATGAAGCTTAAAATGGTTTTGGTTCCTTTTCACTAAAACTACCCTTTTTTTGAGCCAAAGGGGATTTCTATCATTTCACACCTACAGCTGATCAAGTGTTGTGACATTAATCTTGCCTGTATAACTCAAGGACCAGGTCACAAGCTTATTGTCTCCTACAAACAAAGCAAAGTGAAAGAGAATCTGAGAGAGGACATTACAATATGCTGTAATCCTTCAATTTCATTTAAATTACAAAATAATGATTTTTTTTACTGAACCCTTACTTGTAGAACTGTATTTTTCCTATGTCTTATGAGAGTTTCTACTCCTCTCCAGCATATTTACTTTTATTAGTGTATCAGCTTTTATCATGATTGGCTCAGGGTCAAAAAATCCCTGAATGTGCATTTTAATAAACATTTCTCATTAAAATGCTATTAGCGTTACATGATAAAATGCCACCTTGGATTTGTCAGAGTGCTTTACTAATTGACAAATTGAAGATATGCACAATTATATTTTTTCTAATCTGGGAAATAAACAGCTCATTTCATTTTTGTAAACAATGCATAAAAATTACACCACAGCATATTGTAAAAGAATAAAAACATTCTTGTGGGATTGTTGCTTCCACAGAAACAAACAAGCAGACTGTGTTATTAATTAGCACATCATATTAGCTAACTTGTATTTAAAAGCTGCCGATTTGCATAGCCGAAGATTTCAGGAATGATTTACATTAGAACAAAATTACTAGAACGACGTAGTCAGATTTTCATATTATGTAAGAATAACTTAAAATCAACTTTGTGATAAAGTTGATTTAATAGTCACCTAGAGAGTATTTGGGAGCTGGGAAATATATATACATTTGCACATTTTACACAACACAACTCTTTATTCAGGTTATTTTCTGGTTATCTAAATAAGTAGATCACCCTCTGCGCCTGAGGCCCCTTGTCTCTGTGCGGATCACATGAGAGCTTGCACCATGCGCCAGTGGTGAGGCTGCTGTTACTTGCACCTTGCTGTCTGCTTCCTATTTCTGACTCAAGACTGTAAGAGCTTGTGTCTCTGGGCCTTTCCTGTCTGCTCAGCCATTCTTCTGACATTTTGGTCAGCCACAGAAAAAGCTCTGGTTTATTTGGTATGTTCATCCTGTGTGCACCTCACACGCAACCTAGCTCTCCAAACAGAAAAGGGGAAAAGGGAAAGACATACAGAATACTGAATTATTAGAAATATATCATTGTTAGATTATAAGAGCTTTATAAATAGCCATAATGTGCACTATTAATTAATATATTAGCCTACTCTCCAGATATATCTGAAGCAAAAGCAAATGTTTTAATTAAACTGACCCAATTTGACCGACACATAGTCTCGGACATGAGAAAAGCAATAATCATTTTATGGCACTGGACGCAACCCCCTCAGTGTTCACTGCCTCTCGCTCTCTTCCCTCCCCCCCCCCCCCATATTACTTCTGAGTATTTCTCACTACCCCAACAATTGATTCTGCAAACTATCATTAAAGGGCCACTTAATTCAGCACAATTTAGACCACACCACAGTAAAGATCTCCTAAAAGCATGGTAAAATACTTATTGTATTTTTGAAATACATTAATTTTTCACTGAGTATTAAATAAAGTAAAATCTGTGTTTACATGAGTCACCGCCAGACCCACAGCTACAGCTCTGTGTTGTGAGCTAACCCTCAACAAATCAATTTGTGCAGAGCATGGGATGCTGGAATCACCTAAACAGGTCGGTTGTTGGTTAGCTTTTCAGTGCATTCAGTAAGGCGAAATGCTATCAATCACTGTCCTCACCGTGGGGCTCGGCTGCCTGCTATTATTCATGTAACAGTCAGTAGGCAGGACATACTGAGTTTGCAAACAGACTTAAAAAAAAAACTTTAGATTTTGTACGGTTATTAGTGTTATTAAATAGGTAATTGTAACATTTAATCTTGTGCTCTTTCCAACCTTGAAGAGCACTTGCAGTGAGGTAAATGGCCCTTTAAGTAATAGAGCAATTAAACTTAACTATGCAAAATGTGGTCAGTAAAACTGTATAATAATAATGCAACTCATACCTAGTTCCTTAATATCCTCTGTATACAGTGCCTTACAAAAGTATTCACCCCCTTGACTTTTTACCTATTTTGTTACATTACAGCCTTAAATTCAATGTTTTGTTAATCTGAATTTTATATGATGGATCAGAACACAATAGTCTAAGTTGGTGAAGTGAAATGAGAAAAATGTATACGTAAAACTATTTTTAAGAAATAGACAACAGAAAATTGGTATTTGCGTATGTATTCACCCTGGTGCAACCAATTACCTTCAGAAGTCAAATAATTAGTGAAATGATGTCCACCTGTGTGCAATCTAAGTGTCACATGATCTGTCATTGTATATACACACCTAGGCTGCAACACCTAAGCAAGGGGCACCACTAACCAAACACTGCCATGAAGACCAAGGTACTCTCCTAACAAGTAAGGGACAATGTTGTTGAATAGTACAAGTCAGGGTTAGGTTATAAACAAATATCCAAATCTTTGATGATTCCCAGGAGCACCATCAAATCTATCATAACCAAATGGAAAGAACATGGCACAACCGCAAACCTGCCAAGAGACGGCTGCCCACCAAAACTCACGGACCGGGCAAGGAGCCCATTAATCAGAGAGGCAGCACAGAGACCTAAGGTAACCCTGGAGGAGCTGCAGAGATCCACAGCAGAGACTGGAGTATCTGTACATAGGACAACAATAAGCCAAACGCTCCATAGAGTTGGGCTTTATGGCAGAGTGGCCAGAAGACAGCCATTACTTTCAGCAAAAAACAAAATGGCACGTTTTGAGTTTGCGAAAAGGCATGTGGGAGACTCCCAAAATGTATGGAGGAAGGTGCTCTGATCTGATGAGACAAAAATCTAACTTTTCGGCCATCAAAGAAAAAGCTATGTCTGGTGCAAACCCAACACATCACATCACCCAAAGGAACACCATCCCCACAGTGAAACATTGTGGTGGCAGCATCATGCTGTGGGGATGTTTTCCAGCAGCCGGGACAGAGAAACTGGTCAGAGTTGAGGGAAAGTTGGATGGTGCTAAATAAAGGGATATTCTTGAGCAAAACCTGTACCACTCTGTGCGTGATTTGAGGCTAGGACGGAGGGTCACCTTCCAGCAGGACAATGACCCCAAACACACTGCTAAAGCAACACTTGGGGGTTTAAGGGGAAACATGTAAATGTGTTGGAATGGCCGAGTCACAGCCCAGACCTCACTCCAATAGAAAATCTGTGGTCAGACTTAAAGATTGCTGTTCACAAGCGCAAACCATCCAACTTGAAGGAGCTGGAGCAGTTTTGCAAGGAGGAATGGGCTAAAATCCCAGTAAGATGTGGCAAGCTCATAGAGACTTATCCAAAGGGACTTGGAGCTGTGATTGCCGCAAAAGGTGGCTCTACAAAGTATTGACTTTAGGGGGGTGAATAGTTATGCACAGGGACTTTTTCTGTTATTTTGTCCTATTTGTTGTTTGCTTCACATTAAAATAAAAATAAAAAAAACATCTTCAAAGTTGGGACATGTTCTGTAAATGAAATGATGCAAATCCTCAAACAATCCATGTTAACTCCATGTTGTGAGGCAACAAAAGATGAAAAATGCAGAGGGGGGTGGGGGGTGGTGAATACTTTTGCAAGGCACTGTAACTATCAATAAATATTGCAAATAAATGGCCTCTGTCAACAGGGTTGTCTAAACTGCAGACCTGGGGTGCAATGTATTTAATAACTAGCAGCATCATTGCAATACACAAAGCTGAATATGGTACTGTATGTATCTGGAAATAAAGATGCATTCCGGAGTTCTTCTATAGAAGTAGTATTAAAACCCAAGTTCACAGTTCATATCCCCACTCTTTCTCCCAAACCCTCTATCAAGTAATTTAAATTGCATTTTAAATAAATATTGATAGATAATAACATTATTGCAGTTATTGGTAATATTCTCCTTATTTGAAAGAGATTTCAGGCTTTGGCTGATGTGTATGGATCAAAAAGATTGATTGAGTTTATTATAAGGAAAGGCATTTTTTTTAACTGCCAATCATTAGAAGTGCTTGCTATCACATATGTAGTTGTGGATCTTGCTATGTTGGTGACGTTTGCGATGTTGGTCACGCAGTTGCGTCCCTTGCGAAGCGAGGCGAGCACCCGAAGCGTCTAACTATAAAAAAACACCAAAAATAAGAAATCATCTACAAAAAAATATAACACACACAGCACAGGGGGAGACACAGGAAGCCTGGGAGTGAGGTTGCAAGTGAATTACGCCCATATTAGGTGATTTTCAAGTGACGAAAAACACCAAAGCGAGAAAAAAAATGGTGGACGAAAAACGCAAAATTTCACAAACAGCATGAAAACAAGGCTCAGCAACGCCAGGCTCACAAAACGTACAAAATACATGACAGTAACACTTACACGAACAACGCCAGCTGCAGTCATCGCACTCCACGCAAACATTCAGCACACACACAGAGGAGAAAGACACAGGGAAGGGACAGGGGGAGATGGTGGAAAGAGACACATGGTATTACCAAGCACTAAACTTGCAGATTAACGATCCCTGCAATAAACGGCCCATAAGGTAGGGGGGAGGAAAGGCTCACAATGAGCGCCAAAGGCGCTCATCGTGGGGCTCACGATGAGCACCGTGAGCAGGAGAGATTTGCAATGAGCGCCAAAGGTGCTCAGAGGACCAGAAGCCTCACGTTGTGTGGCATTGGAAGCCTTACAATTTTAATCCTGTCATTTTTGACTGGCAAGTTCCTAGTTATCTATAGTTTTAAATCATACCACATTTCGAATTCCCGTTTCCAGTGTGGCCCCTTGAGAAAAGTTGGGCACCCATGGGTCAGAAGCTGTGTGCACTGTGAAGTTTCTTAAATGTGGATTTCCCAATCAAATGATTTTGTGACCAAGCTGTTTATGTCCTAGAGAAGAGTATAATCTGGTGAGGGGAATAACCAGAGGTCATTGTGCAATGCCAAGGACAGCCAGTACTAGTCCAATCAGTCTGCTGCTGTACATGTGATCCATGGGCTACGAAATGGACATATGATGAGGAGCTGGCAGATTTAACAGACCGAGTAACCTGTGACCCTTATATAGGAGGCATAACCTTTACATATACAGTGGATATAAAAAGTCTACACACCCCTGTTAAAATGTCAGGTTTCTGTGCTGTAAAAAAATGAGACAAAGATAAATCATTTCAGAACTTTTTCCACCTTTAATGTGACCTATAAACTGTACAACTCAATTGAAAAACAAACTGAAATCTTTTAGGTAGAGGGAAGAAAAAATATAAAAATAAAATAATATGGTTGCATAAGTCTGCACACCCTTAAACTAATACTTTGTTGAAGCACCTTTTGATTTTATTACAGAACTCAGTCTTTTTGGGTATGAGTCTATCAGCATGGCACATTTTGACTTGGCAAGATTTGCCCACTCTTCTTTGCAAAAACACTCCAAATCTGTCAGATTGCGAGGGCATCTCCGGCGCACCGCCCTCTTCAGATCAACCCACAGATTTTCAATCGGATTCAGGTCTGGGCTCTGGCTGGGCCATTCCAAAACTTTAATCTTCTTCTGGTGAAGCCATTCCTTTGTTGATTTGGATGTATGCTTTGGGTCGTTGTCATGCTGAAAGATGAAGTTCCTCTTCATGTTCAGCTTTCTAGCAGAAGCCTGAAGGTTTTGTGCCAATATTGACTGGTATTTGGAACTATTCATAATTCCCTCTATCTTAACTAAGGCCCCAGTTCCAGCTGAAGAAAAACAGCCCCAAAGCATGATGCTGCCACCACCATGCTTCACTGTGGGTATGGTGTTCTTTTGGTGATGTGCAGTTTTGTTTTTGCGCCAAACATATCTTTTGGAATTATGGCCAAAAAGTTCAACCTTGGTTTCATCAGACCATAACACCTTTTCCCACATGATTTTGGGAGACTGCAGATGTGTTTTTGCAAAATGTATCCTGGCTTGGATGTTTTTCTTCGTAAGAAAAGGTTTTCGTCTTGCCACTCTACCCCATAACCCAGACATATGAAGAATACAAGAGATTGTTGTCACATGTACCACACAGCCAGTACTTGCCAGATATTCCTGCAGCTCCTTTAATGTTGCTGTAGGCCTCTTGGTAGCCTCCCAGATTAGTTTTCTTCTCGTCTTTTCATCAATTTTGGAGGGAGCTTCAGTTCTTGGTAATGTCACTGTTGTTCCATATTTTCTCCACTTGATCACTGTCTTCACTGTGTTCCACGGTATATCTAATGCCTTGGAAATTCTTTTGTACCCTTCTCCTGACTGATACCTTTTTTACAATGAGATCCCTCTGATGCTTTGGAAGCTCTCTGTGGACCATGACTTTTGCTGTGGGATGCGACTAAGAAAATTTCAGGAAAGACCAACTAGAGCAGCTGAACTTTATTTGGGGTTAAACAGAGGCACTTTAAATGATGGCAGGTGTATGCTGACTCCTATTTAACACGATTTGGAATGTGATTGCTTAATTCTGAACACAGCTACATCCCCAGTTAAATGAGGGTGTGCAGACTTATGCAACCACATTCTTTTTCTTTTTTTTTTTTTTTCTCCACCTAAAAGATTTCAGTTTGTTTTTCAATTGAGTTGTACAGTTTATAGGTCACATTAAAGGTGGAAAAAGTTCTGAAATGATTTATCTTTGTCTCATTTTTTTACAGCACAGAAACCTGACATTTTAACAGGGGTGTGTAGACTTTTTATATCCATTGTATACAAGTAACAGAGCACCTGAAGGTAGGCAAACAACGCAACAAAGACTCATGAAAAGAAGGTAGGATGCTTGGATGTATTGATATAGGAACTAGCAAAGATCCCTAGTCAGACCTCACCTATATACTGTGTCCAAGTCCATATCTTCAAAAGTACATTAACTAATTCGAAATAATGTAAAGATTGACTACTAAAATGGTGCATGGTCTAAAAAGACAAAACTTATAAGGAAAATCTTCATGACCAGAACATGTATAGCTTAGAGGACAGAAGGGAGAAGTGGAATATGGTGGTGTTGTTCAGTCGTGTCTGACTCTCCATAACACTATACTTGACAAAAGAGTGTCCTCTAAGCAATGTACAGAATGCTGGTAACTCTACAGAATAGTGCATACTTTCCCAAGAATCCAAGTGTCCCTGTTTGGCCATTTGAAATGTTGGGAGGTATGGCATTATTGTCCACCCAACCAAGGGGGGGGGGGGGGGGGAGGTAAAAAAAAAAAAAGCAATTTTCCTCTTTAATATGAAATCTTGAATAACACAGTTGGAGGCAAGTATTGAGGAGGATGAGTCCCTAACATCTTAATAGAAAATCCCTGTATTTGTGCTAATGGCAGTGTAAAATGTGATCATTTATGCATTCTTGAATATATTATTATATCTGGGCCAACACTACATCAGGATTTTTATAAATCAAAGTTTAAGCTTAGATTACAATTATGAACAAGAAACCTCTTTTAAAACAAAAATGAAACATTACATTTACTTTATTTTATTCTGGATTTCTAGATTTTTTGCATTGATTCCATAGATTTACTTTATAAATGCAGCTGGAACAACTTTAATGAGTGAAATGCGTACCTCTGTAAGTAAAGTCATCTGATACTCCTGAAGTTGCTGCTGGAACCCAAAATTTGGATCAGCGTAGGACCGGACGGCCTTCACAGCGGATAAACAATCTTCCCAGCCAAAGTTTGTCACGGTCATGAGGTAGGCAACCAAAATAGTGGCACTTCGAGATACACCTGCCAGGCTGTTAAAGAGCAAGACACAAACATGTAAAGGATGGTAATTACTCAATTTTTGCCGTCGCGGTTTCCTTGGTCATTTTGGACACACAAACAAAGCAGATTAGGAAATAAGTTTTTTTTCCGCTGTAATTGGATATAAAATATTTTTTCTGATGCCATTTTCCAATGATTTCTATTTTTAATGCATAACAAAATGTGGACTAATTTGGAAAAGGATGGTAATATTTCAGCACATACTGATTTTTTTTTATTTCCCAGCTCATTTTTCTTTTGGGAAATACAATATTTTAATGGTTTAAATCCGTGATAGTCATCCTGGTCCCTACTGCACACTAGTGGGCGGCGGGGTAATCGCTAGGTGACATCGCTGATGAGTGACGTCAGACGCCGGAGACCCTCAGCACCGCGCTTGGCTGGTTGGAGAGCCCAAGGACAGCAGTCAGGACGGGGTCACTGTCTAGTAAGTACAGGGTGATACATAGCTAAGGTCATAGAATTTATGGAACCAGAAATAGGATAAATTGAGTTACTGCGGCACAGGTGGGCGATAAGGAAATTTTACTTAAAAGTGGGCAATAGGTATTAAAATAGTTGATGACCACTCTTTTAAATTAATAAATAATCTGTTTGGCCCATCAGGCAAGTCTAGACCGGTCAGGAAAAAACTCAAGATGGCATCCTGGAAGACTCTCTACTACTTCCTAGGCACCTAATAGGGGTGGAGAAAAGCAGCTCTGCTACATCTTTAAACAGTGAGGTTCTCACAAAATCCTATTATAGGAGCACTATAGTGAGTTAGACATTACAAGAGTTTTTTTGCACTATCAGTCACGTATTTCTATAATTATTACTACAGCCTTTTTCATATCTTTGTACCTAAAAAATATTTGATGGTTGAGAAAAAGCATGATTAGTTAATAGGAAATATATACATTTCACAGGACACCAACCCGCAAACCTCCTACACTTGGATTATACTTTATGGTACTGAATTTCCACCCTTGTTACTTGGAAAACATCAAAGAGGCTCAACCACCACCTTGTCACAGTACCAGAGCTTTTTATGTCCTGTGTTTTTAAAAAGCCACAGAAAGTGTGTAATATTTGGATGATGCATACTCCCCATAAGGTCTGCACACATAATGACGCACCGGGGTGGTTTGAGGTGTTTTGCCTTGGTGTTATCAACACTGCTGCCATGGTCTAGGTGTCATGCTGAGCTAGAACAGATACGTTTGCAAGGACCATAGTAGTTTGGGATAAATTGCACATGCTTGTGAAGTATGTAACACACTAACAACATTAGCAGCTATGCAAGATGGCAACATAAAGTATTTTTTTAAGAAAAATAATTTATTTAGAGCACCCTGCTTATGTCATAGGTGATTTGATTTTAGACTGCTAGTCTGCCTGTAGCCTGAGGGAAAGAGTTATGCAATGGGGGCTTACTCTTTCACAGAGTTCTGTTGTCAAGTGATATTATAGAGCACTTTTCAACACAGCTGAATAGTCATCTTATCTGAATCCACCGCTACTAATAATTTAATGAACAAAAACAAAAAACAAAATGAATGTCTGTACTTACCCATTTTAAGTATTGTAAATATATTTAGACAATAGGAAGATAAGTACCTATCCTCTCATGGTAGCGCAGCACAAGGCAGCACCAGTGGCGGTGAGCATCTGCTAGATGGCGCTACCCATATTCCGGTGCCATATCATGGAGTCAAGGCTTAGGTAAACTGTTAGGGTTAGTGTTGGGGTTAGCATTAGTTCAAGGCTTAGGCTAACATTATAAGCTTAGAACTTCTCTCACATAATCGGCAGCGCTGCAAAATATCTGCAGTGCCATCTAGCGGATGGAGGCCGCACTGCAGCGGCGAACCTGTCCCGACACCATAACAACATAGATCCGAGGCTTCTGTTTAATGCATGCTCGTTTAAACAAACTTTGATAATGGGCAACACAATAACAATAAAATCAGCCTTTAAAGTACCACCGCTGGGGTCCCAAATATAATAGTATGACTGTAAACTATAAGTAACTAGCGAATTGCCCATCATAAAATGACGTTCATAAAATTGTAAGGCAGGTAATGCTGTTTGCCACACAATGTAGGGCTTTTGGTCCTCAGAGTACCTTTGGAGCTTCATTGCGAGCCTCTCTCCTGGTGTACTTTTGGTCGTCTGAGCACCTTCGGCGCTCATTAAAAGCCCGGTGCTGAGAACCTTTGGCGCTCATTGCAAGCCTCTCCCCTTGTGTACTTTTGCTCCTCTGAGCACCCTGTGCGTTCATTGTGAGCCCGGCGCTCATCGCGTGGCTCGTGCTGAGCGCCTTTGGCGCTCATTGCAAGCCTCTCCTCTGCTATTTTTATTTTATTTATATATATATGAGCGCATTTGGCGCTCATTGCAAGCCTCTCCTCTGCTATTTTTATTTTATTTATATATATATATATATATATATATATATATTTGTTAATAATAATAATTAATTAATTAATTAAATAATACATTAATATACTTTACCTATTTCTAATTAATATATCCAGCAATCAATATCCTGAAGAGCTAACAAGCGTAAATAGGCTGCGTGCACAAGGCCAAACTGTGTGTTTAGTTGGGTAAAGTGGCATTTTAGAATGGTAATAATATTTGGAAGTTAGTGTTGTAAAATGGCTGTGATTGTGTATGTGTTATGTGGCTCTCAAGCATTTTCCGTCCTTCCTAATAGTGTATTTTGTACCTCGTACGTTCTTGGGTAAAAGTCTTATGTGCCTGGCTGTCCCCCCGTGCTGTGTGTGATGTTTTTTTGTTGTTTTTTTTTGTGTGCATGTATTTTTTTTTGCATTCTTGGTCCCGCGGGTCATCATTTTTTACCGGCTTTCCTTTCCAAAGTGTTACAGGCCGTAATTTTTGCAGGCGATTTTTTCAAACTGCTACGGGTCTCGCACTGTGAATTGTATAATTGAGATTTCTGTTGATCTGTAGTCACGCAGGTCGTAGGGATGAGCGCCCACGCTTTGCGAGGGCCACAGTTGCGGCGGGCTCACTACGCAAGCCCGCAAGCGTTAGCAACAACCCACAATGCTCACAACTATATATGTAACAAGTTTTCATGAACCGCCCTTTGCAATTCAGGGTTGTGTGGATTATTCTCTTGGACTAGACTTCAAGACTAAGGGGTTCCCTGTAGTGGTGGTGCTGTCCCACAATATCACTAAATTTGACAGATGGCCCACTATTTCATTTAGAATTAAGTCTGAAAGGATACCATTTACATTTTGTAAATTCTTTATGTCTTTTTTCCTTATGTCAAAAGTAGGTCTGGTTGGTACATTGTTTGATCTCCAACTGCACCCCTGTTTGAGTATGTGTGGGAACCAGCTTGACGAAGATGAAGAAACACCAGTGCAATTGGGTATCCTATACTGACTTGCAGCACCCCATGACCAATTTAGAGTTGGTTGTGTCACTTAATTAAAATACTGGATTCAATGTACCGTATATACTCGAGTAAAAGCCGACCCGAGTATAAGCCCATGTACCCATTTTACCACAAAATACTGGGTTAAATGAGTGACTCGAGTATATGCTGCCTTCTGTGTCCCTCTTGTGCCCTCTGTGTCCCCCCTCTCTCTCCCGTGTCTCTTCCCCCCTCCCTTATCACCCTCCTCAACCCCCCTCCTCATCCTCAACCCCCCTCCTCATTCTCAACCCCCCTCCTCATCCTCAACCTCCCAACTCATTCTCAACCTCCCTCCTCATCATCCCTCCTCAAACCCCCCCATCCTCAATCCCCCTCCTCAAGCCCCACTCCTCTACCTCCCTCCTCAACCCCCCATCCTCAACCCCCCATCCTCATCCTCTCTCCTCAACCCCCCATCCTCAACCCCCCTCCTCAACCTCAACCCCCCTCCTCAATTTCCCTCCTCATCCTCCCTCCTCAACCCCTTCCTCAACCTTCCTCCTCAACCCCCCAATCCTCATCCTCCTCCTCAACCCCACATCCTCATCCTCAACCCCCTACTCAACCCTCCTCACCCCCATCCTCATCCTCTCTCCTCAACCCCTTATCCTCAACCCCCCTCCTCAACCCCTACTCCTCATCCTCAACCCCCTCCTCAACCCCCCATCCTCATCCTCCTCCTCAACCCCCCATCCTCATCCTCCTCCTCAACCCCTTCCTCAACCTTCCTCCTCAACCCCCCAATCCTCATCCTCCTCCTCAACCCCACATCCTCATCCTCAACCCCCTACTCAACCCTCCTCACCCCCATCCTCATCCTCTCTCCTCAACCCCTTATCCTCAACCCCCCTCCTCAACCCCTACTCCTCATCCTCAACCCCCTCCTCAACCCCCCATCCTCATCCTCCTCCTCAACCCCCCATCCTCATCCTCCTCCTCAACCCCCCATCCTCATTCTCAACCCCCTCCTCAACCCCCCCCTCCTCACCCCCATCCTCATCCTCTCTCCTCAACCCCTTATCCTCAACCCCCCTCCTCAACCCCGCCATCCTCATCCTCAACCTCCCTCCTCATCCTCAACCCCCTCCTCAACCCCCCCATCCTCATCCTCTCTCCTCAACCCCTTATCCTCAACCCCCCCATCCTCATCCTCTCTCCTCAACCCCTTATCCTCAAACCCCTCCTCAACCCCTCCTCCTCATCCTCAACCTCCCTCCTCAACCCCCCATCTTCAACCTTCCTTCTCAAACCCCCCCTCCTCATCCTCAACCCCCCATCCTCAACCTCAACCCCCCTCAACCCCCCTACTCAAACTCAACCCCCCTCAACCCCAACCCACCTCCTCAACCCCCCTCAACCCCCCTCAACCCCAACCCACCTCCTCAACCTCCCTCAACCCCCCTCCTCAACCTCAACCCCCCTCAACCCCAACCCACCTCCTCAACCTCCCTGAACCCCAACCCCCCTCCTCCACCTCCCTACTCATCCTCAACCTTCCTTCTAAACCCCCCATCCTCATCCTCAACCCCCCATCCTCAACCATCCTCAACCTCAACCCCCCTCCGGTATATGCTAATGATGCGGCGCGCATGTGACATCACATGTGCGCCGGGTCAAGGAGCGAAGGTCGGAGCTCAAGCAGGTAAGTGAGGGGAGAGGGGGGAGGTATTTAGGGGGGTTTAGGTGGAGGAGGGGGGTTGAGGGGGGTTTATGCTGAGGAGGGGGGAGGGAAAGAGACACAGGGGGTAGAGACACACACGGGGGGGTTAGAGACACAGAGACACACACGGGGGGGTTAAAGACACACGGGGGGGTTAGAGAGACACGGGGGGAGAGTGACTCGAGTATAAGCCGAGGGGGCCCTTTTTTGCCTTAAAAAAAGGGCTGAAAAACTCGGCTTATACTCAAGTATATACGGTAATTGAGGTTAACAGCTTTTCACACTGATCATTTTCATTTAAAACATGCCTAACAGTGTGTGTATATATATATATATATATATATATATATATATATATATATATATATACACACAGCCTTGCAAAAGTATTCACCCCCCTTGACTTTTTGCCTATTTTGTCACATTACAGCTTTAAGTTCAATGTTTTGTTAATCTGAATTTAATGTGATGGATCAGAACACAATAGTCTAAGTTGGTAAAATGAAATGAGAAATATATATACATAAAACTATTTTTTAGAAATAGAAAAGAGAAAATTGGCATGTGCGTATTTATTCACCCTCTTTGTTATGAAGCCTGTAACGGCTAGCCCGGTAGTGAGAGGGTACCAGCCGTTGGAGACGTCCTTTTCCCTGGTAAGCTGCTGTGTAAAAGTGAAGTTGGTATAATCCCATCCAAGAGTTCCAGAGGGAAAGTCAGGTTCAGCATTAAATATCCATATAGAAGCACTGCGCAGTCTCAGAAGCCCAGACCACCCATATTGGACGACACTTTCTTGGGAGTCAAAGAATACTGACTTTATTTTGTTGTACAGAAATATTTATACACATCTCTTCCCACAGGCAATACACATGCCCATATTTGGCCACACAATACACATAAAGAGAACAATAGGTGTGGTCACACCTCCCCTAGGCTACCTGGCTACTTTGATGCAATCAGGCATTGATCAGATTATACGTCTTTGTTCTATGTCTCATAATAAAACCCTTTATACAATAGACTTCCTTATCTTATAAAGGAGTCTCTGTAATAGGATTATCTATTAGCCTAGTAGCTGTAATATTCTGAGCCAATACGTTCTGTAGAACATAAAACAACATATCTACAGTACAGCAATGTGATCATATTTTAACCATAATAATTAAATAACCATAAAACAGGGTAAAACAGTGATGGGTTCCGTTACACACCTCCCCCGTGACCATAAGCCGGCATACACGGTCTGATCCCAACGGATCGGCCTGGGGATGTCCGGACAAAACGATTTGTTGGTCACTTCTACAGTTTGACAACCCATCAGCATTATTGCAATTCACATTTCCTCACATTTCAAGAACAAAACAAACGCACACTTCATACAGCATTCACAGCAATAAACATTTCAAGGAGAGGGAAAATACATTTTACAAACTGGTTTCAGACAATTAAATATTGAAGCAGAAAAGCATCAGCCTTCCAAATGAACTGAAGTCCTTTAGCAAAACCGTCCCAAGTTGCAGAGTACATTCCTCCCCCAGCTTGTGGTCGGGCCCCTATTGTACACCCACCCAAAAAAATCCAGGATCCCATCCCAACAGTCAAGGATCCCAGTGTCCAAAAGGTGGGCCACAATCTCTGTCCCATAGAAACCCCTTTCCATATAAAACGTTCCCGCTCATCCCCTCTATCGTCGGCTAATGCTCGGTACTTTTGGAGGGTGGGGTCCTGTCTAGTTTCCCTCCCAAGCTCTTCGGGGGTGTCCCACGCTATGGGTCTCTCTGTGGCGGTAGAGCGTAGTGTCTGCTTGTGGCTTACATGGGTCTCCCGTTCTGCTGGAGGATCATTCTCGATACGGGTCTGTGAGCGGGTGGTCACGGGACAAGCAGCCGCAGTCGTGGGTAGATAAGCTGAAGCCAGAGGGCCAATGTCGTTGCCCAACACGACTTCAGCAGGTAAATTGTCCATGATCCCGACTGTGGTCTTTCCCGACCCGACTCCCCAATCCAAGTGTACCCGGGCAGTGGGTAAGCGAAAAACAGCCCCCCCTGCGACACGGACAGCAACAGTACGGGTAGATACATGCTCCGGTTTCACAAGATGTTTCTGCACCAACGTGATGGTAGCGCCAGTGTCCCTTAGGCCTTGTGCTACCTGTCCATTTACACGCACCTCCTGGCGGTGATGCTGGCGGTTATCTGGGGATGCAGCTTGTATGGGGTTTGCCTCGTACAGGATGCCCAAACACTCCTCAGGGCTCCCTTCGGTTTCCAGGCAGTGAGCAGCAGAGGTATGTGATAAAGGGATCTCTGGGTTATTGGTCGGGCGCCTCCAGTTGTTATTGGCTGATCCCAAGGGGCAATAACGAGCAATATGCCCCGGGTTGCCGCAAAGATGGCACGTCTTTTTGTAGGATCCCGGGGTTGGTGGTTAGACCCCTGAGGCCTTGGCGGTCCTGGGGGTACTGGGGCCCGAAATTCTGTGCGTGCAGCGGGCATTGAGGTGCGTGGCTCTGCTCTAGAGGTTTGGTGGTGTGGACCCTTGGCTCACCTTTCTGGACTCTGCGTATTCGTCCGCTAGCCGTGCTGCCTCGATTAAGTTAGCAGGGCGACGATCTCTCACCCAATCCTGTATGTCTGCTGCCAGATCTTGGAAGAAATGTTCCATCAGGAATAGCTGTAGTACTTCCTCTCCTGTGTTGGCATTGCACCCTCGCACCCAATGTGATGCCACCCTTTGTATCTTGCTGGCCCATTCCATGTGGGAGTCTGCAGCCTTCTTTTTAGACTCCCTGAAGCGACGGCGATATGTTTCCGGGGTGACTGCATATCTGGTGAGCAGTGCAGCCTTCACCCAGCGATAATGCGCAATATCTTCCTCAGTAAGTGCCCGAAAAGCCTAATTTGCTTTTCCTGATAGCTTTCCAGCCAAAATAGTGACCCATTGGTCTGGTGGTATTTGGTGTAGTGAGCACTGCCTCTCGAAGTCAGCCAAATATCCATCAATTTCTTCCTCACTTTCCACAAACGCTTTAAAGGCAGTGAAGAGTATTTTCTGCCCTGTAGCAGCGGGTGGGGGAGTATTAACTGTATGTGCCAGGGGTTGTCTAGCTCTTGCCAGTTCAAGTTCGTGCCCCATCCTATTTTGTATCTCCGTTCTCGCTTTCCGGAACAGCTGATCTATTAGCTCCACGGATGTTGCTGGGTACATGGATAATCTCCGCTGAACCAGGTTTGTAATTTCCTCCTCCTCGCTGACAGGGGTAGGTTGGTCCACGACCTCCATGGATCGATCCATCTCGTCCAGTTCCAGTAGGTCAGCTATCAGCTCTCTCCATGGTCGGTTGTTGGCACTCCTTCCTCTGGTTTCCAAGAGATCCTTTAGTGTGGGTCTTTTCAGTTTAGCGTACTGGGATTCCATTCACTTACCACTGCCAACCAATGTAACGGCTACCCCGGTAGTGAGAGGGTACCAGCCATTGGAGACGTCCTTTTCCCTGGCAAGCTGCTGTGTAAAAGTGAAGTTGGTATAATCTAATCAGAGAGTTCCAGAGGGAAAGTCAGGTCCAGCATTAAATATCCATAGAGAAGCACTGCGCAGTCTCAGAAGCCCAGACCACCCATATTGGACGACACTTTCTTGGGAGTCAAAGAATACTGACTTTATTTTGTTGTACAGAAATATTTATACACATCTCTTCCCACAGGCAATACACATGCCCATATTTGGCCACACAATACACATAAAGAGAACAATAGGTGTGGTCACACCTCCCCTAGGCTACCTGGCTACTTTGATGCAATCAGGCATTGATCAGATTATACATCTTTGTTCTATGTCTCATAATAGAACACTTTATACAATAGACTTCCTTATCTTATAAAGGAGTCTCTGTAATAGGATTATCTATTAGCCTAGTAGCTGTAATATTCTGAGCCAATATATTCTGTAGAACATAAAACAACATATCTACAGTACAGCAATGTGATCATATTTTAACCATAATAATTAAATAACCATAAAACAGGGTAAAACAGTGATGGGTTCCGTTACAAAGCCCATAAAAAGCTCTGGTGCAAACAATTACCTTCAGAAGTCACATAATTAGTGAAATGATGTCCACCTGTGTGCAATCTAAGTGTCACATGATCTGTCAATATATATACACTCCTATTCTGCAACACCTAAGCAAGAGGCACCACTAACCAAACACTGCCATGAAGACCAAGGAACGCTCCAAACAAGTAAGGTACAATGTTGTTGAGAAGTACAAGTCAGGGTTAGGTTATAAAAAAATATCCAAATTTTTGATGATCCCCAGGAGCCCCATCAAATCTATCATAACCAAATGGAAAGAACATGGCACAGCAGCAAACCTGCCAAGAGACGGCCGCCCACCAAAAATCACGGACTGGGCAAGGAGGGCATGAATCAGAGAGGCAGCTCAGAGACATAAGGTAACCTTGGAGGAGCTGCAGAGATCCACAGCAGAGACTGGAGTATCTGTACATAGGACGACAATAAGCCGTACGTTCCATAGAGTTGGGTTTTTATGGCAAAGTGCCCAGAAGAACGCCATTACTTTCAGCAAAAAACACAATGGCACATTTTGAGTTTGCTAAAAGGCATGTGGGAGACTCCCAAAATGTATGGAGGAAGGTGCTCTGGTCTGATGAAACAAAAATTAAACTTTTCGGCCATCAAAGAAAATACTATGTCTGGCGCAAACCCAACACATCACATTACACAAAGAACACCATCCCCACAGTGAAACATGGCGGTGGCAGCATCATGCTGTGGGGATGTTTTCCAGCAGCCGGGAATGGGAAACTGGTCAGAGTTGAGGGAGAGATGGATGGTGCTAAATACAGGGATATTCCTGAGCAAAACCTGTACCACTCTGTGCGTGATTTGAGGCTTGGACGGAGGTTCGCCTTCCAGCAGGACAATGACCCCAAACACACAGCTAAAGCAACACTTGGGGGGTTTAAGGGGAAACATGTAAATGTGTTGAAATGGCCGGGGCAAAGCCCAGACCTCAATCCATTAGAAAATCTGTGGTCAGACTTAAAGATTGCTGTTCACAAGCTCAAACCATCCAACTTGAAGGAGCTGGAGCAGTTTTGCAAGGAGGGATGGGCAAAAATTCCCAGTGGTAAGATGTGGCAAGCTCATAGAGACTTATCCAAAGTGACTTGGAGCTGTGATTGCCGCAAAAGGTGGCTCTACAAAGTATTGACTAGGGGGTGAATAGTTATGCACAGTGACTTTTTCTGTTATTTTGTCCTATTTGTTGTTTGCTTCACAATTAAAAAAAAACATCTTCAAAGTTGTGACATGTTCTGTAAATTAAATGATGCAAATCCTCAAACAATCCATGTTAATTCCAGGTTGTGAGGCAACAAAACACGAAAAATGCCAAGGGGGTGAATACTTTTGCAAGGCATTGTATATATATATAGTTTTTTCTAATTCAAAGTATACTGGTCTGTGGAGGTATAAAGAAGTTACTATTTGCAAAGGCAGATCCCAGAGATGTCCCCTGTGGAGCTGACGCTTAAATAATGGGAGAAATGCAAACAAACAAATAGAGTAAACTTATTCTAGTTTATATTTTCATTTTGCATTCTGACCTAGTGATCCTAATCTCAGCATCAAACGACTAATTGGGTTATGTTCCGATAGTGTCTGATGTCACCATTGTATTTTCACTATAAATATTTTGCACCACTCCTAGTTAGATTTATAGGGCTATTATTTATTATTGCTATCTTTTATTTGTAATGTGACAATGTATTCTGTAGAGCTGTACAGGGGATATTGAGTTTATAATCAGACGTACATAGAGCTTTCCCTAATGCACCTAAGATTGAAAACTCACAAACTTACAATCAAAAGGCTTTGGGTGTAATACAGGGGGGTGCGTAACAAAACTGAAGGTGATACACTTTATTAAACAGATGCATTTTTATTAAGGTTTTTTAGGATTTGAGGTAGGAGCTTTAAAAAAGGCGATAGATAGTGACTGGAGGAAGGACTGAAGCTTGTGGGAGCAGAGAAGAGGAAAGGAGAGAAGGGAAGGTGAGCTGGTTATGTTGTTGGAGACATTAAAGGGATATGTAAGTTTGCTAACTTATAAATGCATCTGATAGAGGAGAATTAGTAGTGCATGAAAACATTTTTTGCATGAAAGAATCCCAAAATAAACATTTAAACACTTACATTGAAGTCATCAAAATCTATTGTAATTTCTGACAGTTGAACATTAGGGTTAACACCCTCCAAACCCATGCTAAAATTAGCATCACATTTAAAATGATATGTTTTGGCCAATCATGTTAGCTGAAACATTTAAATTACCCCTGGGTTCCTGTAGGGCTGCAATGCAGCCTGGGATATGTAGTGTATAACTGATATGTGGTATGTATTTCTGCTGACATACAGACAGGAAGCAGCAAGGAGATTTGCTGAGCAAGCAACAGCAGGTAAATAGTGGGTTAATATTGCTCCCCTGATGCTGCATGCTGTATGAGGGGGGGGGGGGGGTAGATGCCTGTGTAGACACCCCCTGGAGGTGTCAAAATAATCATTAGAGGGATTTTTAGATATTACTAAAAATAAAATATTTTATGAGATACAAATAGGCTGCTTTTTTGCCTAAGGAGTGCAGAAATTTTCATATCCCTTTAAGGAGAAGAAACATGGGAAGATAGAGAAAGAAAATAACATACATTTTCAGTTGAATAGAGACTAACAGAGAAAGAGAGGAGTATAAAAACAGTGACAGAGAAGAAAAGACCAGACATAGGGCCTCATTCAAATGTGATTCGGCCAATTGAATAGGGCTCTATATAAGCACATAGCATATTTTTTTACAGAAGTTTTTAGTTGGTGATCTTCTATCCAAAAGAGGACTTCACTAACTAAAAACTTCTGTAAAACAATATGCTATGTGCTTATATAGAGCCCTATTCAATTGGCCGAATCACATTTGAATGAGGCCCAGAGTCAGTAATCCAATGAGAAATCATAAATAACAATTTAATAGCAGCAGACAGTAATGATATTTTCTTCTACACAGTAATATATTTAAAGTATTCATACATTGATTTAATAACACTTACCAGTGAACCAGACAGCCGCCTCCATGAAGCCGTGACTCATGAATAAACTTGATGCACTTTTTAAAATGCTGGATTCTAGAAGAAAAGAGTATATGGCAGATACTATATAAATGTAAAATATCAGAGCAATACTTAATATAATATAACATAACATCTATCTATCTACACTTAAACCATCCTGGGTTTTACTTAAAGCTGTGTTATTAAAAAGGAGCCATGTTTGAAATGGTATTTGTATTAAAGAGTGAAGCCTTTGTGGGCACATTTGCATATCCTTGCCCAGTTTCCCAGGATGCAGTGTAATAACTGTATTTTTGTGAAATTCTGAGCCTGAAACAAGCTTTTTTAAACTTTTTTTAGACGTTCAAATGTAAACACAAATGTACTATTTATTAACTGTACTACTGTACTGTGGAGGCTTCTATTGCTCTTTCGCCAACTATAAATTAAATGATTGTTGTGGTACACTACCCCCCAACAAAATCTACTATGCAAGCTAAGGAACTGGCCCCATGCTGATGAGAGGCAGTAACCTCGAAACAGCGCTGTCTGTGGGTAGGTTTCCTGGCTTGTATGTAATCAATCCTGGGCTTGGCTTAAAGCTGTGTAACACAGCAGGCATACAGTATGCTTAAAAGGAGTCATGTTTGAAATGGTATTTGGATTAAAGAGTGAAGCCTTTTTTTCGGCACATTTGCATGTCCCTGCCCAGGTTCCCAGAATGCAGTGCAATAACTGTATCTTTTAGAATTCTGAGCATAAAACAAGTTTAACTTGTTTTAGATGTTCAAATGTGAACACAAATGGACTGTTTATTTTCTATATACAGTGGGGGGGGGGGGGGGGGAGTATTTGCTCCCCTGCTGATTTTGAACTTTTGTCCACTGACAAAGAAATGATCCATCTATAATTTTAATGGTGTATTGTAACAGTGAGAGACAGAATAACAAAAAAGCAAACAAGGAAAACGCATGTCAAAAAATATATAAATTGATTTGCAGGTCAGAGAGGGAAAAAAGTATTTGATCCCCTATCAATCAGCAAGATTTCTGGCTCCCAGGTGTCTTTTATACAGGTAACGAGCTGAGATTAGGAGCACTCTCTTAAAGGGAGTGCTCCTAATCTCAGTTTGTTACCTGTATAAAAAAAGACACCTGTCCACAGAAGCAATCAATCAGATTCCAAACTCTCCACCATAACCAAGGCCAAAGAGCTGTCCAAGGATGTTAGGGACAAGATTGTAGACCTACACAAGGCTGGAATGGGCTGCAACACCATCGCCAAGCAGCTTGGTGAGAAGGTGACAACAGTTGGTGCGATTATTCTCAAATGGAAGAAACACAAAATAACTGCCAGTCTCCCTCGGTCTGATGCTCCATGCAAGATCTCACCTTGTGGAGTTTCAATGATCCTGAGAACGGTGAGGAATCAGCCCAGAACTACACGGGAGGATCTTGTTAATTATCTCAAGGCAGCTGGGACCATAGTCACCAAGAAAACAGTTGGTAACACACTACGCCCTGAAGGACTGAAATCCTGCAGTGCCCGCAAGGTCCTCCTGCTCAAGAAAGCACACGTACAGGTCCGTCTGAAGCTTGCCAATGAATATCTGAATGATTCAAAGGAGAACTGGGTGAAAGTGTTGTGGTCAGATGAGACCAAAATCAAGCTCTTTGGCATCAACTCATCTTGCTGTGTTTGGAGGAGGAGGAATGCTGCCTATAACCCCAAGAACACCATCCCCACCGTCAAACATGGAGGCTAGAAAAATTATGCTATGGGGGTGTTTATCTGCAAAGGGGACATGACAAATCCACTACATCAAAGGGAAGATGGACGAGGCCATATACCAAAATCTTGGGTGAGAACCTCTTCCCCTCAGCCAGGGCATTGAAAATGGGTCATGGGTATTCCAGCATGACAATGACTCACAAAACAAAGCCAAGGCAACAAATCTGTGGAGGGAGCTGAAGGTTCGAGTTGCCAAACATCAGCCTCAAAACCTTAATGACTTGGGGCCTCATTCTATTATCGGCCGCAGCCGCTGCGCGGCGGCAAAGACCGGCCGCAAGCTATTTGCCTATTCTATTCCCCTCAGGCCAGGGGTTCCGGCAGGCTTGCGGCCGGCGCATTGTTATCTCTTGCGGCCGATCGCGCCGGAGGAAAGCCTTTGATCTAAAACGGCCGCAAGGAAATCGGCCGTAAGAAAAGCCTGGTTGCGATTCTATTGCTCCGGGAACCCTGTCTGCAAGGCTAAAAACAAGCCGCAGCTTACTTGCAGGAAAAAGGTCCCGCTAGCACCAATTAAGCACATAAAATAGCTCAAATAAAGCCATCCTGCACTTTGAGAAGTCTATAAAGTGATATTCGGTGTTAGCAAAAATAGCACATAATTACCCTATACTCAAATCCGTAAAATAATTTATTTTTAATATACGTAAAATATACATGTAAAAAGTCCAGAGTGCTTGGAGCACTTCAGACACGCCCACGCCGCAGCCGGAAAATAAACAGTTAATTTGAACTCGGGTTTGGGCTGATGTGCAAGCTTGAGAGTGGGTTCCTTTTAATCCTCATGTCCCCCAATATGATCCCTAGCATTTACAGAGCTGTACAGTGCAGGCTTGAATTTATTTTTGACTTTAAAAATTTCTGAGCTTATGGCCGGTCCTTGCGGGGAGATCCTTGCGGGGCCGTATAATAGAATGGCGAGTTAACTGAACCCCCGCAAGGAATCGCAGCCTTACGGCCGATTTACGGCCGATAATAGAATGAGGCCCTTGGAGAGGATCTGCAAAGAGAAGTGGGACAAAATTCCTCCTGAGATGTGTGCAAACCTGGTGTCAAACTACAAGAAACATCTGACCTCTGCGATTGCCAACAAGGGTTTTGCCACCAAGTACTAAGTCGAAGGGGTCAAATACTTATTTCCCTCATTGACCTGCAAGTCAATTTATAACTTTTTTAGCATGTGTTTTTCTTGTTTTTTTTGTTATTCTGTCTCTCGCTGTTAAAATACACCGACCATTAAAATTATAGACTGATCATTTCTTTGTCAGTGGACAGACCTTCAAAATCAGCAGGGGATCAAATACTTTTTCCCCTCACTGATCTATATATACATACACACACATATACATATACACACACAGTGCCTTGCAAAAGTATTCACCTCCTTGGCATTTTTCGTGTTTTGTTACCTCACAACCTGAAATTAACATGAATTGTTTGAGGATTTGCATCATTTAATTTACAGAACAGATGTTTTTTTTTTGTTGTTTTTTTATTGTGAAGTAAACAACAAATAGGACAAAATAACAGAAAAAGTCACTGTGCATAACTATTCGACCCCTAAAGTCAATACTTTGTAGAGTCACCTTTGGCGGCAATCACAGCTCCAAGTCCCTTTGGATAAGTCTCTATGAGCTTGCCACATCTTACCACTGGGATTTTCGCCCATTCCTTCTTGCAAAACTGCTCCAGCTCCTTTAAGTTGGATGTTTGTGCTCGTGAACAGCAATCTTTAAGTCTGACCACAGATTTTCTATTGGTTTGAGGTCTGGGCTGTGACTCGGTCATTCCAACACAAGTACATGTTTCCCCTTAAACCCCCCAAGTGTTGCTTTAGCAGTGTGTTTGGGGTCATTGTCCTGCTGGAAGGTGACCCTCCGTCCTAGCCTCAAATCACACACAGAGTGGTACAGGTTTTGCCCAAGAATATCCCTGTATTTAGCACCATCCATCTTTCCCTCAACTCTGACCAGTTTCCCAGTCCCGGCTGCTGAAAATGGATGGTGTTCTTTGGGTGATGTGATGTGTTGGGTTTGCGCCAGACATAGCGTTTTCTTTCATGGCCGAAAAGTTACATTTTAGTCTCATCAGACCAGAGCACCTTCCTCCATACATTTTGGGAGTCTCCCACAAACTCAAAACGTGCCATTTTGTTTTTTTGCTGAAAGTAATGGCTTTCTTCTGGCCACTCTGCCATAAAGCCCAACTCTATGGAGCGTACGGCTTATTGTCGCCCTATGTACAGATACTCCAGTCTCTGCTGTGGATCTCTGCAGCTCCTCCAGGGTTACCTTAGGTCTCTGTGCTGCCTCTCTGATTAATGCCCTCCTTGCCCGGTCTGTGAGTTTTGGTGGGCGGCCGTCTCTTGGCAGGTTTGCTGTGCCATGTTCTTTCCATTTGGTTATGATAGATTTGATGGTGCTCCTGTGGATCATCAAAGATTTGGATATTTTTTTATAACCTAACCCGGACTTGTACTTCTCAACAACATTGTCCCTACTTGTTTGGAGAGTTCCTTTGTCTTCATGGCAGTGTTTGGTTAGTGGTGCCTCTTGCTTAGGTGTTGCAGCCTCTTGGGCCTTTCAAAAAAGGTGAGTATATGTAATGACAGATCATGTGACACTTAGATTGCACACAGGTGGACATCATGTGACTTCTGAAGGTAATTGGTTGCACCAGAGCTTTTTATGGGCTTCATAACAAAGGGGGTGAATACATACGCACATGACAATTTTCTGTTTTCTATTTTGAAAAAATAGTCTTATGTATATATTTTTCTCATTTCACTTCACCAACTTAGACTATTGTGTTCTGATCCATCACATAAAATTCAGATTAACAAAACATTGAACTTAAGGCTGTAATGTAACAAAATAGGTAAAAAGTCAAGGGGGTGAATAGTTTTGCAAGGCACTGTATACATATATATGACATGTATATGACATATATATATATACAAGACCAATCCATTCTCAAGTTTAACCGCATTGTGTCCAAGATAAATAACATTTTCATTTTTGTAGTAGAGAGGGTTTGTGCTCTACTTCCTTAGAATAGTTATTTCAGGCTCTATGACAGCACGCTATGTTCCAAAAGTACATGTCTTAAGTTCTTCACAAGCTTTATGATAAAGACTCTGGCCCACACTGAAGGCTCCTCACAATATAGTGGATACACTCCTAGAGATGGAGCCTGAAAGAGCAACAAATGATTGAATTGGAGACCCAAACTCCACCCCACACCCCTCATCGATATGAGAAATTATGTTTAAAGGTTGGAATCTTGCCCATCCAATCATAATCCATATAGCTTCCCGTCAGTTTCTGTCCAACTGGTAACAAAAGGGGTGGAGCTACCTGTGATGCAATGCACCGGGGCCCTCCTCTGAAGGGTCCCAGTGTTGTATAATTGTTTTTTGCAATGCTTAATGTGCAGGAGACACAATTAAATAATAGACTAAATGCCTCTGGGTCTTATCAGTAATTTATATAAATTATCTCTCATTTAAAATAAAAAGATTGTTGTGTGGCTGGATCAGAAAGGCTCACTGACAGCTCAAAAGGACCAACTTCAATGTCAGTTTACTGTAGGAAAATATATATATATTTTTTTAAAAAGCATCCAATTTATAAAGAACATGTAATTACCTACAGTTTTTAGTTTTACCATAATTGTAACCTCCGCTGTGTCACCTCACTATAAACTGGTTATTACTAAACACATTATCACTCCCTTGGTCACTTTGTTTCATTTTCACTGTTTTTAATTAGGAAGCTTGTCAGCAGTAATACTGGTTCCTAGTTCTGCCGACACATTGTATTTACCCGTCTGTCCCAAGAATAAAATCTGAAGCAAAGTTTTTTTTTCTCTCTTAAAGGACCACTATGATCATATATTTTCTGTATATTTTTTAATGACCATGGCAAAATATTTAAAATAAAAACAGCCTTTGTTTTTAGCTTTTACTGTAGGTTTGTTTCCTGATTTTTTCTGCTACATTCCCACATAGGTGTATTATTGTAAACTAATGAACTTTCTCTTAGTCATAGTGCAAGCACTGGCACAGACAGAAGCTACCTGTGCATTAACAGCCTCTTTCCCGGATCTTGACCATCACAAACCAAAGTGCAGATTCCATTGCAGCATAATTGCAGATAAAAGGTAATAGATTAGGATATATATTTATTGTTTTAACATTCTAAAAATATTGTGCCTATCTTCAAGTGTAGTTAATCGAAAAATAATATATGAACCTTTCCTGTTATGTCCCTGCAGTGCAGTGGCGTGCAGCGCCCAGCAGGTGGCGTGACATGGCGCAGTGTGGTTCTTATAGTTAGGGTTAAGGGTTAGAATTAGGGTAGTGGCAGATGATAAGCATTAGATAGTGAAGTAGTGGCGCGATGTGCAGGTCATTTGCAACTACTATTTAAAGCTTATCATTTGATACTACCCTGAGATCTAATCCTCACCCTAAGAACAAATCTTGGCGCACCACCTACTGGCTGCTGCATGCCACTGTGCCGGTGGGAACATAACAGGAAAGATCATAATATATTTTAAATATGATCTTTTAATAGTTTGCGAGCTATCCCCCCAGTGTTTTTGGCTCGGACCCTTCCCACACACACTATTCAACAAAATGCCAGATACATTGGTTTAGGTTATTTTCCTCAGCTCGGTCACTGTGGGAGATGATCTGCCCTCTCCTGATAGGAGTTTTTATTTTGCCCTTCCATACAGTAGCTATTGCAAGAAAACTGGTCTACTAGAAATGGGAGGACAGCTTCTTGGGTAAATCAGCTCCCACCACCAGGCCGTGCTAAGGAGTAGATAACCTTGGATTTACGTGACATCACTTCCTCTCGGTGCTCATTTCGTTTGTGAAGATACTCTACCCCCTCCTGTGATAGCCAATCCCAGCAAATGTACCAATCAGGCCAATCAGAAGCAACTGATGTCATCACTGATGTGTTATTTAAACCTAAGACTCAGTACCGCCATCTCTTTTAGACCACCAGCCTTGGGCAAAGCAGCTAAAGCTGTGAAACGAGCCGTTAGGTTTTGATGTAGGCTTAGTTATTTATGGCATTTACATGACTTTACGCCTTTGGTTCTCTCGGAGGCAGTTTTATTATCTCCAACTAATGAGATTAGATCATTTAGTCACCTTGCTCGTCAATTGATATGCAAGCCTATGCTGTCCCACAATACTGTTTTTACAGATTTTGTTTTAATCAAGATAGGCAACCTGGAAAATAAATCGGAAATAGTGCGTTAGAGCACAGTAGTCTTTTTAGGAGGATATCACGGTTTGTTGTCGTCCATGTTTTTTTTTTTTTTTTTGGTTTAGCTGCAGGGCTATAAGTCAGAATTAGGGCATTAACATAGGTTTGCCCTCAGGTAGGAGGATCGAAGACGATCAGAGGTTTCTGTCTATCTATTACGATTATCTATATACTACTACAACGGACATTTGTTATCATGCAGCTCTTCTCTATTTTTGATGTTTTTCTCTACATTTCGACTCCCTATTATTACCAATTGCAAGAAATTGCAATGTTTGTACTGTACCAAATATTGACCCCTATAGTATTGTGTACCAGGCCACCTGTAATTTCATGGTTTTTAATAAGGCGTTTTTTTTAGTCAAAGTTTATATGTCCTATAGATTGTGTTGAAAGCCAATTGGGCGTTAGGCACCATACTGTCACTTAAAAATGAAAGAGTAGATCAGCTTAAACCAGTAATGCTAAAGTTCAAATATATGTTTAAAAAAGCCACGCTGACTATTTTTCTTCAAATACTGATTTTAACAAACATCAATAATTAAATAAGCAAATTAAACTCTGAGGGTCTAGAAATTAATATTTTAAAAAAGACTATTGTTTAATATGCCCTTGGGGGCATCAGATCTCCTCTGCGATATATTGAAATGTTCCCATCCCTCGCTAGTAAGAGATGGACATCTATCAGATTGGTTTCAGATGGAATTTGTTGCCCTCAAGGAACATCAGAACCCATCTAAAACTCATCAAATTCCCTTCTCCCATAACAATGAAAAAATGGAATTTCACTATTTTGCGTCCCCCCTTACACATGCAGAGGGGGGTAGTTAATTTTGCCATTTTATATTTGTCCGCACCCTCTCAGGTACATACTCTCCTGTGATCCCTATGGAGGGGTGAGCAGACACCTTAACAATAACCCCAACCCCCAGTGATTCAGAACAGCAGCATATAAAGGTCCACTGTAATGCACCACCACAGCGGCTCCCAGTTTTCTGTTGGTTTACACAAAACTCTTAATGAGTTTTCTGTTCCTCCCTTTTTAGCATCCCTTTGTAAAATAACTTACATTATTATACTGATATGGCAAAAATCACAGGAGGGTCTTTTAACAAAGTGGAATTTCACATAAAAAGCCTGTGATTGTCAAGTCCCCAGTGTTTAAATTATTTTCAAAGTTCAAATAATAGACATTACAAAGTCATTTATGAAGAATTTAAAACCATGCTGCAAAATGTGAATAAGTAACACTAGGTGGTATTATGGAGCACTTGTCACACTGAAATATTCTCATTTTCATATAATTTATGGATTCCTGACAAATCTTCTTGAGATAGTGTGAAGAAAAATGTAAAAGAAACAAAATCTTACACCAAGGATCAATCTTTATTGGGTGCTGGGAAGAAGCTAGAAGATATAAAGTGACCAGTTGGGTGCTTGACCTAATCATCACCTGAAAATCAATCTATTCTATTGCCTGGTAACTATAACCGATGTTTAGGATTTTCTGTGTTTTTATACCTGCTTTATTTTAAAATGAATTAATTGTACTACGCATCATTATATATCCATTTACAATTATTTTGTTTTTATATTCTCTGAAGTTATTCAGATTAAAGGTATAAATAAGTTTCCCTGTTTTTAACTTTTTCTAAACTAACACATGCTGCTTATATCAGAAACACACATTACATAGAGTCATTCTATACACATATAGATTTAATTTTCACGCCCCCAGAACTGCCTACATAGGCACTTGGTACTAGCCAATAGAAAAACTGCATTGAGGTACGGTTTTTAACCCTATATTAACCTTCAAGTCAACAGTAGAACAATGCAGAAATCCACAGCAGCAATAGCTGAGCTCCTCCTTGCTTCCATGTGGTGGGTGGACTACACATCCCATGATGCTTTGCAGAAACAGACTTCCCAGCGATTGCAATCATGTTATAGCTGCCTGTTACTGGCCAAAACAAATTATGAAGTTTATACTAATTTAGTTTTTTTGTTTCATGGTCAGTCATTGTCAAAATCAACTGCCAGAAAAGTTGAACAAAATTGCAAATGTCAGGGTAAGTTTATTAATGTTTAATTTGGGATTCTTTCATGCAAAAACACATTTTCATATACTACGGATTCTCCTCAGATGCATTTTATTCAACTCAATTACTGAAAAAAAGTTTTTATAATGTTTATGAGTTTAATTTTTCGCTGTGACCGTATTGGGGTTTGAAGTAATGGTTATAGTTCTGGGTAACAAAAGGTTGTAATCTCTCAAATTGCCTTGGGAGTGGCAGCATTATATTATTGTGGATTTGGGTATAGTTTGGTTGAGTTGTTTTGTGGTTAACCTATTCACCCACACCCCATGTTAGGCAGACACATGTAGGTTCTCGGTCGCAGCAGCGCTAAGTAATAAAGGTCACTTTAGATTAGTCAGAGTAATTGTATCATTAAAAAAAGGGGGGGGGGGGTTAGCACATAGAAGACAAGGCTAAAATTAGTGATTTTCGATGTAAACTAATTGTGCAAGATATTTACACTGCAAACTTTGCACATCTAGGGCATTATAGTGGCCTTGAACTAAAGCTCCTAAGCCACCTCATTGATGGGATTACCCTACATTGTAGACTCATTGCTGTGCATTGTGTGAGCAGCCGTGATAAGCTGCCTACCAGTATATTTTGTGTTAAACTCAGACATGCTTGTACCTCCAATGTGAATATCACAACCAAGGTGTGAATAGTTTCTCATCACTGAAAATGTGAAGAGAGACTAATGGTGGTTAGTCCATCCATTGGTTGCTGGGTCCTACCATGTTATGGTTACGTCACCAGTCCACCGCTTCAGTGAGGCAACCAACCGCTAGATGGCGCTGCCGATATTCCAGTGCCATATCATAGAGTCAAGGCTTAGGTAAACTGTTATGGCGAGGGTTAAGGTGATGGTTAGTTTAAGGATTTGGCTAACATTCTAAGGTTAGAACTTCTCTCACATATTGGCACGCTGCAAAATATCGGCAGCGCCATCTAGGGATTGGTTGCTGCACTGCAGCGGTGGACTGGTGCCGTAACTATACCAGAATAGATCCGAGTGCTGCTACCAATACCTACCAAAACTTATTCAAACACTTCAAGGGATCCATTTTTTTAACTTAAATTATTGAAGAGATCACTCTCTACAGCTGGGATAATAAGGAGAAATACACCTTTATGGAAAAAGTGGTGTATAGGTGGAAGAAACTGCTAGCAGAAACGGTAAATGCATATATATTCTAATTAGCCTCATTCAAAGACCACTGCAGTCTTGTATTTAAAAACTTAACATTTTATATGCAATTATGCTGCAGTGGAATCTACCATTTTGGTTTTTGCTGACAGAAACAGAGTTTTAGCTGCACAATTGGAATGTGTCATCTAAATCTGTCAGTACTTTTAGGAGTAATGGAAAAGTTATTAGTTTACAAGCACAAATCCTCCCAAGAAAGTTGCAGCCAGAATCAAGTCAGAAAAGAAAACAGAGCCCCATAATAAAAAATAGTTGCATGCAATTGTTTGTTTATTATTTATTTTGCTGATTATCAAGTTTAGCAATTGCAAAATATATATATAGAAACAAATGACAATAGTGGTACTTTAAATATAGTTTAAGTCAGGTAGGAAAAAAAAGGTAAAAAAGTTTTTTTCCAAAAATATAAATTTTCACTGTAAAATGTATTAGGATTAAAACTTTAAACAAAAATTAAAATGTGGGATTAAACTAGTGGTATAAAGACTTTTTTTTATATAACATAGTATTATATGTCCTCAAGCTCAGACGCTCCCAGCGCACTTGTGGAATATTGTGTAACGAGTGCAGAAATAGCTCAATGAACATGTTTCCTTCCTGTGGTGCATCTAAAGGCGCAAACAAACGAAGGCTTGCCGAGAAATGCAATTCAGATAAATTAGTTTTAATTCAGCAGAAAGTGGAACATTTTAAAACTACAGAGAAGAAAGTGAACAGTGTCTCTTTAAAGAATCACTGTAATTCAAAAAAGGCACTTGCTTATAAAGTATGTAACAAACTAAAAAACAGCAGCTGTGTAAGCCATAAAAACTATTTAGAGAAAAAAAATGAATTTTTAAAGTCTGTTCATGAATTGTCTTTGTTAGATCACTTCCGCAGTGCTGCATCATGAGGGGGTGTTTTTGACTATCATTGGAGTGAGGGGATGTTAGGAGACTTTGTTCGATAATTGGATCTGCGTGAAAATTGACACCACACCTGTTCCGCTCACAGGCGAAGATGTAGGTTGTTTGCATTTGTAGAGAGTTGCGGTTGCATTTATTGATGCAAATAGCCCTCTCTCACACAATGATGCACCTTCCGCCAAAGTATCAAAGGTCCAGTAGGTGGATAATATACAATAATATGCATATTCAAACCTTATTATCCATGACTCACAGTAAAGGTACAGTAAAAAAAAAAAAGCTAGTTAAAAAATTAGCAAAATATAACCCTGTTAAGCATGTGCTGGATCTCGTAGCTGGTTCCCATGAGCACTGGATGGTGATTAGCTAGGTCCCCAGATAAAAAATATATTGAGATCCACTGTTATAGTCACTGGCTTAGAAAGGGGGTGAAGGGGGTGGACCGAACCGGGAGTAACCAGCAAGAACGCCGGTCAGTTGCTGCTGATGTGCGCGCGTGCGGAAGTCCGTGTGCGCGCGTGCGGAAGTCCGTATGCTCGCTTTTGTCACCTGGGGCTGCCCCGGAGTTTGACGGCAGGGGGGTGTCAAACTCAGGGGTAGCCCTGGGTGGCAAAAGCTCTAGCTACACCACTGGTTATAGTGCAGTATGACATGCTGCTTACACCAGGATGCCTCATCAGAAATCAGTGGGCCTCTTGATAAATGAATGATCCAGTGTATTTTACACACAAGGATGACACCGATTGGCCTTTTATAGGGCCAATCTAAAATGTGTCAAACCACAAAAATAGAGATATTAACTCTAAAATAAATTAAATTAAATTAGAACAGGGAGAGTAAAAGAAACCTGATGGGGGGTACCGAGCTGAACACACCATCTACAGCCCACTGGGAGGTAAACTCATCCATCCTCTCAGTGGACAAAGCCAGGTGGTACCGTGCCTGGATACGGGAGCGCACCAGTGCTCTGAACATGGCCTTGCATGACAGCCAAACACAGCTTCCTGGACTTATATATAGCCAGCTTGTCTAATGCCAGGAGCAAGTTGACGAGGAGGTCCCTAGCCCTGTTGCCCCGAGACACTGGGTATCCAAAAATAAAAAGTTTTGGGGAGAAATACAGCCAAATCTGCAGAAGGAGGCCCCTCAAGAGTAACAAGAGGGGCTGCAGTCTGGCACAACTAAAATAAATATGAAATACGGACTCTCCCTTGCAACAATGGACATGTGACTGGAGAGTCTGTGAAATTATCCAGGTACTCTCTCGTGCTCAGTGCACCATGGAGTACTCTCCAACTCAAGTCCCTGGTGGGCCGCGGAACCAAAGAGGAAGAATGACCCAGTAGACTTTGGTCTCAGCCGCTTAAAACTTAACTTTTAAAGAATTAGAGCCTCATTCAATTGAGCTTTCTGGAGATCCTGGCTTTGCAAATGTAGCCTGCAAGTTATTTTGCTATGCAATTGGTGTCCTTTAGTGGGCTTCACTGTGATGGCTCAAAACGCAAGTTAATACCCCTCCAAGCCTTTGATCTTTCATGTCTGCAAGAGTTACGAATGCTAAAATCGCTATTCAATTGATCCGATTGTTGCTCGCTAACCACTCCGTCAAGCCCGCAAATGGCAAAAGTCGAATCACGTTACTGGTACCAAGGAGGACTCGCAAATCGCTTAATGACATGTCCGGAGCACTGTAAATGCACATAAACACACACTACTGTACTTTTATTAAAAGGGAAAGTGATGTTAAGTCTTAGTATTAATAGCACACCAATCTCAAGCTCCCAAATAAAATACTTGATCTCCGGTTTAAATTTCCGTGTTCTATCAATCCTGGCAATTAATGTGTTAATACAGATAATGGAACTTGCATGTAATAGAATATATTTACGGCTTTATCAATATTACATTATATCTGGAATGTGGGTCAGATTGTAACTCGTAATTCAAGCCCGTAGGACTTCAATGAAAAATGAAGGTTGGATTTCAAAGTCCTACGGGCTTGAACCACGAGTCACGATCGGACCCACATTCGATTGGCTGTTTCTAACCGGGAGTTACGGCCTTGCGTCATCGATCATGTTCAAGCCCTCAAATGCTACGTTAGACAGCATTGGTTTACAATGTGCTCTATCGGGCCGGGACTTGCGGGCCCGGGCCAATTGATCAGCACCATATATTGCGGATGCTGCGAGGCCCGCAGACTTACGGCCTACATCCAGCAACTTGTGGGCCTGCAATTGAATGAGGCTCTTAGTCTTGATTGTTGGAAAACATGTTGTTGAGTTGTGTTTATAACAGGGAGTAGCCTTTTAGGTAAATGACTTCCATTGGTCTTATCAAAAGCAATGACATTTAGGATTGTCATTATTGAATTGAAGCAGCTGAATGGTTCCCTTCAAAAAAGTAATCTCCCACTGGTAGAAAATAGATAAATAATAGCGGTTATTAAATTACAGGCTCTATTTTTGTAACAAAATATTATTTAGCAAAAACCTAGATACGATTGTTTGTGATAATGAATCTTCATTGAAAGATTTTAAGCTTTACAGAAATGGTGTGAGAGTAAATTCAAAAGTAGAATCTGGAGTAATAGGTAAAAAAAAGCCTTAAAGTAAACTGTAACATTAAATGCTGACTACTAGCCTTACAATAAAATAGTAAGATTTTTAATATCAAATCAGTACAACTGGGTAATGCTCCGGATTACAATTAAAACATCCAATCATAAGAGATTCTGCAGAATGTATGGCGATAGCTCTCATAGCAACAGAGCTCATGTTGCACAACTTTACAGCATTAGGACAGATTTCCATGTTTTTACCTTTATCTAATCCAACACATCCTGCTTATATCAGAAACACACATTGCATTGATTAATTCTATACATATTCAGGTACATTTTTTTAATCTTATATTAACCTTCAAGTCAACAGCAACACAATGCAGAAATCCACATAGCAATGCCTAAGCTCCTTATTGCTTCCTTGTGTAGATTAAAAAACAAGACTACACATCCCATGATGCTTTTCTACAAACTGGCTTCCCGGGCATTGAAACAATGTTATAGCTGCCTGTTATTGGCCAAAACAAATTATGAATGGTCTGCTGAATTTAGCCAATGTTTTCAAGGGGCATTCCTTCTCAAAATCAACTGCCAGAAAACTGAAGAAATTTGCAAAAGTCAAGGTAAGTTTATTAATATTTATTTTTGACTTTTTTCATGCACATTTTTTTTCCCCAGACACTACTGATTCTCCTCTATTAGATGAATTCATAATCCAGAAAACTAAAATATGCCTTTAATTCACAGGTGATCAGTTGACGGACATACAGCCTTATTAAATTAGCCCCGTAATGTTGCTCGCAGCGGACTTGTTAACACATACGATTTGAGCTACATTGCCCGTAACCGCTTGTTCAACTCAGCTATTAAAATTACAACGTAGTCACTTGCAATCAAGCACGTAACACGCAAATGCAAAAAATAAATGCAAAACAAAAAAAATATATAGATTACTCAGCACTGGGCCCCACAGTGGAGGGCCCTGGTGCACTGCACCACTGGTAGATCCGCCTGTGGCGGTGGGTGTTTACACTTCTTAGGAGTATGCCTTGCAGTTGGTAAATGTCTTATAGACCTATAATATGTTTTCTTATACTCATGAGGGTAACTACAGATACAATATTCTGTGGGGACTTATAGCCGGTATTGGTGTTCATTTACCATATGTATCTAACTATTAAGGCTCTCAATAGGTGTTAAAGGGACATTTTTCACCGTTGCATCTGAAAGAGTATTTCATAATATACGTACAGCATATTTTCTTCATTTAAATTAGGCTCGCAAAGCAAATATTTAAAAATAAATATTGAAATGTTTAACTGATCAGGGGGCTTGACCCTGTCAGCCAATGAGCAGTATTATAAGGGCTTGATTCATATTTGTCTGCCAATGAAATCTACACACATACATATGCTTTGTGCAGCTCATTTTAGTTATAATGAAATTTAAACAGGTTCTACATAATATTTTTCATGCAAAACACAACTTTGGTAAGTTTTAAAGCTGCATCAAAGAAAAAAGAAAAAAAGAATTGTGTTCCATGTACCTTTAAGCTTTTACATTTGAACAATGTGATAGAATATACACTGAAATTGCCCAATAATTACATTTATTTTCCTAAAATCAATGTGGTTCAGCAATAAGGAAATTAGATTTTTATAAATTATACATCTCCAAATGGTTAAAATGCTTCTCCGCAATATCCCTGTGACCTTCAGCTTATGCACCTATATGTACAGACAGGAGATGTATCTCACCAAATTAAATGTGACATTTACAGTATGCCTGTAACTGAAAACCATCACTGTTTTACCCTGTTTTATGGTTATTTAATTATTATGGTTAAAATATGATCCTACTGTTATACTGTATGTATGTTGGTTTATGCTCTGCAGAATATTAGCCCAGACTATTGCAGACCTTGGCATAATAGATAATCCTATTACAGAGACTCCTCATAAGATAAGGAAGTCTATTGTATAAAGTGTTTTCATTATCAGACATAAGAACAAAGAAGTGTAATCTGATCAATGTCTGATTGTATCAAAATAGCCAGGTAGCCTCAGGGAGGTGTGACCACACCTATTGTCTCTCTAGGTGTATGGTGTGGCCAACTATGGGGGATGTGTATTGCCTGTGGGAAGAGATGTGTATATATATTTCTGCACAACAAAATAAAGACTGTATTATTTGACTCCCAATTGAGTGTCGTCCAATATGGGAGGTTGGGAATGGTGAGACTGTAGTGCTTCTTGGATATTTTACCGTATACCAGTGGAGATATTGGATTCGTGTTCCAACTCCGTTACAATGCCCTTTTGAAGAGATTTGCGTGATAATGTACAAATGTTTTCACAGTGTGAATATTTATAAATTAAAACCTGAAATTAATTTAATTTTGCGTTAATGATGACAGACATTTTGTCTTTGTTCTTAAAAGTATAAACACAATCAGATTTATTTTATAAAAAAAAAAAAAAAAGTTTCCACACCCCCAGAATTGCATACATAGATACTTGGTACTAACCAATAGAAACCCTGCATTTTTAACCCCATGCTAATCTTCCAGCCAACAGCAGCACAGTGCAAAAATCCAGAGCAGCACTACCTGAAGCTCTTCCTTACTTCCTTGTAGTGGGAACAAAAGATTAAACATTCCATGATGCTTTGATGCAGAGATTGTCCCCCAGACATTGCAACAAATTTATAGCTGCCTCTGATTGGCCAAAATTAAATTATGACATTTATGCTAATTTTGCTTAGGTTTTCAAAATCAACTGCCAGAAAACTGAAGAAATGTACAAACTCTAGGGTAAGTTTATTAACGTTTATTTTAGAATTTTTATCATGCAAAAAAATATTTGCGAACACTATTGATTGTCCTCTGTCAGATGCATGCATAAACCATGAAACTTCTATACTGTATATCTTTAAATAGAAAAGGTTTAAAGATCCATCTAAGAAACATGACCAGCTTTGTACAAAATTACCATAAAAGAATGTTTGAGAACATCTCAAATTTAACAGACTCTGCGGGTGTCATGGGCACATCCATGGTGGACTTCAAGTCTAGGGGTTTTACTTTCGCGAATCTCATATTCGCGGGTTGGTTTTTCCTCTCACTTTTACATGCGAGAGGCCTCCGCACCCCACCCACTCGCCCGCAGGACGCTTAGACCCTAGAGGATGGCTGGGTAAGTTACACCCGACCCCTCGCCCCCTTCCTGAAGGACAGTAGACGGATAACTATACAGTTACCCAAGTTTTAGTTATTCACAGATTTTGGGCATTCGCAGGGACCCTGGAAATGGAACCCCCGCAAATGCAGAGGGTCGACTGTTTACAGGCAAGGCAGTTTATTGCATACTAAGACTCTTATTTTCAAAAAAACAAAAAAAATACCCAATTAATAAAAAAAAAAAAACTTTCAGATATTTTTTAACCAGTCACATGATCAGAATATGGACCCTCATTCCTGAGTCTAAAATCTACTGCTCTCTGCCCCCTACATATGGGGAGAACCATTCCCATAATATACAAGGAGGAAGCAGATTTCACAGAAAGAGAAGTGCAAGAGCTAAGGGTTATACTACGAAACTGAAGGAAATATTTTTTTCAGAAATAGGAGTTCAATTCATGGAAATGGCCACAGTCTGTGGTTTATTTTTTACATCGTCGTTTGTTTTCTTCACTAAAGAAAATCTGCAGGGAATGATATTGTACAGCGTCCTGGAGCCCAACAAACAAAAATATGTTCTTGATAATTTCAATTAATTTCCTAATCGCCAATTAGGAGATTGATTATATGGCTCCCATAGTAACAACTGTAATACATAGATTACATTTTATAAATATTTTTATATTAAATAAATAAATAAATATATACAACACATTTCTAAAAAGAGAATTGGTTGCATTTTCTGAAGCAAGAAGTCCGCTTCTGGGAATGAGAGGGGGCGTAGTGTCCGCTTCTGGGACTGAGAGGGGGCGTGGTGTCCGCTTCTGGGACTGTGAGGGGGCGTGGTGTCCGCTTCTGGGACTGTGAGGGGGCGTGGTGTCCACTTCTGGGACTGAGAGGGGGCGTGGTGTCCGCTTCTGGGACTGAGAGGGGGCGTGGTGTCCGCTTCTGGGACTGAGAGGGGGCGTGGTGTCCGCTTCTGGGACTGTGAGGGGGCGTGGTGTCCGTTTCAGTCTCATCCAATTAAGACTGCCCTGGCTCAGTCACTCATGCCCCAGGGAATGTAACGCCAACACTGCCCTGGCTCAGTCACTCATGCCCCGGGGAATGTAACCCCAACACTGCCCTGGCTCAGTCACTCATGCCCAGGGAATGTAACCCCAACACTGCCCTGGCTCAGTCACTCAAGCACAGGGGAATGTAACCCCAACACTGCCCTGGCTCAGTCACTCATGTCCAGGGAATGTAACCCCAACACTGCCCTGGCTCAGTCACTCATGCCCAGGGAATGTAACCCCAACACTGCCCTGGCTCAGTCACTCATGCTGGGGAATGTAACCCCAACACTGCCCTGGCTCAGTCACTCATGCCCCGGGGAATGTAACCCCAACACTGCCCTGGCTCAGTCACTCATGCCCAGGGAATGTAACCCCAACACTGCACTGGCTCAGTCACTCATGCTGGGGAATGTAACCCCAACACTGCACTGGCTCAGTCACTCATGCTGGGGAATGTAACCCCAACACTGCACTGGCTCAGTCACTCATGCTGGGGAATGTAACCCCAACACTGCCCTGGCTCAGTCACTCATGCCCCGGGGAATGTTACCCCAACACTGCCCTGGCTCAGTCACTCATGCCCAGGGAATGTAACCCCAACACTGCACTGGCTCAGTCACTCATGCCCTGGGAATGTAACCCCAACACTGCCCTGGCTCAGTCACTCATGCCCTGGGAATGTAACCCCAACACTGCCCTGGCTCAGTCACTCATGCTGGGGAATGTAACCCCAACACTGCCCTGGCTCAGTCACTCATGCCCGTCTGCTTCTAGGAAACATTGATTTATACAGTGGATGTAATCTAGGTGCCTGTAAGCATTTTGTGGCATAATAACCTGGCTCCTAACATATATTCAGCACTGTAAATTTTAATTGTATATTTAAAAGTATAAGATTCAATTTTTTTCTGGTTCCTTGAGTTCTGGTTAACTGAGAGTCTACTGTATATCTAGTAAAATCAAGCAACCTTCCATATCCCTTTAAGCAGCTGTACCTAAGCATTTTGAGAATGGTGTTTTATCAATGGCAATATGATGGCGTGCTTTAGGGATAGTCCATGCACTATATTCACTATCCTTTCAGTGGAACAATGGTATTTCATATTTGCCCTGAGTTTACCCCTCAACCATAACCACTAAAACTAGAGTGACTGGAGGTAAACGCCCACAATATGGCTCATTATCTAGTTACACGGCTCTTGACCCAGACGAACATACTTTAAGTTTTGATGTGAGTTGTATTTTCCATTGCTCTGAGCTGCTCAATCTAAGAAATGAAACTTAATCTGCTCCGTATATTCACTTGAATATCAGTAAAAAAAAAAAAAAAAAAAAACTTACAGGTTCTGACTGCTTGAGTCTGAGGCCTCTATGCAGAGATAGGTCTTATCCTGAAACAAAAAGAGACAATGTGAGCAAATAAAGAAAGCCAATGGCACGCCAAAAAACTAAATATGACAAGTAATTTTTTTATTGGATTATATTTTAAACAAATTAACTGAATTTGAATTATTATTATTATTATTATTACTACTACTACAACATAAAAACATATTTCATGAAATACTGCAATTTTTAATAGTCATCTGACAACAGAACTAAATAGAAGAGCAAGCCCTCTGGTTGCAGGCAGACTCGTTAACATGATGGATGCCTCCTTTAAGACGGATTAGGCTAATTACTATAATAAGTCGGCATGCATGCATTCGTGTTATTTTCATGTAGCTGTACACTGAAAACAATATAGCAGCCAGAAAGTCTGATTGGCATAAAAAAGTGAACTTAAAATATTGCATTTTCTTATAGGAAATGGACATTTGAAGTCAATAAAATACTTGTCACTACATTGTTTTATATTATACCATACTTGGAACCACTGTTCTGTGCCTTTAAGACGGAATATTTGAAGAACTCTGAGAAATATCTACTAAAATTTTACATTTCCAGAAGGTAACATACCAATTGAAGGGTTATCCATTCACCATTTAGTACAGCTATGTTTTATGTATTAATAAAATAACTATTAAAACGGTAACAAATACACATGCAAACAGCAGCAAATCAAATCTTTAGCCAGAGTAAATAATTAAAAAATACATATTAAGTCACTAATGGCCACTGCTTTACAGCTCCTCGCCTTTCTTATTATCCTAAACACTATAAAAAAAAAGTAGAAGATTTCAAATATAACATTATTCATTAATCTTCAACCTAATTTCAGTAGTGCTACAGATAATGATGGCTGTGGCAATTAATGATACAAACTGTGTTTTTAAATTATATTTTTTGGTTAAAGTTTTGGTTTGCTGCCGTTTGCACGTGTACTTTTAAAATTAATTAATGGTGAACTGAATACCAGGTTTAACATGAAGTGTGTCCACTGACCTTTATACATAAGAGTGTAAAAGCTTTTTTTGTTTTTACCGTCTTTAACAAAACTTCTTGTGTAATGGAAGCTTCCATCTTGTGCTACTAACCGTGCTTTCTCTACAACTTCATTCTGTTATCAAGTGGTTATGTAAATAGGCATTTACAACATTGCTGTACAGAAATCTTATCTGAATCCACATTCGCCATTAAAGCAAAACTGAATCCAATTTAAAAAATGAAAGGCTGTGTTTATTTCCTGTATTAAAAAATCTTGAAATTACTTTCTTTTCTGTAAATGAAAAAAAAAAAAATTAGAAGTGCTCTATTTTGGTATTTTGTTTACTCAAATGACCCTTGGGAATTAGTCTCCCTAAGGGTGATAGGGTACTCCAGAAGTGAACCCCTTGCTCACTGTGCCTTAGGGAGTTATCAGCTACACCTCACTGACGAGGCCCATAAAGGCCGAAACATACATCTGGGGTTTGCTGTTTCTCCTGTTCAGGGTAGAATTGCCTGGTATTTCGGGGCTGGACCACTCTGCTGCTCTCTGAGTGGGTTATCATATCTATAGAACTAACCTATTAAGGTTAGTTCATTCTCTGATGAGCATCTATTTTGGTATCTTGTCTTTTCTGTAAATTATGTCACAAATAACCAATAAGAGAAAATTATAATAAAAAAAAAAAAACACATTCTGCACATTATCAAGTTCTTCAAAGGGCCATACTATAAATATGACATTTCAGAAGACCTTTAATGGTTCTTGCTCACTAAACAAATCAACATCACTAAATTGCTTTAGGTCGCATTATGTGGTAGCAAGCCCACCACAAGCCATGTCTGTAGGGTCCTCAGACCACTACACCTATTACTAATTATACCAGGCGACTAGATGGGAATTTGCTGTAAAGAGACACAACTTCAGCCTGTCAGCTGTCTGAGGATAGAGAGGGCAGGAAATGGGCCTTAATGCAACATCTGGATGTTATAAATATCAAAACATCAGGAAGACATTATTCAGAGCGACTCAGAGTCCCCGCCACACACAGACAAGCGTGAATACACACAACACAAGGGCACGCTTGTTTATGGACTCTTATACGGACTTGATAAAAGGTTTCCTTAGAACTGCCTGATATGTCTTCATCTCTTGAACCACTATATATATATATATATATATAAAAAGTCTACACATCCCTGTTAAAATGTCAGGTTTCTGTGCTGTAAAAAAATGAGACAAAGATAAATCATTTCAGAACTTTTTCCACCTTTAATGTGACCTATAAACTGTACAACTCAATTGAAAAACAAACTGAAATCTTTTAGGTAGAGGGAAGAAAAAATATAAAAATAAAATAATATGGCTGCATAAGTATGCACACCCTTAAACTAATACTTTGTTGAAGCACCTTGTGATTTTATTACAGCACTCAGTCTTTTTGGGTATGAGTCTATCAGCATGGCACATTTTGGATTGGCAAGGTTTGCCCACTCTTCTTTGCAAAAACACTCCAAATCTGTCAGATTGCGAGGGCATCTCCTGTGCACAGCCCTCTTCAGATCACCCCACAGATTTTCAATCGGATTCAGGTCTGGGCTCTGGCTGGGCCATTCCAAAACTTGAATCTTCTTCTGGTGAAGCCATTCCTTTGTTGATTTGGATGTATGCTTTGGGTCGTTGTCATGCTGATGGATGAAGTTCCTCTTCATGTTCAGCTTTCTAGCAGAAGCCTGAAGGTTTAGTGCCAATATTGACTGGTATTTGGAACTGTTCATAATTCCCTCTCTCTTAACTAAGGCCCCAGTTACAGCTGAAGAAAAACAGCCCCAAAGCATGATGCTGCCACCACCATGCTTCACTGTGGGTATGGTGTTCTTTTGGTGATGTGCAATGTTGTTTTTGCGTCAAACATATCTTTTGGAATTAGTTCAACCTTGGTTTCATCAGACCATAACACCTTTTCCCACATGCTTTTGGGAGACTTCAGATGTGTTTTTGCAAAATGTAGCCTGGCTTGGATGTTTTTCTTCGTAAGAAAAGGCTTTAGTCTTGCCACTCTACCCCATAGCCCAGACATATGAAGAATACGGGAGATTGTTGTCACATGTACCACACAGCCAGTACTTGCTAGATATTCCTGCAGCTCCTTTAATGTTGCTGTAGGCCTCTTGGTAGCCTCCCAGACCAGTTTTCTTCTTGTCTTTTCATCAATTTTGGAGGGAGCTCCAGTTCTTGGTAATGTCACTGTTGTGCCATATTTTCTCCACTTGATGATGACTGTCTTCACTGTGTTCCATGGTATATCTAATGCCTTGGAAATTCTTTTGTACCCTTCTCCTGACTGATACTTTTTAACAATGAGATCCCTCTGATGCTTTGGAAGCTCTCTGTGGACCATGGCTTTTGCTGTGGGATGCGACTAAGAAAATTTCAGAAAAGACCAACTAGAGCAGCTGAACTTTATTTGGGGTTAATCACAGGCACTTTAAATGATGGCAGGTGTATGCTGACTCCTATTTAACACGATTTGGAATGTGACTGCTTAATTTTAAACACAGCTACATGCCCAATTATAAGAGGGTGTGCAGACTTATGCAACCACATTAGTTTTATTTTTTATTTTTCTTCCCTCCACCTAAAAGATTTCAGTCTGTTTTTCAATTCATTAAAAGTGGAAAAGTTCTGAAATGATTTATCTTTGTCTAATTTTTTTACAGCACAGAAACCTGACATTTTAACAGCGGTGTGTAGACTTTTTATATGCACTGTATATATAGAAGAACATTGTGTGCAAGTGGGAGTCCAAGGAGCTAGCTTAAACGAGAACTGAAGAGTTATATGTATAGAATATTCTTATGAAGAACTTGACTTCATAATTGGCAAGATGCTTTATACAGTATTTCATTTTTAAATATTATATTCAATTCTGCTTTAATTCTAGTGATTTGCTCCTAACAGGATTAGACAACTGGGAGGAATAGATAGAAACTTGGATTCAGATAATATTTCTATTCTGTTCTATTGTAAGACTGCTAATGTTAACAGCCATTTGGATTAAATAGAAGAGTAAGTAAGTAGCCCTGTCCCTCAAGCTATAGGCAAAATGAGAAATACTATACATTTTCTACAAAAATACCTTTATGCTCATGATGTTCAACGTCGCTAACGTTTTTAATTTCATACATACTTCTCCAATGTGAAGTTTTTTCCCTCAAACCAGAGATCTTTTAGACATTGCGGTTTTGAAGATCTAGACTTGAAATCATTTCACATTTAGTTCTCGCATTAGATTTACTTTCGTTAACAACAATTAATTGCAAATATGCTTAAACACATACAGCCTTATTAAATTGCGATTCAGCGATTCTATATAAGCACATAGAAGCAGAAGTTTTTAGTTAGTGAACTTCTATCCAAAAGCAAGGTCTTCACTAACTAAAAACTTCTGTAAATAAAATATGCTCTGTGCTTATATAGAGCCCTATTCAATTGGCTGAATCGCAATTTAATAAGGCTGATAGTTTTGAAGTATTTTAAACGGAGTAATTTGTGCCTTTTATGTGGAACAGATATGTTGATATCATGCATGGAAACAAGAGTTGCTTTAGTAATTAAAAAAAGATTTTAGTAAAACCTTATTAAACCTGCTTGATCTTAAGAGGAAATGCCTGTGCACTGAGAGTACTGCTGTATACTGTTCTCTAGTATGACTCGCTAGATTTCTGTGCATTGGCTAAGAAAAATAAGCCAAACATACATTCAAAGCAGTTTATTCTACTCCAGGACCCACATTTAACAAAAACAGTCAAACATTATCAAATATCATCTTTGATATGTTTTCTTTAGTTCTATAATTACGAGTTAATGTTTCTGCAGGTTAACAAGTATATTAAAAATTGTAGCATTAGAATATTTTATAAAATGATTGTCCAATAGACCTCTGTGGATATTGGGTGCCGGCGACAGGTGCATTAGTGATTCTGTAGACAACTGGTTCTGGGTATTTTCTCGCTATGAGGTCACAGAGCCAAGTCATCCCTAGAAATTGTCCCAAGTCTCACCCCATCAACGTCCTTTCAAGTCTGCTCCAAACCTTAATTTACGTTGGTAACAGCTGCTCAGCGTTAAGTCGCTTTGTTTGACAGAGCAGTGCACCTCCTCCTTCCTGTCAGCCCATCTTGGCCCCCATACACATCCTTAACATTTCACTTTTTCTGCCTCTACACCTAAAGCACTTCTTCAGGGTCATGTCCTAGGAGTGGGGCTGCAGTTAGGGTTATACCGCACTTTATTATTTGGTCTTCACTATCTAAACAGTAAGGTAAAATGTATAAATCAGGTCATTTCATGTAAATATATCTAAAAAAAAACAATCAAAAGAAACAATGTCCTATGTACAATAAAACAAAAAAAAGGATAAAAATTACCTGACCGAGTTTGACTAAACTAGCTTTACTAATTCTAGTCTTATAGTTAGATAAAAAATACATTTTGATACCAAAACGAAGGAACCTGTAGGCGCCTATAAGGATTTGTGTGCGAGACCGGAATTTATTTACTGGATGAACTGGGCTTTCATCTTTTGTTGCAAGCTGGCTTCTTCTCACCATATGTGGTGGCATGGAGTAGATGTAAAAAAAAATAATAATAATAATATCTTTCTCACCTCTCCCCACCTCAACTTGTTCAAGTATAGAATGCCCAGAAACATTCATATTTATGCAGATATTCCTACTTTAAAGGGTAGTTTCTTAAATACAAATGTAATGCATTATTTAATGAATAATAAAAACTATTTTTTTTTTATGGAAAGATCCAATATGATAACAACAGGTGAGGCAATAGATTAAGAAGCAAACAAACTAATATTGAAAACAATATTACTTTCACTTCTTGAAACATTTTAAATTAATTTTCTTTTCTTATAATGGGTTTGGTTCTAAAGGGAATAATTATAGAAAATAACGCAAAGATAGTTTTAATTAAAAAAAATAGTTAATCAATATGGCAGGCTTTCCGCCATCGCTCCATCAGAGGTCCAACCTTTTTGACTAATTTAGTCAGGACAAAAAGTAAAAAGGCTCCATCCATTAGAGCAAATTTGTATATATAAGTTAATAGATGAACTGATGGGTTAACTGAATAAAAGGAAAATAAACAATGTAATTGGTCCGTTAATGGGATGGGGTAGAGTGATTTAAGAATGGGTGCAGAGAGTGGGAAAAGAGCAATTGAAGTGGAAATGAAAAGAACTAAAAATATAGGGAATATACATTTTGAGATGCAGGAAATTAAATGAGGAGGGAGTTTAATTTTGAAGGGTAATTTGGTGGAAATTCCTATCTAATAAGACCATATCCATATATGGCTTTTCTAGGATAACTCCTTTACTGCACCTTTTTTTATGAGAAATGTGTTGCCCTAGGCCTGGGCAAAAATACACCTCAACGTTTAAGACACTGGCCATAAATATGAAACTTAAAATTACAAGCAATGGTGTCTAGATTGAAAACCAATAAGTAGGTCAGTAGCACCGTGCTTAAGATGAGATTTTGTGGCCTTTCTAGCAGCAAAAGTTTCGTTTCATGGTCATTACAGACGTTTCCGTCCTTCACCTCCTTAAGATGAGATGAAAAACCAGAGACATCTGCAGAGGATGCCCAATGTCACCCTCCAGACCATGGTTTTGCGGTTCCTGCCTTCAAATCTCTGCTCTGCTTGTTACTCAACCAGCCATTCTTTTCCTGTTCCTCCTTTCTCTCTGCCACACTCGGGTTCATGATGTAAGATATTCTGTATGGTGCGTGCCTAAAATAAGGGTCTATCTCTGAAGTGCAGTCACAATGTCTGCAAGTTCTTAGGTGTTTGTAAGGGACAAGGAACTGTCAGTCTTTTGGTATTGAGACCAGAGAACCGAAAGGTCTACATGTTGGATGGTATCTTGGTAGGCATGTTGGATGGTATCTTGGTAGGCATGTTGGATGGTATCTTGGTAGGCATGTTGGATGGAGGCTGCTCTAATAATAATTTCCAACTATTAAAAATGTCATATGTCAATACAGTGCCATGACGGTTATGTTTTCATTTGCCCCCAATTATACTAAAAGCGTATATTTAACCAAAACTGTAGTCCTATAAAACATTTTGAGAAAAATAACTACAACTTTTAATTTATGACTTTTTTTACACAATTATATTCCAGTGGAATCTCCAGTTTTGGTTTCTGTGTATCTAAATCTTGATTTGGGACGATATTTTGAATAGAGAGAAAAATTATATCTGCACAAGAGGAATGTGGCAGCTAAAACAGGCGGTGCTTTCCACAGAACTAATTTATTTACACGACCTTCTGAGAAAATGGCAGAAATATTCAGACCAGAAAAGAAAACAGAATCATATGGTGCTAAAAACATTATATGAATATCAAGCTTAGTTCTTCAAAAGACTGAGGAGAAAATGGGGCTATGATAGTAGTTACATAGCCCCTCATTCAATTGCAATTTGCCCAATTGAATAGGGCCCTAAATAAGCACATAACATATATTTTTTAAAGAAGTTTTTTGTAAGCAAGCATCTATCCAAAAGAAAGGTTTTCACTAACTAAAAACTTCTTTAATAAAAATATGCTATGTGCTTATTTAGGGCCCTATTCAATTGCCCACATCGCAATTGAATGAGGCCTATAGTAATTGAGATTGCGAAAAAAATAAATTCAGCCCTATTAAATTCTTTGAACGTGTAAACCGGTAGCCCACAAGACTTACGGCTATTAAATTGGCCTCTCAAAGCTACCCGCAAACGACTTGCCGGTTAAGGGCAAAAAGACCCTACAGGATGTCGAAATTTGAACTCTGCGGGCGCAAATCCTCTGATCTGTCAAGCCCGTAACTGTTACGTTCGAAAATCGCTATTAAATTGCAACAAATCCACTGGTGTTCAAACCCGTAACCTGCAAATGGAGCCAAAAAGCTAACGGGTACTAGAGAGGATCCACAAGGGAAGTAAAGTCCTATCTGTAGCACTGTAAATGCAAATATACACACCCTACTGTATTTATAGGTAAAGGGAAAGTGATGTTAGGTATTACAATTAATAGCACAACATTCTCGTGCTCGCAAATCTGCAATATAAAATACTTTATTGCTTTTTTTTTTGCAGATTTGCGAGCTTGAGAATGTTGTGCTATTCATTTTTTTATTTCTGAGTTATATCGATCCCGGCAATCAATGTGTTAATACACATAATAGAACTCGCATGGACCAGAATATTATATTTACTGATGTATTAATATTGCATTATTTCTGGAATGTGGCTCCGATCGAAACTCGTAATTGAAGCCCGTAAGGCTTTGAAATCTAACCTCCATTTTTCTTTAACGTAATGACGATCTCATTTGCCATTGGCTCCGTCTAAACTCGTGACTACAGTTTGACTAATTAACCATGTTCACGGCCGCACATCAAACGTTGGCAAGAATGGTTTACGGGTTTGCGTCTACGGCTTGTAACTCGCTGCATGGTTCAATTTAATAGCTCTGTAACGCAGCCGAATTTCAAGCCCGCAGCCTTTGCGGGTATGCCGATGCCGCTATGGGCTTCAAATGTAATGGGGCTGTTAGTCCATCAAGTTCAACCTTTTAAGATCCCCTCTGATCTGCAATATGCAGATTAATTGTTAATTGATAGTTCCTTAAGTTCCGTGATGACCTTCTATTGTTATATACAGGGTAACAGTTGTCTGTTTTGACTTATGTGGTCTGTTGAGTAACTAAACTTGATATTGGACAAAATGGGACATAATTATTAAATAACTAGCGACTTGCCCGTCAAAAATGACGGCAATACAATCTGAAGCCTGGCAATGCAGTTTGCCACACAAAGTGAAGCCTTGCGTCGTTCATGCAAGTGTTAGCGTCTTTACCGTCATGTATTTTCTTAGTCCCGCGTGCCTGGCATTGTTCACGTAAGTGTTACGGTGTATGGCGTTTGCAATGCCAGGTGCGCAGACCTTGGAAAATGCACAAGCCTCATTTTCATCCAGTTTCAATTTTTTTTTCATTTTTCGACCGCCATTTTTTTTTCTCGCTTAGCCGATTTTCGAGTGACGAAACACGGCAAATTTGGCTTAAATTGCTTAAATTTGCTTGCAACCTCACTCCCAGGCGTCCTGGCTCTCCCCCTGTGCTGCGTGAGTGTGGTTTATAATTAATTTATTGTTTTTGATTTCCGCCGTAACATTCGTATTTTTCCGAGTTTGATTTCTCAATCGCCCCCCGCCCCCCCCGCCAAGATTCCGATGGTCGGTGGTTTTTTTTTTTCTAAGTCCTGCATTCCTCAAGTGCTTGCAGCCAAAGTCCTGCGTGCTTCAATGCCTCAACTGCTCGTCTCGCTTCGTGAGGCTCGCAGCGTGCTCATTTCAGCCAAAGACCTGCGTGTTTCCATGCCTCAACTGCTGGCCCTGCTTCGCGATACTTGCAGGGCAATGAGCGCCTTGGGCCTAAGTCCTCCAAGGTAGGAAGGCTTCTATGGCTCGCAAGCATGACGACAAATCGCAGTATGACAACTATTATATGGGATATATAAATATGAAACTTTTATATGTAATTAGTCTTCACTGCACTGTTCCATTTTCTTCTTGGTCTACTCCATTCTCAGGAGGGTATGACATTTCTACTAATTCTAATAAAAGCATGTTTTAATTGCCACATTCCCACTGTACAGCTAAAGGCTTCCACTGCACTCAAAGTATCCAGTCAACTCAAGAAGTAGATCAGCAGACACTAAAACAGGAGATTCTTTATCTATTATGCATTCTAATCTTGCCTGTTTTCATATATAGTCCTTCAAAAGAGTATATTTTAAATATACCACCTTTAACCATTTAAGTGGCCTATTAAATCTCAGTAGCAAATTACATTTCAACATTTTTTAATTTGCTGAAAGACAATAAAAACTGTGAATGATTTATAAACAATATTAATTGGTAAATGTATTATAAGCAAATTAAAAATAGTGGAAACAAAATGATAAGCTGACCCCATGAGTGTACAGTCTCGTTTTGAAAATTGCCAATGGATTTACCCAATTGAAAGTCAATAAATGAAAACAAGAGCGGATTTATTTTGGCGCATATATATATATATATATATATATATATATATATATATATATATATATATATATATATATATATATATATATATATATAAACTGAAGACCTCTAGTGTCCCAGTCACACATTACAGCCATATCTTTGGTCAATCCATTCAATATAATACAGTTACTTACTGCCATCTAGTGTCCAGAGTAAAGGTTACACCTATTCAAGTCTGGATTATTTTAAGCCTATACTCTCCTGCCATTAAGTATAATGAATGTGCAGATTCCAGGGTGTAATTAGACTAATGACTTCCTGATCATTAGGAGAAAATCCACTATATTGTAATTTTGCATATGCTACAGAAAGTTTAAAGAGCTGCTTGTAAGACATGACGGTAAAGGCTCCAATTGTTGTAATAGTGACACATACTTACAATTGAACACCAATAACATTTGGAATTTATTTTAAATTACATTTACCATGATGTTTGTAATGTTTACTTGTCTCTCAGACTTTATTAACCAGTGATGATATTTACTTTTTTTCATAATTTGTGATTATATTTATGTATTACTCAATATGCCTATTTACTCCTTAGGAGTCTGCATGCATTGTTGTCATGCCTCACGTTGCAACAAAGCTAAAGGGACCTTGTGTGTCCCTATAAAGGGATATGTAGGTTTCCTGGGTTTCAAATGTTTCCTAATAAACAGCTACTGATTAGTAGAAAAATATGTATTCTTTTAAAAAGTTGTACTTACATATTTATATGCTAGATATTGATTTGTGGATGTGCACACCCCTAGGAAGCTTACATAAAGTGTACCCTGCAGAGTACAGTGTGTGACCTCTAAAGGAAATGATGGTTGGTGGGGTCACAGCTGAAATTGTCCATAAGGAGACAGGAAAAAAAAAAAAAAACACAACAGACAGCAACTGCCAGATTGTGATACAAATGTTTCAGTCTTTACTTACTCCTTATTAGCCAAAACAATTTTTCAAATTGTATACCAATTTAGCCTAAGTTTCAACTGATAGAAATTAAAAGATATTTTGCTAACTTCAATTAAAGTATTTAAATGCTTATTTTGGTGTTTTTTTCCCATGCAAAAAAAAAAAAAGTTTTTCATACACTACTAATTCTCAGATACACCCATAATCCAGCAGTCACTCACCTGTAGGAGCGGCTTGGCGTTGTTGTGCACAGACACAATGTGAGTGATGTTATTTTTATTTAAGGTGATCTTGTCTTCAGAATCTAAAGAAAGGGACATGAGATAATGTAATACCACAGAGAATGAGAGTTGCTCGAGAAGTGCTAACTAATGTTTTTGGACTTACCCACAGTTTAGTTTTTTTGCCACTCACACTAAAAATATCATCCAGTTTTTCCCACTCTTTACTCGCCACCTCATGCACTGAACAGGAAGTATTACTGCCATGTCAGTCTCTATACACTAGCAGAGTCTGCTAAAAATTATAATAACAATTTATACAGTGGTACCTTGCCTCAGAACTAGTCAAATCAAAAATTGTTTTGACACGCAAAAGCTTTCTCTGTACTCGTCGCACTTGATGTTGCCTGTATGAGTGAATTTACATTACTCCTTATGGAAATTTGGTACTCGTCGTGTTTGTCATTAGTCGTGCCTTCTGGAACCAATTAACATTTCCTGGTGGCCCAGTGATTAGGTCTTGGTGCTTTTCACCACTGTGACCTGGATTTGATTCCAGTAAGGGAACAAAGAGGGTTGGGCCTGGTCAGTACTTGGATGGAAGACCACCTAAGAATACCAGGAGCTGTATGCTGTGGCCCACTGGAGAAGGAACTGGCAACCCACTACAGTATCTCTGCCATGAACAACAAGTGGATCAGCAATGTTACGGTCCATGAGGTCACACCAAGGCACCCATTGCGATGCCCGCCAGTTAGAGGGGAGGGGGGAGAAGGGTCGCAATGAGCGCTGAGGGCGAGGTGACTGTTAAGAGACAATTGGCAATGTTACAATGGGGATTTTTCTGTTTGCCGTCCTCTGGATCAATTTACAATGAATCCAAATATAACAAGGATCAGGGGAGATCTGAAAAGATTGAACTCGGTGAAATAAAGTTTTTTCAACCTCAATATGCACACACACACACATTGCCACTAGGGCTCTACTGTTAAGATCCCCATACACAGTTTCTATGTAGATTAGAGCACTGGATGTATATTGGATACTCACCCCTAATATTTCCGAGATACAATCCATCCAGGATCTGAGAAGAAACAAGAATGTGGTATCAGTTTAATGGGATAAACAACTTTTCGATTGATTGAAATTGAATTCCAGTGGCAGACTTTGCTACAGCTATAAAAATATGGGAGGAGTTCCAGCCAAAAAGGCGATAGCCAGCCATTTGCAAATCAGTTTCTTTTTTTTAAAAACTGATAAGTACCCATCAGTAATAGATAGCAGATGCAGTAGAAATGATCAATAAGATTGATTCATGTATAATAGTACGATCAGACAATGTTTGAGCCTAATAACTTATGAAATAGCTTTTGTTTAAAATGTACTTTTCAACAATGCTAAATTTGGAACCTTTTCGGTGTCTCTTTAAAAAAGTATTTTCTATTGGACAAACCTATTCATAGTATAGCGACGAGCTTTCAAGAGATAAACCTCTCTTTATCAAGTCAAAAAGCAACACACACATATATACACACACACATATTGGAAGTTTCTCTTTTGACATGGAGGGAAAGTGAAGCGGTGCCGTAGGGTAGAAGGTATATAATGCATATGTAGAAAATGTTGGAATTTGTAAGCTACCCATTACAGAAGATCAGGGCCATGACAAAGAGGAGATGTACATATATCTACTGGTGTCTTAGTGCTGCTGTTCCCACGGCTACCTGGCACAATATGAGGACCACCCAAACTTGTGATGGATGCTCTGTAATCTCCCACCGCAGACTCCCTGCTTTTGTTTTCATCCTCCATGGGAACAGTTTAAATAAAATCTTCGGATGTTTCCAAGCGTCTATTTTCATGATTTGCTTCTGACGAAGGTAACTATTTATAAAGTCTATTTCTGGACAGCACTCAAACACTGGCTTAGATTTACTGCTACTCATCCGAGTGCTGCACTTGGGAAGTTTGGTTACCAATAACCTCTTCACCACCAGTGGAGGAAGCAGATAACACTTTGCATCCTCTAATTATCAGGCCTAAGAGGTACAGAAAGCAGGAGTTGTGTACCATAGACATCTGATCATTTGAGTAACACTGGTCAGCTATGGAAATATACTGTATAAGATAACAACTGTAGTTAAAGGACACAACAGAGGCACAGAAATGAAATGTACATATATCAAACATAATTGCAAAAAGTTGATATTAAGATTTTTGAGTGGGCGTGTTATCAAGCTTGAAAGGTAGGACTACAAAACTCCCCTATATGTGCTCTACACCATTAGAAATGGGGTGAAGAAGCATGTGGAAAAGGTGTTTTAATTTTTAAACTTGATGCTGAATTCATGGAGTTTTGATCAACAGAAGTCAGGCAATTTCACTCTGAATAAGTAACAAGCTCTGTACTGCGCAGAACAGAATGAATATTAATTAGATGTAGAATCTATGTATATATATATATATATATATATATATAATCTCAAATAATGAAAAAAGTGCATTTCATATAATATTTTCATTAGTAAGTCATTGGTTATAAATCAATGCCTTCCACTTTTTTTGTTAACTAACACACATACAGGTGCCTTGCAAAAGTATTCATCCCCCTTGACATTTACCTATTTTATTACATAGTCTAAGTTGGTGAAGTGAAATGAGAAATATATCTACATAAAACTATTTTTAGAAACAGAAAATTGGCATGTGCGTATGTATTCACCCCCTTTGTTATGAAACCCATAAAAAGCTCTGGTGCAACCAATTACCTTCAGAAGTCACATAATTAGTGAAATGATGTCCACCTGTGTGCAATCTAAGTGCCACATGATCTGTCATTACATATACACACCTTTTTTGAAAGGCCCCAGTGGCTGCAACACCTAAACAAGAGGCACCATTAGCCCAACACTGCCATGAAGACCCAGGAGCACCATCAAATCTATCATAACCAAATGGAAAGAACATGACACAACAGCAAACCTGCCAAGAGACGGCCGCCCACCAAAACTCACGGACTGGGCAAGGAGGGCATTAATCAGAGAGGCAGCACAGAGACCTAAGGTAACCCTGGAGGAGCTGCAGAGATCCACAGCAGAGACTGGAGTATCTGTACATAGGACGACAATAAGCCGTACGCTCCATAGAGTTGGGCTTTATGGCTGAGTGACCAGAAGAAAGCCATTACCTTCAGCAAAAAACATATTAGCATGTTTTGAGGCATGTGGGAGACTCCCAAAATGTATGGAGGAAGGTGCTCTGGTCTGATGAGACTAAACTGAACTTTTTGGCCATCAGAGAAAACGCAATGTCTGGCGCAAACCCAACACATCACCCAAAGAACACCATCCCCACAGTGAAACATGGTGGTGGCAGCATCATGCTGTGGGGATGTTTTTCAGCAGCCGGGACTGGGAAACTGGTCAGAGTTGAGGGAAAGATGGATGGTGCTAAATACAGGGATATTCTTGAGCAAATCCTGTACCACTCTGTGCGTGATTTGAGGCTAGGACGGAGGGTCACCTTCCAGCAGGACAATGACCCCAAACACACTGCTAAAGCAACACTTGGGGGTTTAAGGGGAAACATGTAAATGTGTTGGAATGGCCGAGTCACAGCCCAGACCTCAATCCAATAGAAAACATGTGGTCAGACTTAAAGATTTCTGTTCACAAGCGCAAACCATCCAACTTGAAGGAGCCGGAGAAGTTTTGCAAGGAGGAATGGGCAAAAATCCCAGTGGTAAGATGTGGCAAGCTCATAGAGACTTATCCAAAGCGACTTGGAGCTGTGATTGCCGCAAAAGGTGGCTCATTGCACATTGACTTTTTCTGTTATTTTGTTCTATTTGCTGTTTGCCTCACAATAATAATAAAAAATAAAAGAACATATTCAAAGTTGTGGGCATGTTCTGTAAATTAAATTATGCAAATCCTCAAACAATCCATGTTACTTCAAGGTTGTGAGACAAAAAAAACACGAAAAATGCCAAGGGGGTGAATACTTTTTCAAGGCACTGTGTGTGTAATTATATATATATATATATATATATATATATATATATATATATATATATATATATAAAATAAAAAGTCTACACACCCCTGTTTCTGTGCTGTAAAAAATGACAAAGATAAATCATTTCAGAACTTTTTCCACCTTTAATGTGACCTATAAACTGTACAAACTGAAATCTTTTAGGTGGAGGGAAGAAAAAGAAAAATAATGTGGTTGCATAAGTCTGCACACCCTCTTATAACTGGGGATGTAGCTGTGTTCAGAATTAAGCAATCACATTCCAAAGCATGTTAAATAGGAGTCAGCATACACCTGCCATCATTTAAAGTGCCTCTGATTAACCCCAAATAAAGTTCAGCTGCTCTAGTTGGTCTTTCCTGAAATTTTCTTATTAGCATCCCACAGCAAAAGCCATGGTCCACAGAGAGCTTTCAAAGCATCAGAGGGATCTCATTATTAAAAAGTATCGGTCAGGAGAAGGGTACAAAATAATTCCCAAGGCATTAGATATACCATGGAACACAGAGAAGACATCATCAAGTGGAGAAAATATGGCACAACAGTGACATTACCAAAAACTGGAGCTCCCTCCAAAATTGATGAAAAGATGAGAAGAAAACTGGTTTGGGAGGCTACCAAGAGGCCTACAGCAACATTAAAGGAGCTGCAGGAATATCTGGCAAGTACTGGCTGTGTGGTACATGTGACAACAATTTCCCGTATTCTTCATATGTCTGGGCTATGGGGTAGAGTGGCAAGACGAAAGCCTTTTCTTACGAAGAAAAACATTCAAGCCAGGCTACATTTTGCAAAAACACATCTGAAGTCTCCCAAAAGCATGTGGGAAAAGGTGTTATGGTCTGATGAAACCAAGGTTGAACTTTTTGGCCATAATTCCAAAAGATATGTTTGGCGCAAAAACAACACTGCACATCACCAAAAGAACACCATACCCACAGTGAAGCATGGTGGTGGCAGCATCATGCTTTGGGCTCTTTTTCTTCAGCTGGAACTGGGGCCTTAGTTAAGATCGAGGGAATTATGAACAGTTCCAAATACCAGTCAATATTGGCACAAAACCTTCAGGCTTCTGCTAGAAAGCTGAACATGAAGAGGAACTTCATCTTTCAGCATGACAACAACGCAAAGCATACATCCAAATCAACAAAGGAACGGCTTCACCAGAAGAAGATTAAAGTTTTGGAATGGCCCAGCCAGAGCCCAGACCTGAATCCGATTGAAAATCTGTGGGGTGATCTGAAGAGGGCTGTGCACAGGAGATGCCCTCGCAATCTGACAGATTTGGAGTGTTTTTGCAAAGAAGAGTGGGCAAATCTTCCCAAGTCAAAATGTGCCAAAAAGACTGAGTGCTGTAATAAAATCAAAAGGTGCTTCAACAAAGTACTAGTTTAAGGGTGTGCATACTTATGCAACCATATTATTTTATTTTTATATTTTCCCTCTACCAAAAAGATTTCAGATTGTTTTTCAATTGAGTTGTACAGTTTATAGGTCACATTAAAGGTGGAAAAAGTCTTATTTTTTTCTCATTTTTTTACAGCACAGAAACCTGACATTTTAACAGGGATGTGTAGACTTTTTATATCCACTGTATATGTATGTATGTATATAATTTATATATATCACACTCTGTTTTAAACAAACAAGAAGAAGGCAGGGGAATCAAACCTAGGACTTGCCAATGAACAAAAACTTTAAGGCAGATTGCTTACCACTGCACCATCATTCTCAGCTTTTAAAGGAGAGTGTAAATCTATAATACAATAAACAACAGTAACAGACTTCAGCCTTTTTATGAAGACTGTTGTGGGACTGCTTCCAGGTCTAAACTAAAATTACAATATCTAAAGTCAATTCTTGATCAATTGCAAAAATGCAAACACATTTTCCACATGATTTTCCACCCTCTAGCTGAGCACGAATGGCAAGTTTTGTGGTCCTTTAAACATAACTGCCTGAAAAGGTCCTCTCTCTGCTATTAAATTCAATTGAGGTGATGCACAATTGGTTGCATCAGCATAATAACAGAGACATTAGTAAAACTACTGACTGTCAATGTTTAAAAATAAACTGACATATAAGACCTGGGCAGGTGAGAGGATCTTTAAAAATAGCAACAATTTTGATCAATTATCTAACACTAAATTTAGATTTTTTTTTAATTTTTTTTTTTTTTTTTTTTTAATAACAGCTAATTACAAATATTTTTATTATTACCATAATTGGAATCATTGTCGTGTCCATAATTTAAGCATGCCTGGAATAAGGCTAGAAGGCTATCCTGAGAATTAATCCAAGCTTTTCAAGTCAATTGAATGGGCAGACTAGAATGGCCGGTGTATCCTCTCATGGTAGCGCAGCACAAGGCAGTGGCGGTGAGCATCCGCTAGATGGCGCTGATGATATTCCGTTGCCATATCATAGTCAAGGCTTAGATAAACTGTTAGGGCGAGGGTTAGTTCAAAGGTTAGGCTAAAATTATAAGCTTAGAACTTCTCTCACATCGGCAGCGCTGCAAAACATATATCGATTGGTGGTCGCACTGAAATGGCGGACCTGTCCCAGCACCGTAACAGGATAGATCCGATGGGCCTTTTGGTTCTTTAATGACGTCAAATCTATGTTTCTATGTTTAATTGAGTCTTTTAGCAAGTTTGCTACTACTGTATTTTCCTTGTTTTTATCCCCTTTAGCGCTTCAGAATATGTTGGCGCGTTACAAATAAAAGTTAATAATAATAATAAAAATAATAATAATAATAAAGTGCTTCATTGATACAAAAACAAGTGTTTGTGGGATTTTTTTATAACTCTTTAACCATTTCACTGCATAAGGGGGAAAGCCATGGTCACAGTAAGATTACCAAATTGAAAATACACTTTGAAAAAAGTGCAGTTTTCTTTGCAAAAATATAATTTCACAATGTTTGCTTCTCTATAGCAGGGGTGGGCAAGGCAGTTCCTGGAGAACCACACACAGGCCTGGATTTGAGGATTTCCTTTCTGTGTACAGGTGAGTCAATCAGGATGGCGAAGAAGCGATTGACTAATTTGTACACAGTAAGGATATCCTCAAATTGTGGCCTGTGTTGGGGCTCTCCAGGACTGAACTTGCCCACTCCTGCTCTATAACATATTGGGCCTATGGCTTGTATAAGTTTTGTCGGTTTAAAAAAACTCCTATCTTATTGTGTGTGGCAGTGTAATTAAATTACAGTCATAAGAGCTTTTATAAGTGGAGGAGCAGCATATTCAAGATGAGCGGAAATAAGAGCTTTTCTATGTAGATTGCCTACTAAAATTAAATGCAAAAATAACAGGCAAAATGTATTTTTTAGAAAGAAAAAAAACAAGAAACATTTACATATTTAATTTTAAATAAAAAAAAATTTTTTACTTCCTGGCGTGCTGTGGTCAATAAGGTCACAAGGAGTCAGACATGACTGAACAACTAAATAATCACAATGGTGAACTAAAAAATGGAATTAACATGAAAACCTTATCAAGGCGGAGACAAACACTTAGCTGGAGGCTGATAAGCTTTGAAAATGAATTGAACAGTGCCATGATAAGCAATGCATAAATTAAAAGAACAAGCTCCTCGTTAGGATGTTACCGGGATCCTTTAAATCTAACATTCATTGGCTCATGGAGCAGTTGTACGGTTTGCCCGGTGTGACAGCAGCTTTCCAGGGTCTAATTTTAGCTGATCCCTCATGTCCTGGTATTTATCTCAGAACCTATTAATGGATCGCTCGGATCCTAATACACAGACACATAAAACAAATGTAATAAAAAAACCTATCATGGAAATGGCAGGAGCGCTGATTAATCCCCTTGAGACAAAGCATTCCTGGGTCACAAACATTACTGAACAAGAGGATTTATACACATACCAGCAAATACAAATCTATTTTTATAAAATACTTTAACTTCCCCGTTACTTAGCGGCATTTAGTTAAAGGGATATGGAAAGTTTCTGTATTTCACTAGGTATGTAATATCCCTGTGTATCTATTTACTTTTATGTACTTTATTTCATGAATAAGAGCTTATAAGCTCTGTTTTAACATCCTAATATAGTCCCTGTATGGGTCTGCCAATTGCAGCGTATGCAGATACAGACTCTTTACTTAGAAGCACCCTGTCAAGTTGAGCTGCAGAGGGGAGAAACCATTTAGGAACTATTTGTAAAATCATAGGCAGAAAAAAAGCAGCTTTTAAGCACTTCTTAATAAAATAAAGTACACAAAAGTAAATAGATGCATAGGTATATTCTTTTCCTTTATGACTGCGCCAGAAGTGGCAGCAGCAGTTGCAGCAAGGAGCTGCTAGATGGCGATGTCAATATTTTGCAGCACTGACAATATTTTAGAGAAGTTTTAACCTAAGAAGGTTACCCTAACCCTTAAACTAACCCTAGCCCTCACCCTAACAATTTACCTAACTTGATATTGGCACAGAAATATCGGAAGCGCCATCTAGCAATTGGTCGCGCCACTGCTGCTGCCACTGCTGGCCAATTTAGAAAAAAGGAAAGGACCGTGATTTCTGATAAATGTAAAATTTACTTTAGTTCTGAAAGAAAGCAAAAAGGTTCTCATTTAAATGATCATAAATAAAACAAACACACCCATTACATTTTTAACTTTTTTGTGCAATTACTCTAGATTGTATGGGTTTTATTTTCTAAATGGTTTCTTTCTGCTATCTTTATACAAATTAGCTTTCCATTAGTCCTAATGAAAGGAATGGCAGTTTTACCTGCTACATTCCAGTTGTGCAGACAGAATCGACCTCTGCAATTAAAGTCTCTTCCCAACTCAGGAAGTGGAATCCCAAAGCAGCATACTTGTAATAAATGTATTGCTTTTTTTTTTTACAAAAGAGTAGATTTGACTATAGTGCTCCTTTAATAGGAAACACTGGAGACCCCCGCTGTAATGTAAAATGGAGACATATCCACAGTGTAATTACCACATAATAATGTTAAAATGATACTATATTATTACATATACAGTGGATATAAAAAGTCTACACACCCCTGTTAAAATGTCAGGTTTCTGTGCTGTAAAAAAAAAGATAAATCATTTCAGAACTTTTTCCACCTTTAATGTGACCAATAAACTGTACAACTCAATTGAAAAACAAACAAACTGAAATCTTTTAGGTAGAGGGAAGAAAAAATATAAAAATAAAATAATATGTTTATGTAAGTATGCACACCCTTAAACTAGTACTTTGTTGAAGCACCTTGTGATTTTATTACAGCACTCAGTCTTTTTGGGTATGAGTCTATCAGCATGGTACATTTTGACTTGGCAAGATTTGCCCACTCTTCTTTGCAAAAACACTCCAAATCTGTCAGATTGTGAGGGCATCTCCTGTGTACAGCCCTCTTCAGATCACCCCACAGATTTTCAATCGGATTCAGGTCTGGGCTCTGGCTGGGCCATTCCAAAACTTTAATCTTCTTCTGGTGAAGCCATTCCTTTGTTGATTTGGATGTATGCTTTGGGTCGTTGTCATGCTGAAAGATGAAGTTCCTCTTCATGTTCAGCTTTCTAGAAGAAGCCTGAAGGTTTTGTGCCAATATTGACTGGTATTTGGAACTGTTCATAATTCCCTCTATCTTAACTAAGGCCCCAGTTCCAGCTGAAGAAAAACAGAGCCAAAGCATGATGCTGCCACCACCATGCTTCACTGTGGGTATGGTGTTCTTTTGGGGATGTGCAGTGTTGTTTTTGCGCCAAACATATCTTTTGCAATTATGGCCAAAAAGTTCAACCTTGGTTTCATCAGACCATAACACCTTTTCCCACATGCTTTTGGGAGACTTCAGATGTGTTTTTGCAAAATGTATCCTGGCTTGGATGTTTTTCTTCGTAAGAAAAGGCTTTCGTCTTGCCACTCTACCCCATAGCCCAGACATATGAAGAATACGGGAAATTGTTGTCACATGTACCACACCGCCAGTACTTGCCAGATATTGCTGCAGCTCCTTTAATGTTGCTGTAGGCCTCTTGGTAGCCTCCCAGACCGGTTTTCTTCTCATCTTTTCATCAATTTTAGAGGGAGCTCCAGTTCTTGGTAATGTCACTGTTGTGCCATATTTTCTCCACTTGATGATGACTGTCTTCACTGTGTTCCATGGTATATCTAATGCCTTGGAAATTCTTTTGTACCCTTTTCCTGACTAATACCTTTTAACAATGAGATCCATCTGATGCTTTGGAAGCTCTCTGTGGACCATGGCTTTTGCTGTGGGATGCGACTAAGAACATTTCAGGAAAGACCAACTAGAGCAGCTGAACTTTATTTGGGGTTAATCAGAGGCACTTTAAATGATGGCAGGTGTATGTTGACTCCTAGTTAACACAATTTGGAATGTGATTGCTTAATTCTGAACACACCTACATCCCCAGTTATAAGATGGTGTGCAGACTTATGCAACCACATTATTTTTATTTTTATTACCTCTACCAAAAAGATTTCAGTTTGTTTTTCAATTGAGTTGTACAGTTTATAGGTCACATTAAAGGTGGAAAAAGTTCTGAAATTATTTATCTTTGTCTCATTTTTTTACAGCACAGAAACCTGACATTTTAACAGGGGTGTGTAGACTTTTTATATCCACTGTATAAATAAGAAATCTAAAATTTGCTAACAATCGCCAGACAGACTCTTGCAAGGAGGTACCTGACTCATTCTTCCACCCATGGTGACCAGCAACTGCAAACAAGAACAAGAGAGGCTCAAAATATATCGAAGACAGAGAGCCGAGGCGCGAGATGCAGGCGAGACAGAGAGCTGGGGCCCCGAGATGCAGGCGAGACAGAGAGCTGGGGCCCCGAGATGCAGGCGAGACAGAGAGCTGAGGCGCGAGATGCAGGCGAGACAGAGAGCTGAGGCGCGAGATACAGGCGAGACAGAGAGCTGAGGCGCGAGATACAGGCGAGACAGAGAGCTGAGGCGCGAGATACAGGCGAGACAGAGAGCTGAGGCGCGAGATACAGGCGAGACAGAGAGCTGAGGCGCGAGATACAGGCGAGACAGAGAGCTTACGGTGAGACTCCAGATATAAGCAAGAGAGAGCGAGCTTAGGGTGAGGCTCAAGGCTTAGGGTGGAGGAAGCTACAGATATAGGCAAGACATGGAGTTTAGGCTGAAAGCAAGAGAGTGCTTAGG